>QLNU02015270.1:115256328-115273320 GCA_006491805.2 Dysdera silvatica | reverse complement strand
TGTGGCAAATCCTTTAGGCTCAATTCTGATGGAACAAGTAAACGAAACAAAGACATTCAAAACGAATATACGGGGACCATTTAATTTTACCATTTAACTTGATAATGTAAAATTTCTCAAACAATAAGAGTTTTATGCAAAAACGTTTTAAACAAAAGTTGCTTAGTTTGAAGGGGAAAGTGTTTTTTATTATCTATATTTTAATTGGTGAGGGGTCATTTGAAAATCAAACTTTTTTTTTTAAGCGGAAACATGTTTTTGTTATTCCTCATAAAAAAATAAGTTTTGCAAAAAAACATTTTTTTTTAATTTAGCACTTATTAGTTCCAAGATATTTAAAAAGTAAGCTTGAATAAAAACATTCATGCCATATCATGCATGTTGCGTATTTCTCTGAGATTCCACATAAATAAGAACCATTTTGACTTTTTCTTCTACAGACAGATACTTCATCAATGCACAATAAACTAATTTATCTTAACACTTAAGTGCTAACTTTCAAATGACTTACATTAAATGGATGGCTGTACGACTGAAGTAGATAAAAAGCTGAATGCTGGTAGCAAGCGGCAGTCTTGCGTCGGTACCAGTTAGTACCATGCACAATATCTCATTTTTCTAGGGAATATAAATTGGTAGCATGAGTTAACAACCAACTGTATTTATTTTTATTTGTGTGTACAATGTCTGCAAGTACTACATACTTTTTTTCCTTTTTAAATATGAAATTATCTGTCTTTATGATGTCAATGTCTTTATGATATGATGTCAATGTCTTTATTCAAGATCACTTTTTAAATATCTCCGAGACTAAATTCTAAATTGAAAAAATACTTTCTACAAAAAAAGTTTTGCTGTTGTGAGGAATAAGAATAAAAAATATAGGTTTACTTAAAACAAAAAAACACGAGCTTGGCCTTCAAATGACCTTGAAAATGACCCCACAAGTAAAACATAAATAATGAAAATTACTTCCCCTCTTTCAAGCCAAGTAACTTCTGTTTAGATTTTTTTTAAATAGATATTTTAGATTATCAAGTTAAATGGTGCAATCTGTATACGACGGTGATTTGAAAAGTTTGGTGAAAAAGCAAGTGTAACATAATGTTTTAGGGAAAAAATATTTTTCAACATATTCTCCTTTTAGGACCTATGCACTTAGTCTGGCAATATTCCTCTTTTTTTCTTTTTTTTTTTTCCTTTTTAAGCCTGAAAAATGGTCATTGCCATGTGGTAACGATATCCTGATTGGATGAAAATTGCTTCCCACCGAGCCAATTTTTTAAATTGAGAACAGGAAGAAGTTGCCTAAGGCAGAGTCCTCGGAATATGGTGAATAAGGAATTAATTCACGGTCCAGTTCGTATAATTTTATCATTGCGATTATTAACATAAAGGACGGTGAGTCATCCTGGTGGAAAAGCACTATTGGCCCTTTTTCCTTAAATTTGTCTTTCAAACAGTTTAATAATGTCTTAGAATAGACTTCCATTATTTTTTTTATCATTTTTCAAATAACGAATCTTGAGGGTTTTTTGGGAATCACAAAAAACAGTGGCCATCACCTTCCCAATAGACAAATTGGTCTTTTCCTTTTTTTTTTGGTGCACTTTCACCAGTTGTTGTCCATTATTTTTATGCTATTTGGATTCTAGTGTGTAGTGGTGGATTCAAGTTTCATCTATAAATACATATCAGCATGAAAAGTCCTGTCAGTTATGATGAGACATTGCCAAACACAGTGCTGGAATGTCCTTTCGAGTGTGTTTTTGGTCGGCAGTCAACAAACGTGGCATCCGTTGCGCAGATAGCTCTATCATGCATAATTTTTCATGAAGGATACTGTGCGATCCATTCACTTGAGATGCCTACAGCCTCAGCAATCTCGTGCATGTGCATTCTGCGATCTTTCGTTACAATACCATGAAAATTTTCCTCGATTTCTTTCATAGTAACCTCAATTGGATGGCTGGAGCATAATTCTTCTTCGGTGCATGTATGGCCACATTTAAACCTATTTATACAGAAATAAATGGTCTTTAACACTGGTGCAAAGTCACCATGAACTTCACCCAACTCAACTTTAATCTTCTCAGTTGTTAATTTCTTCAAATAAAAATATTTTACATCACAGAACTCAGGTTTTCCCATTATAGCAAATGCGAAAGTAATGTATTCAGTTGCCTGAGGAAATTTAATTATATAACGCATTTAGCTGAATTGTTACTAGAGGGCATTTGAAGAATGTCATGTGCCAGTAGTAACGTCATTTTATGAATCATAGTGCCACCTCATAAAAATTTACCGAACTCTTCAAATTACTCTCGTATGGTGCCCTTTGTGGGGAGGCGCAAAATGGTAACTTATTCACCTAACGTACCATTGGTCCAGGTTCAACTTGCAACAGTGCTCCCCGCTCCCCCCAAAAAAAGGAACTGTAGTCCAGGGATTTGTTCCGTGGGTTTTAAGAAGTTCAGATTCTGAGAGAAAATTGTAGCTCCTTATGCAGCATAACGTTTGCTGTCCTTATACTAAAAAAAAAGGAAGGAAGAAAGAAAGAAAGGACATCTGTAATATGTTAACTAACAGCTAATAAGTCGTGTATGTATGGAGCAGCGTTTTTTATAAGCGGTACCGCATCGCAATTTGTGATGCAAAAAATGCAATGAAGTCAAGATTTTGCATAGCAAACTGCGATACGAAATCATTATGGCAGGAAAAAAATATCATGGAAACTAAAAGTTAAATGATTGCAAAAATTATGAATAAAAAGTCAGAAGACCGGATCGTATGATTCGAAAAGATGAGACAAATCCGTGATAAATAAATGGCACCCTCTATGGCTCCCAAGCAAGAACGCTATCCACTCGACAAATTCCAACGCCCAATGGTTTTATTGGGCCAAATTTTCAGTAAGTGATTTGGAAACACTACCGGAGAATTATTGTTTAGTTTGTATCGGAATTATTATTGGTGTTTTTGGAGGATTAAACTTTTTTATTTTTCGTAAAATCAGAACAAATCCTTTATTTACCGTAATGTCCCATTCAGATTGTAAGGTCCCCCTTCTTATCAAGGTATTATGTTAATCTTCCTATCTCACCTTTTAAAAAACACTTTTAAAGCCTCACGTGGAAGTGGTTAAAGACTTCACGTGGAGTAGGAGAATTACAATATTTATGCAAGCATTACAAAGATTTATGAGATCACCCAGTATTAACAAATATGTCTTGGCAGACTTTTTAGACTTCGAAACCTTTTGGCTTTCAAACATAACTCATTTGAGTGGAAGTGAAATGTGGAAATGTTTTTCTAAAAATTATGGTAATGTATATCCAAATCTTCAGCATATCATAAACATTTTCAGGTTATTTCCTATTTCCAATGCGTAGGAGGAAAGAGCAGTTTCTACAATGAAAAGGGTTAAATCTGATTTCAGAAACAGATTGAGGACTATTTGGCTTAATCATTTGTTTCGAATATCATTAGAAGGGAAAGTTTTAAGAGAGTTTAACCCACAAAGTGCAAAAGTTGTTCTTCTCAAAAAAGTTATCGCCCTGAAATCAAACCATTTGACCATCAGCCATTCAAAAAGCTAAAAGTTTCAAATTCCTCAAAAACTCAGTTTACTGATCCATCATTATCTTCTGATTCAGATTAAGGGATAATTTCTTACTTGTTTATTTCTACTTTTATATGTACAGGTATGTTGCACGTTTTTTATTGTTCATTAGTAAACATGTTTTTGTTTATAAGTATGACATTGAACTGTGTAACTGTATAAAAAGTGAAATTGCTATACATTTATACAGAATTGCTACACAAATAATAATGTGGAGCAGTTGGCTATACAAATGAATAAAAGTAGGAAAAACACTGGTATGGAGTATCTCATAACTCCTTTCATTTAAAAAATATTTCACATTTGAAAATGTTTGAATTTTACTTTGTTTAATGGTTTCCACATGTTTACTCATAAACTAAAATTCGACTGTGTTTCTTAGCCAGAAAGTAAAGCTTAATAGAATTAAATCTTAATTTATTAACTGTTTTATTTGAAGTCCAACAAAGTAAGGTTTTATTATTGTAATTGAATTCCATCCAACAAAGATGGAGATTGTGTTACAGTTTTTGCTATATTAATAAAATAAAACTTTATTTTTAACTATATCTTGCTTGTAAAAAGTACATGTATTTTATGTGCTCAGGGGATGTCCCTCTGTGTCGTGGAGTCTGCAGGGGCCTTATTTATGCAATTAATAAGGACAGTGACGTTAATCACTCCTTGTATGGTAATGAACTCCATGTTCTGACAATAGACTCTTTTTGACCCTCACAAGTTTTGCTTCTATACTATCGAGAAAGAGAGGCACAGATTTTCAGTGATTCAGAGTGATGTTGACAAAGATTACTTTGGATTATATTGTGAAAAAAGAATTTTTTTTTAAGTAGCAATACTTTTTAACCAAAACTTCCCTCATGTATACAAATATGGTATTTAGTTTTAATTTAAGGAAATGATTAAGTTGCACTTCAAGGAGAGAGAAGGCAAAACAACTTTCAGAAAAGAAAGTATGAAATAATTCAACTTGAAATTCTTGGGTTATTAGAAACCCAAATTATATTAAAATTACTATATTATATTCTACACTTTAAAAATTCATTGTTTTATTTTGAATCTCATACCGATGAATTACTGGACTCAATCTGATATACAACTTATGCAAAAGTAACTGCAAAAATGCAGACATTGAGATCCATTTTAAATTCTGCTGCAATTTGAACTTTTCTGTGTACAAATAGGTATACATTTGCTACCATGGACTGCCATTTTGTGTATTATGACCATTCTGTGCATATGGTACAATGTTAATGTATCGTTACTGTTTCTACCTTTTATTTTTTTACTAGCACAATTAAAGTGACGACGATTTTATATTTATGTAGGTTTTATGAATTTCTTTTAAATTGACTTCATTCCAATGGAATATAATTGAAGTGATTTTATATAATGCCATCATCTTGTTATTACTAAATTTTGCTGCTCACACGTGTTTGCCTACTTACCTTGTATTTGCTGTCATCTCTTCCACATTTGCATTATTTGTTTCAAAATTTAAGAGACCTTGCGGTGGTCCAGTGATAATGTATTCACCTAGTGTGCTGTTCATCTAGATTCGACTCTCAGTAGTGCCAAAAGAAAAAATCCTTACTACTTGCTCACTGTAGTCCATGTGTGGGTTGGTTCCCCATGTTCCAAGAGGTTAGGAGTCTTCATGGAAAGTAGAAGTCCACTGTTCTGCCATAGCATAGTGGTAACACATTCGTTTCTGGTGCCATTACTCTGGTATCGACACCCTAGTGGTATTGTAGAACGTTTGGTGTTTTTTCTGCTGACCGTAGTCTGGCACCTTTGGCTGCCAAAGTTTGAATTCGTCCGAGAAACTGTAGGTTCCTGTACAATGTGACCTTTGCTGTCTCAGTACCATTAAAAATAAACAGGATTTAAAAAAATACAATGCATATATTTAATATCTTGTTTATAGTCCATTTGCAGATTAAATACAGTGGTACCTCAGTACTCGTTGTTAATTGGTTCAAGAAGGCGCAACAAGTGGCGAAAACAGAGTATCGAACGAATTTTTCTCGTAAGGAGCAATGTTAATTGAAATAATCCATTTCTGAACAACAAAAATTTCATATCTACTTCAGGGTTTACATATTTATAAGGCTGTTATTTTATACAAAACTTTAAAACTAGACAGGCCAATAAAAAGACCAATTATGTGCGTACTAGATTAAATTAGTGGTTATTACCGTTACTTTGAAGTGGAATTTCCTTTCAATAAAACATCAAGCACTTGCACACGGGTTCCGTCTTTTCTCTGTCTCTTAATACCACTGAACCCTGCTGGAGATCCAGAATTAAGGAGTTTCACTAGAAACTTGCTTATGCTTATGTTTCAAAATGTTTCAGAAGTAAAACATTGCTGTAGTGCACATCTTTTCACATTGCGTTATCATTAAACAATTCCACAAGCCTTTTGTTAGAGCTTTGTCAGAGTGATACTTTTTTTTACAAAATTTTGTAATTCAACCCATTTAGAATACATTTCTTTCAGCAGTACAGTAGGGACTTCCTCTCTTCATTTGAAGGAAGTTCCTCAGCCACTGTTGCTCTTTCTAAAATTCCTGCAGATGCTGGATTCTTCTCTGTGCTCCTTAACCGGATGTGGGGCACGGCGCTATTGGTTTTGCAACGAGTGCTGAGCAAGCATTTTTTTCTCATCAGATTGCTTTGAATACCGAAGTCTATGAGTGTCGGGGTACTGCTGTATACCCAATCTGAATTTCCTCTCACTACTACACGATTTTTAATAAAGGGTGTTGTAATAACTATTTATTTTTATTATTAATTCTAAAAATTTTGTTTTCTGTAAACACCAGTGTTTCATACTTTTTGTATTTATGAATGTTCCATAACTAAAAAATAAATTAAAAAAAGTATTGAGATTTCTCGAGACTAATTTCAAAATCTTTTATTTAATGTTGTCGATTCTTATTCAGTAATCTCGTTTATAAAAACATCAACTAAATCATGTGTTAATGTGGAATAATAAATTCATTAAAAAACTTCACTACAAAAAAATTCTGTTTGTAATTACTGCACACATTCTCAGCTTTTCACTGGTTCGAACACTCACATATTCATATAAAAGAATGGACAAATTGCTGTCTGTCCATACACTATTAGATTTTAATTGTTCAATGTGTTCTTGTTTTTGAAAGAAGTCCAAATGCTTTCTTTTTGGGCGCTGCTTCCAGTTTCTATCTCAAATGAAATTTAAACAAAAAACAATCGCTTGCGAAGCACGCCAATGTTATAAGACAATAAGTTTCCATTACTTTTTTTCCTTCTTACAACTCGTATGTATGCTATTTTTATTACATGTATATTGCTTTTATTGATGCATTTTTATTAAATATGTACTTTGATAAAATTTGAATTACAATGTAAAGGCGATTTAAAATAGCTGTTACGATAATTACCTTTCTGTTAATCATAGAAAGACATTTTCCAGTATAGAAGGTGTTCCAGTTATGCAAGCATGTTTAATATGTTATTTATTTTAAAAGAGCGTTGTACATGTATAAGAGTACGAGATTTAGTTTTGATATGGGCCCCCCCTCTACCAAAAAATTTGTCATTAGAAAACATTGTCGTATATTTACTTGGTCAAATAAAAAACTTCCTGTTTGTAAGTGACATATTTGCCAAGATATTGTACATTTAAAATTTTAGAACTGATCACCAAAGTGTTAAAGGGCATATGCAAAGTGTAAAAAATAAAAAAATACTGATAGATTCTGAATTCATATGTTGTTCAAAACAAATTGATGTTCACTGTTTCCCCCGATTATGTGTTAATTCATTGTAGTTAAGGAATTTTTTTAGTATATTTATTTCACAAGTTTAAACATTGTGTCTAAGTGTCATTTTGATAATCTTTGAAATATTTCAAGATTCCTTTTATTAGTTTTTCATATATGGTCCACAGAATTAACAATTATTTCACCAAAAAGTCGCCAAAGCATTGATAAAGATGCACAAGTCAAAAAAATGAGCCCTTAAAAACTCCATGAATGTTCCACATAGAAACATATTTACTAATTATAGGCTGTAATGAACTTAATATGTATAATTTATCTAACTAATAATTTTTGACACCTACAGTTTCCAAAAAAAAAACACATGACATGACAGCTTTGTGTATTGACCAATTTGGGAATCACTTTAATTCTACGAAGGATAATATAAAATCATTTGTCTGATTCAAATTTTTTTTTGATAAAGGGCCTATATTAAAAGTTAATTTCCATTGTTATACATACAATCCCTTGTAAAATAAGTAGCATATTCAACATCACATAATTTGCACTTTTCCTTTTCAAAAGTATCTTTCTATGACTAGCGATTAAAAAGATAATTATGGTAAAATGCATTTTGACTCACCCTGTATAGTGTCTTAATACAGTAAACTCTCTCTATAACAGCTTTTAACAGACCGAGAAAAGATCGTTATGCACAATTTATCATTATACTCATAGATAAGGTTAACCATGATAGAACCATATTAGTTGGGACTGGGGGCAGATATCGTTATATGTAGACTTCACTGTTGTTTGATAATCATGACCGTTTTGATCTTTATTTTTAGTAAACTTAGGCATATATGAATACATTGTGATATGAAAGTTTCTGGACCACAGTTTCTAGACAAATAGTATTTACCATAATATAAATATATCAACATTATTTCTATGCACGCATATTTTCCTAAATCCTATAAATTTAAGCCCTATCTAATTTTATGTAGAAAATTATAGATTTTCGCCTATTCCGAATGTATTTCTTGCAAATATATCCCGTCACCATCGAGACCTGTTAATGCAAAATACTTTTACTGTTTCTTGAATCCCCCATCAGATTTTAATAAGCAATGCAATGGATATTGCAAGCTACTTTTAACATGCACATGGGGGTACTGTGGATATCCGCGTTAGGGTTCGACTGCATTTGTTTCTTAGAGCCTGAACAGATCACCATTTTGTTAGAACCACCAGGGGAGTGGGGTTTGGTAGCAGAACCTAGCAATTGTCTGTCCGAAAAAATGTGAAAAGCTGATCAATATCCATGGTCTTAAAGTAATGAAAAACTGATGTATCCACAGTGAGAGCTAACTATACAACTGTGTGGACATCTCCGAATATTTTGTTGGGAATACACCGAGATGATGACTAGCTTATTTGTAAGTTGGTTGGTTGTGTTTTTGTGGCGCAAGGACAGCAAGGGTCATTCTATGCAAAACAAGGTGATAATGTGAACCCAGGTTTAACATAATAAGTTAAAGCTATAAAGGTAAAAACGTATAGAAAACAATTTAACAAAGGTACCATACAAAACGAAATTAAAAAGCATGCGAGATGGGAATAGCTAATATTAGATTAAAAAGTTAAAAATGATTTTGTGGTTAAGAGAGTCACATAAAATGTTGTGAAGGTTAAAATTATTTTGCTTAAAAGTTATTAATTGTAAGTTTCTTAGTGACGTCTGCGAAGCGCCATCTATTCAGGATTCTCTCCCTTACTACTCTATTGTATTTTAACATTATTAATGTTTCTATTATTACACATACAGTTGGAATCAACAAAAATACTCATTAAACCCATTTTGAAAGTTAAAATTACAAATTTTCAAAGTAAAGTATGCAGAAGTCACATATATACATGCGTACAATAATACTTGGAATTTACTTACCCAATTTATTGAACATATACATATATTATCATTTAAATTTTAGTACAATAAACTAAATGTAAAAAAAAAAAATATATAAACTTACGTTCATACCCATTCCCAAAATAAGCTCATATGGAGATACAGTTGTTTCATTAAGGCATCAGCAGTTAAAACAAGTTGACACTGCTTTTCTATATATATCCCTTGATTTTTCTTATTTTGAAGACACACGGTAATCATCAAACTGTGTCCTATGATTAAAGTTCCCTTGTAATGCAGAAGAAATAGGAATACAAGTGCTTGTTGGTAATATATTTATAAAATGTTTTTACTTTTATGTTAAGCATGTACAAGTGCTAGAGTAAGTCGGATGTGTATGGCCTCTTTTTTAAAAAGGAAGTTGCAACAGTGTGTATTTATTCATCACACTCGTTTGTATTGTAAACTTAATCAAAATGAATTGCCTTAAGCCAATATGGCCTTTAAATCATAACTAACGGAAAAGCTATTTTATAAATCAAAAGTGCCTACTCTAAATTTCCGTTTTCATATCAAACTCTTAATGTTACTTCGATACAATTGGCTTATATGATGCTCATTGCTATTTTCAGTGGTTAACTGGTTTACTCAAGATGTTTATACTGTAAGTTTTCAAATACATTTTGATAGTACACTGTATTGGGCGTTTTTAAGACTTGTGTTGCGTATTGCCAACATGCAAGAAATTTGAATAGTCAGGAAATTTAGGTCAAGAGAAATGACGCGTATGTCAAGAAATTTTGTATGATATTGTGTATGTAAAAAGACATTAAGATGGTGGCATTCAAATGTCAAATTAATGTATATTGTTATAAAATTTGAGGACAGCCTTTGAAAGTCATTGCTGTCATTGTGTCGACAGCATACCATGAATTGTCGACTTTTATTATACTTTTGTATCAACGGTAGTACATGTTTTTAAAAGATGTGGTTTGTATTCTTATGAATTGTTTTTACAAATTTTGAATTGAGCAAAAATTCTCTGGAAATTTCAAATTGAATAAAAATTGTGGCTAAAACCATTGTTTGTCGTTACCTATGAGTAAATGAAAAAATTTGTCAAAATACATTTATTTGCAGAAATTATACAACTGATGGAACTGGTTTTCTACATGAAGGACATGTGAGACATCCGAATATACACACCACATAGTGGTTTATAGAATACTCTTCATTAAGCATGTACTGCCTACAGAAAAAGGTTACATCAGTTGACATATACAAAACAAAACAAATGAAAATGATTTATTCTTCCAAATGCTCTCTCAAGAACTCAACCACTGTATCGGTATCCCATCGTTGAATACTGAGCTCTTCTTGACTGTTGCCATCTTCATCAAGTAAATGTATAATAGGATCAGCTCCTCGCACATACTTAATAGAAAGTCCAGGAAATTCTTTGGGGTAATTACCTTTCACAAATGCTAAAGTAGTAATAAATACAGTAAAAACATTAACAACTAAAACATATTTTAATCCTGTTTAAAGTGTCGCAGAATTCAGGCCTAACATTCTGAGCTCAGGAACCTAAGTTCCCAACTAGTAGTGTAGCAAAAAAAAAACACCGGCTCCACACACAAAGTTCAGTGTGTGGGCAAAAGCATCAAAACTAATCACACTCTCATGAAAAGCAGTAACTATGCCCCAAAGCAGAATGCACTAAAAAAGTGTGACACACATTGCAGAACACAAAATTTCATTGAACAATCGCGGGATGAATCAAAATTTTTTTTTTATTATTGTCTTAAATCTGACAAATACTTTTTCCATTTCCATTAGAAAAGAGGAATTTACAAATGTTTATAATACACATGCATCTCCTGCAAAACATTCTGCTACAGGGAAACTATGTGTCCGGATAATAATAAACATGGTTTAAGTGATAAGAATTTGTGCTCTCAATAACACATTTACACAAATAAAAAATAGTTTTAATTTTGGCACTTGTCTCCCAAAAAGTAAACTTTTTTTTTTAAAGGAAAAACATAACTGTATTTCTTGCTTTTATCACTTTTCAACAGAAAAAAAATTATCCAATGAATCTTGGCAACACATACTCATTGCAGGGTTGCCATTACAAATTTCTATTGAAAATAGTTTCTTTAGTAGCCTAAACAGTTGGCAATGGTTGGATTTTGAAGTGCAAGAACCACTATGGCCATGTTGTGTAAGGGGCTGGAAACTGAACATTGTTGTATCCAGAACATCTTGCATCCTAAATCTGGACTTGGGCTAATTGTGTTGTACTAGTCATTCCTGCTTCAAAGGCATTCTCCAGAAATCATTCCTTAAGGCGTTCCCCCTTTGGTCAATGCTCTAACAAATTCCCATTCGCAAGTCATGTTACCAGAAAGTGACAACTTCATTATGACTTGTCTAGCCATGCTTGTAAACTTACATGACAGTTTCTAAGCACCATATGTTCAACAGCCGTCTTATTTGTCAGATTTTCCCCCAGGAAACTTTTTCCTCTTCCAAAAAAATCAAGTATCACTTGAAAGGGGAAAAAAAATAGCAAGACGATAGAGCAAAATGCATTTGATCACATCATATACGGCAAGGGCTGATCAAATTATGAGAACTGATCGATGAGGGAAAGGCAACATATTTTTAACAGGATGTAAAAGGTTAATGACTGACTATATATGATCAAATGTAATATGCATGCAAACTCATGTACCAAATTAAGGTTACATTCAATGTTATTTCAATGGGAGAAGTACATATTTTGTTCTTGAACTCTCAATGTGCTTTATTTATAAAAAATCATTTTGCAGAAAATTAAATCGCTATAAACACTTAATAGAATTGCAATAAATCAAATTTTTGCAGGCATCCTATAAAAGGGAATTCACTATTAAAATTTACGCAAACATGGAAAGTCAAAAAGATAAATTTGTAAAAAACTAATTCAGAATAACAAATTTTATTACATACACATGCAAAATTATTAGAAAATAATTGTTGATGTTTATGTAAGCAAATTTGTTATCCCAAATCCATGCCAGTGTCCAGAGGGGAGATCTTAGGGACCTTCTCTCCACGAAATTAAATCCTGACCATGGTCTACAAATTTTTTCTGCTTTTTTGTACCATTTTTGATTGTGGATTCCCCTTCATAGGATACTTGAAAAATATTAATTTGTTGTAATTCTGTTAAGTGTTTATAGCTCTTTAATTTTCTGTAAAATGATTTTTTATAAATAAAGTACAACGAGAGTTAAAGAGCAAAATATGTACCTCCCCTACTCAAATAGCATTGAGTGTAAATTTAATTTTGGAGATAAGTGTATAATTCATTATATTTGAAGATGTTTAGAAAAGCGCCATCTGAAATAAGTTCGTTAACGAAATGTCACTGTATTATGTGGCCTTATATTTCACCCATTTGAATGGTTTTCCACTTATTCCACTCTTTTTTGGCTTGACATGCTTAACAGTTGCTGTAAGTACATATTCTTTTTACTTCCATATCTTTTTTAAGACCTAACTTTATTGTAAACTCAATATATGATAGCATAAACCATGTTTTCAGGTTTCTATATACACCAGTAAAAAAAAATAGGCATTTTCCAGCTGAAGTTCAGAACCTAACCCACCATGTGTTGGTTGGTTGCATTTTTATGGCACAAGGACAGCAAGGGTCATTCTGCATCACCTACCCACCGTGTGTGGTGCAGCCCTATTTCATTCGAAGAATTTTACAAATATTATATTAATGTATACAGACCTTGTATTTGTGGGTAATGCCCCAATTTTCATCCACATACTTCCAATCGAGCTGCACTGTATTTCTGTAATTTTATAAACAAATATTTCAGGGTATTCAGATAATTTTTTAGTAATGTATAATAAAATGTACACATTAACCGTATTTTATGGAAGATATCCCAGCTGTGGGATAGATAATTTGTAACAGAAAGTTGTTTCACCAACAGTGTGCAACTGACTGACCTTTACAGGATCTTTAGCTGCTGTGATGCTACAACATTGCGAGCAATTTTCCTTCAGGACATCAAGGTTAAATTGATTTAGTTTATCACACCATGCGCACTGTAAATCGGACCTTCGAAAGCCCAACTGAAGACAATCTTCACTGCTCAAGCTACCACTTGCTACACTTACCTAAAAAAAAAGGCCAATCAGTGAAATTTTTAAGTTACCAACAGCTTATGTATTTTTTGCAAAAGTTAGAGATGTACATGACTATTAAAATCCCTGAATTGTATACACAGCAAACAAACTATGACAGATGGGAGGGGAAGTATGTTACCTTTTAAACAATGATGCATTGATCAAGCTCATTTACGATCCACCGCTATGCCACATAGATGTGATGAGCATCCAGGAGGGTTGTTCAAATCAGGGTTTGAAATTAAGGTGCACTGTGCATATGAAATTTCATTCGTGTAACGAATTTTAGACAGTGCATACAGTGCACCTAACTATTCCAAACTATGGCTACTTATGCTTATTTTTCAAGAACAGTGACCTACGGAATAATTTTATATAATTTTCTCAATGTATCTGCATTTGCTTTGAATTTTTTTTTATTACATACGAATGTTCAATTATTTTGAAAAGTTGCATTCTTTATCTTACATGTTTTAATGTAATTATTTCACTTACATTTTACCCGTTTTTAATGTTGAGGTTTACTTTCTATTCCGTTCGTTACTTGTACACTTAACTAGTATTTAATGCACCTAAGTCGTAAGACTTGGGTGCATTTGTGCACCTGATTTAAAAAGTTAATTTCAAACCCTGGTTTAAATAGTATTTCATCTAAAGCGAAATAGAAGGGTGCAATGCCCTGCTGAACCTATTAGCACCCTGCCCTTCAACTTGTCAGCCGTTGTATCCAAATCTCCTACCCAGCCCTCAGAAAATAACACATCATCCTTCCCCGATGATAATTCAATATTCCACACCAGAATCCAAAACGCGTGACGAAATTTGTTGATTTATAAAAATTTTGTACTTCATTATTTCATTTTCGTAATAACACTGATGGTTTTGGCAAAACGAGATTGCTGACGAATATTTGTAAACAAAGCACTGTTGCCAGGTTTGCAGACTTTCAACCACGGACTACTCCGACAAACGTTAGCGGTTCCACGTATTTTTGAGATCAAATTTTTGTTAAAATCAATTTGTTTGTCTTTAAGCTCTAAACTAAGCATGTTTTACATCCCTATTTTATGAAGCTTACTTGTCATATAGTATAGGATATTTGAATAAATGAAATATTATAGGATATTGTTTAACTAAATTTTATAGTTATATTAATTTAATTATTATTTTGTATGAAGTTGAGATTTTTTAATCTTGCCATCTGGCCACATTGCAGTTAGATTGCAACTCACGTGCACTTTTCCTCGCCTTTCGCATATACTTAACTCGGAACAAAAAAAAAAAAATCCTCCAAAAAATGCTTACCTGCAAATGAAAACTAAAAAGTTTAAAGAAAGCAACAACAGGAACTAAATAAATTAAGATGTTGTTTAAAGGAATTAGTAGCAGTAAAGCTAATGTAAACGCAGATATTCATTATGAATATCTGTGTATTTAGAGTGCAAACAAAATGGCCCTTTGCCAGCCAATGCACCCTGCCCTAATTTTTTCTAGATAAAACACTAGTTTAAAAAATACAGGTATTAATTACATAACTGCAGCATTCTGATTTAAATAATTTAGCAATGTATAAATTATAAATGGACGACAACATTATGGTATATTATACGCAATGACATAGGTGCCAACTTCTAGAAGTGAAAAATCTGTAGTCAATTGTGTGCGCGGGCAGGCCACCATTTTTAAGTTAAACAAAATCATACACAATTTATGAAAAAATGGCACAATGAGGAAATTAAGTGTTTATTAAATTAATAATAATAAAGGATTAAACTGTATCAAAAGCAATATTAATTCTCAGAATTTACAAATGATGTAGCGCAAGATTTTGCATTTTCGAGAAATTTTTTGCCAAATACATTCTCGTAACATTTCACATGTCTGCATTTAATGATTAGTAAATAAAAGATTTTAGCATATGAATATGTGGTTCCAAAGACTAAAGTTGAGCATTTGCTTTTTCAAATACAGGCACAGTATAAGATAAAAATAAGCAGAAAACCTTATTGATATCTTCCGACAGAAAATAAAACAACCTTTCTTCACGAGACATGGAGTTTTCAGTTTTTTGTTTCTTAGAAATATCCACATAATTTTGAGCTTTCCTTTTTAATTTCTGTGATGCTTTTTTGCTGTTACATTCTTTCACTTTATCTGCATTTTCAACCAAAACTTTGATAGAGGGAATAGTAAAGAAAGAAAGTGGGGTGATTTGATTCCTTTTCATGGCCTCTTCCTTAAAAAAACTGATCAAAGGTTGCCACTGCTGGATTATACGCTCTAAGCACTTTCCAACAGACAACCAACGAGTGCTAACGTGTTTTAGTACCTTTTTTATATCAGTCTCATGAAATTCTTGAAGAATTTTCAACCTATCTTTTCTTTTCGAACTCTTTTGTAAGTAATAGTAAATGTCTACCAAAATTTCATCGATTTTAAATGGCAAACATGCAGCACTCTTTTCAGCTGCTAAGTTAATAAGGTGGCAGGAACAGCCCATAATTTCAATATTTTGGTGATGATTCTTTAACACCGCTGCTACACCTGCTTTTTTTCCTATCATAACAGGTGCATTATCACAGCTAAAGGCAACACAATTAGAAATTGGAAAGTTTTCAGATTGTAAAGCACTTACCAGAAGATTTCCAATATTTAACCCAGTAGCATCTTCTTTCAAAGTTGGCACAGATAAAAGACAATTCACAATTTTTTCACACAAAGGATCGAAGAAAGTTACCACTATTGGATACAGCTTTGAATCAACATCGTTGCTTCCATCAGTTGCAATTGAAAATGGATAGCACCTTAAATTTTCAACAAGTGATGAGGATTCCTTTGCAGACATTTCTTTCATAATTGCAGAAGTTTTGGTCTTTGCAGATCCATATTGTTTTGCAATACTGCTGTCAGGAAACGTTTTCCGAAAGAGCATCCCCGCGTGATCGCTGCAATTCATTGGCAAATTATGTTCGATCAAAAACTAAACAGTTTGAAGAAAGATTTTTAGAGCAGGCGACTGCGAAACATTTAATGAGCACATCCTGGAACAAGTCCAAAAACGCCAGATGTTTAGGTGATGAAACTTGGCTTTTACAACATGATCCAGAAGCGAGATGACATTATAAAGACTAAACAACGTCTATTTCAATGAAATTCGGAAAAGCTTGAATGAGTAAATCCAAACTGAAAGTAATGTTTTGTTTTTCAATCTAAAGGGGATGAATCACGGCTAATGGCCAGGGTTAAAATTATTTTTACTCGGGTTTAGAAATTACGAGCATGAAGATATGTGTCAATAGCACCCAACAATTTTCCTTCAGTTTCCAAAATGTTTTATTTAGGTGCAATTTCGGAAAAAAAAAATTGCAGAGATAAACTCTGAGTGTCTTTATGAGATGCCTTTTAATGAGACTTGCATTATTTTCATATTCTGCCACTTCTGTTCAGCAAGATCATAGCCAAGTGAACGTTCCTCCCCACAGCCCATCGAAATTAAAATTCACAGAAAATTACGGGGG
>QLNU02015270.1:115227962-115256228 GCA_006491805.2 Dysdera silvatica | reverse complement strand
TACAACGGACAAATATTAAAGGCTGGCAGCATCAGCTATTTAGAAGTTTTCTGTATGACAGAATCTGAATCTATAAGTTCATTTAGAAGTGTAAATAAAGGAACGTTTTATATAAAATCTCCTTACCCTTTAAAAACCATTTCATCAACATAATAATTTTTATTATTAGTCCATTTCATGACCTACCAATTTTCATTATTTTGATAATTTTTTCTCTTTTCCTGAATGGCATCATCACAATGTGATCGTCTGCATCGAATTCCCAGAGTTTTTACTTATTATTTTATTCATTGTTTATCCTTGACTAAAAATTACGTTCATTGTTTGGTAATAATGATACTTATCGTTAATTTATAATAACGTTTATCCGTCAATAATGTTATTCTGACTTTAATGCGATCTAAATAAACGAACTGCTGGCATGGATGCGCACGTGCGAACAAGTTAGTAATTTAATTACTATTAAAGTTATTAATTTAATAATTTTAATTGTAAAGTGACTTTTTGAAAATGTACGCATTAAACAATTATAGAAAAAATCTCTGAATACGGGACACCTTTAGATTTGGGTATTTATCTGCTATTTGTGAGTCCTGGGGATGACCGGGACTTAGAAGAAAATTGGAAATGTTTTCGCTATTTGGGAGTGTACCTTTATGAAGTTTTACCCTGTGTTTATTAATATACTACTACTATTGATAACAATAAATGCATAATATTTAAATATTTAATTATGAAAAGATAAAGAATTAGGTAATATATTATATTAGATAAAAAAGGATTATATATATATATATATATAAATAAGTTTTATGGGTTAATAAGTTATGCTGTAAAGCCCTTGATGACCACTTTATCGGGAAACGGACTTTTTTCCTTTCATAGACTCAATGCTAAATTTACTTCTCTTCAGAGACCACCTTTCTGAACGACCGCTTTTTCATGGAACCGAAGGTGCTCACCTTAGGAGAAACCCTAGAAATACTCATATTAGTGCCCATGATTGTGGGAGAGAAGCACAAAATTTTCCAACTACCCAAAAGCTTTGGAAGAAAAAAAAATATACATAGTAAACCTCCCTTACTGACCACCTCCCTTAACAACCATTTTTTCTGGAAACGGATTTTCTGCCTCTTTCCCATAGACCCAATGCTAAATTTACCTCCATTCAGAGACCATCTCTCTGAGCGACCGCTTTTTCACGGAATCGACGGTGGTCGCCTTAGGGAAGTTTTACTGTATATATATTTAAAGATAACTTTTACTGTTAAATAAACAAAAAATCCATGGTAACAGACATTGAAAGCATTTAGCGTTTTACGACGCGAGAGGAACTATTTGAAACTTCTTCGTGCCTGCTGTACAGATATAGCTATAGATAGACCCTCCAGCTTCACAGTAAGTTTGTAGGCTTAACACTGTGGTCAGTTGCAAATTGAATTCAATATAAGGGACACCATGGAAAAAGTCCTGGGTTTTTTTTCCTTTCTTTTCTTTTTTTTAGCACTTAAAATGAAAAATGAGTGTTAAATGAGAAGTGGGGAGAGGTGAAATCACCAAATCTGTGGTTCTGGTGCCCTGTTGGCTGGACAATATACCACAGACATGGAAACAAAAATAACTGTTAACAAAATGAGCAGTTATCACAAACAAAAGCAAAAAAGTCGGTCTTTTTAGCCAAGTAACTCTCAATTTTGTCAACGTCAAAAAAATTTCCACTTTCTCCCGAGAAAATCTGAAATTTTGCCAAGTTTGCAATTGAAATTGCATGAATTTCCAACTACCCAAAGAATTAATTATTCATCCCTTTTTTTTTTTAGTTTAACTGGAATTTCCCATTTGAAACTTGATTTTTCCTAACATGGAACTTTTTTTCCCCGAACTTGGAACTTGATTTTTCCGATTGGGTGAGACCCCCCCCGTCCACCCCCCATAAGGCTGGCCCTGGGCTGGCCAGTATACCACAGACGTGGAAGCAGAAATAACTGTTAACAAAATGGGCAGTTACGATCGCAAATTTTTCCGACCAACGAAAGCAAAAAAGCCTTATCTTTTTCTCCAAGAAACTCTCGATTTTGCCAATGTCAAAAAAAATTCCATTTGTCTAAGGGTGAAGAGTTAAAAAAAAATGTTCCACTTTTTTCCCCAGGCAAAATATAAATTTTTACTAAGTTGGTGGTTGAAATTGCATGAATTTACAACCACTCAATGAATTAATTATTCATCCCATTTTTTCCCAAGTTTAACTGGATTTTTCTGATGGGGAGGGGGAAGACTCCCCCCGTTCCCTCATAAGGCCAGTCTTGTTGAAAGAACATGTGAATATCAACTTCCATTGTGTATGGCATTTATTGGCGATAAAAACCTTTGACTCTATTAAAACATCAGCAGTCATCAACTCTTTAAGATCAACAGACATCGAGGAAGTGTACATTGACATGGTGAAACGTGTGTATAAAAATGCAAGTGCAAAATTTCGGTTACATAAAGATACCAAAACTATCAAAATTGGTAAAGGTGTGAGGCAGGGAGATACCATTTCTCCAAAACTTTTTACTTCAGCTTTACAGATGATTTTTCAGCTGATAAATTGGAATAACAAAGAAATAAAAATAAATGGTGAATATTTAAATCATCTACGGTTTGCTGATGACATTGTTATTTTTTCAACGAACCCATCAGAACTCCAAGACATGGTACAGGAGCTCTCAACTAGAAGTAAAGAAGTTGGACTCAAGATGAACCTACAAAAAACTAAGATCATGTTCAATAATTTTGTAGAGGAAACAAAAATACAAGTTGACAACATTGAGCTAGAAATTGCTGATTCATATATTTACCTTGGCCAACTGATTTCAATGGATGGCAACATTATGAAAGAACTCAACAGACGTATTAAACTTGGCTGGAGTGCATTTGGAAGAAACAGTTTTATCCTGAAGGGGAAATTGCCTTTGTGTCTAAAAAGAAAGGTCTTCAACCAGTGTGTATTGCCAGTCCTCTCTTATGGATCAGAGACATGGAGTCTAACAGTTGGAGCAATACGAAAGTTACAGACAACGCAAAGGAGCATGGAGAGGTGCATGCTTGGAATAACTAGGAGAGATCGAAAAAGAAACACTTGGGTGAGAGAGCAAACTAGAGTAGAGGACATCATTGTTAAAGTAAAAGGGCTGAAATGGCGATGGGCTGGGCATATTGCAAGAAGAACTGATCAACGATGGACAACAGAAATTCTGAACTGGATTCCAAGAGACCACCGAAGACCTAGAAAACGTCCTCAAACTAGATGGGTGGATGAAATAAGAAAACAGGTTGGGGTGACGTGGAAGCGAATTGCTCAGGATAGACTTGTGTGGAAAGCATTTGGAGAGACCTTCATCCAGCAGTGGATAGATAATGGTTGAATATGATGATATATATATACAGGCCTATATTAATAAGTTAATTTTTCATGAAGAATTGTACTACATGCCAGTATAATTATACGTTAGAAAATATTAAAAACTTTTGTCCAAAGAAATACTAATAAATTTATTTATTAGTATTTTAATAGTTGTGATATACTTATTTATTAGTGTAATCAAGTAGTCTTAAAAAAAATAAACATACTTTATGCAAGTTAACAAATTGTACAATAATTACCATTTGTGTCTTACCGCACTGTGGCATAGTTATTCTTTTTAGGTATTTTATAATAATCGAATCAATAAAGTTTACAATAATTAAATTATATACAGTAGAACACTGATTACTTTTCTTCGTCATTACAGCCCTTGAAGTACCTGGGCCTTCCTAACAATCGTCGCCTATTGCCATTCTTGTACTCTCATTCTTCACAGATCTCCTTCTACTCCATTAAGCCGTCATTTCCTAGGACGTCCCACTTTTCTTTTTCCTTACCAGATTGGTTCTTATGATCTTTAGCATTCCAGACTCTCCTATCCTTTCTACATGTCTGAGCCACGTAACTTATTTCTATCACCAGCTCAGAGTCAAAGTCTTTGTATAAATGGCGTATTCCCCTGTTTTTCCTAACACTCCATACGCTGTTTTCATTAACTCCCTTCCAAATATTTTGTGGGTATATACAAAACAGGCTTGTAGCCAGGATGGATGGAGCAATGCAAGGGGCATATGGGACACGGGGCATCCGGAGACTCACAAGTAGAAAATAATTGCCAGGAGCTGCAGAAAATTTAGAGGTTATGTCACAATAAACCCAAATAAATTTAAGGTTTCTATGACGTTTTGTTTTTTTCACAAATACCGTAATACTAACATATATCAAAGTTTGGCAGGAGTTTGTAGTAAGTTTTATGGAGAGAAAATTGGGTGGAAGAGGAAGAATTTTGCCTATGGTGCTCTTACACTCAGGCCTTGAGGCCGTATTAAAAAATTCCTAATTTCTTAGGCACAAGCATGGGGCAACTGAGGTCATGTCCCTGCTGGCCCCGGCTTGCCTACAAGCCTGATACAACTTGGAAAAAGCATCATAGCAAGTTTACCCATTTGTCCTTTTTGGCCGATTTTCCCTCATTTATTTTGGCAAAAAATGCCGTAAATCTATATGCAATAAGCATAGTGTATATGTGGCCAGATCGAAGTTTTAGTTACGGGAAATTAGTTTTAAAATATTCTTTAGTTCTACTATTAATGAACTGATTATATGATTTGAACAAGAGGATATGTACAATAGAAATTTGCTATATCTTTTTTTTTTTTCCTCCTCCATCGCTCAGTACTGTCATGTCTACGTTGAACATCAGATGGCGTTTAGTTGTTTGGAAAGTCTTTTCGTAGTTACCAACAGCTCCTGGATATCTTTTAATGTACATTTCTTTAAATTCAAACATAGCTGTCACCAAGTGTCTCGAATGCTGCTCCACATAAGCCAAAAGCAGTGATTCATATTGCAAACTTCGGTGTTCTTGGCGTTGTTGCAACCACTCAGGGCCGTGCTTAGTGGGCTGTAAACTGGGCAGCTGCCCAGGGCTGCTAAAATTTAGGGCTGCCAAAAAAGTATAGTTCAAGTACCAAGATATCAATTTTTAGCGACCACGTATATTTTTGACAGATTATTTGGTCAATTGACCTTTTCCATGTGATGTCATACTTCCTATAATGCAGCCACTAAATGGTGGCCAAAACAAATACGTGTGTTATTAGTCTAATGCGTTAGCATCAGTAGCCTATGTAGGTTATCATATTTATTGTGGTGGCCATATGACCACTGCAGAGACCCCTGGTTTCTGACACTTGGCTGCACAAAAAACTAGAAAGATTTTTATTTTGTAATTTCTAATAGTATAATAGCTTTGTTCATTGAATTAGCTTTTCGTTATTTCTTTATAATTATAATATTATAGCAGTAATAAATTATAATGATTCATATTTTGATTAATTTTTATCTATTTTTAATTCAACTAAATTATCTTCCGTCCATCTTTATCTATAAAAAAATAGAGCGTTTGGACCAATGAAGAACTTTATTTTGTAATAGAAATAAAATACAGGGTACCAGGGAGGAAATTACATAAAAAGGTTAAACACTGGTAAAATAGCAATGAAAAAGATCACTCAAGCTTTCGGACGCATCAGCAGCAGTCCTTCATCAGGAGTAATGACGATGTTATGTTTCTGTCTCTTTTTTATACTTGAAATTTCTGGAAAACCCTTCATCAGAGTAGTCCCGCAGAATGAGAAAACCCAATGAGCCAATTTTGTAATGCTAAACCCTGGTAAATCTTTTTATCGTTGTGTTATGCCAAATATTTTTAAGGGCTGCTGAAATCTGCTTTGTTCAGGGCCACTAACACAGTAAGCATGGCCCTGCAATCGCTGTTAAAAGTCCTGGACCTGGTCAGTAGAATCTACTGTATACCGAAGGACTACAGGGCTCAATTCTCACAATTTTCAAATTTTTCATTTGTACTTTGAAGAGAGTGTAACGTAGTAGGTCTTCACATAGTGGACCTAGGATACCGCAAAATCTGCTGTGGTTTCTGCCATTTTCCAAGGTTAATGACTAAATAGTCAAATGCCTGGTATTTGTAGTAAATAAATAAATAATAATGAACTAAATGATAAATATAAATGAACTACTAAGTTGATCAAAATTATATATTTACACAGTATATTAGTGAACTCTATGTAATAATGCATGTGTGATGATACATTTAATATGCATGTGGCAATATATTTTGTATATGTTTCTTTGTTATAATGGATGACGATCATTCTTATGGTGCATTTTATGTAAATGTCTTTTTGATAATGTATATTATGTAAATTTCCTCTTTTGAAAAGTCATTTGAAGAAGGAATACTTTTAAAAGGCATTTTTTAGAAGTTTTGTAAGTTTTTATTGATTTTTAATTTTAATAATTTGTGTCTAATCGATTTGTTTTTTTCCTTTCTCTCTTTCAATCCAGCTATTGAGCTAAAGAAATCTCTAATAAAGGAAAACGATACCCGTTATCGGACAAAGATTAGAGCAGAATTCCACCTTCTCGCCAAAGCATTAGGTGTTCAAGAGGCAACAACATCAAGGGCAAGAAAGCAATATTATTTTTTTATAAATAAATACACATGGATGGCTATTTAAAATATTCAATATACAGTGTGCTCTAAAAGAAACTTCTGCTGCTAGCAAGGCCCTAGCGACGTAAATTTTTGAAACACTGCAATGAAATTCGAAATTTAGACCAAAAAATATGAGCTCCAAATGTATGTACTTGTGCCTTTGTGGTTACAGTTAGAGTGCCTAAATCTTGAAAATTTCTGATGACAGTACTATACTTTTTTCTATTTCTTTGTGATCAACATGTACAGAAATAATAAAAACCATTAAGCTGTATTTTCTTAGGCTAAATGGCTGAGAAATAGCACTTTCAAACTCAGTGAGAATTTACTGAAAAAATGAAATAAAAGAAATGGAAAAGCTGCAAGCAAACTGGAATCACTCATTCATGTTACATTGTGGCAAATGGATGTCTAGCAGTATCCTAGAATACTCGCCATTTTTTTGCTCACTGTAGTGTGAAGCTGGTTTTTTATGCTTAAAACCTTAAAAAAATACAACCTAATAGTTTTTATGGTTTCTGCACATGTGTGCTGATAACATTGAAATACAGAAAACTGGTGTTGTCATTGGAAATGTCTAAAATTCATTCTTTCTAACCATGACTGCGAAGGCCAGACTCAATCGTCAGTTTCCGGGCCGGTGCGCCTTCATAGGCCATAGTCGGGAATTTTTTTAGTAGCCTATGAGTCAATGGATTCGCACCCTCTGAAAATCCAAGGGGTGCACCTTTTGAGAGGATTCAGTCTATCCCTGGTGACTGTAAGAGCACAAGAACTTTTATTTATACACATCTGGAACAGTGATGGCGCGTTGCAAGATTTAAATAATGCTGCGTGAAGCTGATTCACCGAAATACATTAATTTACAGTCTATACTTGCCAAGAAACCAGTTTTTGCCTCATTTAGTAAATGAGTAAGAAATTTGCGGTAACATTTGAGTTTTGATGAATTGGCGTCACGCAGCTTTTCTTAAATCTCACCATGGGCTCCCACCAGTCGGGAGCACATGTTGTTTTAAGTCTAAATTTCGAATTTCATTTCAGTACTTCAAAAACTGTAACTGTAAGTTGGTGAAGTTCCTTTTAGATTAATCTGTGTATAATCTGACATAAAATGGAACTTGGTTGTAATTAGTGATATGAGTTTTCCTGTATGGAAATTTTAAAAAAGCATTTTTCTTTAAGAAAATGTCATTACTTCTCCCTTTCTCTCCCTCTGTCTGCATACGTGTATAATTTTAAAAAGTTTAAGTATAAAGAACCAGCTTAGATACATATTAAAAATATTATCAGTCAGTTTGAATGACCAATGATAATATTTTTAATATGTATTTAAGATGGTTTTTTATGTTTAAGCTGTTTAAAACTGTGCATGTGCATAGAGAGAAAAAGAGAGGTAATAACATTTTTTTAAAAAGAAAAATTAATTTTTAAAATTTCAAGACCTAAACATTTTTTGTGCAAAACTTTGAGTGGAAAATTTTCCCACCCACATCTCTAATTGTAATGGGGATATGACAAATTAACGACTATGAACGAACGATTGTGGTTTGTTTAGTTCAATGTGTAATATATACGAAATGTCATGAATATGATGAATCATCATATAGATATAACAAGCCACTTTTGATCACTTAACTGACACTGATGCATCATGGTTAATTTATAACGTCTTCGATTGTAATGTATAGTGATATATCAGATAACCCCAAAAGTATTTATGTTTTCTGAGAGGGCAAAAGAAACATCGTGTATGGATTGAATTTGCGGGGAGATGCCTTTATGCATGTGGTATATTTTCAGTCGAAGCCCCAAGGTGCCTTGCACATTTGAGATAGCAGTTTGGTGCGAGAAAAACGTGATTAAACTTCCAGTCTCGGTGGAGATTATTCATGCATGTTTGTTATATGAATATAAACTTGGTTTAACTATTTTGAACAACAGCTTGTCGCATTTGCTTAATATTCTGGGTAGATGCTGTAAAGGAATACACAACTTGGAATTGGTTTAGAAAGTTCAAAAATGGAAATGAATCCCTCTAAGAAAAGTTCCAGAAAAGTCATCTTACCACCATTGACACGAAAGGCCTGAAAGCTTTTGAGCCAAACCTGCCAGAACTAGTTCTGCCATTTGATGTCAGTGATGGAACTGCCTGAAACAATCTGCGTGCAATAAGTAAGGCATACAAATTATCTAACTGGGTCCCTTATGAACCGTCTGCAGTGAACAAGCGGCAACATGTCTTTTTTTCGTTCTAAAAAGAACTATTTTTGCATAAGGTAATAAAATACGATGATAAGTAGGTTTGATATAGCATCCGTAAACATTTTAGACATTAGTTGTCCACCACTGACCTAATCCCACATATATCAAAGGCAACATTGCATCCATGTAAAGTTATGCTCTATGTTTGGTGGACAGCACATGGTGTTATTCATAATGAACTCTTGCAGCAGGGCTAAACGATTACTGCTGTGATGTACTGTGACCAATTGAAATGTGTGAACGAGGACCTGCAAAAGAAGGAAGCATTACTGAGATCAACAGAAAGGAAATTCTCCTCCTTCGAGATAATGCTCGGGCTTGCACGACTTCATTGACTAGAAACACTGTCAAAGAACTTGAATGCAAGATTTTATCTTACCCAGCTTACTTGCCTAATACGATATTTTGCCTTCAGATTATCACTTGTTTTTGTCACTTGACTATCATTTGCGTAGACACGTCTTCTCTCAACTTGATCAGTTGCACACTACCCTCCGATGGTTTTTCTTTTGCTATGATTGGGCACTTTATTATAAGGGTATGTGTAAGTTGTTAACACATTTGCAGAACATCGTTAATGACCATAATTAATTATTTTGATGAATAAATTGCTTTTCTACTATATACGTGCTTAACCTTGTCCCAGTCAACTGAAAACAGCAAATACTTTTATGGTTAGATGGCAATTTACTGGCAAACGAAAGGAAATTTTTTTGGTGCCTGGTGGGGTCTGAACCCAAGACCTCTTGATAACCAGTCAGGTGCTGTTTCCCAGTCAGTTACAGGCATTGATCGAACGTTTTTCCGGGAGTGAATATAAAGCTTTACTATAGACAAGTTTGTAATGGATGGAACAGTGGCCGGACTGCTTTTTAAACCAAAGTGACGAGTTGAAGTAGCAAATGTCTTTGCATTGATATTTATTAAAGTCAGCAATTCTTATCATAGCCGATGATGTGGTAATATTAGAAGATAAATTACTCACAAAGAAAATTATTGGTTTACCCGATATTAAATTTTGTATTAAAACAAAATTCAGATGGTGGAATTGATGAAAGTACAGCAGATCCCCCATCAATTAACTTTACACCATCTTACTGTAATGACACATTTTTTAGAGCATTGATACAAATGGCAGCACAAGATGATCTTGTGCCATAGCAGAACTGTCCGGCTTGCGCCCCCCCCTAGCCACTGACATCTTCTCCCTCTGTGAATTATTTCAACCGATTTTGCATCTCTCCTCGCCTACATCCCTGATTTGGGCCTACTTTGCCACCCTGTAATTATGGCAGTTTTGAATGCTTTGAGCTTTATTAAACATAATCTGGTGATCTGAAATTCAAGTCTCTTAAATAGATGTGTATTACTAATTAAATGGATAAATGTGAGCATAAAATGTATGCTGTATTCAGTTATATTTTTTATGTTATGTATGTCATTAATTACTGAATATAATTAATTTTTAATTATCTTATTTCATTAAATATTCATATTTTTTTAAACCTTCAAAATAATAATGGTTGGTTGTGCATATTGATTTATAAATAATTCATATTATCTAATAATGGTTATACAAAAAAATATATTATAGAAAAGTATTGCCCAGTGTATATCAGGTATATACTTCATTAAGTATCTTACACTAAAAACATTGCTTATACAATTGGCATAACTAGTCTCATGGTTTAAGGCGTTGCCACAGCTCCACCTCTGTGCTGTAGATAACATTCATTTTAATTTTTAGATCTTTTAGGTGACGATAGAAGTAATAGAGGGTTGCATTCCTTGGAAAGAGCTATGAGTCTCGGCATAACATGACCCCATTTCACATTTACTGTGCATCATTTAATTTCCTACAAATTCATGAAACACTGCTCAGTGGCTTTCTACGTAACCACTTGGTAGTGTGCTATCCCTGCAAAAGTAGAAATATCCTATGAATGTATATATTATTTCCTGAGTTTTGGTACTTTAGTTGGTATAATGCTCTGATTTGCAGTGGTGGCCTCCAAGGGTGATGGAATGATTGCCCCACTGAGCTGGGATTATGTCATGGAAATGAAAAGTACAGGACACTTGTACTGTACTTTTCATGTTCCATGAAAAGTACAAGACACTTGGTTAAAAGAAAAATCATTCTCCTTAAAAGATGGCCCTGCAGTGGTAGTGTGTGGTAGCGTGTTAGCCTAGTGTGCCATTAAACCAGCTTCAACTCCCAATGGTGCAAAGAATGCTTACTCAGAGATCTCATAAAGATTGCACTGCTCACTGTAGTCCAGGGTTTGGTTCCCTAGGCCTTAAGAGGTTCAGATTCCTTGGAAAACTGTAGGTCCAAGAGGTTCGGATTCCTCGGAAAACTGTAGGTCCAAGAGGTTCGTATTCCTCGGAAAATTGTAGGTCCAGAGGTTTGGATTCCTCGGAAAACAGTTGGTCGCTGCACAGCATGACCACTGTAGACCTTGAGCCGTAAAACCACAAACAAACACACCTCTCTTAAAAGATTTCTGGATTCGCCCTTGCTGGTTCACCAATTCCACTTCAGCTTAGGATGATGCCTCTCTTCTTTGTGATCTACTAAATTTTGTGATGGTGGAACATATACAGCTCTAGTTTGAACTAGAAAATATTGGTTGCTGAAATCTTTCACATCATTTTATCCCCCCCCCACCTCCCAACCCTGCTCACAAATTTATAAAACACTGCCCCCTCGGTCAGTTCTGCTAACCACTTGGTAATTGCACTATTCCTGCGAAGGGTACAAAACATCACATAAGCATGATATTAGCTGTTGTTTACTATAAAATATCAAAAGAATGAGTCCTAAGAATACATTCATTTAAATAAATGAGTCTAAAATATACGTTCTTTTAAAAGAACGAGAATGTATCTAAAGAATATATTCTTTAAAGGCATAAGAATGGGTTAAAAGAATAAGAATGTATCTAAAGAATATATTCTTTAAAGGCATAAGAATGAGTTAAAAGAATACATTCTTTCAAAAAAAATGAGAACGTATCTGAAGAATATATTCTTTAAAGGCATATGAATGAGTTAAAAGAATAAGAAGCGGGTCAAAAGTATACATCCTTTTAAAAGAATGCATTCATCAAAGTCAGTGAATTCACCCATCTTTATTCAATATTAATTTGCTATCTTCAATTTCAGTTGTGTCTCCTAGAAACTGCAAACTGGCACATCTTGCAATTTCAAGAATTGTTGAGAAAGCAGTCAAATACTGGCAGAAAAAGTAAGTTGTACCCATATATAATAATTAGATTAATTATGCATTATGAATAGTTTGCAGAACAGGATAGTTTTAAGAACAAAAACGTTAAACAGAAGAAATTAAAAGCTTAAATCGAAAGAGAGCCCAAAATTGAAATTTGAAACTGTCTACGCCAGCAGTTCTTATGCTTTCCTAGACCGCAGACCCCCTGCAGAGATCACTCGCCCTTGCGGACCCCAAGAATTAACTCAAAGTTTAAAGCCCGGAATTTGCATCATACATATTTATTTCTAGTGTTTCATCACTAATTTTCACCATTTAAGGAAAGAATTTTTCGTCCCCTCATAATTTATTCTTAGCATTAAAGAGCAAATGCTCTTGTTTCGGTATTTTTTCGAATCTTTGTGGAACACTGGGAGGATCTCACAGATCCCTCCTGATACGGTCCTGGGGAGTCCCAGAGGTCCACGGACCACAGTTTAAGAACCACTAGTCCACACCATGCAAAACTAATAAATGTGAAATTCCCTACTTTTTAAGGGAGCAGAAAAACAGTTTAAAAGTGGATTTCTAAATTGGAATTTTGGTAAATTCTGTTTCTTCAAAATTAATTCAATTTCATTAAATACTCCATTTACGATTTTGGTGCTGTGCTTGTTCATATAGCAATGGTTAAATTTATAAAATTAAAAAATCACTGTTTTACACCTTATACAAATATTTTAATCAGCATCCAAAAGTTTTTTGTTTTAAAATTGCTGTACTTGCAAATGTGGCGGATTCAACACACTACTCTGCTAAAATATTATGGTCAGAAAAGAAGCAAGTTTAAATAAAAAAGCGAATACTGTGCCATACTTGTCAGTACAGCCACTTTATGGGTAAGGAAAAAATAACTCGTGCAAAGTTATGAATATCACATATTCATAATATTTCAATGCCAATAAAATAGGTGTGGAGTTATATAGGGCTTGAGCCGCATCTCAATACTTCTAAATAAATTGCAATTTTACATATATTGTAATATATAAATGTTCATAATACATGCTTAGGAGCTCCCCAATAACTTTGAAAACTGTATGATGATGATGGCCAATAACAAATCAATATCTACTTCATTACATTTTAAACAATGTAATATATTCATTCACTCACTACATTCTGAGGTGGACTTGGAGAGGGATTTTGGTAGGAGGGGGGGGGAGGATAAAACTTTTTATAAAAATTCTGTCATTATATGAGGTTGGTCGTTTTAATCAGTGTGCATTATGACTAATCTCCACCGCATTTTTATGGATTTAGTGGGCTTTCCCTAATCCCCCCCTCCATGGATCTACCACTGCTACAATTAACATAAGAAACGTAAAAAAAAAGTTCGGATTTTTAAAACCGAAAATGGTTGTTCTAGCTTATTAAACTTGCAGATAAAGGTTTGATACTTTATCACAGGTTGTCATGACATGAAGTTTGGTTGTATTAGCAAAAATGAAAAATATAATGTTCTACATTCATAAGTTAACATCATGGTGCCAACAATGCATATATATGAAATTTTTGATATAAAACTGTTTTGAAAATTTGAATTAAATTTAATTTTTATTGCATTTTTAATTCAATGCATTTATTTTCCTTTTCATCTGGTAACATCATTATATCTTTATACATGTGCACTGACGGTATAAAAATATTGGGGGAACAATCTATCAGTAGAAGGCATTTTGTTTGAAATTGGAGGGGGACATGGAACCCTAATACCAACATTGGGGGGACGGGTCCCCCCCCCCTGCTAATGGTGCCCATGTCTTTATATGCATTGTTTGGCATATATTTGATATGTACATTTATTTTTATATTTAATTTTTTCCAAATTTGTTCTTGTTTCGTCATTACTTTGGGTAATTTATTTTTTATCAGTATTTTATTTTTGGCATTTTTGTGTCATGGACATCTTGTTGGATATATACTTCGTTCATTGCATAGTGTACATTTGATGACATACCTCCAGAAGAAGCACCATGCATGTGATTATAGAACAGGCACCTGATGAAGGTTAAAAGATTACATGCATATATGCTCATTTAAATTTGATTTTTTTTTTGTAAAAACAGATTTATGCATACTTTTTAATATTGTACTATTGTTCTATTACATTATGTGTATTATTACTTTTTATGTTATTTACTTGCATTTTAATTTGCAATATAAATATATAATTTATATATATATATATATATATATATGGAGTGTGTGTATATATGTACAGTAGAAATTCCCTTAATAGATAGTCCTGATTAACAGACCTATTTAAACGATACTTTTCAATATCCCATCTCAATGCTTACTATGCCATAACACTCCTGAATAGTAGGCAGATTCTCAGCGTGTCCACTATTCTGACATTTTGCTATATATATATAATAAAAAATATGTAATAATTTCACTGACTTCAGTAATTATATGCAATTATTATATATTTGAAAATATTTTCAGGTGAAGGATATCTAGACAAAGTAAAAGGAAAGTTCTTGGGAATAATTCAGAAGAATCCATTCTTCTTGTAAGTTCTTAATTTTTGACTCGCCACTATCTTCTCATTTAAGTGCTCATAATTTCTTTACCTTCTCATTAATCTTTGTTATTTCTACATGTTCTCAATAGGAGGGCTTAGAAAATCCAGTTTCTTCCACCAATTAAATTTTTCAGTTGGCGAATAGGAAATTTTCTCTTTTTTTTACTAGGTTCCTAGGTTTTGTTTTCGAGGTGGGCTTTTTGTCTGGTGTACATGGATCACCTTGGTTTGTCAAGCCCTTTATATATACATATGACTCAACAAATCCGGTTGCCCAGCAACCATTTATAAGTACATTTTTATGGAGTTGTCTGGTAAAAAATTATCTTTTTTTGCTGGGTTCCCAGATATTTCAATTTCTTATTGAGTACTGTTCTTGTCTGGTGAGTATGATTCGCCATGTGATTTGTCGAGCTCTTCTGATTAATTACTTGTCATTCATATTATTAACTAATTATAATTTCCTCATCAGTTTCTTATCTTCATATTAAGTAACTTGTAAAATCTTTGACACTGGTCAGGACATAGGAAATACAGAAGAAGGTGAAACATACCATCTGCAAAAATATTCGCAACGTTTCGAGAACTACTGTTCCCTTCATCGAGTGAAATGTCAAGAGAGTGTGGGTGTCTAATATTTATACCCCGACTTTCTGTTTCCTGAAAGCTGTTCTGTGGTCTTTTTTCCCTATCACAATCTCCTGAAAGCTGTCCTACACTCTTAATCCAGTTTCTCTCATTTCCTAGCAAAAATGCGGTAAGGTTCAGGCATCGATTTTGCGATGTTCATCGCCTTACTTCGCATTCGAAAAGTCTCCCAAGACTCCAGAAAAAGTCTACAATAGCGAGAAGTTACATTTTTATGAAGAACTTTTGTACTTTTCCAATCAGGAACATGACCTTTCTCCCAGGCATGTTCTGCCAGAAGATTAGTCATCTCACCTTTCTCCACAGCACGATGATGTTCTTTTTTGCGAGTACAAACAGATCTTCCTGTTTTGCCGATGTATGCTTTTTGTATTCTTTGCCAAGTATCTGGGAAACTTTTCCAGTCAATTCATCCATTGGCACCCAGTCTTTCACTAATAGGTCATATGAAGTCAGGTTTGTAGCTTTCCTCAGAACATGCACAATCTCCTCAGAAGTCCTCTCCACATATGGTAAAACAACAGTCCCTCTAGTCAATCTCTGTTCCACAGGTTCTCTACATTCATTATCAGATCTTTGAGCGATGGGTAGCTATTACCTGCACAAGCTCTCCTTATTTTCCGTATCTCAGCTTCCTTTAACCCAACATTGCTCTTGTGTATGAGGGCCCGATGAGTCAGAGACTTCATAACAAAAACTTCGTGGCAAGTTAGATTATACGAGTTGAAATTCAAATACCAGTCCATGTGGGTTGGCTTTTAATGTATAGAAATTGACAAGTTTCCATCATCTCCTCTGGTGACTTTCACATCTAAAAATAGTAAACTATCCTCATGTTCTACCTCTAAGGTAAATTGAATATGGGGGTTTAAGTCATTAAGGAAACGGTGAAAGCTGTCCACCTCTGTCTTCGGAAGTACAACGAAAGTATGAGCTACATTCCCATATCCGGGGAGGAGGAACCTTAGGGACTGCCCCCAAAACTAGATTTGTAATAGGATCTCAAAAATACGTATATGTATTTAATTACCAAATTTGTAAAAAGTGGGGAGAGAAAAAGAACTCTCAAACCTTGGATAATCGTCAAAATTCTGACCACAAAATCTCGTTTTGTAGAGCACTAATTTGAGAATGCTTTAAATGGAAAAAAAAAATATATAAACCACTTTCTTTAAAAGTGGGAGGCATTATAAAAAATTAAATTTTGATGGCAAAACTACAAGCGAAAACTTAAATTGATATCTGGAGGTAAAACTGGTATTTTCTTATTTATTTTTGTATGATGTATTTATGTTTTTCTTTATGATAAAGGTGATATATCTTCATTCAATGTTAATTTGCAAACAATTTTGAACTCCCCCTCCTCAAAGAAAATTAAATCCTGATTATGGCCTTAATCAACGATATATCTTCTTCAGGTCTTTACACTAATTCGTTGCAGTTCAAAATCTCCATCTTAAATGTCTCCATGCACAGGTTAGCTGCAACACTAGAAACAGAGGAACCCATTGTAGTCTTCCGTCTCTGTTTGTAGAAGATCCCATTAGAGTTAAAACATGTCGCGTCCAAACAGAATTCCAAAAGAATGCAAATATCTTCAGCTGTCAATTTGGTACGTGCAGCGAGAGAGAGAGAGAGAGAGTCATTCTTAACTCTTCCTAAAGCAATTAGTATCACAAGGGAAGTTGGTGTAAAAGTGAAACTACATCAGATGATACTATACCATCTTCCATATTGATTTGTAAGGCACTAACAGAAGAAATAAAATCCTCAGTAGTGGATACAGAAGCCGCTGTTAGTCCAACCAAAGGTGACAGAAGTCCAGATAGGTGTTTAGATAATGCGTAAGTTGGCGAACTGCAAAAACTTCAAATAGGGTGAAGAGGTACTAGAGCCCTGCACAGGCCTGTTTTTTTTGTCCTGGCCCGAAAGTCGACCTGTTGGTCCAGCCCAGAGTTCAGACCCAGCCTTTCCTTTTCTAACTTGGAGTACAGAGATACTTACCTATACATAAGCACCTTGGGGGGGGGAGAAATATGTTCAAGGGGGAGTTGGGAAGGGTGGTGTCAGGAAAGAACTACTCCACTCACTTACTATTAGGTAGAGGGGGGAATTGGGAAGAGTGGCAGCTAAAGCCAGCGACTTGGGACCTATACGGGGTTCTATTTTGGCTTGACAGGCTGTTGCAGGCCTAGACATTTTCGGAACAAGTCAACATGGATTGGAAATCTAAACCAGAGACCTTCACGGAACCTGTTTCTTTAAGCTGGGCTTGGTTTGTAGTCCAATATTCAGTTCATAGGCCCGGCCTGTGCAGGGCTTTAAGAGGCACGCCACCTTTGTGGACCTTAGGTAGACCATAAGTTCTCCTTGAACTACAGCAGGGGTCTCCAATCTTTTCAGTTCAAGGGCCAATTTTGCTTATTCTTGTTTGCCCGCTGGCCTCACTGATATTATTTTCCTATGTTGGCCAATGTTAATTTGTGCTTATCGGGCATGTCTGGCACCCTACCGGGGGCCGGATTGGTGGTGCTCGCGGGCCGATGTTGTCCCGCAGGCCGTAGTTTGGAGACCCCTGAACTACAGCAAAGCTGCAAGTACAAGGACTCATCAATTTTTGACTCCCTATGTAGCTTAAGCAGTAGACCATTCATGCCCTCAGTCAGATATCTCTTCACTACAGAATATGTATTAATATTGGATAATAAGTTCAACGCCTGATCATAAGTTGGTCCGTCTATACCCACAGTACATTGTCCTTTATCAGCTGGCAGAACCATAATGTCATCATGGCCTCCCATATCTTTTATCGCCCTCTTCTCGCCAACTGAACAATTACTTGCTGATGCTCATCCTCTACGTAGCACATATGAAATTTTGCAATCTATTTCAGCATGTGCATCAGTCTCCACCCTTCCCAGAACTGGCTCAATGATTGAGAGTCTTAGAAGTAGCAATAACGGAAGATGCAGGTGCGAAATTCAGACCATGGGACAATACCGAAATAACTGCATATTTAAGTGCTTGTTATTTCCTCATTAATTTCCGATTTCTCTGTCACAACTTGGTTTTTCTCCTCATTAATAAGCATTTAATTACATTCTAACTGCTGAACATTTAATGAAAATATGCCCTTACTATTTACAAAATCTTTTCGATTAACAGAAATTTGTGATTTCTGTTCGAAGCAAGGAAGCACAAATTTTAAGCAGTAATTAAAGAGGCAGTACAGTGTAATGACAAAATATTAATATCAGATATCTTCCAAGATATTGGTATTTTCTAGTTTTAAATACAGTGGAACCTGGTGAAGTGACCACCTTGATAAGGTGACCACTTTTTGTAAGAGAGAGAACTGGTAGGGACTTAGTCATACCTATACTGAAGACTGTTGTGTCGGGTGACCATTGTAATCCATTCCCATGGATGGCCACTTTAGGCAGGTTCTACTGTACTTTGTTTTGTAGTCACATGAATTTAATATGTTTAACTAATAAAGTGAAATTATAAGTATTTATTTCGCTATTCTCATTTCAGCAAAAATGTTCTGGTTCCAGAAGACATTGGCCACATAGTGGGCACTAAAAAAGGTAATTTGATTTTTCTTCCAAGTGTGAAAGAAATTACTAATAAAAGCTAGTGGTTAATTCTTTATAGTGGAAGTATATTGCTTAAAACAATTAAAGTATGTGATTTGGGCAACACAAAATCCAAAACAATTGTGCGAAATCTAATAGAAATGTTAAAAAAAAATAAGGTCCTGTAGTAGTAGTAACACATGTGCCGAGTGTGCCGTTACATTAGTTTGACTCCCAACGGTTCCAAAAAAAAAAAAGAAAAAAAAAGAATGCTTACTTACTAACTGCCCACCGTAGTCCAGGGGGGGTTGATTCCCTGGGCCTTTAAGAGTTTTGGATTCCTCGGAAAACTGTAGGTCCCAGCATAGCAAAATTTTTGTTGTCCTGTTGAAAACACAAACAAATTAAAATTGAAATAAAGAGATACATAGGCATCAGAAGACGACTGTTCTGTATGCAAAATAGCGTCGATGACAATAAAATGCAGAAATCATGGAACTGAATACAAATGAAGATCTTTCAGGAACTTGCATTTCTCATGAAAGATCGTTTTTGATAGTGTTTGGTTTGAATGGCATCTCAACGTCATGATTTTTTAGAGTCAGTGGCTTGGAGAACTATTGGAAGACTTGAAGTAGGTCATATACAGAGGGTGTTTGCACATTTTTAGAATGATTTCGAAGCCATTTTCTTAATGTTTAAAATGTAAAGATTATTTTTTTAAATATTCCATCTGATAACCTTGTTTCTGAACTATAAGTCTGCATCATGTTTTCCATGATAGAAGGGCTTTTCGCAAAAAATTTCCAGAGGTACTGCTTGTCATTGTTGTTCCACAACTTTCCAAAGTCCATCAATGGTAGTGGGTTTGCGCTTAGAGAGAGCTCTTTTCAGCGGACCAAAGGCACAATAGTTCATAGGAGAAACAACAGGGGACTTCTCAGGAATATTTTGAACAGGTTTATATGCAACACTTGCATCAGTTTCCATTTTTTCAAGGAATGCAGTGGTAGTTTTCGAGGTATGACTGCTGGCTTTACCTCATTGCAGTTTTATACTCTGAAAATCGTCGTGATAAAGAAATAGAATTTCTTCTGTAAATATTGGATGCAAAAAATTCTCCTGATAATATGATGAGTTGATTTTAACCTTTTTTTCCACTTTTTAATTTCCCATTGTAAGAGAAACCTGCGACAATCATAAAGCCTTTACTGAAGCTTTCTTTGCATTCTCGGCACCAAGTTTGGAAATTTTTTTCTCCACGCTTACGATAGTAAATGGACCTTTTTTTGTTACAATCATTTAGATAAACCCCTGCTTCATCAAGGGTAACAACGTATTTCCATTTATCTCCTGATAAGTAATTTTCATACAGGACTCTGCAACATGTTTTGCGTTGAGCCACATGTCTCGACAAAAGACGGTGAAGATTATGTTTTTTAGCTTTTTTAAGTTATAAATCTTGGTTTATTATTTTATTTACTGTTGCTACAGAAGTTCTTAAAGAGTTTGCAATTGATTTCTGCGTCGGTGGATTTTCTCTTGTTACCAGTGATCTCACTTTAGAAATATTTGCAACAGTACATACCTCGTTCGGGTATTCATTTGGAGTCCTCTTTTTATGTAGAAGTTTCGATTGACGGTCTTTCCCTTTTCAATTAATAATGTTGCTTATTTTGCACTTAGAAATCTTTATACCATGCGTTTCACAACGTTTTTAATAATGGAATAAGAATATTTCTCTTCGGAAAGAACAAAAACGTATCCTTCGACCCACAGCTTACTTACAGGCGCCATTTTGAATGAAAAATGAATTTGAAAGTAGCAGACGATAATCTTAATTTGAATAATAACGTGTTGTCAGATCCATTTTTCCACAAAATATTTCCATTTTTTAATCATCTATTTAAATCGTTCTAAAAATGTGTAAACACTCTCTGTACAGCGAGTGAATGGTTGCAGAATTTATTGGAATATCACAAAGTGTCACTTTTCGACTGCAGAATCGATTCCAAGGTACAACAAACGCTTCAATACACTTGCAAATCAAATTATCAATATATAATATCATTACCGCCGTTGTAGCTTACTTTTCTACGGTCTTCAGACTTCTCCTACTTCACCCCCCTGAGTCATTAATTATCGATTTGTGTACTGATGTTCAAGTCCCTGTATCGGAATCTGATATTGATCGTCGTTGTCATTGGCTTGGTCGTCTCAAAGATAGCACTCGTCCCATCATTACTTGTTTTTCTGACTTTCGAACCAAAGAGAAAATATTTCAAAATGCCTATAAATTAAAAGACTCTCCTATTTATATTAAAGAAGACTTTTTCCAAATTACAACAAGCATTCGTCATAATCTTTGGAATATTTCCAAACCATTCCGCGAGCAGGGATGTAGAGTTAAGCAAATCTACAATTATCTCCTAATTGATGGAATCAGATACATTCTTGATGATACTGGAAACTCTCTCTGTCCAATTTAAAAAAACTTTCCATCCTCCACCCCCACCAGCGACACCCCACCCCTCTCAATCTGTACAATAAATATTCGCGGTTTAGCTAGTAAATTGGATGATCTCTCTACTAACTACTACTACTCCTACCTTCCTACTTACTACTACTCCTACCTTTGTTGCACTTACAGGAACTTGGCTTTCCTCCTGCCATTCAGGATTCTGAACTCCGCATAAATAATTACATTTTATTACGCCATGACCATCTTTCTCAGAGAGGAGGGGGGTGTTCCCCTCCTAGTTCCTTCTTCTTTTGCTATCACGAGCATTACATTTCAGTCTAATCTTGGGATTTTGTGGGTAGTTTGGCACTCTCTCTCCCATCTAAACCCCCGCTTATTATTTCTGCGTATTTCCCTCCTGGCTCTCCTCTGTCTGCCTACTGGGAAAGCCTTGATGTTGTTAAACCTTTTCAATATACCCATTCACTCTTCATTGCTGGTGATTTCAATTTACCACAAACTGACTGGTCTTATTCCTTTCCAGCATCAGATGATATACCAAAAATTGACTTCCTATTCAAATTTTTATTTACTCGTAATCTTACTCTGCAGGTCTCCTCTCCTGCATGGTACATCCGTAGGCAACACAGATTGATGGATGTTTCATAACCATGCATGATGATCACTTGCTTCTTTTCGTATCATTTATTTACAAAGGCATGAGCTAGCTTTTTAAGAAAGGTAATACATCTCTGCAAAGATCTGTAGTGACCAAATTATGGCTGCAAGCTAAGTTCTGGGAAGTTTATGTCAAGAGCCCAGATGCTCTTGCGCCATAAAAAATCCAAACAAACAAATTAATTGGCAGTCATTTTCCTGTTTTGGTATTTTACTGGGTTCATCTGGGATGTAGTTCAACATGTCATTAATGACAAGATACCATCACTGGCAAAAATTGTTGAATTGTGGGCCACCATCCAGGAAGTATGGCATACACCATGTACACAACAATTCAGAGAACTTACGAAGGCTTTACCTCATTGTGTGGATGCAGCATTCTCTTTGAAAGGACACCTTTACTAAGCTTGTATCCCAATTTTCTGGTACTTGTGTGCATATAAATATATGAACCATTATCGCTTCACCTTTTGTTGATTTCAATGTCCCCCCCCCCCCCCCTTTTTTTTTAATGATAAGGTACCTTTTCTAGTAGATGAATTTCTTTTTATAACATAGGCCTTGAGGTGGCACAATGGTGACATGTTCATCTCATGTGCTATTAACCTTGTTTTGACTTCTAACAGTGGAGAAAAGTTCACAAATTAATTTCACACTAAGGTTTGGTTGTTGATTCCCAAGCAGAGACGTAACTTGGGGGTTGACTATAAAAGCTGCAGGGGGGCAAAAAACCCAAAATTGTATGCAAAAAAGTATGATTTTGCCTCTTTTCTAAAAGAAAACTGGAGGGCAAGTGTTTCCTTGCCTCTGCTAGATTACGTCAATGTCCCCAAGGCTGTTAAGTGGTTCAAATTCCTCGTAGAAATGTAGGCCTAGTGCCATATGATTGCAGAGTGGTAATGTGTTCATCTGTCCTGCAATTAACCTAAGTTCGGTTACCAATTATATTGTAGAATTCATGCTGCTTTTTTTTCCTGTCCTAGTTCAGGATTTGGTTCCCATGGTAACAGGGATTTAGATTCCTTGGAAGACTGTAGGTCCCGGTGCAGCATGACTATTGTTGTACTTGTACTGTTAAAACATAAACGATTTTTGACACATAAGTATCCTCTGGCATCTAACAGACGAGTACTTTTTTATAAAGACAGAAAAATAAAATTTTCTATCTTTTAGACTGGTATCCTTTCTTTCCATTATTTTTAAAGTTATAAACATTTCTGTGTTTAATTTCAGTGATTTCAAAAAATAAACACTCTTCACTGGAGCTCAGAACCCAGGAAATGCCGGTGTTTTCTGCAATAACTACCCACAGAAGGCAAAAGAGAATGAAGCATGAAGCTAAAACTCCGTCGCAAAAGAAAAAAAGGTCCAAGGCCAAGACTGGTTCCAACGAAAAGACAGCCTGTAAAAAAACAAAACTGAATGCTGAAATCACCACACAAGAGAAAATGGAGACAAGACCACCAAGAACTGAAATTAAAAAGGAGATAGGTGTGCTGACCAAGAGAAAACGAAAGCCAAAGAAGAAACAAAGAAAGAGGAAGTTAAACAAGATAAGGCCTGAAACGAAACATGCAGAGTCTAATACCATGAATATTGCGAGAACGGGAATGGAAAGTGCCCCAAAAGATGAATTAAAGGTTATCTCAATTGTGCATGACAGCTCTGAAGTAAAGCAAGTAATGATTGAGACATTGGAAGATAAAGAAAACATGGAATTACCCAATAATGAAGAATACATTCCATTGCTCAGTGATAACAAAAGCATCCCGCTTCTCGACAAGAAGAGTATGGACGCCAATCCCACTTACTATTCCAATTTGTATTCACTATTTATTGCTGATAGTTTAGAAGATACGAGTGATGATGACAATGATGAAATGCTAGACGAAGAATATGATGAAACTTTTAAACAAGAAAATGATTTTCCTGAGCGAAGTTCTGAATACCCTAAAGGAGAATTTTCAGCATTATTGGAAAAAAATGGAATTGACCTTTGTTGTTTGGATTCCTCGTTTACTGACAAGTATTCCGACTTGATGAATGTTCGAACGTCAGATCTAGCATGTACTTCAGAAAATATCCAAACATTCACAAGCAAATATTCCGACTTGATGAATGTTCAAACATCTGATCTGATGTATGCTGCAGAAAATATCAACGCATCATCTTCTACAAAACCCCATCTGCCATTTGACATGGAGGTTGTGGAAATAAATTCCAGCGATATTGACTTTCTTAATGAGTTAGAGCTCCACCATTCTCCGATTTAATTGTTTTTAAATTAAATATAGAATAAATTTTGAAAACTTGTGAACTAATTTAGTAAGAATAATGAGATACTTAAATTATTGATGGTTATTATTTCGCAGACCACCTTTGCACAGAAAGGCTCCAAATTTATTTTTAAATTATGTACACATTTTTTGTGGAAAGTGCATTGGATTTTTGTTAGTAGGGATTCCATAAACATGGTTGGAAAATTCCTCGCTGAGTAGCATCATGTGTTGTTTTGTAAAAACAATTTTACATCCAAGCAAAATTTGTTCTTCTTTCCTATAAAATTTATATTTTAGTTCTGTGGCTTTCATTACATGAAAAGGGTTATATTTTATATACATTATATAGTATTATTTCATATGCATTATTTATTATTGTTATTTCATATGCAATATTTATTACTGTTATTTCATACGCAATATTTGTTATTCCACTTGCATTATTTATTATTTCTCATATATTAATATTATATTTTTCATGATGAATTGGAACTTTAATATATGTATTAACTGTGACTAGGTATATTATGCTAATGATACAGTTACAACCCCTTTCAAAAAGGATTTGATCACCTTTTTCTGCAATGGTGCCACACACAAAATTTTTCTGTTTTTTATATGTTTGCATTTTAAGAAATGGAGATGTAGAATGAACAAAAACACATATCAAGGAATAAAAACATATATAAACTGAATTGTAAATTACAACAGTTTCGGTAGTGAAAATTAATGAAAACGATATTTCTTCGAAGGAAAAAGGTATCCGATCCCTAAATTTAATATTTCATGAATCCTCCTCTGGCACGAATGACTGCTTTTATTTTTTCGACACGAATTCTATGAGACCCCTACAATATTCTGAGGTAATTTCATTCCAACTTTCTCTTATTGCTTGGTGCAATTCAATTGAATTTGTGGGCCTTCTCGAATTTATTTTGTTCTTCAAAATGTTCCTCATATTTTCAATGGAATTGATGTCCAGGCTATTTGCAGGCCACATCATAACATTAATTGAATTGTGTTCATTGTTTTGAAGATGACTTTTCATTCATCTGCTACAGTGACATGATGCATTGTCATCTTGGAAAATGAAATCGCCCAACCATTCTTCGATGCTAGAATGCAAGGAGTGTTCCAAAATGGAAACATAAGTTTCGGAATTTACAGTTGTCATGATTATACCTAGTTTCCGAACTCATAGGTCGTCATGCAACCCCATACAGTAAATGATACAGGAAACTTTGCTTTAGTGTTTACACATTCTTTGCTGAATATTTCATTTGCTCTTCTCCAGATAAATGTGCTGTTACCACGACCACTTCCTAAACAAATGTGTGATTCATCACTAAATATCATGTTTGCTCATTCACTAATTTCACATTTTATATGTTCGTTGCACCACTTTTAATGAAACTTTTTGTGCTTAACTATTAAACAAGGTTTTGTTTTTGATTTACAAAAGTGAAACCCTTTTAAATTCAGTCGGTTTCTCACTGTGCGATCACTTACTTTTATGCCATATCTAGACCATTGGGAATTGAACTGTTTGGAAGTGGAGAGACATTTCTTTTTAGTAAGATCATGAAGTTTTCTGTCCTCTCTTGGTGGGGAACATGGCGGCGACCTCTACGATGCAAGTTTCTCATGCTATGAGTCATGCAATACTTTTTCCACAGAACACATGCAGTACTTTGAGCACAATTAGCTAATTTTGCTACCTGTCTTTGGGAAAATCCGTCCACCAGCAGGTAAAAAATTCTTGCTTTTAAATCTGTCGAGAGCTCTTTCTCGAAAGCCATTTTTACACTGCATGAACAAGCGTCGAAACCGATGTAAAGTTTAATGCTTGCTTTACCTGCTTTCTTATATTATCTGCGTGTGCACGTAGTTCTAAATTTGCATAAATCTCAAATTTACGCACTTGAACCTCTGTGATCGTACAACTTTTTCCAACTTACTCTGAGAACGGATACTTTTTTCCAGCAAACTTTATTGCTGTTTTCCTTTTTGGCATTGTATTATTCGCACACAAAAAAAATTATCATTTATAATATTCAACTCTCATCGAACATTTTGATGACATATATTTATACATGAGAATTTCTATTACATTCCAGCTATTGTGCAGTTTAATGCAGTGATTGGGTACTTTTTGCCAGGGGTTGTATATTATTATTTTTGTAATACAAATATTATTCCATGATGCAGTATTTTCAATTTTTTGTAAAGGTAATAGCTAATGAAGCACTAACCGGTGTGGTTGACTTGCATGATAATGAACTTAAAAACTATAAGGTTTTTAAAGATTTACAAACAATTGATTTGAGATATTGAGATTGTAGCATGTTTATTAATTTATAGACGTTAAGACACTATTCACAAGTACAAGATTCTTTAAAGTTTCGTTTTTTATGTGTAATTGCAAGACTTATCCTCGACACTGTGATAAATTTATATGTGATAGTTTAAGTAAGTCTGTTTCAACTTTATTTGCCATGAAGAAACACTCAGAATAAATTTTCAGGGAACCCACACTTACCATTTATAACGCAGCTCATCAACTGTTAGTGTGATAATTAAATGTTTTTCTAATTGCAATTTCATATAGAATCCTTAAAGTCATCTGGCTGAACCCAATTTAAGCATTTCCTTCCAAGGAAAAAGAAAAAAACTTACCATTTTCAACAAATTAGATTTTGTTTTTTAGAAAAAAATATTTGGAGTAATATCCGCTAAAATTAATGCTTTGATTTTTCATAGCAGTATCTAAAATTCTCAAGAACAAAACCCTTATCAACTGACTGTGCTCACCATAGTGACCAGGGGTTGGTTCCCTAGACCTTGAGAGGTTCCTTGGAAAACTGTAGGTTCCACCACAGTATGACCTTTGCTGTCATACAATATAGCACTATGGTTGGAAAAAAAAAATTCTTGCCTCTTGAAAAATAGTCCAAGTTTATTCTATAAACTTCGTTATACATTATTGTTGTTATTGAATATATTGTAATATAGCACATCGCAGTTGATGGACAAGGTATTTTACAATTTCTCTGTTATTAATACTCATATTTAAAATTGTTTTTAATGTTATAGTTAAAGAGTTTAAATTTTTTTTTTCAAATTGTCCAGCTTTGTGATATAATTGTTATGTTATTACTATGAATAAAAGGATTTTAAAAAATGTTTGAGTTTATTAATGAAGATAATCATTTTCATTATATATACACACACACACACACACATTGCATATATAGTGCCAAACTTTCTGCTTTTGCACTTAGTATGCTTCAAGTCAAAGGCCAGTACCAAACCATTGCTTCAGTTAAACCTTTGAAATCTGCAACAAGGATTTCAGTTTCTTCATTTTATAATTAAGAGTAATTTTTTTATTTACAGACATGTTTTTGGTATAATTTTTAATATTTTTTTTTTAACAAATGCATGTTTCACACTATTCGATTGATATAAATCTATTGCTGGATGAAAATTTCTCCAAGACAAATCTACTTTGAGCAATTTCTTTCTATATTACCCCAACCTGAGGATGTTTTCTAACACTTTAATGATTGTTTGGAATCAAGCTGAGGATCTTATAAGTTAATAGTTATCTCTTAATAATTAATTAGTTATTCATTAGTAATCTCTTAATAGTTATCCATTGTTAGCTAGTTCTTGCAATATACCCAACCCAAATAATGCACATACTGTATATATCATATGAGAATTTCGGAATGTAACCAAAATTATTCATTTAAAATAACTCACCGATTTCCACCCATGACATAGCGATACGCAAAAATACTTAATCATTTAGTTATAGGATCATTTAGTTCACAATTTTACTTTAATTTCTGACTCCATATTCAAAAACTAGACTTCTAGAATTGAGTGCGGGCCCAGAAAATATTTTTTGGGGTGGAGGTGCAAGGCTTCAAAGCCACCATAAAGATCTGTAATAAGTGTAAATTTTTCTTG
>QLNU02015270.1:115204576-115215220 GCA_006491805.2 Dysdera silvatica | reverse complement strand
TTTTTCTGGCTATACTACACTCGTGTCCCCTGTGCGAATTGTCGCCAAGGCGTAGCAACCTCCTTCCCGGATTACGTCATAACGCGCTCGCTTCCCGGCCGCCATGTTTTTTTAAGGAGTAATTACCTGTTATACTGTTTACTGCTTATTATACTCTTTTCAGATTTTTTTAACCAAAAAAACTGCTGTCTTTAAGCATTGATTTTTTATGGCTTTTGGAATCATTTCCTCCACTTCCTCTTTGTGACACCGTCTCCACATATACTCTGCGTAGTATGAGTCAAACAGCTTTTCATCACCGATATTGCGATGCTCCACGTTACCCCATACCTCCTTTTCCTTCTTCCCCCCCCTCATATCTTCTGCAAAGTACGAATCCAACAGCTAGCTTTTCATCGCCGACATTGCGATACTCCATATTCCACTCATCTCCCCCTACCTCCTCTCCCCTTTTTCCATCCATACCTCTAACCTCTTCTTCCCATACCTCCTCAAACGTCTTCCTCCTATATCCGCTCTCCATCCCAAACATACCATCAATTCCAATCTGTTACAAAAATAAATACATTTAAACAGTCGCTCATCGTACTGCTACGACTCACAAACCACTACCGGCACGGCACGAATGGATGCTACCACACTGCAATACAACTACCATGCGCATGCGTGCATTTTTTAATTTTTAACGCTTCCTAAAACTTTCCCTCTGTTTTAAGAGTATAGCATCAGTTTTGGAGACGAGTTGGCGACAAAACAGGGGATTCATCTGTACTATCACCACAATTTACAAGCTTTCGAATTGCAGGAGAGTACTGCTCTATGCTTTACTGATGTTTTTTAGGAATTGGGGGTGTGGGGGGACCCCCCCACCCCCAAGACTTTTACTTATTCAGGAAAAATACTGATTCACAAAAAATCCCCTTGCGTTCAAAGATACCATGGCTGTCGCCCACAGCTTGTTTTGGCAACGTTCCAAGATATAAGCCTGGCTTTGTGTACTCTGATATTCATGCGCAGTCACGGTGTTTAGAGCTCTTGGATTTAATTTTAAGAGTATAGTATGAGTTTTGGGGACGAAAGAACTTGGCAATTAGGGTAATTGTAAAATTTCAACCAAAGCTATTATGTTTTCATTATCATTTTTTTTTTCTTTTTTATCTAGTGTGCTGATGTTTTAAGTAAGATGTTGTAAGTGCTGCTCCTGATATTTGCATTAAGGTTACATAAATCGGAGCAAGCTACTAAGTTCTCTGGCTGAAATTTGTTTTTGGAGAATATTCTAGCTTACAGTTATTAAGTTATAAACCGTGTTTATGCAAAATTTAATAGAACATGCAGTGGAGAAATATGTAAAAAAATTGCTAGAGGCTCCATATCCATGACACACTGCCAAAATTAGAATAGTGCTATTTCAGGACTTAGATTCATCTGTGGGAGGGAGGGGGTATAAAGACCTTTTTTTTCAGTAAAAAAATAACAGTTCTAGTTTATAAACGGGTATCCATAACTCATCTTTAAAAAAAGGGGAAAAGTACGCCAAGCTCAGCAGCCTTGATTGTTTTCAAGATGGCTGTTGAATATTAAGGAAAAAAAAAATGATAGGGCAAGACAAGCAGAAGTTTTAAAATGTATGCTTTTTATTTGCAAATCTTTTATTTCTATCCAGACATTTACAGTTTTTTTTTTTTTTTTAACTTTGTCCATGCTTTCTGCAGTTTGCAACAGAAATTTTTTTGTGTATTTTAGAAATTCGGGAAATTATCCATTAGGGTTGTTTTCGTATTTTTCATCTTTGTGTTTTTGTATCTTTTATTTCATCAATTTGGCGAAATCCAAATTGAAAAAAATCATGAAACAGTGATGATGGTGTTCTCTAAATTGATATTTTGCAAAACTCCACAATTCATAAGCAAAAGTCAAGTACAAATGAGCAAAAAAACTTCAGTTTTAATGGTGAAAATGTTTTTATGGAAGTCAATTGGAAAAAACAGTTACTTTTTTTGACACATTTTTGTGTCAAATTTTTTTCATTACGCCTTAATAAAGGTAGGAGGCTGTTATTGCCACTTTATTGTAGTTGTATCAATAATATAATTATTAGCGGGTTTCAATAGATATTGAACCCGCTATTGCTTTTGGTTTTTCTGTTTGTCTGTATGCAGTGAAAAGGGTAAGGTAAAGGTCTCCCGTAAATGCTGTAATGATAGCTATTATTAATGTCAAAAACCTAGTGAGTTACTTGAAAATTAGAGGGTGGGGAGTCATGAATTAGAAGGCTGCCAGTTATATGGTTGCAAATTAAAGGGTCATGAATTAGAAAGTCGCCAACTAGAGGGCTGCAAATTAGTGGGTCATTAATCAGAGGGTCGTGAATTAGAGGGTTGCCAATTAGAGTACCACTAATTAGAGGATCGTGAGTGAGAGGGCTACAGATTAGAGGGCCGCTGATTATAGACGGCCATTTGGTAGCTTTCTTGATCCTGGATCTTGAGATCAGGAGTGTAGTCGTAAATTCATCAGCACCGAAAAACCATTGCCGAAAGGCTTTGTCCTTTGGGGTATTGTTGGGAGGGGAGGGGCTGAGAGACATAATGTAGCAGGAGAGGCTGTGTAAAAAAAAATAGTGCCCCTGCATGAGATGGCCTCAGCATATTCTTTACCCCTGTCGGATTGTTCTTCGGTACTCTCATTCAGTACTTGATTGCCAATTTCATCATCCGACACTACTTCTGTGTATGCTTGTACATTGTCATTCGCAATCAGAAAGTCCTGAAAATTCAAGAATCTGATGAAGTTCCTGCATCAAGGCTTCATCTGTATTGGGATCACTCTTGGAGGTTTCTTGTATGTGTGTACTATGCATGTCAAAATGAGTTAGCATTCGTTCGTTGGGAGAAGCCATTCCATATGCTGACTGATCCAGTGCACCGAGTACATAGATCTCGTATCAGTTTTTAAATTTCTAGGTGCAAAATAACCCTTTACAGAAACATCCACCTATATTTTTATTTAAAACAATGGATAATACTCTGATCCATAGGTTGCCCAATCAGTTGTAGTTTTAGAATCCGTTCAAATTTTCAACGTCCGAAGAAAAACATAAAAAAGGGACAAAACTAAGTTCGTAAAAAAAAGTTCTTTGAAATTTCAGTTCATAAATTGGAACGAAAATTAACAATAGTTCTATGGGATGCTTTTTGTAACCAATTCATTAGTTCGTAAAAATGAATAATTCGCAAATTGGAGGTTCATAAAAACGTGAGTACACTGTATTAACGAACTTCATCCTCCCATTTCTATACAGTAACAAGTATAATGTACATAGTTAGTGACTATTATCCATAATCAAATCTAAATAGCTTCATTCAATGCCACTAGTGAAAACTATATAGCATTTCAGTGTATGAAAAGTTATTTTTGGATGTATTTTTTTGCAAATTTAAGTATTTTTCATTACAGATGGTGTGTAAACAAGCTGCATTGAAAGACCATGACCCTGTCAGTTAACTTGCTTTAAATAACATGGTTTCACATGTCGCTGTATTGTGTGTGTGTGGTGGGGTTTTAATAACATGGCTTCCCACTCGGCGAAAAAATACCAAACCATGGTAACCCGTGGACTTCTTATACAATGTGTGCTTCTTGTTGTGTTCCTCGTTCAAGTAGCCACGTTCTTTATGAATCAAGATCCAAGTACTCTGCAAACTTGCAATAAACAAAGGAAAATATTTACAGAGTCTTACGGTTTTATATCTAGCGGTGATAATGGATATGCAATGAATTCCCATTGTGAATGGCTAATCAAAGGTGAGTGATTTCAGTATGGTATGGGAATAGAGTAAAACCTGTTTGTTCTTAAGATAAAGATTAAAATTCACGGTCGCCACCAGCCCCAGGGCGTCTAAATATCAGGGAATGGCGATTAAAAATACTTCAGTCGCCATCATACTCGCCACTTTGTTTTCCAGTGTAATTCCGTCCGTATTCTGCAGGATGGATACATTTTGAAACCGTAAACTACTTATTATTCTTAATGAAAAATGTTGATCAAACAAACCCTTCTAAGGCTGCAGTATTTAAATGTTTTGTGGCCACGAGAAAGTGGCTACTAACTTGGATGAAGTGGCCTCTAACAAAAAGGGACCTGCTGGCCAGTGGCGACTAATCAAATAGCTAAGTTTTAAGCTTTACCTGTGGACGTCTATTTCTCAAAATTTATGTATTTCTCTACATTTTCAAGCTACATATAACTTCTCGTTATCTGAAAACCACCTTATCTCAATTTTTTTTTTTTTTTCATTCCCTCAAGATTTTAGATGGACAGGTTCTACTGCAGTCATGATTTCATTTATCAGAATGTAAAAAAAAACTTCCTCAAATCATAAAGTATCCTGTACAAACCTGATCATCAGACTATCCCATTGTCCAAATAGTCACTATTCTAGTTAATAGCCAGGTTCGAATACTCTATGCGTTGAAATACTCCTTTGTGATAGAAGTGTGATGATTAGGTGGCGAAGAAGCCACTAAAACATTATTTTACCTCATCATTAACAATATTCTTCTCAGCAAGAAAACTTGACACAAAGGTCAGAAGAGATGAGGAAGTGTTGCATGGGGGCAATATCCGTGGAATGTGGTTCTATGGGCACAATATTTTCCACCCAAACTCAATTATTTTTGCTGTGTCCATAACATGATACATGTTACTGTGATTGAATACAGCCCTGTATTGTTTAATCAACTTCAAAATGCTTTATGTCCATTGTACTTCAATATAGTTTATGGTATTGTTTACCTAATTCTACAATTACATCTATTGCTGGCAATGTATTGCTTTTTTTAAAGACCAACGTTATACCTTTCCAGCATTATAGCATTATGTTAAGCTTGGAATGCTAGTGCTAATACTTATCCCATCTTAAGCATCAACAAGAAAAATGATGCGGACCTATTTAAATTCACTGCCTGACAAAGAAAATGCCACACCAGGAAGGAATATTCTAAAGCAGGCAAAACTATTCATAGATAGCCAAACAGGTGTCAAACAAACGGTTTAATTTTTACATTCAGACAAGGCACCAGTCAGGGATGGCTTAAGGGCAGGTGGCCACCCAGGGCCCGTTTGGATGGGGGAGCCAAACTGAAGTCAAGTTTAAATTTTTTTAATGGACCCAATAGTAGAAAATTTCTCTAAAAAGAGACAAGTTTAGAGAAATTTTGAGAAATATCTTTGGAGAAATTCTTTCAGAGACTTTTGGCCACTTTTATAGGGTATATGGCTCACTGTGCATCTGTGAAAATCTCCTGTTTTCTTCGGAGAAGGGGGTGCCAAAAAGCAATCCGCGCCAGGCCGCTTGGGTTCAAAATCAACCTCGAGCTACCCCTGGTTCCAGTGGCTTAAAATACAGGATGGTAAATAAGAAATTGGACCTTCAGTTTGGATGATACAGTGCTGAATTCGAAGTGGCATTGATTTGATAAATATCTGAATAATGTCCTGGTGTATCGTTGACCATGTGGTGTTAAACAGAGTTCATCTTTATTTCGTGGGGGTAAGTGGGTATTCAACTATTATCCAGTTGTGTCCAACAGATTCTCAATAGGTAAAAGATCGGAGGATTGGGCTGACCAAGTAAGCATTTCCACACTTTGCAAAGCATTTAGGCTTATCCAAACTGTGTGTGGCTAGGTGTTATCCTGTCGAAAAATGGTGTTAGGAATGTCCTGCAGATATCATGGTGCCACTGGGTACAGCACCTCATCAAAGTAGTGGCATGCTGTTCATGTGCCCATAATGCATACTAGAGGTGAGTGGCTATTGGTGCCTGACAGCATCCAAAACCATAAGCCATGTTAGCAGGCTGTGCGACACTCAAACACAGCAGAGGAATCCGCCTGATGGCCACATTGTCTCCAGACTCTCACATGATGATCATCATTGGCAAGACAAAAATGGAATTTGTCATTGGACACTACACTTTTCCATTATGTACCTCCCCACACTACCAGTGCTGGATTAAGAATTTTATGAACCCATAAGGTCCGTTTTTTCAGAGGAAGCTCAGAAAGCATTCAGCATGCACAAGTGCTTATAACCAGTGCATGTGAAGTGCTAGATACCATGTGCTAATCATATGCACATTTGATCAACTAACCTGATTTGCATTTTAGGCTTCTCATGCACTGGTTGTAAGTACTTGTGCATGCTGGATGTTTTTTAAGCATTCTTTTGTCCTGGCACTAACAAGGGGAACCCACAGTGAGTGCCCCGCCGATTTTGATGAAAGTAGAGCCAAAATAAGGAAATATGTGTCGTGGCATTTATGCCAATGCGGCTTATTTTTAAAAATATGGATTTTTAAAGATTTTGCATATTCATATGAGCTTAAAACACAACGCCCTCTACAAGCCAATCGGTAGCTTGGGCGGTAAGTTGTCGGCTCTTCGCGCCGTGTTTTTGTGTTCGATGCCCCGGGAAATCGATCACTTTTTTTTTATGTATCCTTTTTACATATTTGCTTATGTATTTTTATTAGTAAAAATACTTTGCTTACAATCGGATTTTGTTCATAAACTTACTTTAATAAAATTCATATTTACATATTTAATTCTGTGATACTATTTTTCGCAGTTATAATTTTTACACGAATTTTAATTTTTAATTGAAGAGTTGTAAAGGTACAAAAAGTTTAGGAGTTAGCTGTAAGTTTTTATGTGAATATAACTTTTATAAAATTTGCGTACTCATTGTCAACCTGTGAAGGGATGAAATTACACCAATAATGCAGTTTTGTTTTATTTAAGGATGGAAAGATTTTTTTCTGAAAACTTTTAACAATTCCATTAAATAAAAAAGAAAACTGCGTTAATTACTCTTATTTTGTCATTATTAGCCTTTGCAGTCATCCTCTATTAACATTTATTATGCCTAATATTTTTTTTAAATATATTTATCTATTGTCAAATGTATTTTTAGTACGTGATATTTTATTTTATAACATATAAGCATCATTTTGTTTTATAACATATAAACATAATTTTATTTTATAACATATAAACATTTTATGTGTATCTCATTTATGTGCATTTTATTTATACAGAAACATTTTATTTTATAAAATGCAATCAATTTTATTTTAAAACTGACTGACGTGAACATATTTTTTGTGTATCACTATCGGAGGTGTCGGAATTGTATACTGGTACACAGTTTTGGATGATAATTATCATAAAAATAATAAAAACATAAAAAAATTCTACAACGTGAGCATTTTATAAATGAATTGTTCGAACAACTGATTTTCTTTGTCTAATATCATCTGGAAAACAAATACCATCTACATTTTCAAAGACTCTTCTTTCGTTTGTTAACTTTGCAACAAACCAAGAGTACTGTAACGTATTCTTAAAATTCGGCGCCGAAAGTTGATTATAAATAAGTGAATGGATCTTCAAAGCATCTATCTGCTCGCGTGTTTAAATGACTATTTTCTTGTAAGATTTCAACACAATTTTGTAACCTTTTAATGAAATTTTTTACTTGACGGAAGAAGTACACATCACGAGGTTGACAGTATGGGGTACAATGAGGTGGAATTACTTCAACAGTAGAAGAAGAGGTGCCGTCGTCATTTGTAAAAACATTATTAAAGTGTGCTGGATCTACTTAACTACATAACAGGCTGGATGGCTACACCAAAACTTTTTCTACTTTTCAACTTTTTAATAATCAACAATTAAAATTCGAGTAGAAATTATCACTGCCAATAAGCATACAATTAACATATAACTACATAAATACGAATTTTATTAAAGTAAGGTTATGAACAAAAGTATTTTTACTAATAAAAATACATAAATATGTAAAAAGGATTCATTAAAAAGAATGATAGATTTTCCTGGGCATCGAACACAAAAACAAGGCGTGAAGAGCCGGTAACTTACCAACTAAGCTACCGATTGGCTTGCAGAGGGCGTTGTGTTTTAAGCTCATATATAATATGCAAAATCTTTAAAAATTCGTATCGCCGAAAATAAGCTGCATTGGCATGAATGCCGAGACACGTATTTCCTTATTTTGTCTCTACTTTCATTTAAAAAAAAAAAAAATTTCATCAAAATTGGTAGGGCACTTATTGTGGGTTCCCCTTGTAAGAGTGAAATTTGGCCCTAGCTTCTTTGGCAATTTTTGTTTCTCTTGATGCCTATTATCACCTCGGTGAGTTTGACATTACTTTAACAGAACACCCTATATATATGTAAGTGAAACAGAGGATTGCAATCAGGTGGTCTGTAGTTCCTAATTCATATGAAACTTCATATACGTTGCAAACTTGGATAATTTTATAATGTGCCTATAAGTACAATATATCCAAGTATACTGGGAAAATATATCATAATACAAAATTATGTTAAGTCGCATTTCTATGTTAATTATATTTGGTTCCTACCTTTTTTTTTCCCTTTCCATAGCCAACAGTACAAATCACTTTATTACTTTAAATTTTTTAAAAATGGACACTGAATGTTCTTACGACTATGTCTTTGTGTACGATGGAGATTCCTACAAGAGTCCTCTACTCGGCAGCTTTAGCGGAAACACTACTCCTTCGCATGTTACAGCTGGCAGTGGGTCTGTGAGTATTGCACTTCATATTCTATTTTGCTGTATTAGTGTATCTACAGTTTACCGGTATTCAATATAAGAAAATATACTACTGAAAATTGATTTTGTATCTAAACCTTTATAATAGCATTTTTCAACTCGTAATATACCAAGTTGTTAACATCCGGAGCTGTGTAAACAGTGATGTGTAATAGTAATATATTCATATATCGTGCCATTGACCCAGGTTCGATTCCAACAGCTCTATAGAGCATGTGCCATTTTTTTACCTACCGTAGTATGGAGTTTGGTTCCCTAGCGCAGCGTGACCCTTCTGGGGGTCACGAGAAAAGTTTTGTAGGTTGCCAAATTCAAAGAACTTTATTTGACAATAAAAATTATTCAAAGAAATTTATTTGACAATAAAAAAATATTCAAAGAAATTTATTTGACAATAAAAAATATAAGGCTTTTCTTCAACAGCGGTCACTATACATGACAGACTTTCGTATAGGCAATGACTAAATCCCTACCAGTTCTCTCTTATAAAAAGTGGTTACTTAATTCAGGTGGTCAGTTTACCAAGGTGGACACTTCACCAGATTCCACTGTATATATTATTAAAACAGCTTATATGCAAGAGGTTAAACACTGGTAAAATAGCAATGAAAAATGCTATTTTACCAGTGTTTAACCTTTTGTATGTAAATTTCCTCCCTGGTACCCTGTATTTTATTTCTAAAACAGCTTAATTTTATATTTGATGTGTTTACTTAATGTTGTTAAAAATGCTTTTATTATGCAGATGTGGTGGCGATGAACAAAGGGGGGGGGGTCCGCGTACCTTTTGGTTACTATAAATAGGGTTGTGGATTGCTTGGCTACTATAAAAATGTGTCATGGTTTGAAAAAGTTTGCGAACCAGTGATTTGGATTCTTCAAAAACTGTAGCTCCCAACGTAGCGCAGTCCTAGCTGTCCTTGTACCATGCTAAGCCCAAACAAGGAACACATTTTTCTTTGCCTTCTTAAGTTTGTGCCTTTAAAATTCTATTTTGTGGCTTTAAAGTGGGCCTATTCTATGAGCCTTTTCATTTGGTTGTTTGCTAACTTTGCTGCATGACAGCATTATAGATAGGCGTTTGTCTATCATGCAGAAAACCAGAGTTTGAATCCCAGTGGTTACGAACAATTGACCTTTTTGTTTACGGACTGTTTACCTCAGTCCGCCAGTTCCTAGGCATTAAGAGATTTGAATTTCTGGAAAAACTGTAGGTCCCAGCACAGCATGAACTTTGTTGTCCATGTTCCATAAAACACAAATAATCACCTTTCCTCCCCCCACTACTAATCTATAATTAGAGGTTTGTTTGCCTATGCCCTAGGGTGGCATAGTGTTAATGCATTCGTTAATTATGCCATTAATCTGGGTTTGTAGGTGCCGTAAAACTTGTGCTTTTTTTTTTCTGTTCATCATAGACCAGAGTTTGCTTCCCTAAACAATGATGATTCATATTCTTCAGAAAACTGTAGGTCTTGGCACAGTACAACTTCAGAAATTTGGCCCTATGGTGATGGTGCTTGTTTTAATCGGGGGTGATTATATTCCGGGAATTTCAACTTGCCTCTTCAGGGATTTCTTTTTAAAAATTACAAAATTTTCATTTTGTTTCCTTTAATTTTGTATATTCCTTTAGAAGTCAGTATCTTTACCAACAATATTATATAACTTTTCAGGGATTTTTCTGATATGTTCAAGGAATCTGATTTGGACTTGCGATCACCCCTGTTTAATGTATTTATATAACGTGCCGTTAATCTTGGTGTGTGACTTTCAACGACGTTAAAAACTAAAGAATACCTACCAATTAACTACTCACTGTAGTCTGAGGATTGGTCTTTTAAGCAATTTGGGTTCCTTGGAAAAATGTAAGTCTGCTGCTCTGTGGTGATGGAAAAATGTGGGTTTATTGCTTTATTGTGATGGAAAAAATGTACGTCTACTGCTCTATGGTGACAGAAAAATGTAGGTCTACT
>QLNU02015270.1:115172992-115202202 GCA_006491805.2 Dysdera silvatica | reverse complement strand
TTTTTAGTCATTCAGGTTTAAACGTTTTTCAACCTTGAGGGTGGAGAGAAATTTCCAGTTACCACGCCATTTAGTCTGGGAATTGGATTAACTCCAACCTTATATCTTGTAAAGTGTAAAAACACGTGCCTGAAATATTGATATAAAATTTAGATTTGAAATTATGTGCATAATTTATTTTCATGACAACACTATTTGCCTAGTTTTCTATATCGAAGTGAAGTTATTTTGTTAAAAATTTGTGGTAAACAAGGCAACATCATTTTAATCAAACTCGTTCAAAGTGAGGGTGCATTTTGAGCATAAAGGAGTGATAGTATTTTTTGTAACGCAAGTACAAGAATCTGAATATCGCATTTCATGTGTGCTGATTTGTGCCTCTTATTGTACCAGGGTTGCACTGGTAAAATGGTTTCGGGATCTTGTCAAGGAATCTGTGGCTTGCTTCATGATTGCTCATCGTGTGTGGTATGGGGTGATTCAGCCAAAGCAAACACTATTGATGATTATCGACAGCAAGATAGATTTGCTCCTAATGTGTGCCAGTGGTATGTGAAAGGAAAAGTGTGTCTACCATATAATGGTAAGTGTCAAAATTGTGAAACATTCACTGCTATTTTCTGGTCAATGAATTCATTTATTGGTGATTAACTTCCTTCTTTAGCTTCCTTCCTTTTTTGTTGGTTTTGGCTCAAAGACTACAGGTGGTCATGCTGCACCGGGACCTACTATTTTCCGGGAATCGAACCTCTTATCTTAAAGCCTGGGAACCAAACCCCCGGACTACAATAACAGTCTCGCGATCTTTATGAGATCTCTAGTAAGCGTTCTTTTGCACTGCTGGGAGTCGAACCCGGATTAATAGCAATGGGAGAGCAGCGTTACCACACTCGCCACCGCCCAGAACCTTTCCTTCTTCTTACTTTTTTTTTTTTTCACTGTTTGAATTTATTTGCTCACTGTCTTGAATTGAATTCCTGGCAATACTATAACTGAAATGTTCATGACCAGTGTTTCGCAAGAAGTGGATAGGGGTCAAATATGAAAGTTTACGTTTGGAAAAGTGTACAATTGATGTTAAAATACTATGAAATGTAGATATTGTAATTTTTAGATATTGTAATTTTTATATATTGGGATAACGGTTTTACCTATACTATCGCTTAGAGGTAACACCTTTCATCTATTGTTTTTTTTGTAACCGTTTTTATTGTGTAAAATTTCAGTTTTTATGTTTAATAGTTTAAAAAAAAACAGTTCACATACTGATCATATGCACAATTACCAAATCATGGTTATCTTACCAGAAATGTAAACAAGTTAATATCTGATTTATCAAGAACTAATCTCGGAATGGCTCGTATTGCTTCTATGGAGCCTAGAATTTCGAATTCCATCCCTAACAGATTACAAGCACTTAATTCTATTTCTCTTTTTTAAAAACATGTCCCAAATATCTGTTAGGTTTGTAACTGTCTTCAGTTTCATACCTTGTGTTTTCGCTACAATAATAATGTGTTATTTTACTAACCTAAATAGTACAACTATCTTTTCTTCCCAAGGGCAGCATGGCCTCTATCAGACTTTTTAGTCTTTACCCAGTGCTGCCCAAACGGATGCCAATCTGCAGTTCGCAAAATTTATATCTATGTTATAAACCATGTGTAAAAATATCATAATGGAACATTATTTTGCCTAAATGAATTTGTGTTATATCGTGCTGTCAACCCAAGTTTGATTCTAATGGTACCATGAAGCACATTCTGCCTTTTCCGCCCACCATAGTCATGGGCTTGGTTCCCAAGCAGAGATTCAGGTTCTTTGGAAAACTGTAAGTTTTGGCACAGCATGACCGTAGCTGCACTTTCACAGCTAGAATCCTTGTGAACCTGAAAACTGTCTTTAAGAATTACTCCAGGGGCGAAAGGTTAAGAAGGTTACTTTAACCCATTTGCTTAAATAAGATAATTAAAACTGCAGTCCTTAACAAAAAGAGGAGTATGGGAAAACAGGAGTTTTTCAAAATTTTAAAATAGGTTTTCGTATCAGATGGATTCTGAAACAATCCCACGATTGAGGGCATATCCCACGACCTCCCACTTGCCGGACGAGTACTCTACCAACCAGATGAGATGTTTGCGAATATTTTATTTGGGAAAACATACGACGATGCTTGCATTTTTCTGACCACCAAATTTTGCCAAACTGGTGTATAGGCACTTTGTGGCTAGATAGGCTGAACGGCTGCTAATTTCACCGCCCATATGTATGATATCAGAAGGTATCTTTTAATAAGAACGTTTAGTGCACCAGCTAATCGAAGGTAGTTGATAAAGTGGTATCATTTATCAATATGCGTGCGCTTACATCTTGTGTCAGGCTCTATATTAGCAACATTTAATGTTCATTGAATTGCATGCACTCAAGATCAGTCATAAAAATAAACGAAACTTTATTGCCTTTTCAACAAGAAATTCCAACTGGCATAAATGAACACATATTAAGATTGACTAGAAATTCAAGATTAAAATCGTTATTAAAAGTAGGTCAAACAACATGCTATCAACATTAACCATCACAGGAATAATACTTCGAAAACTTGAGAGTTCATTTGAGACGACTATTGGTATTAACTGCTAGTCCGGCATAATCTAGCTTGTCTCTGCTACAGCTTGATTAACACAACTCTTTAAAACTGAACATCACATAGACGTCAGCTAGCATGTGCTGACGTAACAACGTTAGGATTAACATCAAAATAAACCAACGCGTAAAAACCAAGTGTTGCCGTGCCACAGGTGAATTTTGGCGAAATTTATGGAGAAAAATGAGATGTTTACATTTAATCGATTCATTTAATTAAATTGGCAATTTATTCTTAAACTGCTTTAATTTTTATTTGATTAAACATTTAACTTTTATTCAAAGCCAATCAACAGAAGAACCTCGACTGTTTCTAAAGGAACCCTAATTTAAACTAAAATGTTTGTTCAGTGGAGTAATATTTTTTAACAGATTATTAATCATGTGGTTTTTATCAAATTTACAATGTGTTTTAAGTTCTTCTTGTTTGTTTAGACACTGATCAACTTGCTCCATATATCTCGCCACCCAACAACGCCCACTGGTGGGACGGCACTGATAAAATGCTTTCTTCCATTGATGAATGCTACTCAAACGATTTTCCTCCAGGTCTGATATCGATTAAATATCGGCATCCAGTGAACTGGTCTCAACCTGATGATGTAAGGCTTAGTTTATGAATAAGATTTAAATTGTTCTCTCCTTTGCATATAAGTCATCGATATTTAGAAAAACTAAATTAAGAAACAATTTTTATCAACTTTTTTAGGCGTAGTAATAGTAACGCCGATGTTATGGCATGGTTAGATGGTGAAACGTTCGTAAAGAAATTAGATGTTTTTGTGTCTGGTGAGGCACGATCCCACAACCTTTTACTATCTAGGCAGGTGCCTACCCTCTACTATTCGGCAGATAAAACCGGTTTTAAAAAATACGCTTTAAATAGATTCGTAAGGAATTGAGTATTTGTCATCTGTAGCTCAGTCAGTAAGAACACCTGCCCGGATAACAGAAGGTCGTACCACACCAGATGCAAAAAAACATTTTTCCTCACGAACGTTTGACCATCTAACTGTGCCATAACATCGGCGTTACTATTACTACGCCTAAAAAACGTTAAAAATTGTTTCTTAATTTAATCTGCGTAGTGTTCGACTTGTATAAATATATTTAGAAAAAAAGGTTTAATGATTTGTGCCTGTTTATCTTCAGGTTTCGCTGTTAGTTAATGTGACGGAGACTTTTAACTTCCGCTATGACGACCCAATGAATGATACATTAGACTCTGACCAAAATGTCATCAGGGTCATTGGTTTTGTTCATCCATCCCCAGCCAGAGGACTGCCTCAGAAATTTCCTCAGTTGCAGTGGCATATGTGTTCCATTGGCTCCAGTGCTGTGCTGAAATTGAGTACTGACACTAGCAGAAAGAATTTTGTGAGTAATCTTCTTAATAGTCATAAACATACTCCCAGCTTCAATATTACATGGAAGGTCTCATTAAGCTCTAATTCCACTCGCTAATTGCCACACTCCTCCCCCCCCCCACACTTTATATATTTTTTTTCCCCCCCACTTTATATTTTTTTTTCCATTCCATTTCTCGACCGAATTATTTTCTGCCAATAAGTGACACTGTCACAAATCAACGAACGGGAATATGAAATAGTAACACTTTGTGTTTACCTGGGGTTCGCTCCTGTTGATTCCAGATGACAGACATCGACATTTATCTGAAATGCTTCGATATTCTCTATCCAACATCGTAAATTAAGATCTATCGTAGTGCTACTAATATTGAAATTTCAAGCAGAGCTTAATTACTTTAATGCTATAGCTGTGTTTAAAGCTCCAAAAATGCCACTTAATCTACCTGTCCAAAATTCAGGATCAATTAAGACTTTTGAGTCTGTTTCAGATGATTGTTCAATGCAAAGTGTATATGTATATATGTATGTACATTTTGGTTATTCGGAATTGTGGTCTCTAGCTTTTAGGATATAAAATATGTAAAATAAAACTTGTTTGTGACAAATGAACAAATCTATTTCTGAAACTTGGTGCTAATTAGTCATTTTCATTGGATTTTATTGCAATCCCTGGTAAGTTTGGTTATATGTAAATGCAGGATGACCAACTATCCTTGAAAAACTCTAGATTCTGACATAGCCTGATCTTAACACATGTGTTGTCATGTCACAAAAAGCAAACAAATCAATTAAAATTAGCATTTGTAATTATCAAAAGAACAATTCCCTAAACATAAAAGGAAACTTTACTTAAATAAAAATACTTAAATTTTACAAGGAAAAATTTACTTAATGAGTGAAGGAATATTTTCAAAGTTAAGCTAAACATGAGAATATTTTATAACTTGAGGGGTATTCCTGAAGTGGGCTGAGGATGAGAGCTTATTAATGAGATGATGAGAGCTAATTATTCTTAAATAGTAGAGCCTTCCCCACAATTAAGCTTAGCAGGAAAAAAAAAAGTTATAAATTGATGAATATCCCTAAAGTTTAACTGAATAGAAGAAATTTTGTTAAGTAGAGAAGCATTACTAAAGTTAAGCCAAATACAGGCCTGCAAACTGGTCACTTTTCTCACTTTTAGTCACTTTTTTTTTTTTTTTTTTTTTTTTTGAATAAGTCACTTTCACTCACTTATTTGTAAAGAAGTCACTTTTTTTAGATTCCTTGCTATTTTTTTTTTTTTTTTAATTATTTGAAAATTCCCCAGTGATAGACATTTGAAGGGAAATATTTGATCTTTTTAATTAGTCTTTTTGATTAGTCTTAAAAGTGATCTTATATGGCATTCATTTTAGTAGTCTTAAAGTTCTAAAAGTGGTAGAACTTTTCAAAAACTTTAAGAACAATGATCTGGATGCTACATAAGATCACTTTTAAACAGAAAGCACAATTTTTCAAAAATTTTAGTTTTTTGCCTAAGTTAAGCCTAAACCTTAAAGAGTTCACACCTGAATTATGGGGAAATGTTGATTTAGATGCGGCTGACTTTTAAAGGATTGTTGCTATAAGTGCACAGTGGCTGAATGGTGATCCAAACATAGTGACATAGAGCTGTTTTGTGAAGTGTGTTCCTGCAGTGTAAACACCAGAAATGAAGGCTTTTGAGCTATTTTGCGACATGCTAAATCAGTGAAGCACAGGAAAAACATTTTGTTCTTACAAAAAACCAAACAGCTTCGGTTGACATCGAATCCAGCAAACAATGTGTCAATATCTGCTTCTTGTTCCAATACAAATAATGTGTCCAAGGAATCTCCAAGTATTAGGCTGTACAGTGTGAAAGATTCTGCTGCAACTGCTGAACGGATATGGGTGATAAAGTGTGTGGCACGTAATTTTCCAACAACTTCATGCGCTGGAATTGGAGAGGTTTCTAAAGCCATGTTTCATGAAGCATTATCACAAGGGTTTTCTATGAGGCAAACTAAAATGAGTTAACTTTTAGAGGATGCCTTAGGACCTTTACTTTAAACAGGAGTTAACAAACGATATGAATGGGGTATATTGCATGTGCTTTGATGAAACTATGAATGCAGCTGACAAGAAAGAGTTGCAAATCACAGCTCGCTACTTGTCCAGCAATTGTAACCATGAAAAGACACATGGAGTACTTCTTTATTTGTAAAGCCACTACAATGGATTTATTTCAGAAATTGACAAATGCCCTTGGCAGTGCACACCTCTCGCTTCGAAGATGCTTGGCAGCGATGGACCCAATGTTAACAAAGCTGTAACACATTTCCTGAATGAGGAAATGTCATTTGTACGACACAAAAAGCTTCGTGATATTGGTACAATGCATTTCTTGGGAGACTTCCTCAGCTTGGAGAGGATGTGTTAGTTCTAATTGTAACAGTTTTCTCATTTTAATGATTGGCCATCAAGATGGGAAGATTTTACAATCGGACAAAATGGAAGACAATACTATGAAAGCTGAAATTATTTTTGTCTGTAGCAGTGCATGGATTTTTACTAAATTTACAGGGTCATTTCAAAAGGATGAGCTGCTAATACACTTAATTTACAGCGAAATTGAAACTCTGCTGAAGATTTTATTATGCCAGATACATAAGTCACCAGTAACAAGTGTTGACAGAATAAATGATAGAGTTTTTGAGAAAATGAATGTTCTTCCTTCAAAAGACATTTCTTGTGGAGAAACTATCTTTACTGTTCTAAGGAATGCAAATCAGAAAAAGAAACTATTATTCCTGAGAGATGTAAGGAAACGTTACACTGCCTGCTGCAAGTGTATCATTGAAAAGTGTTTGGTATCCGAGTGCAATACTCTTATAGCAAAATGTTGGTGATATTGTCATGATTGCCAAAGCCTTACCTTTTGATGTCACTGGCGACACATCGATGGATGAGGGGAGGCTGTTGTAGGTTGATGAGGAGATTGAGGTAAATGTAAATATTTGAATTGATGAGTATTGGAATCAGATTTTCATGACCAATGATGTTTTAAGTTACAAAAAATACCCTACCATTACTATGGTTGTGAAAGTTTCCCTCTCCCTGTCACATGGCAATGCCGACATCCAAAATCGAAAGGTTTTCATCTTCAAGTTATTCTTTGACAGAAGTTTGATTCTCAATGAGTGAACGTACTCGTAAGTGCAATAATGGTGACTAAATATTCCCTGCAGCTGTACAATAACAAGCCTGAACTAGTTCCAATCTTCAAAGATTTATTAGGTCTTATTCATTGTGCATACAAAAGTTACCAATACCATAGGGATGAAAAGAGAAAAAATGTAGTAGTAGTAAGAGCTGAACAACAGGGTAGGAAGAAGGAAGAGTGCTGGAGAAAAACTGAAACAGAGTAGAAATAATTAATAGAAGAGAAAGAAATACTAGAACAGAAAAGGAAAGAGAAGGACCAAATTCACAAAGCTGCTGGTAAACTTGTTCTTAAAGCGAGTGACAGATTAGAGGAGGCTTTGAAAAATAGGAATTTTAGTGAAGTGAAACTGACTCAGGCTATATTGCATTGTGTTTGCCATGTCCAAGAGAAGGAAAATATTGAAAGACAAGAAACAGATGTTATCTAGAAAAACATTGATAAAAGAAAAGCATCTGTAATTAAAAATTTTTTTGCTAAAAGCCAAAGATGTAAAAATAGGCATAGATCATTGTTTTGTTATTCACAATTTTGTATTTTCTGTAAGAAGTATTTTAGTTTAATAAAAATGTATTATATTTTGGCCAGACTGCATTTAAAACTAAGGTTAATTTCTGTGCTCATAATTTCAATCTTTGCGATGCAGCAACAATTTTTACTTTGATTCCACCCGGCCTTTCTGGTAGTTGACTTTTTTAAAAAGAAATAATTTTTTTTTTCTGCCACTTCTTTTTACAAGTTTAATTTAATACTGCACTTCTTTTTTACAAGTCACTTTTTTTTTCATGTCACTTTTGGTCACTTGTTCCTTTTATCACTCATTTTTTCTGGTGCGTAAACTTGTTTGCAGGCCTGCAAATATTAATATAAAACAACTTTAATTAACTAAGGCATTTATTTTATTATTATTTTTATTAATTATTATATTTTGGAGCAGTATAGCCTAGATGCTCTTGCGCCATAAAAAATCCAAACAAATTTATTAATTATTGATTTATTAGTAGTAGTAATTAGCAGAGTGTTTCTAAAGTCAATTAGTACCACTTGGAAAACCTCTGTAGGAAGTTAATACAGAAGTGTTCAGTTTTATTCATTTTCTATTCAAGCTGACTGAAAAGAGGTATTCTTAAACTGCAGATTCTAGTAAACATTCTGCATTCTAGTAAACATTCTGCAGATTCTAGTAAACATCCAGTAACTCATGGAGTTAGAAATAGTCTATCGTATTAAAGGGGTATTCTTTGTAAACTAAACATTGACATATTGTTCAGATAATATATAGTAAGCAAATAGCCTCCACTGTTCTTAGTGGTCATGCCATGAAAAGCCATTTTTCTATTGTAAATTATTCCTGACTTCAATGGCATTTTAAAGTAGCATAACTGTAATATGTTTATCTATTGTAAGGAAGATCGACCTGTCATGTTTCCTTTCATATTCATGTTTCTGGGTTTGGGTTTACAGATTTTAGAGCTTTGAATTTCCCAGAAAATAGATCCTGCTGTAGCATGATGTTAGCTGCCTCTTATATCACAACAAAGTGGAAACTCCAATAGCTTCTGAATATCCGTTCTTCAAAAGCAAATGGTTTATGAATACTTTCTTCAATTAGTTTAATCAAAAATGAATATTTTTTAAAAATTTAAAGAAATAGTTTTAAAATGAAGTGGATATCATTCACAGTGAAGTCTATTGAAGGAATATTCATTTGCAAATTTTGTTTAACCAAAACCAAAAGGTTTGTAAAATTAATTGTTTATAATAGTAATTTGTGAAATAATATTATTCTTTTTAATTAATTGATTAAAGTGGTGTATTTTTTTTTTCAATAATGGGGGTAAATTGACTCTTTGATCCGCGGAACAATTTTAAAGGTTTTGGAACTGCCTTTCTTTGGCTTACATTTACAAAATACATGTGACCTTAAATTGTTTCTTAACAAGCAACTTTTATTAACTAGTATATAGATATTGCAATAATTGTTAGGAGTGACTAGGGATCATCAAGCTGAAACGTGCCAGCTTTTTTTCCAATCATCTCTCAGGTATATTTTGTTAATTTTAGTCTAGTTTGCTATTTGTTATGAATTGTAACACTTTAATGTACCTGAAAAATAAATCATATTGTATATGAATGAATATTAATATTTTATTAACCACTTTTTGGTAGGACGTTGTGGGAAAACACTCAGCTAAACAACAGCTTTTTTGTTCGAACGTTCGTCGTGAGGCTGGACAACCCATTTTTCCAGATACAAGACCTGGACATAAGTACTTGCTCGAATTTCTGGTAAATACGTCTGTTTACGCTAATCACACAAGTTTACAGCTTGCTTGGGATGCAGATGCTCTTCACGTTGAAGTAAGTCAAGTTTTTTTTTATGAAGTATTTTCTTGTGTTTTACTTCGGTACTCTATCAACATTATGGTCAGATTTTGCTTTGCTTTCTTAATTCAGTTTATGGAAGTTGTTTTATTATCCTGTTATTTTTTCTTTTTCCTCTAACGTATTCCCAACGTTCTTTATTTGAAATAATGGGTAGTCATATATCGACTACTTATTATGTCTCATTTTCATGGATAAGTATTCAGCAGGGTTTCTACTTAATCGTTGCTATGATGACACAAACCAAGTTATCAAACAAAAATAGAATTAAAAAGTAATCAATTTCAAATGCCGTTAATGTTTATATAAACCGAAACGTTGGGAACATACAATTGGACTATGTGTAGCATATATATATACACTATACATGGTTTCGTCTTATGTTCCCAGTGCTTAGTTTTATACATGCATGCATGCACGCACGCATAAAACTAAACACTGGGAACATAAGATGAAACCATACATACACACACACACACATACTTATTTATTTATTATTGGCGCCGTTTCAGTGTTTATGCAGTCACAGCCGGCTTGGGCGTCACCATATTATGTCACATGTGACTTATACATTTAGTCCATAAATTAGTAATATACTTGAAAAATATTTGATTAAGTCATATGGGTCTTGAGAACCATTTCTCGGTATATCTTGTTGCATGAAAGAAAAGATTTTAACTTAGAAAACGAAAACGAAGTCAGCCAATACCTCAGGTTATTCAAGAGTTGTTAGTATGCTGTGAAATTTAATAAATCGTTTCTTTACATATGATACAAAGTCTTTCTTATTGCCTGCAACAGGTACTCTAAGAAGCTATAAGCCAACTAGTAATAATATCTTTCAAAAAGGAATGATATTTTAAGATACAGTCCACCTTTACTTGAAGATTAACGAAGCGCATGAATGAGCCACGTATATATATCATTACATTAGATATCCTAAAAGAAGCTGGAGAATATGTAGAAGACATACTTGCAAAATTCTTTACCAAATGTCTTAACAGCGGTAACATACCAAACCAATGGGATTCTGCAACAGTAATTCTTTTGCATAAAAAAGGTGATAAAGAGGATTTGAAAAATTACCGACCAATTAGCTTGTTACCTGCTATTTATAAAATCTTCACAAAAGTGCTAACACATCGCCTGCAGAAAAAATTAGATGCAGCTCAACCAAGAGAACAAGCTGGATTTCGAAGTGGATTCAGTACAGTGGACCATATTCAAGTATTAAGAGAATTAATTGAAAGAACACATGAATATGAACTTCCATTGTGTGTTGCATTTATTGACTATGAGAAGGCCTTTGACTCTATTAAAACATCAGCAGTCATCAACTCTTTAAGATCAACAGACATTGAGGATGTGTACATTGACATGGTGAAACGTGTGTATAAAAATGCAAGTGCAAAATTTCGGTTAATTTCGGCAAAGGGGTGAGGCAGGGAGATACCATTTCTCCAAAACTTTTTACTTCTGCTTTACAGATGATTTTTCAGCTGATAAATTGGAATAACAAGGGAATAAAAATAAATGGTGAATATTTAAATCATCTGCGGTTTGCTGATGACATTGTTATTTTTTCAACGGACCCATTAGAACTCCAAGACATGGTACAAGAGCTCTCAACTAGAAGTGAAGAAGTTGGACTCAAGATGAACCTACAAAAAACTAAGATCATGTTCAATAATTTTGTAGAGGAAACAAAAATACAAGTTGACAACACTGAGCTAGAAATTGCTGATTCATATATTTACCTTGGCCAGCTGATTTCAATGGATGGCAACATTATGAAAGAACTCAACAGACGTATTAAACTTGGCTGGAGTGCATTTGGAAGAAACAGTTTTATCCTGAAGGGGAAATTGCCTTTATGTCTAAAAAGAAAAGTCTTCAACCAGTGTGTATTGCCAGTCCTCTCTTATGGATCAGAGACATGGAGTCTAACAGTTGGAGCAATACGAAAGTTACAGACAACGCAAAGGAGCATGGAGAGGTGCATGCTTGGAATAACTAGGAGAGATCGAAAAAGAAACACTTGGGTGAGAGAGCAAACTAGAGTAGAGGACATCATTGTTAAAGTAAAAGGACTGAAATGGCGATGGGCTGGGCATATCGCAAGAACTGATCAACGATGGACAACGCAAAATCTCAACTGGATTCCAAGAGACCACCTAATAGCTAGAAAACTTCCTGAAACTACATGTGTGGATGAAATAAAACAAGTTGGGTTGACATGGAAGCGAATTGCTCAGGATAGACTTGTGTGGAAAGCATTTGGAGAGACCTTCATCCAGCAGTGGATAGATAATGGTTGAATATGATGATGATGATGATATATATATACACACACATGAAGAAGTGAAGATTAGTAAGACGATGGATAATGATTTTTTTCTCCCCCGTTTTGTTTTGATGTTTGTTAATTCTAAACTCTCACATTAAAGTGAAAGATCATGAGGGAATTAATTAAGGGTGTGAAGTTCAGATGCCCGAAGTTTCAGTTCAAATTTGAGCTCTTCAATTCCTAAAAGTTATAATGAAAAAACTTAAGACATACCCTTCATTTTTCTTTTTTTAACTTTTTGTGAGCCAAAAAGCTCCAATTTGGTCGTGTTAGCTTAATATATCCCTTCCCATAAACTTTATTTGTAACGTGCGAGTTCAAAATTGGTAAATTGGTAAGTACAAAGTTAAAACTGCAAGTCTGTTGTGTCAACGTAGATAGAATACATGGATATGGACTTGGAGATGTCTTATTTGGGACTAACTTTAACCATGACCTTTTTCCTCATTCAAAACTTTAGTTTGAGTTGAAAATCATGGATGTTTGACCTTTATTTTCTTGTTTTAATCATTGGACAGAAGTTAATTATATACGTTCACATTTTAGGTCATTAGTTATCGGTTTCTAGAACCATATAACAATGGGAATTGCAAGATTCACACTACCTGTTTATCCTGTCTCACTGATAACGCTTGTGGCTGGTGCGAACTCGATTCCAAGTGCATGAACAAGCAGAAGTTTTCGGAAACTGCTTGTCATGAAAATAGTCCACTTCATTCCTTCGTTACTAATCCAAAGCATTGTACCCACTGTTCAGACTTCGCATATTGTGAACAGTGCACTCAGGTATTTTTATTAAAATGTCTAAAAATTTTATGTATTTTATAATAATAATCATTATATATTATTAAAACGCTCATATATTTCAGAGTGATTTGAAATTTTCTATGCAAACTTTGATGCGAGATAACGAATAGCAATAGTGTAGCATGACTTCAAAGGTGGGCCATCTCCGAAGTGTGCACTATCCCTCTGTCAGATAAAAAAAACCTCACAATTCACATATACAGGGTCATTGAAAAAGAGTGATGGGATTATAAAAGCATATCGCAGAAAATAAACAATACGTATGCACATATTCACATCATTTTTGCACCAAGATATTAAGAAATGTCTGAAGTCACAAATGAACCTCAGTATGTTTCAATATGTGCGCCATTAGTCGCTCGACAGACGTCAAGAGGATAATCTATCTTGTGCCACGTTTTCTAAGGCATATCCGGAGTTGTGGTTGCAATTACAAATGTGATCCAATGCCCTGTGTGGCTGAGGTCAGTAATTTTCACTGTACATAATGTTCTTTATGTATCCCCAGAAAAGTCCAATGGGGTAAGATCTGAGCTTCGTGAAGGCCTCGTTATTAAAAACGGGGCCAACTTTATCCAATCCATAAGTTGGGGTAACTTCTCATTTAAGGCTCCTCACTCAAATAGAAAGAAATGGGTAGGAGCACTATCCTGTATGAAGCAAATCTTATTGCCAGTTTCTGCCTCTAAATGCGCAATTTGTGGAAAGGTGTAAAGCTGTAGCAAATTGAGATAAACTTCTTTAGTAATTGTATTCTCCGTGAAGAAAAAAGGGCCAATAACATGATCTCAGAGCAGGCCATGCTAAACCTTCACTTTCTGGGAACCACAAACGTGCCGATGAATTTCAGCGGGTTTCTGTGATCCTTAAATTCAACTTTTATGCCGATTACTAGTTCTTTCACTACATTTCAATACAAGAATCATGTGAATGTGTTTAATAGCTTTTCAGTTATAAAGTTTTGTAATCCCGTCATTCTTTTTCAATGACCCTATTTATCATGATGACAATATTGATGATGATGATGATATATATGCATGAATTGTGACTTTTTATTCGAGGGGGGGGAGTGGTTAACACTTTGAGATTGCCCACTTTTGAAACCACGCTATGCCATTGGTGGACACCAAAACAAATCTTTTTCATTGGTGAGTGCAAGTTGAGGGATATAAGAATGAGAGGATACCCTGTAACTATTCAGAAATCGTCATGCAAATTATATGCTCAGAGAGGTGACTGGGCACTCTGAAGATGAAATAGATGTAAATGCTGCTTTATAGAGCATTTATCATCATACGTTACATGGGCATATGATGATGGCAGGAAAAAATTATTTCTGCCCCACCCAGCAGCAGCCTCTACCAACAAAGGTGATCAATGTCTGTGGACATACAAACCTTTTTTGTTAATGTGGGTTTTAGTCAAACAACAATGTCAATCAATCAACGTTTATTGGCGTAGTGATACCAACGCCGATGGTATGGCGTGATTAGATGGTGAAACGTTCGAAAGAAAATAAATATTTCTGCCTTCGGTGGGACCTGAACCCACGACCTTCCACTTGCCGGGCGGAGGCTCTACCCACTGAGCTACGAAGGACAACATATAATCTCTTTACGAACGTATATATATTGTTCGAATATATATAATCGAACATACAAACTTCGCGAAATAACTGGCAACAATATATATACGTTCGTAAAGAGATTATATATTGTCCTTCGTAGCTCAGTGGGTAGAGCCTCCGCCCGGCAAGTGGAAGGTCGTGGGTTCAGGTCCCACCGAAGGCAGAAATATTTATTTTCTTTCGAACGTTTCACCATCTAATCACGCCATAACATCGGCGCTGGTATCACTACGCCAATAAACGTTGATTGATTGACATTGTTGTTTGATTTAATCTGCGTAGTGTTCGATTTATATAGAGTGGGTTTTAGTATTCACTATCTCCCATTATAGAGTTTGTACAAAGAGTTTTGAATCACCTTGTGCGTCATTCATAATATAGAGGGAATATTAAAATAATAATAATAATAAATAAAATATTTTTTTTTTGGAACTACTTTTTCCAACTTTTACTTTTATTAACTGCTCAGTGCATTGCATTGAATATAGTGTTGGTTTTTTTTGTTTTTTTTTTTCACGACATCAGACAAGGTTTTGTGAGTGGATGGTTGAAGCAGCACACTGTGTTCGTCGCGGAAGATCCAAGACTTCTGTTGTGCAACAGCATTTGTGCCCTACGCCATGCTTAGAGTAAGTCATAAATAACATGATTGGAAATGCAAATTGTCTTAGGCACCATGTTTGAGTTCATTAGGCCCGGCGATGGCATAGAAGTAATGTATTCACCTGTTCTGTTATTAACCTGTAATTTGACTCCTGTGGTACCCTAGAATACATGCCATTTATTCTGCACAATGTAGTTGGTTCTCCAAGCAACACAGCTGCAAGTTTCTCGGAAAAGTGTAAATCCAGGCACAGCATAGAGTCATGGAAATATTGATTTTGCTTTGCACGTTTTAACTTGGCCTTTACAAACTTCCCTTATTAAGTATTATATTTTTAGCTTAAATAGTATATTTAAACAATACTTAGTCGAAATTGATGTAAGCTGTTATGTAAGTTGATACATGCCATTTACAGTTGTTTTGGCAAAGACATGTGAGCCTTCATCAGAACACGGTCAAGTTATTTTCATGATTTCATGACGACAGATGTCTCTTTGCTGAAACACTCCTGGTGTTGTGTGTATAAACGATGTGCTAACTTATGCAACAGCTGCATTAGTTTGTGTTGATTTGCATTTAGGTATACATTATGCAGTGTACTACTTATTTATTTATATTTCTTTGCAGTCCATAGTCAAACTAACAACATTGATTAGTTTTTTTAGCACCCATGGTGATATAGTGGTAGCATGCTTGTTTACTAGGGTTGAACCCCAGTGATAATGAACATATGTTTTTTACTGGGTCATGTTCCAGGTTTTGGTTCCACAGGTCGCAGAGGTTCAAATTTCACAGAAAACTGCTCCTGCAGTGGTAACTCATTCGCCTATTATGTTGTTAATCTAGGCTTGCTTCTCTCAATGGGGCCAAAAAATTATGCTTACCGATTAAGTACTTTCTATAGCCCAGGGCTTATTTCTTGGCCTTCTGAGGTTCATATTCCTCAGGAAAATTTAGACCTACTTCCATACAGTTGCATAGTACAGTGGTAAAACATTTAACTCCCAATGTAAAAATGGTAAAATTAAATTGGTAAATTATATGAAATTAAATTTGCAAATTATGAAAATTTAAATTGGTAAATTACGTAAAATTAAATTGGTAAATCATGTAAAATTAAATTGGCAACTTATGTAAAATTAAATTGGCAACTTATGTAAAGTTAAATTGGCAACTTATGTAAAATTAAATTGGGAAATTATGTAAAATTAAATTGGGAAATTATGTAAAATTTATTTATTTGAAAACTGTGTGTCATCTTTATCTTGTTCGGTGCGACGTGATCCGCACCATCCTTGGGCTATTAAATTAAATTATTTAAAGTATTCAAAAATTATTTATATTTATTGCACTATTAAATTACCAACCAGCCAACTCACAATGGTATCATAGAATGCTCTTCTGTCATTTCTGTTCATCGTAGTCTGGGGTTTGGTACCGTAGGTGACAAAAGTTCGGATTTTTCAAAAATCTCTAGGCTTTGATGCAACATGACCTTTGCTGTCCTTGTGCCATAAAACCAAAACCACAAGAGAGTTAAAGTCAATTTCACTTATTTTGTGTCATTCACTAGCCATTGTCCGTGCCATTCAATGTTTGTATTAGTCATTTGCTGTTGCTTGTGTCATTCACTTGTTATTGTTTCTGCCATTTCAGGAGAAAAAATTGTTCGTCATGTTTAGGCGATCCTGGTGTTTGTGCTTGGTGTGAAACGACTCAAACATGTTTCTTTTTTTCCACATATACCACTTCTTATATGTTTGGCTTGTGTCGTGATTGGGTTGACGAAAATCGGTCAGAACCAAAGTAAGTAGTCGCCCTTCCTCCCCCCTCTAACATTTAATTACACATCACAAGAATGTTTATAAATACATAATTGATGTATCGAAATGCAATGTTAAAAATGTTAATATATATGTTATATAGTTGTATTTTGCAAACCTCTTTTTTTTCCTCCAAAATAAACTTTGTTTCAATATCTTAACTTTTTCATGTGCCTACAAGTATTTTTAATATTTCCGCATGCTCAAAAGTATTTTTAACATTTTTACTTGATCATAAATATTTTATAGTAATTTATTCATTTACATTGTAGATAGATTACATGTAGATATTTTTATAACATTTTATGCAGTTTAATAGATATTATGTTATGTACTATCACAACTGTTTTTTGCCATGTTCTTATTTGATTATAATTATTTTTACTATTTATGTGCACTGTTATATTGATTTATTTACAATTTTGTATTTGCAAGGATCTTGAATATAATTTATAATGAAACACCACTTTGTAGATCTAAACTACTGTGAACGGAAGATCTCATATTATGATGTCAGATATGGTATATATACATATACACACTATATCTGTATATATAGACCTGTATGTATATATATATATATATATATATATGTGTGTGTACGTGTACAGGGTGTCCTTAAAAAACTGAACCAACAAATAGAGTAAAAACTATGACTAATTTTGTTGAAGAAAAACTTCTATAGTCAGAGTCAAGAACGCTTCATTCATTTTCACCAATCTATTGTCACACTGTGGCAGTTTGTGCTTATCCGAAAAACCATTTCGGATACTGCAGTAACACTTTTTTTCTCTGAAGCATCGATAATAACTATGCTCTTTGATCAAGAGAAGGGTCCTGCAGTGGCGCAGTGTTGTAACGCGTTCTCCTAGTGCGCCGCTAATCCGGGTTCGACTCCCAGCAGTGCAAAGAACGCTTACTCAGAGATCTCATAAAGATCGCACTGCTCACTGTAGTCCGGGGTTTGGTTCCCTAGGCCTTAAGAGGTTCGGATTCCTCGGAAAACAGTAGGTCCCGGCGCAGCATGACCACTGTAGTCTTTGAGCCGTAAAACCAAAAAGAAAGAAAGAAAGATCAAGAGAAGGACCAATTTTACAGTGAAAGTGTAATGAAAAGAAAATTGATGAAAAAAAAAATTGAAAATTGGCTATTATTTTTATTTTTAGAGGCCTAGCTCAAAAAGTCCCTCTATTAAGGATCTATAATATTTTCTTGATATTTAAAACTACTTAAACCTCTTTACAAATTGGTGAGAGTTTCATGCTTCTATATCATCATCATCATCATCATATTCAACCATTATCTATCCACTGCTGGATGAAGGTCTCTCCAAATGCTTTCCACACAAGTCTATCCTGAGCAATTCGCTTCCACGTCACCCCAACCTGTTTTCTTATTTCATCCACCCATCTAGTTTGAGGACGTTTTCTAGGTCTTCGGTGGTCTCTTGGAATCCAGTTCAGAATTTCTGTTGTCCATCGTTGATCAGTTCTTCTTGCAATATGCCCAGCCCATCGCCATTTCAGCCCTTTTACTTTAACAATGATGTCCTCTACTCTAGTTTGCTCTCTCACCCAAGTGTTTCTTTTTCGATCTCTCCTAGTTATTCCAAGCATGCACCTCTCCATGCTCCTTTGCGTTGTCTGTAACTTTCGTATTGCTCCAACTGTTAGACTCCATGTCTCTGATCCATAAGAGAGGACTGGCAATACACACTGGTTGAAGACCTTTCTTTTTAGACACAAAGGCAATTTCCCCTTCAGGATAAAACTGTTTCTTCCAAATGCACTCCAGCCAAGTTTAATACGTCTGTTGAGTTCTTTCATAATGTTGCCATCCATTGAAATCAGCTGGCCAAGGTAAATATATGAATCAGCAATTTCTAGCTCAATGTTGTCAACTTGTATTTTTGTTTCCTCTACGAAATTATTGAACATGATCTTAGTTTTTTGTAGGTTCATCTTGAGTCCAACTTCTTTACTTCTAGTTGAGAGCTCCTGTACCATGTCTTGGAGTTCTGATGGGTTCGTTGAAAAAATAACAATGTCATCAGCAAACCGCAAATGATTTAAATATTCACCATTTATTTTTATTCCCTTGTTATTCCAATTTATCTGCTGAAAAATCATCTGTAAAGCTGAAGTAAAAAGTTTTGGAGAAATGGTATCTCCCTGCCTCACACCTTTACCAATTTTGATAGTTTTGGTATCTTTATGTAACCGAAATTTTGCACTTGCATTTTTATACACACGTTTCACCATGTCAATGTACACATCCTCAATGTCTGTTGATCTTAAAGAGTTGATGACTGCTGATGTTTTAATAGAGTCAAAGGCCTTCTCATAGTCAATAAATGCCACACACAATGGAAGTTCATATTCATGTGTTCTTTCAATTAATTCTCTTAATACTTGAATATGGTCCACTGTACTGAATCCACTTCGAAATCCAGCTTGTTCTCTTGGTTGAGCTGCATCTAATTTTTTCTGCAGGCGATGTGTTAGAACTTTTGTGAAGATTTTATAAATAGCAGGTAACAAGCTAATTGGTCGGTAATTTTTTAAATCCTCTTTATCACCTTTTTTATGCAAAAGAATTACTGTTGCAGAATCCCATTGGTTTGGTATGTTACCGCTGTTAAGACATTTGGTAAAGAATTTTGCAAGTATGTCTTCTACATATTCTCCAGCTTCTTTTAGGATATCTAATGTAATACCATCATCACCAGGGGCTCTTCCTTTCTTCATATTTTTTATTGCAAATGAAACTTCTTCTTTTAAGATTTTAGGAGCTGTTCCTTCGACTATTTCAATGTCTTCGTTTAATCCACTGTTACTTTCGTATAGATTTTTGTAGAATTCTTCAACTCTTCTAAGTATTTCTTCCCTATTTCTTGTTACGGTGCCATCCTCTCCTTTTAATGCAATGATGTGTTTCTTCCCAACAGATAAACTTCCTTTAACAACCCTAAGGCTCTTGTTATTTTCAATGGCTTTCCTTACTAGCTCACAGTTGAATTTTCTTATGTCTTCTTTCATGCTTTTGCGCAGAGTTTTACAAAGTTCTATGTACTCAATCCTGGAACTGGTATTTTGATTGTCCACCTTCATATCTCTTCGCCTTTTCATGAGCTGTTTCGTCTTCTCAGATAATTTGCTATTGTGCTTTTTACAGGTTACACCACCAATTTCCCCAGCAGTTTCAACTATTGTCTTAACAATGTTTTCATTTGCTTCTGAGATATCACTTTCATCAATAAGTCCTTCCAGTGCAGAAAAGCGATTTTTTAATTCCAACTTGAATGCCTCGGTATTTTCTTTTAATTTCTTTAAATCCACCCTCTTACTTACTTGTTTCCTAATGAGCTTCTGTCGTTCTAATTTAGTATTTAAGTGCACTTTACATCTCACCATTCGATGATCACTTCCAGTATTAAATCTGTTCAGTACACTGCAATCTTCAATAATTGATTTCTTGTTTGCCAGGATATAGTCAATTTCACTAGTTCCCCCATTTGGGTGTTTCCATGTCCATTTTCTTTGCGGTTTCTTCTTAAAAAATGAATTCATGATGCTAAGATTTTCAGCTTCTGCAAATTCGATGAGTTGATCGCCACGTTCATTCCTTTCCCCATATCCGTATTTACCAACCGATGTCTCTCCTTGTTCCTGTTGTCCAATTCTTGCATTGAAATCCCCCATGATGAGCTTGATATGTTGTTTCCCTTTGGTGTGTAACTCTTTGATTTCTTCATAAAATTCTTCAACCTCTTCGTCGGTATGGCTTGATGTTGGTGCATATACCTGTACTATCTGAAGTTGGTATCGCTGGGTTAGTTGAACAACGAGCCTCGCTGCTCGATCTGACGTGCTTTCGACTTCAAGAAGGTAGTCTTTAATTCTTTTGTTGATTAAGAAGCCAACACCACTTGTTCTTCCAGTTTCCGTTCCTCTATAATAAAACAAATGTCCACTTTTAAGTTCCACCAACTCTTCACCTTTTCTTCTAACTTCACTGAGTCCTACAATGTCCCATTTGATCTTGTCAAGTTCTTCTTCCAATTCCTGAAGTTTTGCTTCAGAAGCAAGGGATCGTCCATTAAACGTAGCCAAGGTCAATAACAAACGGCAGCCTGGGCCATTCCAGTGATTCTTAGCACCCCCTGCTTTCATGCCACACTGACCGCTGCCTTGATCAGGAGCACTCCAGCACCTGGAGACTAGGGGCCATGGTTTCTGGTGTGTCAACATAATGGAGGAATTAGCCATAATTTCACCACGCTGGCTAGACGGGTTGGTGAATTAGCCCTCCCCTTCCGCCTTTCTATCCGTGTAGCAAATATTAATTTGCCACATAAATAGAAAGCTCAGCCTGCACCACTTGAAGGCGGGGTAGGACACTAGGTTACTGGCCTGGCCGGTTCCACACATCGTCACATACGTTCAGCGTGTGGGTCTCCTTCAGATATATATATATATTATTCCTTCTATATATAATCTTAGTTTTGTTGTATTAACATAGATTGATTGTCAAACATAGAGTATTTGCAGGACTCGTTATGCTTCAAAGTATGAAATTATTATTCTTTTATTTTACTTAAATTTATTTGCATGATTTGATCATCATTATAAGAGAGTTGCTACACTAAATGTTTTGGCATTATTACATGATTTGTAACCAAATACTGAGTTTTGCTTTTACAAAAGTAGCTGCATGTCCAAACATGCTCTGTGATTCTTTTAAAATACCTGAATCAAGATAAAATTGGTTGCGGCTTTATTTATTCTCAGTAAAGTTCTTCATTTATCTCATAGACCGTTGGTGCTTCATGATTTCATAAAACAAAAATCTAACAGCATAAGAGTGTAGGATCTAGGTGCCCAAACAATATGACCCGCCACCCACCACCCAGTCCAATCCGTAGCAGATAGTTTTAGTTGAGAAATTGCTCCCTGTACTGATAGAATATGTCAGCTGAATGAGTTGAGTTATTGCAAATAGTCGTCCCAACAGAAGTGGTTATTCTCCAACTTTTCTGCTCCTTCTGTTCTTTCTACTGCATGCTATCTTATGTCAAAACATGAGCTTCTACTTTCACTGCAGCATAGAGGGTCCTACATGCATGAGGAAATGTTCAAATATTACGTAAGCAATATTTTGGCCATTTCACCCCCCTCCCCCCCCCAATGAGCAGAAATTTACATTCGATGACATAGGAAAATAAGAACAACCCCCACACAAAGTGCTTACATAATACTTGAACGCTCTGATACCTTTAATAACAAAAAAAAAATCATGATTCGATGCATTACGAGTCATGCAAATGCCCTGTTTGTTAATAAATTAAAAGAAAAGTATAAACCTTTGACCAGTTTGTAAAGCGATTTAAGTAGCTTTCAAACATTAAGAAAAAATGCATCTTTAATACAAGGACTTTTTGAGCTAGACCTAAAAAATAAAAATGGCAGCCAATTTTTTTCAGAGTTTCTGAAACTAAACGTTTTCAATCCTTAATAAATAATGATTGATAAACGCAATAAGCGCTGTTGTAAAAATTTTATTAAGCTTTAAATGTTTTTCAATGGCTTTTAGCCATCATTGGAGAAGCACTCATAACAGTGGACCGTTTCATTTCCAACCCTGATTTTTTTCTTTGATACAATAAGTCGTAATCATTACCTTATTTGATCAATCAGTTTGTTCAAGGACACCCTATTTATATATATTCATATTTTTCTTCTTACAGTGTGGATCCACTCACTTTATGCCGAGACTGCACAAGACATGAGAATTGCAGCCAGTGCCTTCAGGACCTCAGCTGTGGGTGGTGTTATTTCAGTAGCAATCCCCATATTGGAATGTGCGTGTCTGGAGATTTCAAAGAACCCATGACTGGTATGCAGTCCCCGTTCTTTGGCTTTTTGCGATTTGTAACACAGATTGATTTGAAATTTCTGATGAATATAAAATAAGCACTTTACTAATCCATAGTTATTTAATAGAAGGATTTTGTCCATCACACGATGATGGCATTTAATTAATTTCTATGCATACTAGTAGGATTTAATTAATGTCCATGCTTTTTTCTTTCTCTGGAATATATTTTCGACTTGTAAAAGGAGGGAGAAAAGGTGCTTATGCCTCAAGATGGACTTGGAAACAGGGACCCTCAGGTTTTCCTCCCAAGACTTTGGGATTTGAAAAAGCTGTTCGAGGCATTGGCATATGGGGGTCCTAATTCCCTTCCCATTATGACATAATTTTGTATATAGATATATGAATATATGGAGTTGTAGCTCCACAATACTCCCCCCCCTACCATTTATGAACTTTCTATATATGCTAATGTCTAGAGGCAATAGTTTTATGGATGGGTCCAGCACACAGATACATCTAAAGTGTTAAAAGTGAAAAGTGGAATTTCTTTAATCATTAAAGAAACAGTCAAAAATTGGTTACTGCATTAAAATGTTTGGTCGGGAATTGCACTCAGAGATTGGGTGGTGCAGTAGTAAAGCATTCACCTGGCATGTGGTTATCCCAGGTTCGGCTGTCTAATTGTGCAAAAAAATATACATATATAAATGCTTATCAACTAACTGTTCACAGTAGTGCGGGGGTTGGTTCCCTAGGCCTTAAGAGGTTTGGATTCCTCGGAAAACTGTAGGTCCTGACATAGTGTGATCCTTCCTGACCTTGTGCCATAAAATGCGAACATCAAACAATTCCTTCAATGTTACCAAAGGTAGCAGGTGCTGCCAAATCTTGGTCACCGTATTTTATATATTTTACCTTGTCAACGCTTTCAAGGGCATATAATTTTAAATAGTGCACTTGGGTTGTTATTAAGGTATTGCTATGATGCTTATATGTGATCATTTTTTAAATTTATTGTTCAAAGATTAGCTTTAATGTTAATCCTGTGTAATGTATTCAGTTCCATTAATATATAGACCGATCTTCTGAAGTTACTGTGGTAGTTTAAACGTTGCTGTTAAGAGACGTTTTACTGTGAATTAAAACATTCACAATACTCCTTTAATCCATGACTGATTTTAAGGAGTATTTAGTCATATAAACTAAAGTAGTATGTAACCATAAATTTAGAAGTATTTAACAATAAATTTAGAAGTATTTAACAATAAATTTAGCAGTATTTAACAATAAATTAAAGTAGTATTTAATCGTAAATTAGAGAAGTATTTGACCATAAATTTAAGAAGTGTTTAACCATAAATTAAAGAAGTGTTTAACCATGAATGAAAGAAGCATTTAACCATAAACTAAAGAAGTATTTAAATATAAATTAAAGAAGTATTTAACTATAAATTAAAGAAATATTTAACCATAAATTAAAGCAGTATTTAACCATAAATTAAAACAATATTTAACCATAAATTAAAGAAGTATTTAAATATAAATTAAAGAAATATTTAACCATAAACTAAGGAACTCTCTTGTTGTGAACTAAAGGATTATTTGGCTGCCAATTTGACAAGTTTTTACTCATAGATTAGAGAAGTGTTTGGTCAGGTATTAGGGAATTGTTTAATCACATTGTTAGAGCTTAGTTTATATAATGGTTTAAACGAGCGAACTTTATTAACTGTGTGTGTGTATACACATGACGTTACATTAAGAAGACATACATAGCAATCTGATGTCCATGTAATGGGAAACAATTCTCTTCTAATGATGTGGTTACTTTTCAATTTCCAGCATCGACCAATTTGCATCAGTGTCAGCACATTGCGAGATTGTGTGATTTTTTCGTTCACAGAATATAACCCACTGAAAGTTTTCAACATAAAACAAATTAATCATAATGTTTCAAATTATTCTGCCATACACTAAAGATTTATTCAGTCATTAAATATCTAATCACTTTCGATATGATTTCAATAAGCATTTTTTATAGCTTATAAACGTGCTGTCTTTAGCAGCAAGCTTCAACTGCACAGTGAGCTTTTTGAAGTGACGGTAGAGAAAACAGATCCTTAACATATGCCCAGTACTTAACATCATTACGATTCCATATATTATTGATTGAAAAAAAAGGAGTACATGTTTTCTATGTTGCATTCTTGAAAGCTTAGTTTTCTGTGCCAGTATCTAACTGAACATTTTATGTTTCAACAGGATTTTGTGACATTTCACATGCAAAAAACGAAACCTTGCTCGGTACAACGACTCAGTGGGCTTATGAATCGTGTCCGGATGTGGACGAATGCTTTTTTGAACTCCACGATTGTCATGCCAATGCTTCATGTACGAATACCATCGGCTCTCACATATGCGAATGTAACACTGGTTTTGAAGGACATGGAAAAACATGCGTTAGAGTGTAAGTAAAGCATGATCCATATTTCTTATCCATGTGTCTTCTTTAGGATGATTGGTGTACCATCAATTCCAATTTATCTGAATTGTCCAACTTACGAACTCTGAATTCTTCGTGTGGACAATCACGCCTGGTCTTGCATTCTAATTGATTATTCACTGACCTAGACCTAGTTCAAAACTAAGCCACATTTCTAAATCGTTCTAATTGTTAAATGTTTTCATTAAACATATACAATGCAATTGTAGTGGCCATTTTTCATTTATTTTTCTTGGCTTTAAAGTTTCATAGAAGCAGCATATTCCTCGAGCAGGCCATTAATTTGGGTTCAACTCTTAACGATAATGTAGAATGCCTGTCATTTTTTTACCACCATAATTTTTGGATTCGATTCCCTAGCACTGAAATTTCAGATATCTCTGAAAATTGAAAGTTCCATGCAATGTGACCATAGCTATCTTTGCACTGTATACGCAAACATCTCGTTTTTTTTAGTTTTGCTTAGGGATTTTTGGCAACTCTTGCCAACTCATTGTACTGTACTTAATTCTTCAGAACCGCTTTCGTCCCAATTAACGCAGGTAATTGTAATTCTAGCATACTTATATTTTAATTCAGGGGTTCACAAACCGTTGGTCCCAAGCAAAGTCTTGGTGGGTTGCGAAAAGTTTCTAATTTTTTTTTTAATTATTTAAAATTTCATTCATAATGTATGACATTCAGTAAGTGTTCCCAGTAATTATGCACATTAAATTTAAATTTGTGCATTAAAGAGGAGATTTGTGAGGGAAATTGATTAAGGAATTTAAGTTTATACACCCATGTTTTATGACTCAAACTTGCGCTTTTTGAACCATATGAGTTGGGGGTGGGGGGGAAAGAAGAAAAGGAATGTCTCAGACTGATCTCAATTTAACGACATCTAGGTGGATATATACTAGGGGTGGGCAAATGCGGCTCTTCGTTGAGTTAAGTGCGGCTCCCGTCGAAAATTTAAATCCTTTTTTTTTTTCAGAAGTTTTTTTATGAATCTTGTTAAATTGACTAAGAAAGTGAATCGGTTAATGAAGAATAGAAGTTGTACGTAATCGCTTCAAAAGTAGACCTTCGGTTGCATCGATAGGTCCATCTAGGAGTTATTATAAAAATTTTAAATAATTATTTTGTATTTTCTTTCTCTTAATTATATTTTCTTACATGTATATTTTACATAGCACTTAAGATTTGTGTACAATATGTAACCATATTAATTAAATTTGTGTATTTAATACTATGTAACTATGGCATGGCTCTTTATAATATATGATAAATTGGAATGTGGTTATCATTGACCTCATGCATTCCCATACATGATATATACAGTGAAATCAGTCTGTGGCCCTGCGGTGGCGCAGTGTGGTAACGCGTTCTCCTATTGCGCGGCTAATCCGGGTTCGACTCCCAGCAGTGCAAAAAGAACGCTTACTCAGAGATCTCATAAAAGATCGCACTGCTCACTGTAGTCCGGGGTTTGGTTCCCCAGGCCTTAAGAGGTTCGGATTCCTCGGAAAACAGTAGGTCCCGGCGCAGCATGACCACTGTAGTCTTTGAGCCGTAAAACCAAAAAACAAACAAAAATCTGTAATGATATTTATCATGGCTCCTATAGTTCTATTGTATTCATTTTTATCGAATTTGTCTATGACAATAGTTTGTTTTTGAATTAAGTTGTATATAACAAAAATTGTGCGCCTTTCAAACCTTGGCAAAAGTTTGTGTCCAAAACTTTTTAAGATAATACTGCTTTGATGATTCGTTAATGCTAAAGAACATTGTAAGATAACCCTTTACAGGGATAACACAATTGCCAAATGCTCAACACACAAAGCCAGTTTTTTATGAGTTTTCGTGGGGGAATTTATTATACAATAATTTTTGCCACCCACATCAACGGAGGGACCGTTGATTGAAAAAAAGTAAAAGAAGCATTTTAGTGTAAAATCTAAAGATACGTTATGGGTAAATGCCAGTTTCGAAACTTGTGGTTAAAACAAAAAGACAATACCGGTCATGAACTTCCATTGTGGTGTGCTATACAAAGTGAATGTGAGGCATTTTCAAACTATGTACTGCTGTGATAAATATTAAAAACAAGGGTGTTCATTCATTACTACAGCACGCTAGTGACGTCAAACATAAGAAAATCCTGTGGGAGACTGAATCCAAAACAGGTGACTTTGTGCAGGCCTGTTTCAACACTTCAAGATGAAGAACAATCTTGTAGCTCTGTTACTGACATTGCTACAGATAGTTTGCCTAATCCAAATAAACAGCTGGCGTTAATGAGCTTAACGATAACGAAACTACTGCAGAGTTCATTCTTAAACTCGAGCATATTTGCAGGAATTTCTGAGCTAATTCTTCCAGTGATTGAAAGCAAGTTTTGGATGCCATGTTTCTCGGGATCAGTTTCATCTGACTTTTCTGTCAGTCCAAAAAAAAAAAAATGCAGTATCTCATAACAGATGCTCTTGGTATATATTTTCATGATCAAATGCTAGAATTGGAAACTTACGACGCTTTTTACTGGCGCATATGATGGGCGTAGATATTAGAGCCTGAAAGGAGTTGCAAATCCCTGTTCGTTATTGGTCAGAGACCAGAACCGAAGTTGTTTCCCAACATTTGGGAACCATCTTTCTTGGTAAAGCTGATGCAGTTGCACATTCTGAGATTTCCTCAGCAATTAGTCGTGCAAATCTACTTTTAAGTAACCTGTTAATGATAGGCTCTGATGGACCTAACGTTACAAAAAGGTGCACAGAGTATTCAACGAGGATCTTTTACAAACGAGGTCCAAAGGCTTAGTGAATATTGAAACATGGTCAATCAATCCACACAGTTCACAATGCATTCCTTAAAGCTCTTGAAACTTTCGGTGAGAATGATATATCCACTTTGGTGACAAACATTCACAACTATTTTGGTGATTGGCCATGAAGGTGGCAAGATTTTGAAACTATCCAGAATGAACTTAAACTGCCAACACATAGGTTCATTAAACATACTTCTTCTAAGTGGTTAACTTTTATTGATGCTGCCAGAAGACTGATTGAGCAATGGTCTGCTGTTCATAAGTGTTTTTTGAAATTCGTACCTGCAAGGAAAAGTAATGACACTATTCAGAGAAGCTCTTGCCCTTTTTATTGCGTACAGACAGAAAAACCAAAAGCAATAGCAGGTTCAATATCTATTGAAACCCGCTAATCATGAAATTGGAAAAAGTATATGGAGGGATTTTATTAGAAAAATTATGCATTATTGAAAACAATCGTTTCAGTCAATCAAAAGATGTGGACTGATGTTTTCATCTAAAAATTTTAATAGTCGCGATGTTGCTTTATTTCTAGGTGAAGTGTTAGTATTCTGAAAATGGAAGTTAATTATAAGTATTTGGTGTTTTGCCTTTACAGAAGAATTGGATGATATAATAAATTAATGTATTGGGTTCTTATCACGTATGTGTTGCTATTGTTTATTTATTTGTTTAGATGTGCTGTGCAATGCCTGAATGGAGTCTGCTCTGAGGACCCAGACTACAGATGTATTTGTGAATTGGGATGGACGGGAGAGGATTGTGGCAGTAACTGTGGATGTAACAACCACAGCTTTTGCTCCAAAGGTATCGGTATTTGCGATAAATGCGAAAATTGGACAGAGGGAGAGTTCTGTGAGAAATGCAGGTAGGTAGAAATACCCATTTTCCCATTTGTTCCCTTGAAACAGAAAAAAAAAAAATGGGAGAGTATATTTTGCTCATGTGTGTTAAACGCATATACAATACATACATCAGTGATTTCAAAAGTGGGTCATCTGTAATTGTCTTAATATCCCCCCCCCCTAGAAAAAAAGCACCAATTCATCCATATATCATTACCATTATCACCATATATACATGAATTGCGAATTTTTATTCAAGGGGGCAGTGGATGTTCAACATTTGGAGATGTTCCATTTTTGGAGTTATACTGCGATACATATATGTGTGTTATCATTAC
>QLNU02015270.1:115152795-115163462 GCA_006491805.2 Dysdera silvatica | reverse complement strand
TTTTTTGAGCCAGCGTAAATTCTGCTTTGATATTGCAAAATATAGTTAGGAATCTAAGGGGGTTGTTAATTGTCTATCATCGACTGAGCAACAAAGAAGCCTTCCGGAACTTTTAATTTCTCTTCCACGGTGCACTGTAAGCCAACTAAAGAATCTATATGTAAACCTGTTCATGCAAATATTCTAGAACTTTTTCTATTCTCCAAAAATTTCATGTCCACGTCATATTCACATTCATTAACAAACTTGGTATATCCAAGCCAGAAGACCAGATTTCAGACCTTGATAGCTGTGACGTTTACAAAATTGAATGTGATTCCAGTCATTCTCACGTCTGAACGCAAGAATTTCAAAAAGCGACCACTGCAAAACATTCACGGAGGAACACTGTCATCAATTCTGTTTTTGGATGCCAAAATAACAAAAAAAATTAAATCATCCACAGCTCTTATTTTTCTGTGGCCTATCACATCTTCTGCAGGGCCTATGAAATTGTTAATGATCCATGTGAGAATATATACTTTCGCAAAAGTTACAAACACCTTTTCCCCAACCCTATGCAAATCCAGTATGCTTTGATTTCTTCACAATAGATGGCGACACATGAGTGCCACATTTTGAGATACTAATCAGTTCTGACTTAATGGCAACAGATCAATATGGAAGGATTTTCTGATGAAGGCAGAACATTCCCTTGCTGAAACAATTGCAAAAAATGAAGCACCAGTTCCCAAAAAACCATGTTTATGCAAATTTTGATTTAAATATATCATTGCACACTGCATCACTCATTTATATCAAAAAGGTCTACTAGCCTTGCCATTCATCACCATCCATATACCATGTGTTCATCTAGCAGAAAGTAGATTTAGTGAATACCCTGGGTACTTCGGTATTGTGTAATATTTATTGTGTGCTCATTCATATTTTAGCATCAATCAGAAGCAGCCATCAATATGACCTTTCTTTAATTTTCTTCCATATCCCAAACATCTGATACGTAAATCATTCTTTCCTTTACGAGTAATTATTTATCAATCATGTAGTATCACCACATCATCAGTTATGATGAGAATTGTTGATTTTAATAAATCATTTAATTTAAATTATGATTATGTGTATAGTAAACACATTACTACAATATACATATAGTAGGGATTTCTTTTACATATTGAGCATTTTTTAAAATTTAAAGATGGCCAGTAATATAGCTAAAATCATACTTTGTTGGTTTAAGATGTCTCCTTCTTGATTCAACCAATTCTTAAAAAAAAAATAAAAAAACTCTTAAGATGATACAACAAACATTGAAAAATAAAAAAAATTAGGAGTAGTATGATTGGGTACTTACGTGTTATGGTGTGGTCTACAATTAATTTGCAGATCTGAAAAGTAAACAGATTCCTCAACTATTTAAGCATAACAATATGTTACAATTTAAAAAAGTAAGATTACAATTTACATTTTTAAAAAAATTTAAGTGGGAATGATCGCATTTTTCATTAGAATGTTTAATTTACCTGCGTTAAATTAGGAATTCCCATTGTGTGTCTGAAGAATTGCTCTTTTTTTTAAATTTCAATGCCAATCTAGGACAGGACCAACAACAACGTGAGGATGTTAGTTTTTAGACATGACCTACACAGATTAAGTAAAAATTTGCTAGACCATTGCTCTTTGTAATAGGTTTTCTCTTGCAATAATAAAGGATTTTTGTCTGATATATTTTGAATGTAAATAAACAAATATTTCATTTTTTTCTCATTATAACCACGTTTGACTGTACTTTTTTTTTCTTCTTAACGCCAATGTATGTTTCTACTTAGGTTTACGGAAAATGCATTTGCGAAAATGGTCATGCTGGTAGTGACTGCTCAACGAAACTGAAACCTCATAGTCTCGTGTGGACCTCTGTTTACAACTACGTTCACACTATCGAACGGAATTGGAACATGCCATCTGGGCGAATAGGCCATACTTTGCTGGCTATCAACAATGAGACAGATGATTTTGAAAATTTGTGGCTATTTGGTGGCTATTCTCCCATGCACCGCTACATGAATGATGTCTTTATGTTTGAAACATTTAAGCGGCAGTGGATAAAGGTTCGTTCAATATTATATGATTGTGTAATTGCTTTTTGGTTTAGAAGTTGATTTTACAATACCGCTTTTAATATATATGTGGGATACAGAAAAGTTCTTCTTATTAGTGTGGACTTAGCTTTGAGTGTGAAGCCACTAAATGTTCAGAATATTCCAAAAACCATATTAAATATCAAAAAGATACTTTTTATGTTGAACTGTATTATGAAACTATGTCATCATGCATGTCATTCATATATGTGTCTATTTCCCATTCCCCTTTCCCTGAAACAAAATTTTCTAGAGTGAATGGACATACATGTAGATCGATGAGGGATTGTGTGGAGGAGTTGGGAAAAGCCAAGTGGCAATAAATGTCAATGCTCCCTGCGCGTCTGCATTTTCATTGTAAGTCCTCATTAGTCCAATTTTTTTATCCTGCTCCCAGATTTTCAGTCAAGGAAAACCTTTTTAACTTTTATTTTGAATAGCCAAATCTCTTACAAACTTGAAACCATTTTCTCCACAACCAAAGTTCAGTTGAAACTTGCTTCTGATGGGTCTGAAAATTTTTCCGGAAAAGTTTGGGAATTTTTTCTCCAATGTGAACGAGAACTCTGTCAGAGGTTGGTTCTCCAAGCACACAGTATGTTTAGATTCCTTCCTTAGAAACGTGTAGGTCCTTGTGTCACATGATCTTCACTCTCCTTGGGCCATCAAACATTAATTCCCAAGAAAGCTGTGCAATCGCACCGTGGTAAAAGGTCCTCCCAGCGTGCCATTAAATCATGTTCAACTTCAAATAGTGCAGAAACAAGAATGCTTAATGTCTAGTCCCTGCTTGTAATACTGGAGGTTAGTTTCCTAGCCTGGTGCTTCCCAACTGGTGTGCCACAGCACACTGGTGCATCGCATTTCCAGTCTTTTCGCGATGCACAAGTGTGCATCGCGAAAAGACTGGAAGTGTGCCGTGAAAAATTTAACTCCAAAGTCCTGATTATGGGACGACAGTACCGGAGCGCTAGGTCGCCAAGTGGTTCCCTTTTCGCTTTTTTCTTTTTTTTTTCTAACTACACACTTGTGAAGGCGAACTAAACTCGAATTATTATTAGCATATTTATACATAGTAATTCTTTTGTGTACAATTAATTTTACTTTTGTACTTTCACATCATAATTTTATAAAATAAGTGTCCCAAGAATTTAATCAGAGCTTAACTCAGTCAGATTTGATGATTTAGTTCATAAATGCGAAATAAAAACTGTCAAATATCAATCACTGAGGATGTATGGATTGGGTATTTTCACTTCAATTGTTTCATTTATTTCATTCTTCTGACTGAATAAGAAGACGTATCTTGAACAAATATCTAGCTGGAATGTTCATGTTTTATGAGGCAAAAATATCTGAAAGCTAGATCTTTAAATACCTAGTATGAAATGGAAGAAATCAACCATGTTAGTAAAAAACAGTTCCTTCATAGTGTGGCATGAAATTATTTAGTGTGAAGTGTGCTGTGAAATTATCTATGTTTGTGAGGTGCAGGGCTGTCCCTAAAGGATATGTGCTGTGTGCACACCAGGGATAACACAATTGCCAAATAAAGGTCAACACAGAAAAACCTCCGGGGCAAGGTTTTTGTGAGTTTTTCGTGGGGGAATTTATTATATAATAATTTTTGCCACCCACGTGTATATAGTTTTAAACTAGAGCTTTTTGTTTTTGGAGAAAGACGCTTTCCCCGTCCTGGATTCGAACTAGGGTCCCTCCGTTTAGCCTGGGGTGTCTTAGACCGCTAGACGAATGAGGACAGGAAACAACGCTCTCTTTCTCCGTATATAAGGATGTAAGATATTATTACCCTTCACAGGGATAACACAATTGCCAAATAATGGTCAACACAGAAAAGCCTCCGGGGCGAGATTTTTGTGAGTTTTTCGTGGGGGAATTTATTATACAATAATGTTTGCCACCCACGTATATTTAGCTCAAGCTAGAGCTTTTTCGTTTTTGGAGAGAAACTTTTCTGTTTCCTGTCCTCATTCGTCTAGCGGTCTAAGACACTCCGGGCTAAACGGAGGGACCCTGGTTCGAATCCAGGATGGGGAAAGCGTCTCTTTGTCTCCAGAAAAGCTCTAGTTTGAGCTACATATACGTGGGTGGCAAAAATTATTGTATAATTGACCTTACAAATAAATTTGACACCCACGTTTAAAGCTCATACTGGAGCTTTTTTGGTATAGGAGAAAAAGAGACACCGTCCTCATCCTGGATTCGAACCAGGGTCCCTGAGTGTCTTGACCACTAGACAAGCAAGGACATGGAACAACGCTGTCTTTCTCCATATATAAGGATATAAGATATTATTACTCTCCTCAGGGAAGACTTGAATTGATCGACCTTCTTGTTTGTCTTCTCTTTTATTAGATCGAAACCTCGAATAATCCTCCACCTCGACATTTTCATTCTGCTGCAGTTCACAAAAGCTCTTTTTATGTCTTTGGTGGTTTGAATGGTAATAAAGTTCTTGGAGATTTCTGGAAATTTAGTACGATCAACGCTACCTGGTACAATCTTTCAGTAAGAAACCGGCATTGTTCCTTGAATAAATGCCTTTTTCTAATTTGATAAATGATTATTTGTTTTCTTTGTAAGAAGTAGCTTCTTACTTTAATGGTTAAATGGCTGTTTTATATATATACATGCAAATGAGCATTTTAATAAGAGTCTCTCCTGTTTGTGAAATTTTTTTAAGCTTGTATACTTATACAATATGGACAACCAAATTATGCATATATATATGCAGGGTGTTCCAGAATGGTCATACGACCCTTATAAATTCCAGTCCTCAAAAGGAAATGTTCGTTTATCCTTATTTTCTAGATTTTGGAATGTGCTATTTTCCTATGCCATAGAGAATCTGGTAGAAAAATGGAGAATGCGTTAAAAAAAACTTCTATCAGATTCTCTATGGTATTGGAAGACAGCACATTCAAAAATTTATAAAACGAGATATCAGCAAACTTTTTTCATTGAGGAGAACTTGAGTTTAATAAAGGTGGTAAGATCATTCTGAGACACCCTATATATGCATATGTATCACACACACTATGTGCTCAGATGTATGTGGACACTCCTTCTAAATAATCAATTCACCCATATGTAAGAGATTTTAGTGACTTTAAATATTGGGGAGTAGATTGGGTGTTGTTGTTTGTAAAATTTCATCTCTGTTGCATCTTCCCCATTCCACCATAAATGGTGCCACTATGAAGTAGAATAGTACAACTGCGACTTGATCAACTGTGACAGCTGACAGAGAGGAGTCACCTAGTACTGAAGAGGGGAAGGAGGGTGACGCAAAATGGTTCATCATCATCGACAGAAACGATTTGCAACAAATTCCATAATACCACTGGTGCAACATCAGTACCATGACAGTTGATTCAGAGATCTAAGGACTGGGTTTTTTATGTCTCAGCAGCTACATGCAAGCTGAATATTAGCTTGACTAATGCCAAGCATCAGTTACAATAGTGTACAGCTCGGAAGTCTATGGACCTTTGAACAATGGCAATGTCTCTTATGGAACAACGAATCATAATATGCTATCTGGCAGTTCATTGGACAAGTGAATTGTGAGATGGTCAAGTATTGGTTGAGCACTACCTATCCAACTTTGTTGCGCCAAATGTGGAGTTTGCTAGGGGAGGTCTAATGGTATGTGGCTGATTCTCAGGGCCGCTTCGTTCTGATGGTAGGCAATTCTGTGTTGCCAACTTTATAGTTTAACTGTTTAATCAACTGTTGTCAATGTTATGGCAACAGTTTGATTAATGTCTGCCCTGTGTATTTCAATGTTGCACAATAAAACACAAGCTTATTCAGATTTAAATAAAATAGAGAATAACTTTTTAGAGGCTTTACGGAGCCTGCAAATGTCCTATTGTGAATAAAACCAAAAGTAAAAGACGGGGGAAGAATAAAACTTTTACCAATTTGTAAAACGGTTTAAGTAGTTTTCTGTCGTATAATGAAAATGCATCCTTTATAATACAGGAACTTTTTCAGCTAGGATTAAAATAACGGCCAATTTTTTAATCTTCTTTTTTTTGACTTCTCAGATTGGTCACTTTTTGGTCAAAATGCATAGAGCCATTATAACATCTTCAGGAGAGAAAAGAATTGCGTAAATATCCATAATAGTTTTTTAGATGGTCGTGGTAATAACAATGGATACATGACAAATGAAAAGTGTCGCCATTTAGAAACTAAACATTTCTGACACTGATTATATATGTGGGGGTTCTACGATAAAGCGAGCCTTTTTTCATTACCTTTTTCATTTGATCAGTTGGTAATGGCCGACTGTATATATAAACAAATTAAATTCCATAAACATTCTTTGTCTTTAATGCCACACCTTTTATTTTCGTAGAATATACTATTTATTTTTATTCAAAGTATTAGTGAATGATTTTAAATTGTAGCTAAATAACTGTTGGAATAAAAAGATTCAATTATGTGTTAAATATACATCTTGCCCTAATTTTCATTTAAAACAATGATTATTTTGGCTGCTAATAATCCATTACTATGTCATCCATAATTTTGCCATCATTTTTCATCATGTTACCTTAATCATTTTTTATTTTATTTGGCTGCTATCATTGTTTGTTACTTACCTTATATTTCATTGCTGTGTTTAGACGCCCAGAGATTTATATCCAATGGCAGGGAACACATTGACACCTGTTGAGGATGAAATGCTTCTCTTGATTGGTGGGCTTTCCTCTAGCAACGGATTTTTCAACAGAATTGCCGAATTTAACATTTCTAGTGAAGAATGGTCATACGTCAACTGTACTGGCGCACAACCTATTGGTAATTCAAATTAGCATGAATTTATAATGAATTTTTTTATACATACTGTGGAGGCAATATATTTGTCTACTGCAATATAAATGCATGTTTAAACGCTGTGTGCTACTGTTTTCCCTACCAATCCCTATTCTGTGGTTTGGTTTCTTGTATAATAAAGGTGGAAATATGGATCCTCCAGAAGCCATGCATCCTGGTATTGTGTGGCTTTAACTGCCGTTGCATCACAAAAGACAAGCAAAAACAATTTTTTTATTTGTCTTTGAATTTTCAGCATTATTTTTTTTCCATCGCTTAAGTTTTTTACGTATATGTTCATTTTAATTCTATTCGAAGGAATAATATGGTATCTATATAAGCATTAGGTATATTAGGCATAAAAATTTGGCATCATGCTGCATAAAACTTCATCGGATTTAGAACAATGTCAAAAGACATAATTTTGAACATTCAAACTAAGATTGAAGAAGATGTGTTTCAAATAAAGCGATTTTTTTTTCCACTAGGAATCAAATGGAAAAAAAAGAACTGAAATGTGTTGCTACTCCTTTTTCACATTATTTGTGGCAGATCTATGGTTTTTGTGCAGGGTCCCCACACGCATAGAAAACCTAGAATTATTAGGGAATTTGAGATTGTCTCTGAAAGTTAGGGAAAAACGAGATTTTTTGGTCAAACCTGAAAGAGTCTGGAGTGGAGGGGGACCTAACTTCTGTTCTGAATAGTTAAATTTCACGCGAATGTGAATCTATTTTTCCCGAAACTAAAATTCTGTTTAAGATTGGTCAAGAGACTTTGTCGGGAAAGTCAGTGAATTTTTTTCTTCAATGTGAGTAGAAACCCTACTGTGATATCATTTATTGGTGAAAAATATTTTGGTGATTGGAAAAATGAAATGAATGGATGTGGGTACACGTAGTTTATTGTTCATAAATTTTTTAATCATTCCTTTCATGTTTTTCAGTGATAGATAAATGATGCTGTTTGTGTTTTTGTGGCACAGAGAATTACAAGAATCCTTGTCGTGATCCGTATTTTCCCAAGGAATTGGAATCTCTCTTGTTTAGTGCATTAAGATCAATACAGGGTGAATTTGACCTAATCTGCCAAACAAAAGGGGGTGATAGAAGAGCCCATGTGGAGCATAAAAAACCGTTGCAACCTTGTCCTATCTCTATCCATTTCCGAATTATGATGGAAAGAAGAAAAAATGCGGAAAGTCTGAAAAAACAAAATTTGTCAGGTTACTGAAAGATCTACACGCAAAATAAGCATATGTTTGAAAGAACAGAAAATGTCTTATAAGACGACGTTATTTCCGTCAGGATATCTGAATTTAACGGCGAGCTACAAGCGCTGAAACATTGGCGAAGTACAAAATCGAGTTGTCGCCAAAATCTATAACTGGCAATTCCGTAAACGCCCTTCTGGCTACAATTGATCAAATTTACCAAAAACTTGCCCATTCTACTAGCTTCCGAATGAGCCTACAAAAAACCACATCGGTATTCTAGTTCAAGAGAAATTTAGTCTTATGTCTGAAATACATCACTGAAATCGGCATTCGTCGGAAAAAGCATTTGACAAACATTTGCAAATATCTTCCAACCTTCCTGCATGCGCATCCCGCTTGGTAACCTACATCGCCAGATCTGACTCCAATGGGCTTCTTTGTTTGGAGTTTCCTGAAGCAAAAGGTTTACTGCACAGAATTTGTCAGTTTGTTAGACTTTAGTATCCGGCTCGACGAAGCAATAGTAAAATTGAGGGATGAGCTTTCGCTAAGAGCTACTGCGGTTTCAGTTCATAAGCGAGCAAGGGCATGTATCAAGTGTTGGAGGGCGATTAATTGCACATATTCAGTTACATACATATGAGTTTCACATATCCATCCGTATGCATACATCCTTTAATCACAGGTAGACATGGGATACGTCTATTAGAATTTTTTTTTTGCATATAAAATATGTAAAATATGATAGACGTAGAAAATGAAAATATACTTCTTTTATTTCCATTGTGTTTGTATACTTCAAAACAAATGTTACTTTTATTGGTTGACTTTAAAAACTTTAGTTCTTGCACCCAAAAAAACCACAGGCCTTTTTTGACCAATGCTGATTTCAGTAATATATTGAAGATAAAAGGCTAAATTTGTCCTGGACTGGAATACCAATATGATTTATTGTAGGCTTATTCAAAAGCTGGTAGAATGGACAAGTTTTTAGTAAATTTGACCAATTGTAGTTAGAATAGTGTTTGCAGAATTGTCGGTTACAGATTTTGGCGACAATTCGATTTTGCATTTCATCAATATTTCAGCGCTTGTAGCTGTAGTCCTGATGAAAATGGTCATCTTATTCTCTCTCCTTATGCTTTTATCTTTTCTGCTCTTTCCAAATATGTGCTTATTTTGCGTTTAGGTCTTCCAGCTACCTCACAAATCTTTGTTTTTTCAGGCTCGACGCATTTTCCTTCTTTCCACTGTAACTCAGAAACGAATAGAGATAGGACAAGGTTGCAATGGTATTTCATGCTCTGCTTGGGCTCTTTTATCACCCCCTTTCGTTTGGCAGATTAGGTCAAATTCACCCTCTACAGCTCAGTAGAAAAACAACATGCGTTCATTACCATGTGAATTCAAGCCAGAATTTTCTGCATAGTAAACAGAGATGAAATGGTACCATAGGAGTTGACAGATGTCGCAACTGTCACAAAAGTCATACAAGTGAGAAGTGATATTTTAGCAGGGTTTTTTTATTCCCCACGTTCACTTATTGGTGAAAAATTTCTTTTTCTGTTTGAATTACATGGAATTTTAATATGTACTATACCTTATAGCATTATAATTGTATGTGGACCTTGTTATTGGTTTTGCAATTGTAGTGCTTCCCCCTAGCTTACCATTAATTTGTATTCAATACCCAATGATGCAAAAAAAAAAAATATTAACTGATCACTGTAATCTGAGAGCTGGTTCTGCTAGGCTTTAAAAGGTTCAGCTTCCTCTGGAAAACGTAGATCCACTGCACAATACAGTTGTGTAGTGGTAATGTAGGTCCACCTCACCCTGTAATCAGGTAGTGGTAATGTAAGTCCACTGCACTCTACAGTCGTGTAGCGGTAATATAGGTCCATTGCACCATATGGTCGAGTAGTGTTAATGTAGGTCCACTGCACCCTATGAGTGAATAGTGTTGATGTAGGTCCACTGTATCCTGCAGTCGCGTAGTAGTAATATATTAAAGCAGGGTTGACTCTGAATGGTATCGCAGAATGTATGCTATTTATCTCCTCACTGTAGTCTGGGGTTTAGTTCCTTTGAAAGGCAACGTTATTTAATGAGGAAAATGGAAAGTGACTCACATGCAGGTATGCGTTGGTCGTCGTCTGAAGTTTACTGTAATTCAAGGCTGGAATGAGATCCAGAGTGAGCAGTGTGTACCAAGCCGTCAGTAAGGCTAATACGGAGTGGGATACACTATAGACGGGGAACCAGGATGTCGCTGCACCACTTCTTGTATTTTATCGAACCAAGAGAGTTCACAGGTTGTTGATGCGAAGTAGAATTATCTCTGGGACAGCTGGACGTTACTGCACCGCTATTCAAAGGACTTGTAGCAATACGAGACTTCAGCCGATGTCGAGGCATAATTGAATTATTTATGAGTCGGCTGACCGTTGCTGCGCCACTACTCAACG
>QLNU02015270.1:115141610-115152695 GCA_006491805.2 Dysdera silvatica | reverse complement strand
GTTTGGCTTTTTTATGGCGCAAGAGCATCTGGGCTATACTGCGCCAAGCCAGATTATCAAACGTCAATGTGGTTTTTATGCGAATACCAAAGAAAAATTAATACAGTGCAATGATATTTAAAACAAGTTGTAATAAGTTGCTGTATAGCAAGAAAAAATACACATCAGCGTTACTGTTTAAAAAAGTCTCTGATATCACATTACATCCGTGATTCAAATCTTTTCTTCAAAAAAAAACAACAAAAAAAGTTACAGATTATATACAAATTTATGGGTTCTGCAGAGTTGTAGCTTTTGTTGGATTCGGCAAATTTTATAAATATATTTAATACATCAGAAGCCTGTTTCCACGTGACTTTAGCTTCATCTGCCATGTCTTCTTCATCCGACTGGGCAGACAAGGATAAGAAATGCTCGAATCCACTCGAAAAAACCGAACGCGAGCAGCTCGATCGATGCCGGATTAAAGAGCTTCTACTATACGTAGTAAATAACCAACTGAATAAGTTGTTTCTGAATACACCTATCTTCATTAAGAAAGAACTGCATCGTATATCTATCACTACTTCAGCGGATTACAAAACTCTTGTATAATATTGTATACGAGAGTTTTGTAATCCTTTGAAGTTGCGATAGATATATGATGCGGTTCTTTCTTAGTGAAGATAGGTATATATATATATATTTAAAAATACTTTGTATAACTATCTAGAAGCTTAAATATATATCACATGCTATTTTTCTACATTTCTTCGTTCAGGATTTATTCTCATAGTCAAGAGGTTCAAAATACTGAGGAAAACTGTGGGTCTCTGTGCAGTATGACTTTAACTGACCCTGTTTAACACATGGTCAGTTAAAGTCAGTATGACTTTAACTGACCATGTGTTATACAGACTTAAAATAAACCAAATAGGATTTGTAATTACACAACATTTATTTGTAATACTATAGGCGTCGGTTTATTTTGTCGTTATAGCCTTTTATTATTTTAAGAGTTGTTGAAGGTACTTTTCATGCAGAAAAAAAAAATGGCGCCGAATGTCCTTTGCCATACTCACGCTGTGAAAATGCAATCAACCATCATGCGAAAGGAATACGGTATTTAAAATATATTATCTTTTCAGCCTCAGCCGATGTATTTCCATTCAGCAGTTGTCACCAAAAATTACATGATCGTTTTCGGAGGAAGAAGCTCAAGTGACCTGCAGGGGTTTCCGGAACCCTATGCTTATATATTTTCCTGTAATCAGTGGGTTTCACTAAATGACGAAGGTGAGGATATTTATGTTTTTACTTGGGTTGCTCATTTAATCTAACAATAGATTTCTATTTTTGTCATCTCCGCTATCATTATTAGTAACTCATTTGGTTACTTTATGAGCAATTTGGGTTCGTTTCTTGATGGTTTTTAGACTATTTCTTTTGCTGGTCTGCTATCTGGGGTATGATGGATTTGCTAATACTTCACAAAATTATCTAACCTATTTGCAGACACATGCTTCGTCCCGGAGAGTATAACGGTGAATGCTGTTATGTCTGGGAACATGTTAAAATATTTTAAATTACATTTTTATTAAATAACATTTAATTTAATTAAATATCATAACATGTTCTATTATATAAATATATTGTAACCTAATTTTACTGTTTATCTCGGCAGATAAAACGGTGAGTGCCACTGTGTCCACGAATGTGTTAAATTATTAAAGAATTACAAAGTTAATCATAACTATGCATTTCTAGTGTCATATACAGAGGTGCAGAATGACTTGCTGTTGTTGCACTATAAAAATACAACCAACATATACAGAAAGTATTCTAAAAGTCTTCTATATTTCAGAATTAGATACCGTCTAAAACAACCTGTCGTCAAAACGTTAAGGCACCTCCACAGCAGTGGGCATCTTATACGGGACTTTTTTTTTTTTTCAAATTAGCCTTTACCTCACATGTGTCTTACGATGTCCACATATCACTGGTGCACCCGTGTAGGGGGCCCAGGGCTCCCCCTTGAGCTAACACGGCAAGAAATTATTACGCCAACGGACACTGAAATTCTTTTTTTGAAAGTAGTAAAATTGAAAGTAGTGACGATCCCAACAACATTTCCCTGAACTCTTGTGACATTGATGAGATTGCTGTTGAGGAAAGCAACCACAGTGGCTAGGGGCTGTCTTTAAATGCTTACCAGAAGATAAAGGTAGACCAAAACAGTTGAAATAGAAATTCTGACTGCAGATATTTCTAATTATGTCAAGAAATCTAACCTCACCGATGTGGATAGGATAATAATTACAATTTTCCCACGACTGTCACCAGTGCTGTAGTAAGTCAAGGAAAATCTCACCACAGTCGGAAGTTCTTCTCATCTGAACTGAGTAAGCATAACTGTCTAGATTACCCAAAGGGAGAAGACAGTGCCTATAGAAAATTTTGAAATTTTGTGTGTTTTCTTTTCTCTGTATGAAGTCTGCTTAAGATTGACATAAGTTACAAGTCAACTTGTTTCAAAAGAATTTAATAATTGGAAGAAGACCTTGGAGAAGTTCAGCCAACATAGAACTTTTCTCTGTCATGATCACTGGATCATGATGAACTGGATCATGATATGATCCAGTTCACAAAGCCAATAAGTTTTTAAAGACCACAAAAAGAAAAAAGGTTTCTATAGATCAAGTATTGGACAGAGGGCAAACAAAACAAGTTTTGCACAATAGGGTTAGTTTTTAACCTATTACTAAAACAGTAATTTTTTTTTTGGAAGACAAGGGCTGGGAATTGTATAAACAAAATCTACTACTATTTTTAATTATTTAATTATCTTATACTGTAGAATTACTAGTAATTTAATAATGATAAATGAACATGCATGCATCTAAAAAAAAAAAAGTAATTTGATATGGCCCATGGTCATTTTTTCCACCAAAAATTCCTTGCACCCCCCCCATGGAATATTCTGGATGTGCTCCTGCCACATATTATTGGATACGTGGTGTGAGATTGGTTTTGATTATGTATAAATGTATCATAATTTGGAGGTCGTGTTAATCTGTCATTTTCATTCCTGATCCAATCCTTCTGTTTTTTTATCGGTCTTCCGTTCGGAAAACGATTTCTTCTGATTTTCGGAGATTTCATCTAAAATCCCCAGTGTTTTTTAAAATACTGATTTTTTTAAAAAAAATTAAATACCTATTTTTCTTGATACGTATTTATTTAAATTTTTGTATATACATTTGTATTTAACAATAAATACGTATAAATAAATGCAAATATCGGTAAAAAAGTCGAAAAAATTCGTCTGCCGTTGACGGCGCATGCGTGGCGTGACGTGGAATTTTAGCTCCAGCTATGACGTAGAGTGATGCCCCTGCACAACGAAATCGCGATTTGTATTTGTTCTACAAATCTACAATTTCTATAAGTTCTATAAATCTGTATTTGTAGTTGTTGGTGGGAGGAAAGAAAGAATGCGTTATATCGATAAGGTTTTGGTCAAGCATGTGACTTTGTGTAGGGAAGCCATGTATTAGACGTATCTGGTATTTCTTTGCTCTGGAAAGAAAGTTTTGTTTTTAGGTGTTTTTGAAAACAACGTTAACGATGTCGACCGTTAATAAAAGGTACTACCAAACGTTTAAAGCCGAATATATGAAGATGTTTAATTTTATTCAAAAATCAAGACTGGGGCCAAAATATGCTTTCTGCACGTGTTGCGGTAAAGACATAAGCATTACTCACGGTGGTAAACGCGATATTACTTTGCATTCTGAGACTGTTGAACATAAGGAGGCATTCAAGGCTGTAGAGTCTAATCATAGTATCAAGCCTTCATTTTTTGCATTTAACGATACCTCCATGATTAACGCTGAATGTTTATTTACATCGTTTTTGATCGAACATAATTTGCCAATGAATTGCAGCGATCATGCGTGGATGCTCTTTCGGAAAACGTTTCCTGACAGCAGTATTGCAAAACAATATGGATCTGCAAGGACCAAAACTTCTGCAATTATGAAAGAAATGTCCGCAAAGGAATCCTCATCACTTGTTGAAAATTTAAGGTGCTATCCATTTTTAATTGCAACCGATGGAAGCAACGATGTTGATTCAAAGCTGTATCCAATAGTGGTAACTTTCTTCGATTTTTTATGTGAAAAAATTGTGAATTGTCTTTTATCTATGCCATCTTTGAAAGAAGATGCTACTGGGTTAAATATTGGAAATCTTCTGGTAAGTGCTTTACAATCTAAAAACCTTGCGATTTCTAATTGTGTTGCCTTTAGCTGTGATAATGCACCTGTTATGATAGGAAAAAAAGCAGGTGTAGCAGCAGTGTTAAAGAATCATCACCAAAATATTGAAATTATGGGCTGTTCCTGCCACCTTATTAACTTAGCAGCTGAAAAGAGTGCTGCATGTTTGCCATTTAAAATCGATGAAATTTTGGTAGACATTTACTATTACTTACAAAAGAGTTCGAAAAGAAAAGATAGGTTGAAAATTCTTCAAGAATTTCATGAGACTGATATAAAAAAGGTACTAAAACACGTTAGCACTCGTTGGTTGTCTGTTGGGAAGTGCTTAGAGCGTATAATCCAGCAGTGGCAACCTTTGATCAGTTTTTTAAGGAAGAGGCCATGAAAAGGAATCAAATCACCCCACTTTCTTTCTTTACTATTCCCTCTATCAAAGTTTTGGTTGAAAATGCAGATAAAGTGAAAGAACGTAACAGCAAAAAAGCATCGCAGAAATTAAAAAGGAAAGCTCAAAATTATGTGGATATTTCTAAGAAACAAAAAACTGAAAACCCCATGTCGCACAATAAATTTCCTTTTGAGTTAGAAGTGTTACATCATGCAGAGGTTACACAAATATCGAATTTTGAAAATGCATCATTTTCCAGCTTAAAATATTTTACAGAAAAATTTCCTGTTCTTTTGTTCAATAATACAGAAGATAAAGCTGTTGATGCTTTACAAACAGAATTCAGTGAGTTCCAGGCTTTTAAAGTTCCACAAACTGTGAGTAATGAAGGTAGCATTGATGCACAATGGGCAGCCATAGGTAGAATAAAAAATTATATTGTAAATTAAAATTTAAACGACTTTCTCAGGTTATGCTGTCAATACTTACGATCCCTCACAGTAATGCAGCATGCGAGAGAGTCTTCAGTCAAGTGAAGAAAATTAGAACTGACTTCAGGTCAACCATGTCTGATGACACATTAGAAAATTTACTAATAGTTAAATGCAGACAACATGTGAAATGTTACGAGAATGTATTTGACAAAAAATTTCTCGAAAATGCAAAATCTTGCACTACAGCATTTGTAAATTCTAAGAATTAATATTGCGTTTAATACAGTTTAATCCTCTATTATTATTAATTTAATAAATACTTAATTTCCTCATTGTGCCCTTTTTTCATAAATTATGTATGATTTTGTTTAATTAAAAAATGGTGGCCCGCACCTGCGACTGACTACAGATTTTTCACTTCTAGAAGTTGGCACCTATGCCGATGAGTCCTAGCTCAGTCTTGTAACATAAAATATATAAATAACAATAGAAAATATCTATGGAAAATGTGACATGAATAAGTTAACTCCTCCCCTCGTCCCTTGATCTTCAAATAGATTCAGATATGGCATTATTTATCAACAAATAAATCATTATTCAGGTGTGAGAAACAGATGTGATTATTTAAAAATCCCCTCAGATTGTTTTGTATGTAAAAATCCATGTCTTCTTTCTATGTATTTGTTTTTTGTAGATATTGGTGTTGTTGGGATTCCTCCCGAAGGCATTGTAGGAGGATCTTCTGCTGTGGTCAACGGTGATGCCTATTTGTTTGGAGGTCTTGATGGAGAGTTGATCAAAGTGTCTGTGCCAGTTGACTTCTGCCAGCTGTTTTCCTCAACTCGAATTGGATGTATTCGACATGCGGGATGCGCTTTCTGCTCTGTGCCTGAAAGTCCTGCCAACCATACTTATTGCTATTCCCAGAAATATCCAATTCCTTCAAGGTGAGTCAGCTGATCCTCTGTTATGTTTATATCATAATCATTTTATTCATACAGGACAAGACAAAGCATAAAATATCACGTTTTACATGATGCCGATGATATATAGCACACAGAAATAGCTCAGATGAATTGACATTATTCAGAGAAGAATAGGAAAAATATCACGTCCCGTAACCAATATCGTCATTCATTAAACATTGACAAAATATTATATATAAATCCGGGAGTTCAACATGGAAATCCATTTTTTATTTAGACGTCAGGTAATGCCATTATGCAGAATATTCAGACTTGAATAACTGTTATTAACAAGGGGAGTACCAAAGATACAACAAAAAAATTTTCCTTCCAAACCCGATGCTTAGTACAATAAAAATATTTGAAATTTGATGGCATGGACTTCTAAGATAGGAAATGAGCGCATTGGCCGAAAATGCCGTGTTGGCCAAAATTAAACGTAATTAATTATAGTTAGATGTAATCAATTTTAATTTTAAAAAATACGCAAAATGGTTTTATTTAGTTATATGAAACCATAACCATCATGCAACATGAAATCCAGACCTAAAGGTGTCAAGCCCTTGCATATCAGGTTGTACAGGGTGATTCAAAATATATGCCATGCCAGTTATCTTTTCAACCGTTGGTCGTAGAAGCATACTTCTAATTAAAGAAATATTTTTCGACATCTAGTTAGTTAAATAAAAAAACTATGTCTGTAAGTAAAACAGTTGAGGAGTTATTAAACCTTAAAACCTGGCTCTTTTTTGGTGAAAAGACTCTTTTTTTAGCGATAAATAATCCTTTTTTTAGAAATAAGTAACCCTTTTTTGGAGAACAGTACTACTATTTTAAAGTGCAATAGCTTCGCAAATATTTCAATTATGTTAAAAGAATTTTTTTTTTATTTGACTAACAGGATGTAGAAAAACAATTTTGTAGTTGAATGTTTCTTGGCAGAAAATCTTTATAAAAAGTGAAATATATATATAATATTACATTAATGTACAATAGTATAATGTACTTATTTCTAAAAAAAGGATTATTTATCGCTAAAAGAGAGTTTTTTTCGCCGAAAAAGAGCCAGGTTTCAAGGTAATAACTCCTCAAATATTTTATTTATGGACATGGGTTTTTTTTTTTATTATTTGACTAAGTAGATGTCGAAAAGTATTTCTCTACTAGGAAGTATACTTCTACGACTGACAGTTGAAAAGAAAACCGCCGTGACATACATTTTGAATCACCCTGTATAGCCTGATTTGCAAGGGCTCGACACCTTTAGGTCTAAATTTCATGTTGCATGATGATTACGGTTTATATAGCTAAATAAAGTCATTTTGCCTATTTTTTAAAATTAAAATTGATTAAATCTAACTATGATTATGTTTAAGTTCGGCCAATATGGTATTTTCAACCAATGCATGCATTTCCTCTCTTAGAGAGACACATGCCATCAAATTTCAAATATTTTTATTGTACTAACCATCAGGTTTGGAAGAAAAAATTTTATCATGTTCCCCTTGTGAGGTCTATGTTGCCGCTTTTCTCACAGTTCATATCCCAGGGCTTGATTCATTAACAAAAAAAGTATGTGCATCCCCATTTTATTATGTAACATATGTGGCGTCGAATTACAACAGTTGTATAAGTCACAAAAATGAAATTTTTGAGTTAAGTCCATGGAAGTATCCTCTGGGGTTGCCTTGTTGCCTGCAACACTGGTATATGACCATAGTGTAATAAGTTGTTGCAGGATAGCACCATGGTTCTGTTGGCTAAAACAAAACTGGCAGTCCGATTGAACGCACATCCTTTCGTATCTCATTTTAAGCAAACATGGACTTATACCATTGTTATTTTCAAGGCATCATATATTACTTGCATTATAAATTTAAAACTGCTGGTCTTTATTTAATGCATTATTAGAAATAAAAAATATAAAATTACCTTTCTTAAAAGTTTAATCAAAGTTTAAATAATATGCAAATTTGATTTAACAATGGAACTAACATCATGAACAGCTAGCATAAAGCCCCGACTACCATTTGGAATGCTTCACCAGAGTGCCAAAAGCTCAAAAACTGAATAACAAAGACGTAGCTTTGCTGCAAAGCTCGATGTCCGTCAAAGACCCTATCAGAAATTGCTGTGCAATTAAACATGCTGAAGCCTAGTATTTATAGAGCAGTAGCAAGGTTCAATAATTAGAAGGCAAAATTTCTCTGTAGAAGACCATGTTAGACCACTGCATATGACATCGAAAGGATTATGAGAATGGTATCTTTCCAAAGGATATGTTTAAGACAATTAAAACCCGAAATTAAGCTTTAAAAGACAAGGTTCTCTAAAGCAGTGGTGCACAAACGTTGAGGTGCATAATATGTACATAACATATTTTTTAAGTATAGGGCAGTTCGTCCAGGGGATTCACAATATCAAGGGGTTGCAATAAAATTTTACACAAAATGGGGGTTTAGTTTTAATGGGCAAACGTTGTTTGCATTTATAAATGAAGAAAAAACTAATGACCACCAAGAAATCTCTAAAATCAATTTGGTGTCCTTTAAAGAATTTCTTGGAGGTTCAAAATGGCGTTTTTCAGAAAGATTGTGCACCTACTTGTACACTGAATTCAATATAAACTATGATGAATGTAATATTCCCGAGTTTGGAAAAAGTTGCCATGGGTTGCGAACTGTAAAATATTACAAAGAAAAGAGAGAGAGAAAATGATTGAAAGTGGTTTTTTTTAATTTCGTTGAAAATCATATAATATACACACATATATGCACAGGATGTCCCTGAATCTTCATGACCAAACATTACATTGTGAACATTAAGCAACATTAACAATAACAACATTACATTAGCAACATGTAATGAACATTAAGGGATTGTAGGGGACAATCATGAACCATTTTGGCCGGGCAACTTTATCCCCATGTCCGCAAAGGATCCGATTTGGCTGTACAGTGAAACTATTGTTTATATCCACATCGTGACTACGTAGGCAATTACATGCACAAAAAAAAATGTTTTTTGCCACATGATTTAAGCGATTGCCCAAATAATGCAGCAGAAACAAAAAAATCGAAAATTCCCTTCCCTGGTCCTGAGTAGTGTTGTCATTTAGTCATCAAAGGTATGGAAAACGATTGTGCGTGTAATTGCCAACGTAGTAACGACGTAGATGTAGATATTAGTTTCACTCTGCAGCCAAATCGAGTCCTTTGCAGACAGACGTGAGGATTTCGGCCAATTTGGTTTATTTGATATCCCCTACAATCCCTTAACGTTTTGGCCATGAATTCAGGGACACCCTGTATATATATATATTATAAATGTATTTTCAAATATACTTGTAATATGATAAATATATTTCTAGTACATTTATATTATAAAAAATACATTATAATATCAACTATATAATAACTGAATTTCCACCCCCATCTTTTTCTTTGTATGTATGTATAGCTTAGTAAATTGCCTTTTAATTTTGAATGTCAATATACTGACCATTGTGATGATGCGTAAATGATCATATCGACAATGCAGTTATGTGCAGATTTCTGTGCTTTTAAAAATAACCTTTCGTTGCAGTTGTTATAATCTCGAAAAGGAATTACAAGTTACACCTTCAACTTCATGTACCACTGAGTGGATTGAAAAACGAGACTGTAGGCAGTACACTACGTGTTCAGAATGTATTGCTTCCTGGCCAGCATTCAGTGAAGCAAAACAGGTGCAGTTTTCCGCTTTTTCTGCTTTTTTTCCCTCTCCAATAATTGCACTGCTTGAAAATTGCCTTCAAATTTTTTTTTTTTTTTCCTCCTTTTCTTCCGAAACTGATGTTTTCTAATTCAAACCCTCATTAGGCCAAAATTGCCTAAAATTCTTCATGTTTCAAATCAATTGTTTTCTATATCTAGAATTGCTCTACATTCTGTCTCTTTTCGATTTCCTCTATTCTGTATTTAATTGTTGAAGTTAGAGGGATGGGTGCCATTTGAGTTAAACTGTGGAGAAAAGATGACCCAATGTGCAATTTTGAGATTTAATATATAATATATATTAATATATAAACATTTTCGAAAGTGTAATATAAAATGTTGTGTGGCAATGATAATATACTTGCAGAAAACTTAAGCAAAATAACTGAACCAGGTAGAAAGGGGCATGCCTTCAGAGATAAGTGACCGTTAATTTGCAAGCAATTTATGCACCCCAAATTAACAATAATCTTTTCATTGACCAAATAAATGGTTATTATCAAGGTTCCATGTAGTTGTGCATTTATAGTCGAGCTAATTTCTTTTCATATAATTTGTTAAACTCCATTATTAGTGTTTTATTTTTCATTAATTAGGTATGCCAGTGGTGCTCTAACTGCAAGGTTGGTCGCTGCATCCCCGCATCTGCCTCCTGTGAGAATCAAAATGAATGCACCATTCCACGGAAAGTTATCAACGAATCTTCATCCTGCCCTTCGCGGATGTGCTATGCATCAGACTGTGACAAGTGCACTGCCTTAGGGTCATGCATTTGGACAAGTCAAGTCCAAAGATCAAGTAAAGGAAAATACCTCTCTTCCGATTTGCAGAAAATTATTATCTGTTCACTTTTAGTCTTGGGAATAATGTAAAAAATAATTTTGTCTCTTGGTAGGTGGATTTGGGCATATGCTTAACAAGAAACCCATATTCAATTGGGTGTGTGTTGTGAAGGACGTCCAGGAGTCCCCGCCATTTAATATCAGTTCCATGCCACCATTGCCTTGCCCGCTACCTTGTTCCCATCATACCAACTGCAGCTCCTGTTTACAGAGTAATGGTGGTGAAGGCGGGTGGCATCAGTGTTTATGGAGCGAAACACTACATTCGGTAAATATATATGTTTTATTGGACTGTATCAATGTATACTGACCAGAATTTTGCATACATCTTTTATTTAGAATCGTGTATGCTGCCTGAAATTGCCTGCGTCTTTTATTTAGAGTCATGTATGCTGTCTAGAATTACTTGCATCTTTTATTTAGAATCATGTATGCTGTC
>QLNU02015270.1:115124776-115141510 GCA_006491805.2 Dysdera silvatica | reverse complement strand
GTTTTTCAATTAAGAAAAAAACACTGCGTAGAATTGCAATCAATATAAAGACATAGTCCACACATAAAATGGCAATGTGAATGCACTATCAAAAATTACAGTTGATGTAAAAATTATACTTAAAATTACAAATTAATGTAAAAACTGCACTAAATATTGCAATGTATGTAAAAACTGCACTTAAAATTACAATTAATGTAAATATACCATTCAGAATTGTAATTAATATAAAGCATTGCACAAAATTTCAATGAATGAAAACACTACTGAAATTTTGGGTCAGTTTCTGAACCAATACATAATCATTTGCTTTCCTTTTATTACAAAGTGCCTTTCTCCAAGTTTTGAATTGCTACGATGTGAAGACAGTTCCTGCGGCCCGGTTCTTATTGGCAATGACTCCCGGTGTCCTGTTCCGTGCTGGCATCATGAACAAGCTTCTCACTGTCTTGCACATGCCCATTGTGGATGGTGCGCATTTTCCGGTCCTAAAGTGAATGGCAGAGGCCTCTGCATGGAAGGAGGCATAATGAGCCCGGTGGGAGGCTGGTGCAGCCCGGAGAAAGTGCTTCTTTTAAATCGAGATATGCCAGGTAAATTAACATTTTTCACAATGTGGGGTTAATTGCATTTTGCTGTAATTTATTGTATGTGCAGCAATTTTTTAGTATATTCGCATAATTGGTATATTTATTTTTCTCACGTTTTTGTTTTCTTTCTATGTCGTCTTTTAAAAGCTCATAAAAAAACAGAAAAATCTTCTCAAATATTATCTAGAATTATAGAAATAAAAGCTGATGGAGTGAAAGCTATTGTTTTTCAGTGATAATTGAAAATATTACCCGACACCTCTGGGTTTACAAATAAAGGACTATAAAGTTGCTAAGTGTTTCTCGATTTCAATTACAGTGAAGGAGTGTCATATGCACTCCTTCCTATTGGCGACTTTAAACCTTTTGTTTTTTTAATTAATTCTTCGGTGGATAGATACCTTAGCACCAACTACTTATGGTAATGTTATGGACTTGTTAAAGATGAACTTTAATTTCACATAGATTGTAATGCATAAATGTATGTAATGTGTGCTTGGGCCCCCAATAATTTTGAAAACCCTATATTTCTGGTTGCTGTTCAAGTGCTGTTATTTGGATGATGAATTACAGGTGTTGATTGTGGAGAACTATATATTTTGATAATGATGTCTGCGCAGAAGGCTCTAATTGATTGGTACATCTTGTTTCTTAGTGTATCGTCACAATATGTTGATCTCCTTTTTAGCGTGCTATAATTTGCATTACTGATGATAGAAAAGCTGCTAAAATCTGTTGTACAGTCTCGGAACCTGGCGAAGATATGAGTAAAATGAAAAACACCTTTCTTCCATTTGCAATCACAACTTCTTACCTCTGCTGAATTTAGTTCAAATTTGAGTGGGCTTGATTATATGCAAATGTGGCATGAGTGGATGATCATGTTTACACATGGGTCCCATGGGTAAACCATGGTTTACCCATAGGATGGTGTAAACCATCTAGGGCTACCTAAGGATGTAAAACCTAGTGTACCATCAGCTGTGTTACTTGGTGGTCAAATTATGGCACGTTTTTTATTTTTTTTTCAGAGATTAGGTTTTTATATGAAATGATATTGCATGATGGTGAAATGAAAATAGAATTTTTTTAAGACTGGCATATTCGTAATTCCAAGAAGAGAAGGTAAAAAAAGAATGTTTTTGACAGAGGAAGATCAGGAGTGGTGGAAAGGATACGTGTAGGTGGGTGGGTGTGGATTTCCTCCTTTTAAAAACAGCGCAGCGCATTCATAATAAAATAAATTTTTTGAAGTGTATGTTTATAAAATTTGTTTGAAGTGAATTAATAGGATATTACTATTTTTAAGGTGGAATGTATCAACTGCATTTTCCGTATGAAATTAAATACATTTGTATTTAGTGTATAATTTCCTTGTGATCAATTGCAGCACAAGCTGCCCAGTGGCTTGAACTGGCAGTAGGTCCACCACACTGGTCGTACTTGACGCAACCACCTGAAAATGAATGTGACAATGGACACCACACATGCGATGAAATGCATGAAGTGTGCTTTGATACACCAACAAGTTTTGAGTGCAAATGCAAAGAAGGCTATGATTTAATCGGGTAAGGAGTGTCACTTTTTCTGATATTGGTCTTAATTTGAATTCAGTTTAGTACTCCATGGTTAAGCTTCTAATTCTATACTCAATGACTTTGTTGTCAAAACATTACAAGTTTGAGTCCAACCTGGCATGTGGTCCATTTCTTTTCTTTTTCGACTTTTATGAGGCACAAAATATGTTCTAATTTCAATACTGATCATCGTGTGGTGAACATAATTCTAATGATTAATTCCTCCATTTCCTTACTATATATTGCCATGGTTAGTCCCAAGGGATGGGAGGGGGGCTTTAGCCTGGACACATCGCATTCATTTATTACTTTTGATTTTTTTAGGGAGAGCTAAATATTTTCTGGGGGGGGGGAGTGTAGGCCCACCAAGCCCTCACCTAGTTACCCCAATGTTAATATACTTCAGGAACACCCACCTCCACTTGATAAACAGGCTGTTACAGTTTTTTCAACGTACATTATTGGCATGTAGTGATGTTGCTGCTTACCCGCTAACTATATCGATGACTTAAATTCAGAGATGCATGACATTCTCAAGCACTCGCATTTTTAATTCTGCTTCAGGTTCACTTCAGCACATCAACTGAATTGCTGTGTCGTGTTAGTATGTTACGGTCATGATTGCACAACGTTGTTTTGGTTACATTTGTCAGTTGTGGCATATAACTTGTATGATTTTAAATTCTGTTTAGTTTTGTTGATAAAATTACATTTTGTTAAGCCAAGTATGCTTTCATGACATCCTGTCAAATTCCTAACAGCAATTGGTGTTAAGCCCAAGCTATGTTTGATGGATCGTAACATTTGTTTGTGAACAAATATACTGGAAACTAATCTGCCTGCAGTCTCACCTGTTAAACACTGTTCCCTTCTAACCTTTGTAACTATTGCATGTACTTCTTCCCCTATTTGGGATCCCCACTGGACCATGTAGCATTAAATACATCAATCTAGATCTCTGAAGTATACACAGGGTCGTTCCTGATGTGGGGTGCAAAAGGTGCCTTTACACCCAGGCGGCCATAGATAGTTTATTATATTATTGTACTATCTTTGGTCTTCGTATAGGTAGTAGACTTTTTCTGGAATCATGGGAAACCTACGGTTTGAGGAGTCGTGCAATAAACATCGCAAAACCTCTACCAGAACCTTACAGGATTTTTGCAAAACCTCGAGTTGGGGGTGTTCATCTGACATCGTCGGGCACAGGATTTCCCCGGCGAAGGTTTACCCAACGGGAGCTGTCCCACACCAGATGACATCAGGTGGGGATTTCCAACATGCCTGTGGCGCAGAATCACCCTCGCTGTCCTTGCACCATAAAACTACAGCCAACCAACCAACCAGCATGTGGGTATATAAGCTTAGGACTTTCACGAACTCTTCATTCTGCCTTCACTTGACAAAGGGAGCAGTTGGCTCCCGAAACGTCGTGTTTTTAAACCTTACGCCAGTGTCGAAATAACTGTTTGTTATAATATCAAGATTCATCATTTTATTTTATGAAAAGAAAAATTAAGAAATATTTCCTTTTGTATCATAACTCTTGCAAGCTGTGTATATATAGATAAAAAAAAAGTAAACATTACACTTAATGAAATTCTTAATTAGACACTATTAAGTTAATGTGAGGATGATGGTGTTTTTGCACCTGGGCAGCCAACAACTCAAGAATGACCCTGGGTATATAAATCAAGTTGGGTATATAAACAGAGATCCTTTAGTGGGGCCCCTTGGATGTTCACAAATTCCAAGCATACGCTAAACTAATAATTAAAATATCTTTATATTAATGTCCATTACTCTATACTACTATCTATCAAACTATCTGGTAAAATTTCTTACAACTCATACCTAATGTTAACGTTTTTCTGTGATAAATTTTCTAACTTTTTTTGAATTCTTTATAGAGATCACTGTAAACCTATTTGTAAACAAGGATGTGTTAATGGTACCTGTGTTCGACCAAATGTGTGCGAATGTAACTTTGGCTACGTGGGGACAAACTGCTCAACACCATGCAAATGCAATGGACACAGCAATTGCCCAGGGCTACAGGACCTTGATACCTGTATTGAGTGCCACAACAATACTCAGGTACCTCACTATTAGCACCACTATTTACGACTTTGGGAGTTGAAATTTTATGGTAACGTCTCCTGTTAATCGACGAAAAACATCTGCACTAAAGTTCTAAAATATTTGGTTGAAATTTTAAGCAGTAGTGTCCCAATATGCACGAACGTGAGGCGATACGTTTATGAAGACAGTCATTCAATTGGATAGATTGATGGCTGTTAACTGTGGCAGGGGCCTCACTCGTATATATTTCCTATATTTTTGGAACACGCCTATATTTCCTATATTTTTAGATGTTGTCCTATATTTTAATTTTTTTTTTTTTTTTAATTTTTTTAGTTATCGGTATAAAAGTTAACTGTATCATGGGTTATCTTTATTCCAAGTTTTGATCCTCAATATGGAGTATACAATTTCCGTTTTCAGCTCACTTCGCTCGCAAACATTTGTTTGAGCTGCCGTTTTATTGGCTACTTGAAGATGTAATCGTAAAACTTTTTTTCAACTTCCTAGGGTACTAAATATATTAATACGTTCACTCCTCCTCATTGTTGTACATAGCAGATTTGCTTTTATACATGTCCCTAGATTGATGATTGTTGACTTCAAGATTATTCATACGACCACACGTTTTTAATATTTTCAGATTAAGGCGTGGATTTGATGTATGAAGTAAAATTGATGTATAAGTATAAACATGCCTCGTTATACACGGTTTCCAGAGAACTGGCTGAGTGAAAAGAATGGAAATAAACATTTAATTGAATTGTAGTCAAAGCATGCTGATTCATATGCAAAAAAGACCTTTAGTGTTAGAAATTCAGGAATACAACAAGTACTACAACATGCAAATACGTCAAAACACAAGATTTTGGTGACAACTGCTTTGTCTGAAGATCAAACAAAATTCACAGTGTCGGTTTCATCATCTGGACAGAAATCTGCAAATTTTGTATCTAGTGCTGAAACTTTGAAACACTGGAATGTGAATGATGCTGATAGAGTATCTAATGCAGAATGTTTATGGACAATGAAAATTGTTGAAGCTGGTTACCCATTCAATTCTTGTAAAAATTAGAAAAATGTGTTTTGTAAAATGTTTCTAGACAGCAAAATTTCTAAGCCATTTACGCTAGGACAAACTGAGGTTTCATATGAAATTGCACACGGACTTGGACCATATTTTCATGATCAGTTGATTAGCTCTGTTAAGAAAAGTGACTCTTATTTTACCATACCATTTGATGAGGCAACAACTGAAGCTGGGAAGAAACAGCAGGTTTCGTACAGGTCATGAAAATCCTATAAAGTCACAAAATTCTATTTTGCCTTTTCCAGGTCTGGAAAATGGAATAGAATAGAAAAAACCATGGAAGTCACGAAATATTTGTTTGGAAGCAATTTAACCTAAAACTCTAAAGTTCTACATTAAAAATGCTGCCTGTGGTGAAAATCCCATCACGAGATTGAATCATTTTGCGGCACCAGAGTGTCTTCTAATACACGTGACCACGTAACTCCAAAAACCCGGGAAGGAGTATCCGTCTGCTGTTGGTTCATAGTGGAATCCATGCTAACACACCACCTCTCCGATGCGTTGCTCCGTGAAGCATCGCAAATTTCACCCTGGAGAAATATCAAATACTAAGTTGAAATTTTAACATTATGGATGGAAGCACCCTAGTGTGCGTAATATATAATTTTTAACTAATTGGTTGATTGCTTAAGAACTTTGCGATTTAAATTATTTTTTTCTGTTTCTTTTAATTTCCAAGTTAATTGCAATGGGATTTCTAAGTTTTGCCCCAGAGGTCACTGCCGTTGATCAGATCAACTTGATTGTGTCAACTTTATCCTGTTGATCGTATCAACTTGATCCTGTTGATCATATCAACTTGATCCTGTTGATCGTATCAACTTGATCCTGTTGATCGTATCAACTTGATCCTGTCTGATTTGGGCATGGCCACTTCGCTGTACATGTACCTAACTTCTGTAGCTCTGTAAGCCTTCATTCAAAAGTTATTCAAGTGGAAAAATCTGTAATTTGCACTCTGTCATCGCACTCTAGCATGGTCATTCGTGGAATGCAATCTAGTATGTCCTTGAAGTTATTTTAAGTTTTAAAGTGTGACATAATTCAAATTGAAACTATGTTTATGTGAAGCATGCTTACTATATATTCATATATCAATACAGGGGCCACATTGTCAGAAATGCAAGCCAATGTTTGTTGGAAATCCTGTGAATGGTGGCAAGTGTATTCCTTGTCATTCCTTTTGTTATGGACATAGCAGTACTTGTCTGAACCCAGAGTTATTGACCAATAATGGCACACTGCTATTACAGCCCTTCAATCAATCCTTCGTAAGTGTTCTGTAAACATTTTTGTTTCATAAACAGTCTCATCTATATTGTGCTGTTCTTTTATCTATGCTGTTATAGCTCTTCAACCAATCATTAATAAGTTTATTTTGCAAACGAATATCTGGGGTAAAAAAATTTGTTTTTCAAACAATGTAATAGATGTTATAGTATCCTAATATTAAAAATAGTGCATGCTATTTCTCCCATATTTTGGCTTCTAGTTGAACTAGCACTTAGCTGTTGATCTTAAAATATGTATAAATGTCCACGCTTTCAAATAAAAATAATAAAAAAAAAAACTTTTTTTTCTAAGGTTTGAAAACCCCTCAAGTCCCATTAATGCTGTTGTAGCATTTCAATCGTTCATTCATAAATTTATTTTGTAAATAATTGTCTTAGATAGCTGACACAGAATGACCTTTGTTATTCTTTCACTAGATATCAATGCATGTTATTGTCTTTAACTGTGCAACACAAGATCCTCTTTAAAACCATTTAAGCCCCCCATAATTTTTGTATAGCTATTCCACGGGGGAGAGAAGAAGGTAGAATTGAGAGAGAGAAAGGAAGAAGTTCTTTCTATGTCATTCCCAATTTCACTGAAAAAATTTTTTAATGTAAAATTAAATTCATTAATTGAAAAATGCTTTCATATAAATAGTCTAAATTTTCAGCTTGAGGAAGGTATCAAGAATATGCAACATGCTCAAAAAAACATATGTGTAACGAACAAGTTTGTGACCTATGAAGGTACACCTTACAGTGATTTACAGCAACATGTTGGTCTTTTCTATCATTAATTGGGATTCGGGCCCCTGCGGAGGTGAGGTGCAATAGTAAGGCATTCGTTTACCATGCCATTGACTCAAGTTATGCTCCCAATGGTGTCAAAATAAAATGCAAACTGCTTACTGTAGTCTGTAGGGGTTAAACCCATCAGCCTTAAGGGATTCAACTTCTACAGAAAACGATAGGTCCTGCTGCAGCATGACCTTTTCTGTCTTTCCACGTTAAAACCAAACTAAGGCAATCCCAATTCGATTCCAGTGATATCTTGGACATATGCTGCATCATCTACCTGACATAATTTGGTTCCATAGATAACAGACGTTCAGATTCCTCCAAAAACAGTAGGTTCTATTCAGCACAACGTGAGCTTCGTTGTCATTGTGCCATTGACAACGAAGCTCTCTGACAACAATTACGATTGCAAGCAAACTGATGAAGACAAAGGAAATCTTGTGCATGGTGTACATGTAAAGTATAAGAAAGCTATATTCCACTGCAACTTAAGAAAAGACCATTAGCTCTATAGGAAGGACCAAAGTACCAGAAAAAACATACGTGCTAACCATTTTCTGGCCAAATATATACGGCAACGTCAAGTTGTGCCAAGATTTAGTGAACAACTGAAAGTCTCTTGGCTTTAACAATCCCAAAAATTGCCATAAAATTGCAAAGGGTTACCAAAATTGCATGATTCAAGGCCTCCCTCAGCAATGGTGTTTGCATTAAAGAATGGTTTTCCAAGGCCAGAAAATTCCAATGCAGAATGTGTAAAACTAGAACTATTTCCATTGTGGCGGAGAGTTACTTGTCGTAGTTCGGCCATCCATAACAACAATGGTATATTCTTAAGTTGCAACGGAGTATAGGTGGAATTTAAAGAATGACATCTTGGAAAACAGCAAGATAAACATAAAAGCAGAGATGAACCATAGCTATCAAATAGTCCCGACTTGGAAGTTTTATTAACACTGATATTTTTATTACATAGATATAAAGTTGCCATTTGATGTTTTCAGATTAGCGAATTGCTGGAAAAAGTAACAGAAGGGGCATGGACTGATGCTGTTTGCATAGACTGTGAAAATAATACTGAAGGTAACCGATGCGACCATTGTATTTCGGGATATTTTAAAGCTGGTGAACATATCGAAGATGGATGCCGTCCGTAAGTATGCTGATTTCTCCTCAGTGATGCAGAAATAATCTTCTGTATGCTCTCAGCAAATAAATTTATTTTGTCCGTTCTTTCTCATTCCCCTGACATTTAGTTATCCTAGTATTTCCGTTATGGTGTTATTCACTACATGGTCTGCACTTGGACACTTTTTTTTTTGTTTAAAGTGGAGTCTATTCTTTATATCTCACGTGAATATGGGACATTTTTACATTGATATATTATAAAATCCGAGAGTCCCCTCCCCCACATCATTTGCAATTTTTTTTAATAGTCTTATCCACATGCTAAAAAATTATGTAAACTGCGGGATAATTTTAAACTTAGACATGATTGTTGTGTGAAGTTTAAACTATATTTTTAAAAATAAAGTTTTGATATTTACTCAAGTTAATATTTACTCAAAATATTTTAAATTGATATTTATTCAAGAAACAGTTCAATATTCAATGGTATCCCTATGGTACAAAATAAAAAAACTAGAGGAGTATATTAATATACTAAGACAGAAACTCAAGATAGAAATTAGAGAAAACGATATACAAATAATCTACAGACCGGGAGGCAGGGGTGGTAATATAACCATAAAGTTTGGAAATATAGGGAAAAAAAAATTAGTTTTAGTATAAAAGGAGAAATGTGAAATTAAGAACTGGTATATTGGGACTGGAAATGGACAGAAAAATGTTTACTAACAGGCATTTAACTAAATGTAACAAATATCTGTTCAACTAAGCAGTAAAATTCAAAAAATGTAATGACTGGAAATATGTATGGAGAGATGACGGGCGAGTGATGATTAGAGAGAGGGATTGTATGGAAATGATTCAAATAAATTCTGTAGAAGATCTGAATAACATTCAATGAAAAATAAATAATTTAGTGCCTACAAAATATGATGAACTGAAAATAAATTATGTTAAAATGAAAATAAGTGAGACGGGAGTGGGAAATTTTAGAATTTTATACATGAATGCAAGAAGTATCTTAAACAAGATTGATCAAGTAGAATATTTAATAAAACAACTTTATTATACTGATGTAATTATGATGACAGAGACATGGAAAACAGATAATTCATTAACTCCACTTAAGGGATTCACTGAATACTCAGGCCACAGAATTTAACAAAAGAGGAGAGGGGGTATTTCTGTTTACATATCTGAAGGAATGAATCAGGTTAAATACTTAGATGAATTGAGTTATTGTGACAAAAATATTGAATTAATGGCTGTCAAAATAGGCGACTTCACCTATATTGTATTATATAGACCACCTCAGGGAAATATGATTAAATTCATTGAAAAACTTGAAAACACTTTGCATTATTTGCATAAATTTAATCGGGAGTTATGTATCATGGGGGATTTTAACATGCATATGGAAAACAACAATACAAACAAATCATACCTTATTAATTTAATGGAACCTTGTGGATTTTTTAATTTGATTCTTGAGCCAACTAGAGTTGATTCTAATTCAGATAGTATAATAGATCTATGTTTCACTAATTCAAATAAAATTACGTATCAAGTTTTAACATAAACAATCAACAACCATTTACCTATACTTTATAAAATAGATAGGAAACATATTGCTAATAAAATTGAGGAGAAGACAATGGTCAGAAATTTCTGTAGAGGTAATATTGAAAAATTTAAAGATAAATTAAGAAATATTAACTGGAATGTGATTGTAAATGTGAACTTAGAAAGTGGAGTGTTATATATAAATTTATTAATATTATAAAAATCGAATATGAAGATAGTTTAATACTTATTGCACTAAAAAAGAAAATAAAGTATGGTTTGACAACGATGTTAAGAAATCAATCACAATAAAAAATAAAGCATTTAAAAAATTCCTAAAAACAAGAAATAAATTAGATTGGGACGAATTCAAAATAAAAAGAAACTTAACTAACAGTTGAATCAAAGTTTAAAAAAACCAATATTACCAAGGAAAATTTCTAGTGAAAAATACTAAACACTAATGGGAAAATATTAACGAATTGCTCGGGAATTCTAAAAAAAAAAAGGATAAATCAGTAAACCTACAGATAGAAAATAGTGAAATAACAGACCAAAAGTTAATTGCTATAGAATTTAATAATTTTTTTTGCAAATATCTCAGAATATATGATTTTGGGAGAACAGACTCAAATTGTAACGAATTCAAACTTAGAATCATGATTAGTATGTTCTTTGGAGAAATAACAAAGGACGAAATTGAAAGTGAACTTAAAAATATCAAGGAAGATAAATCAGCAGTAATAGGTGATTTGAAACCTAAAATAATGACACTATGTTGGGAAGAACTGAAACATCCACTTCGTAAAGTCTTCAGTAGAATAATTGAAACATCGAAATTTCTGAATAAAATGCAAATTTCAAAAGTAATTCCAATATTTAAAAGGGCTGATATAAAATATAGAAATAATTACAGACCAATTTCAATTCTGCCGATATTTGCCATGGTCCTAAAAAATTAGTTATAATAGATTTCATAAATAAAAATCAAATTATTTCTCAGAATCAATACCGATTCTTATGAGGCAAACCAACAGAACATATATTGTTAGAAACAGTGGGAATAATACAATTAAAAATAGAAAATAAGGAATATATAATAGGTCTATCCTTCAATTTCTCAAAGGCATTTGATGTCATGAATAGAAAAAGGTTAACAGAAAAAATGGAGAGCTATGAAGTTAGAGGTACAGTTCTCGATTTGTTTCTAGACTATCTTAGTGCTAGACAGCAGGTGGTTAGAATTGGCAAAACATCCTCGGGGTTATTAACAAAGAATTATGGCGTGCCGCAGAGCTCAATCCTCAGCCCCTTGTTGTTCTTAATTTATATTAACACTATAGCAAGCACTCTAGAGGGTGTCGATCTCTTCGCGGACGACATAAGGATTTTATTGGGCGATAGATCACTGGAGTGTTTATTTCAGAAATCACATATTTCATTTGAGAGCTTTGGAAGAAATGGTCTTGTGATAATCAACTTTTTGTAAATGTAAATAAAACTAAATATATAATATTCAGAAATAGGAATAAGAAATTGCAAATAAGGGATAATTATAAAATCGCTTTAAATGGAAATATTATTGAAAGGTTGGAAGAATGGAAATTTCTTGGTTTAACAATGCATGAAAAACTTAACTGGAACACTCATGGTCACACTCATGGAAAACACTTGCAGAAAGATACGCGTGGGAGCCGGCATTATTGCTAGAATTCTCAAAATGATACCTGAAGATATAGCAATACAATTATATTATGCATTTATTATACATAGTCACTTAACATATGGAAATTGTACATGGGGGAAAAACAGGTACCATAAAATCAAATCAAATCCAAAATATAGCCAATAGAGTGTTAAAAGGTATAGCAATTCAATGGAACAACTGACTTGAAACATTAAAAAAAAAGAACATAAACTATTAGACTTCATTGAATTGCATAGATGTAAGACCTTAATGGTCATTTACGAAAGAATAAATAACAATTATCACTCAAATATTATAACATTTAAAAAAAAGAATAAATGTAAAAAGTACAAGACAGGGTGATGATTACGAGTTAAGAAAAATTAGAACAAATATGGGAGCAAGCAATGTAAACTACTATGGTGTACAATACTGAAATCAGCTACCTCAAAATGTTAAAATTGGAAAAAATATCAGAGATTTTAATTATAAACTGAAAATACTTATATTGGATAATGCTGATTGAGCACCGGGTGTAAAGTTAGGAGTTTGTGTTTTTGACATTTGTTTTTAAAATATTCCTAGCATTCTGTGCATGTTTTCAGTCTACAAAAATTTACAAATCATTATATGTTTGCGGTAAACATGTACGAGCATGCAAAATAAAATTTTACATCTTTAAGTGTGTGTATTTCAATGTCGACATATGGAAAGTATCTGGCTACCAGCACTCGTCCAGTCAACAATTTGCTGAATTATGTGTACCTCTCCTCCAGCACTTTCCCGCCATAATCGTAATGTGTTTTTCTACTATGGAAAAGGCTAAGCTTTGTCTCCTTACACGTTTCTGTTTTTGAGAATGGCCCTTGTTGTCTTTGCGTCATAAAAATACAACCAACCAACCTTTTCTGTTTTTTCCACCCTTTCACACTTAAGGGTTTTCTAAGCAACCAGTTTGGATTCCTAAAAAAAAAAAGTATAGGTCCTGTCATGGCATAATTTTTGCTGGTTTTTCGCCATTACCCCCACTACCTTGAATTCCTTGGCATCAGTGTAAAAGTTAAGCTTATATATCGAAGTACAGTAAATCCTCCCTCATTGATAAATGATGTTAGATAGAATAATTTGTCTATAAAAGAGGGGGAGTATTGTGAAAGAATTTTTTGCCAGTGAATTTTTATCTGACCGTAAAAGCGAGGTGTCCATTAAGAGAGATTTTACTGGGTACTTATATTTTCTAACTCGCGATGATTTAAACTTACATTTCACAGTTTTGTAAAAAGAGGTATGTCTAATGAAAGAGCGTTCATTTCAACTTAAAAATTGTCTTTTAGGTGTGAATGTCACGGACATGGCGACATCTGTAATCCTGCAAATGGGGAGAATTGCAACTGTCAGAACAACACGGAAAATGATCGTCAGTGTAGCCAAAAAAATACGAAAAACGTCATCACGCCCTGTTGGCAGCTTCAGGTAATTGAAAAGTTGGTAATGTCCTTTCCTCACGTGTGAAAAAATTCAAGTATTATGTAAGCACCTTTGAAGAGAGGGGGTGGCTCTTGTGCTTATTTTCCTATGTTAGCCAATGTTAATTTTTGCTTACCGGGGGGGGGGTGTATAATTTCAATATCGTGGCAGTTTACTATGTACTGCTTACCTTCAGAAGCAAATGTTGGCATAGCATGACCTTTTGTACCATAAAAAAATGAGTAACTAGGAAGTAAGTTTAGAATGTTTTCTGTGTTTTGTTTTAGTATCATGGATAACACGTATTTTTCTAGATGTCAGTTGGGTGGAGTTCCAGCAGTAATAACTGCAGTCTCCTGGCTAACTGGTGGAGTGGGTTATAGTTAGAAACCTGCAGTAAGTGTGCTGATATATAAACGTGGAGTAGTTTAAAGGTTGAATCATCAATTTCACTCCAGATGACTCGTAATGTAGTCTTACGTTGTAAAATATGCAAATAAATGTCGACTGGTTTTACCGTCTGTAGCTGTTTTATGCTGCATTAAACCATCCCATAACTTTCAGTTCAGTTTGGGTGTGGAGAAGCATAAAATTTTGTGATTCAAGAGGTACTTGAAGCTGTCAAGTCTTACCTTTGTACCTTAATTCATGTCCTTTATCATCTTGTATGATTTAAATCACATTAAGTTGTCAGTTTTGTTACCACTAATTTGTCATGTGAAGCCTTCAATTGCTCCAGAAGTTTTGTCACAAGCAGTCAGCCATGTTTTAATTTGATATACTGTGTGCAAATAACAGTCCCACAGCCATTTCTTGCCAAGTATACCAACTCTCAACAAAACCAATTTGAAGCAACCTGGCCACAGTCACTCCATTTAAGAGGGTGACTCCATAAGAGAGTCCCACCTCGGCATAGGACTTTAGCTGTGGCGTCCAAGGTTTGTAACCCTCATTAAACTGCAGATCCAGCTTGCCAACATGGCGAACTTAAGGCCGATTCCTCTGTATTTCTTTCACCATATTGTGCGTGTGTGTGATAACAGAGAGCTTCATCCTGCAAATAATTGATGATGATGGTGGTGTGAATAGCAGCTTTGTATTGATAAATCTTGCTTCCCTTTCTCCAAGTGTTTCAAATTTTATCGCTCAATATTCCTCCTAATCATAAAGCAGATAAGTTTTGAGCTTTGTCACCAGGTGGTGCTCATTACCATTCTACAATTTTTAAAACAGGCCCTTTTAACTTGAGCTCTACAAGTTGAGTTAAAAAATTTTATTACCATGTTCACTACACTGCCCTAATTTGAAATTCTATTATGGTGGTGCAATTAAAATCACCTAAAATTTCCATAGAAATTTATCAACAAAATGTAAATGTGATAAAAAAAAAAAAGAAGAAAAGGAAACAAATACAAGATCCTTTTCCACTAAGGTGAAACTTTCTTCTGCCGTTGAATCTATCCAATATCCCCATGGATATTAAGGTATTATTACCCTCCGCAGGGATAACACAATTGCCAAATATGGTCAACACAAGAAAGCCTCCGGGGCGAGAATTTTGTGAGTTTTCGTGGGGGAATTTATTATACTATAATTTTTGCCACCCACGTATTAATTACAGCTCAAACTAGAGCTTGTGTAATTTTGGAGAAAAAGAGACGCTTTCCCCATCCTGGATGGGACCCTGGTTCGAATCCAGGATGGGGAAAGCGTCTCTTTTTCTCCAAAATTACATAAGCTCTAGTTTGAGCTGTAATTAATACGTGGGTGGCAAAAATTATAGTATTATCCCCATGGATGTAAATATTGCTCCACCCCACGCACCCTGTGGTAGAGTCTTTCCATGGTATGCACACAATCAACACCCACACTGTGAAATAGACTAAATTTGGCCATTGGAGCATTTCAAAATAAATTTTAATTATGTAAGTGGAACATGTTTTGGATCTTCCTTCCTGACATTAATCACAAAAAGGATCATGCAGGGGAGATGATTTGGGGAAGTAATCTCCACTTATCTCCCAATTTAAAAATTATTATATGTTGTAAAATAAACTTCATTATTTGTGTGGGAGGGGGGATTCTGTTTTCATTCTATCCAACATTTTCAAATCCTATGTTCACAAACCTAGCCATTGTCATAATGCTGGGCAGTGCAAATATAACCAAACACAAAATACAGTTTTATGTGATAATAATATGCTGTGCATTTGAATTACATTTGGTGTGGTAAATAAGCCATGTTTTTACTGTAAAAAGACTATATCATGACGTCTGCTTGATTCCACTTCAGTGCAATATGATGTCAGAACAAGGTAACACAGTTTTGGCTGTATAAAGAAACATTGATTTATGAACCCTAGCACTATTTACATCCTTTTTTTTTTACTTTCTTTGATTTATTGGCCAGTGGCCAGAGCCTTAGTGGGGCTTAGTGAGCCTTAGTGGGGCGTGCTTAGTGGGGTGTGAGCTGGGCAGCTGCCCAGTGCCACAAAAAAAATTCAGTGTAAGTACCAAGAAATCAGGTTTGTTTTGTCAAAGCATTTTTCAGGGCCGCTAAAATTTGCTTTGACCTGGATGACTTAACACCCAGCCCTGCTAGTGGCTAAATGTATTTATTATCTCTTGTTATTTAATTTAACGGCATAAGTTTGTAGTCTTAACCAGACATATGAAGAATGTTATCGTTTGGAATGAATTTTGTCATACTTTCTCAACATGCATGGATATTTGCGGAAAAATACGCAAGCAAGAAATGGGTATAGTAAATTTAAACCCACAAAGTTGCAGTTATAATGCAACAAAAAAATAAAATATAAAGTATTCTTGGAGTTGGGTTTATTTGCAACGCCCTGTGTATAGAAATTCAGAATCAATGAAATCCACCCATGTGCATTCATTAGACAAATCACTGCCGATGAAAAAATACCCAAAAGATATGATTCGTGGCACTCTTAGGCCTTTCTTCACTCTTTCAACCTTTGTCCAATTGTCTCTGGACTTATACAAACAAACCCCACCAAATGCAAACACTCACAGTGGCGAAAAATTTGTCCATGTTAAAAGTGGTTCGCATTATCCAGAAAGGATGGTATCACATTATTACGTTACTTTAAATTTGGTGGGGATTCTGGAAACCGTTTATGTTAAAAATAATTCCCTTTAATGAGGTTAGACTGTAGCGCTGAACTTGGTGTGGCCAACTTACCGTCATTTTGTTAAATCTAGATCATGGGCATCGTTTGGGGAGGGCAGGGGGTCAACCCATAGCATTGAAATAATGCAATATTTTTAATACATTAAAAGGTTAAGGTGTTTATTTGCTTCAGGTTAACATTGGCAAAAAAAAAAATACCCCTCCCCTGTAATTTGCCTTAACGATGCCATTGATCAAGATGTATGCTTGTATAATCAATAGCACAACAAATCCCTCCTTATAGCACAGGACTTTGGCTGTGATGAATGACCAAGGATT
>QLNU02015270.1:115087018-115108756 GCA_006491805.2 Dysdera silvatica | reverse complement strand
CATTGCTTTGAATTTTTTCGAATTTAAGTTAAAAACAAAAATGAAAATATTACCCAAACAGAGAATTTAGTTTAGGACGTATCTCGTTAATAGGATAAAGAATATCGACGTTTACTTTTACAATGCCTTTGTGAAAACCTACGGAAATGAACATGTGAATGTTGAAATATATTCTTTTGTAATAAACTTTGTAAAAATTAGTTCTATTATTTCCTGTTTGCAATTTATTTTAAAATTCATGGTCTTTTTAATTTTCAAATTTAGGTCTACATCCCTCTATACTTCACCAGCACTAAATACAAAAGTATTGCCCAAGAAATGATTTTACAGGTATTGTTCTTACTGCTGCGGCGAAGTGTTTTGTCATTTTAAATAGTTTACTGAAGACAAAGGTACGTTCTTTGAACTACAAGTAAGTTGTGTCGTAAGTTTTTTAATAATTTTACTTGAAGCCAACGCCGTGAAAATTCAATGTAGAATCATCATCAAAATCTAAATGTAGAATCATCATCAAAATCTAAATGTAGAATAAGCAAAAATGAACGGCTACTGAATTCGATAACATGATAAATAGTTTTCATATATTTTAATCATAATCGAATGCAAATTAAAATATGCCATTACGACAAAAATTTTAATAAAACATGGTTATATTTTGACATTTGTTTTAATGTATTTTGTTGGATAAATTAATAAAATACATACCTAAGCATAACACGTAACCATGATATAATTCACGATGAAAATTTTAAAAAAATGAGTCGAAAATCTTTGGGGTTTTTTAACTTTTCGTACCGCATTTGATACCGAATGGCTATTTACAGTGTCTTTTAACGATGAGTTTGTTGTCTCAGTACACCTACTTACATCAAAGAGGTACCAATGCAAGAATTGGACAACAGGAACAAGGAGAGACATCGGTTGGTAAATACGGATATGGGGAAAGGAATGAACGTGGCGATCAACTCATCGAATTTGCAGAAGCTGAAAACCTTAGCATCATGAATTCATTTTTTAAGAAGAAACCGCAAAGAAAATGGACATGGAAACACCCAAATGGGGGAACTAGTGAAATTGACTATATCCTGGCAAACAAGAAATCAATTATTGAAGATTGCAGTGTACTGAACAGATTTAATACTGGAAGTGATCATCGAATGGTGAGATGTAAAGTGCACTTAAATACTAAACTAGAAAGGCAGAAGCTCATTAGGAAACAAGTATGTAAGAGGGTGGATTTAAAGAAATTAAAAGAAAATACCGAGGCATTCAAGTTGGAATTAAAAAATCGCTTTTCTGCACTGGAAGGACTTATTGAAGAAGTTGACATCTCAGAAGCAAATGAAAACATTGTTAAGACAATAATTGAAACTGCTGGGGAAATTGGTGGTGTAATATGTAAAAAGCAGAATAGCAAATTATCTGAGAAGACGAAGCAGCTCATGAAAAGGCGAAGAGACATGCGAAGGTTAAAAATTGAAAACGACAGGATGGTGGAATGAACGTGGCGATCAACTCATCGAATTTGCCGAAGCTGAAAATCTTAGCATCATGAATTCATTTTTTAAGAAGAAACTACAAAGAAAATGGACATGGAAACACCCCAATGGAGGAACCAGCGAAATTGACTATATACTGGCAAACAAGAAATCAATTATTGAAGATTGCAGCGTACTGAACAGATTTAATACTGGAAGTGATCATCGAATGGTGAGATGTAAAATGCACTTAAATACTAAATTAGAACGACAGAAGCTCATTAGGAAACAAGTAAGTAAGAGGGTGGATCTAATGAAACTGAAAGTAAATACCGAGGCATTCAAGTTGGAATTAAAAAATCGCTTTTCTGCACTGGAAGGACTTATTGATGAAAGTGATATCTCAGAAGCAAATGAAAACATTGTTAAGACAATAGTTGAAACTGCTGGGGAAATTGGTGGTGTAACCTGTAAAAAGCACAATAGCAAATTATCTGAGAAGACGAAACAGCTCATGAAAAGGCGAAGAGATATGAAGGTGGACAATCGAAATACCAGTTCCAGGATTGAGTACATAGAACTTTGTAAAACTCTGCGCAAAAGCATGAAAGAAGACATAAGAAAATTCAACTGTGAGTTAGTAAGGAAGGCCATTGAAAATAACAAGAGCCTTAGGGTTGTTAAAGGAAGTTTATCTGTTGGGAAGAAACACATCATTGCATTAAAAGGAGAGGATGGCACCGTAACAAGAAATAGGGAAGAAATACTTAGAAGAGTTGAAGAATTCTACAAAAAACTATATGAAAGTAACAGTGGATTAAACGAAGACACTGAAATAGTCGAAGGAACAGCTCCTAAAATCTTAAAAGAAGAAGTTTCATTTGCAATAAAAAGTATGAAGAAAGGAAGAGCCCCTGGCGATGATGGTATTACATTAGATATCCTAAAAGAAGCTGGAGAATATGTAGAAGACATACTTGCAAAATTCTTTACCAAATGTCTTAACAGCGGTAACATACCAAACCAATGGGATTCTGCAACAGTAATTCTTTTGCATAAAAAAGGTGATAAAGAGGATTTGAAAAATTACCGACCAATTAGCTTGTTACCTGCTATTTATAAAATCTTCACAAAAGTGCTAACACATCGCCTGCAGAAAAAATTAGATGCAGCTCAACCAAGAGAACAAGCTGGATTTCGAAGTGGATTCAGTACAGTGGACCATATTCAAGTATTAAGAGAATTAATTGAAAGAACACATGAATATGAACTTCCATTGTGTGTTGCATTTATTGACTATGAGAAGGCCTTTGACTCTATTAAAACATCAGCAGTCATCAACTCTTTAAGATCAACAGACATTGAGGATGTGTACATTGACATGGTGAAACGTGTGTATAAAAATGCAAGTGCAAAATTTCGGTTACATAAAGATACCAAAACTATCAAACTTGGCAAAGGGGTGAGGCAGGGAGATACCATTTCTCCAAAACTTTTTACTTCAGCTTTACAGATGATTTTTCAGCAGATAAATTGGAATAACAAGGGAATAAAAATAAATGGTGAATATTTAAATCATTTGCGGTTTGCTGATGACATTGTTATTTTTTCAACGAACCCATTAGAACTCCAAGACATGGTACAGGAGCTCTCAACTAGAAGTGAAGAAGTTGGACTCAAGATGAACCTACAAAAAACTAAGATCATGTTCAATAATTTCGTAGAGGAAACAAAAATACAAGTTGACAACATTGAGCTAGAAATTGCTGATTCATATATTTACCTTGGCCAGCTGATTTCAATGGATGGCAACATTATGAAAGAACTCAACAGACGTATTAAACTTGGCTGGAGTGCATTTGGAAGAAACAGTTTTATCCTGAAGGGGAAATTGCCTTTATGTCTAAAAAGAAAAGTCTTCAACCAGTGTGTATTGCCAGTCCTCTCTTATGGATCAGAGACATGGAGTCTAACAGTTGGAGCAATACGAAAGTTACAGACAACGCAAAGGAGCATGGAGAGGTGCATGCTTGGAATAACTAGGAGAGATCGAAAAAGAAACACTTGGGTGAGAGAGCAAACTAGAGTAGAGGACATCATTGTTAAAGTAAAAGGACTGAAATGGCGATGGGCTGGGCATATTGCAAGAAGAACTGATCAACGATGGACAACAGAAATTCTGAACTGGATTCCAAGAGACCACCGAAGACCTAGAAAACGTCCTCAAACTAGATGGGTGGATGAAATAAGAAAAGAGGTTGGGGTGACGTGGAAACGAATGGCCCAGGATAGACTTGTGTGGAAAGCATTTGGAGAGACCTTCATCCAGCAGTGGATAGATAATGGTTGAATATGATGATGATGATATATATATATTTAAATTCTGTAATTTAGATCAGCGGCCGCCAACCTTTGATCTCATTGATCACTAAATTCAATAACGAAACTATTAACGGCTTCAGAATTTAGTGCAATATAAAAGCAAAAATTGTCATTCAGAATATGAGAATTTCTTAGAATATTATTTTTGTTTTATTATTAATAAAACATTAAAATGCACATAATGTCCAGATTTTTCTGTGGACCACCGGTTGGCGACCACTGATTTAGATTATGTCCTCCCTCATTTAGCTATTTTCAGTAGCTGTAAATTTTTAGATTATTTACTTATCACATATAAAACTATATTTACTAATTGAAGGTATACAATGATAATTTTTGCTTTAAATGTCAATTGAAAATTTTGAAAAGGCAATGCTCTTTGTTTTAAAGTATGTATTAAGGTAAGTCTTCACAAAAAGTATTGAGGAAGGTGAGAATATGTGTTTACTCCTGAAATCAATACCCCCAAATGGCCTTAAATGCCTGTCCCCAAATTAATCATTGATTTGGGGACACCATGTTGCTTTGTCCCCAAATCCCGCTTCAAACATTTGGTCGCCTTATACAAAGGCCATAAAACTGATTTCTTACTTGTATATTTAAATCCTTTGAAGACTTTGAATTTTCTTCGGGAGAATTATGTCCATGCTTTTTCTGGATTCCTTTTTCTTCCCCTGAAAACATTTCTTTTTATTAAACCATTCCATTTAAGTGATGGAACTATTTACAGGGTGTCTACCCAAATTCTATTTCAAACTTCCCTGACTTTTCCACGTTTCCAGACCAAATCTTAATTGATTTTCAGTCACTAATTACAGTAAACAACACACAATGCATTAAAATTTGTGTAAACAAAATAAGTTTCAAGACCATAAAATCCATTAATGACACCTCAAAGCCATTTATAACTCAATTGCAGTGAATTTACAAATACAAAAACTGCATTAAAAAGTGTATTTCTTTACACTAAAAACTTGCATTAATTAAATATTTACAACATTTTCATTCAGCCCTTTTTGTATTTATTATAAAAGCATTTAACTATATAATCGCAAAGCTGATGCTTCATCTTCTATTTCATTTAAAATGTGTATGACTGTATATAAGGGAAAGGAGATTGGTATGATAAAAATCCCTTACAGATTGGATAATTTAGCTAAAAACATTTTTTTTCCAAGTTTTAGTTATATATTTGGCAAACATTTTCTCCTGAAAAATATATGGGCTTAATTTTCTATAAATTATATTAGTTTTGGTGCAAAAGGGTAATTTTTGGAAATTTAGTCAAAATTACAAGTTTTTCAAAACTTTTAGTATGCAATTTGATACGAAAAGCACATTTCAGGAAAATTATTTTAATAAGCTATTTATTATAACAATGAATTTCAAATTTCCCTGACTTTTCCAGTCAGAAGAAATTTCCCCGACTTTTCAAGCTTTTTCCAGATCCATAGACACTCTGTATTTAGAAATAGCTATATCGAAAGTATTTGTTATAGAAACCTCATCATTATTAGAAATAAAAAAGCAAGAAACCATAGTTTCTGATAAATGGATTGATTTTTTTTATGTTTCTATAGACCTATAATTTTCCGAGCCATCTGAATCTCCGCTACCAAGAAAACTGAACCCTGGAGCACAATGGACATATATATTTTTCCAAGGGTTCTAAATCTCCTAAGGCCTAGAGAACCAAACTCCTGATAACAGTGCCCAGCTGGGTTTAAGCTGCAGTCGCATTTTTCGCAAAATGCGACGAGTTGCTCGAAAATGCGAAGAAAAAATTATTGCCCATCGCGAAAATGCGACAGGCATTTTTAACCACAGTTTATTCTCTGAAAACAGGATTCCTCGATTCCAGAATATCCGTTTTGCACTTCAGCGATCTTTTCTTGTTCCTTTTTGTTTCCTCTTCAAAATTCTTAACAGCACCTGTTAAGCATCGTTGATATAAATAATTTCATGGATAGGATTTTTCGAGCAACGAAAGCAACTAATATTTTTTAGCATTTTGCTACAACAATTCCCCCCCCCCCCACCCATTTTAGCATTTTCGCTACAGCATGTTTCGAGCCAGCTTAAACCCTGGTGAGCAATCAGTCGTTAAGTGTGTTTTTTGGGGGGGGACACCATTGGGAGTTAAACCCAGGTTAGTGGCACATCGAACGAATGCGATACCCCTATTCCACCAAAGTACAGTGGACCAGTATTGTTCCAAGGAATTAAGTCTCTTAAGGTCTCAGCAACCAATCAGTCATTAAGCGTGCTTTTTTTGTGGACACCATTGGGAGTTAAACTTGGGTTAACGGCACACTAGGCAAACATGTTACCACTGCATTATCACAAGACCCGAGCAAATAGATCCTGTTACTGTTATATGTGCGCGTGAGCCAACATATTTACTGTAAATGTATGAAAACAGAATACCCAACTACTGGCAGTTTAGATGTCAAGAGCAATAATATTCATTGGCATTTTTATGAACCAGACACATGACACTCTATTATATTGAAGCTAATATTAGAAGCTACAAACAATGTGACTATTTTAAGCTAAATGTGTGTGTAATAAAGCAATTTATAACATTTTCACTAATGACAAGAATATGGACCACATGGAGGTTAAATGTGCCCCAGGTACATTCCATGTAATGTCGTATGTGGAGTAAATAGTCTATTGCACTATAATGCACCCCCCAATTCAAGGAATTAAAATTTTTTTTTTAAATCACTGAACGAAAGATAACAAACTGATATGGTTTCATAATCTATTAGGTTAATGCGACTCAATAAATCACATAAAGGTGTAAATTTTGTGCCCATTTCTGTCAATAACCTTTTACACCGAGTGTTATTGTTTTATTTACATTGAAGTCTCGATAATTTTATAAATCGAAAAAGTGATGTATCAAATAATATTATGAAAAATAGATGATCACCTTTAGCCTTTGCTATTCGACTGTTAATGAAATCAAAAACGGTTTCTTTCTTGGTGGCCTGGACGTTAACTTTTACTCTTTTAGCTCTCTGTTCTTCCTTATTATGTTCAAGCTAACCGCGATTCGACAGAAACTGACCTTTCAAATGACAGTTCTCTCTCATCTCGATGCATTTGTCCAACGATTTCCTGAAAAAAAAAAAATCCAATTAAAAAATATTTCTCCTTCATTTTTTCCTTGCTCTTGGATAAATATATTGTAATTTGGAGCTTACCTGCTGGCAAAATGAAAGCTTCAACTGGATCCAATCGGCCATCTGAATTCTTTCCAAGGCCTTGCCTTTAATATGAATTAATGAACAAAGATTGATGTGCATTAATTAAGGAATAGTAATAAATGGATATTAATTAAAGAATAACAATAAACATTAACAAATAACAATGAGCCATGATTAATGAATAAATATTGATTAGCAAATAATAAATGACAATGCGTCATGATTAACGAATAATTAATACTTATTAACAAACAAAATTTAATAGCTGTTAATATGTCAAAATATTTGTTCAAATTTAATTTAAAAAGAAATCAAATCCTTCAAAAACAACGTTACCATTATATTCGATACCACATACCACAAAAACACACATTTTTTTCTAACCCTGAGGTATAATTGGTAATTTAAAAGTTTCAATTTTTTTTTGTGGGGTGGGGGTGATTACTTGAAACATCCTTCAAGGTGGGATCAAATAGCCGAATATGACCTTTGAAGCACATGTGTTTAAACATACAGGAAATGAAATATAGTCCAATGAACCTGCATGTAGCTTGCCTGCAAGAATCAAGCCACTGGGGAGGAACTTCACATGTTTTTGTGAGTTTTATGGCACCAGGAAAGCAAAGGTTATGCTGCATTGGAACCTACAGTTTTCCAACGAATACAAACCTCTTAAGGCCTAGGGAACCAATTCCTTGACTACAAAAGGTCCCAACACAGCATGACTCTTGTTTCCCTTGTGCCATAAAACTCACAAGCAAAAACACGAGAAGCTTCTTCCCGGTGGTTCCATTCTTATTGGCAAGATCATTGGCTCATAATCCATTTCCTGTACATTTAAACACATGTATATATACATGTTGGTAAGATTCCTTTGTTTTTCTCTCCACAATGTTTTAGTAGGTATATTAAATTTTCAACTTACCCCCATACATGGCCCATTTTTTCCATGAGTTTGGAACCGATCCCCTTAAAATTAAATCCACATTAAATTCATATAAATATTGATTTAAATACACATTTAATTCAATTTACATGCATCGTAAATTCAATTTAAATTCACATTAAATTCAATTTATATATATGTAACCAATTCCAATATAAATCAGATTTATATAAGCAACTAATTCAAATTTACACATACGGTAATTATCTCAATACCGTCGTTCTAAATAACGATTATTTCCGTTTAACAATGGTATTTTGTGATCCTAGTAAATGTTTCATAGACTTACATATGTTCCAATTAATGTTTGTTTTTTTTCTTCTGTTTGACAACGATTTTTCTCCATCCCTTAAATGCCATCAATGGCATACATGTACAATCAATTCATATAAATTTAATGTAACTCCTATTACATTCAATTTCAATCTACAAAAAGTTCATTGCGAAGACTTATTTTACCCTGTTATGTTGCTCCCACGTAACAATCGATGAGAAACCATTTGAAAAGTTAGTGAGTGGATTCTGCTCAGATATTATGGAACTGAAATTGTCATCATTGGCATCATAATCATCATGCTGGTTATCGTTGTCTTGGACGTTAGGGATATCACATAAGCTTTCTGGTTCCTCTGCAAGCAAAACGTGCAGTTATCAAAAGAAATAACACTGCTTATAAAAAAAAATTGAAACGATTTCTTTTAACACTCAGAACACACTGCAGAACAAAATCGCAAGGTTAATCGATTTTGTTTTTCATAAAATAAGTAAAGAAATCAGTCCAACAAATGTTTTCCGCATTTCTATTAAAAAATGAGTTTACGTTTTATAGATTTGAAAAATGTATATATAATATATATTAAAACGTCAGCAGTCATCAACTCTTTAAGATCAGCAGACATCGAGGATGTGTACATTGACATGGTGAAACGTGTGTATAAAAATGCAAGTGCAAAATTTCGGTTACATAAAGATACCGAAGCTATCAAAATTGGTAAAGGTGTGAGGCAGGGAGATACCATTTCTCCAAAACTTTTTACTTCAGCTTTACAGATGATTTTTCAGCTGATAAATTGGAATAACAAGGGAATAAAAATAAATGGTGAATATTTAAATCATCTGCGGTTTGCTGATGACATTGTTATTTTTTCAACGAACCCATCAGAACTCCAAGACATGGTACAGGAGCTCTCAACTAGAAGTAAAGAAGTTGGACTCAAGATGAACCTACAAAAAACTAAGATCATGTTCAATAATTTTGTAGAGGAAACAAAAATACAAGTTGACAACATTGAGCTAGAAATTGCTGATTCATATATTTACCTTGGCCAGCTGATTTCAATGGATGGCAACATTATGAAAGAACTCAACAGACGTATTAAACTTGGCTGGAGTGCATTTGGAAGAAACAGTTTTATCCTGAAGGGGAAATTGCCTTTGTGTCTAAAAAGAAAGGTCTTCAACCAGTGTGTATTGCCAGTCCTCTCTTATGGATCAGAGACATGGAGTCTAACAGTTGGAGCAATACGAAAGTTACAGACAACGCAAAGGAGCATGGAGAGGTGCATGCTTGGAATAACTAGGAGAGATCGAAAAAGAAACACTTGGGTGAGAGAGCAAACTAGAGTAGAGGACATCATTGTTAAAGTAAAAGGGCTGAAATGGCGATGGGCTGGGCATATTGCAAGAAGAACTGATCAACGATGGACAACAGAAATTCTGAACTGGATTCCAAGAGACCACCGAAGACCTAGAAAACGTCCTCAAACTAGATGGGTGGATGAAATAAGAAAACAGGTTGGGGTGACGTGGAAGCGAATTGCTCAGGATAGACTTGTGTGGAAAGCATTTGGAGAGACCTTCATCCAGCAGTGGATAGATAATGGTTGAATATGATGATGATATATACAGATAAAATTTTTTGGGTCATCGTATCAACTGTATGACGGCACTCTGCTCACCTAAAGGAATCAAGGACTCTGCATCGACTGTGTAGGTTTTTCCAGTCCTGTCATATTTGACTGTATACTGTCGATCCTCGAGACATTTTTCGACTGTGGCTCTGTACCAAAGGCCGTCACTCGACTGCGCAAAACACTTGGAGTCAACTGAAACTGCACTGAAATGAAAAACAATGATTTACCAGACTATGTGTAATTAACGATAAAACATATTTGTTACTTATATCATCAACTATTTATCCATCCACATTAAATTAATTTTTTTTCCTTTGTTTACACAAGGATGTCCTTCGATGCAATTAAAAAGAAATGGACAAAAATATCCAGTACTTGAAAATCCTAGCAACCTTGATTGTTGTCAAGGTGGTATCCAATCAACAAGAAAACAAAAGGACAATACATGAGCAGAAGTTTCAAACTTTATATTTCTTTTTATCCCCAAATACTTTTTCATATTAAAAAAAAAATACATTTTCATCATTTTTTTTAAAATCTTTCCCTAATTCTGCCCAAAGTTTGCAGTGAAAAACAATTTTGGTGCATTTTAGAAATGCGGGAAAGCTGGGTGTATTTGCACTGCACCTACTCATAGTACATAGCCTGTCAGTAAAGTTAATCGTAGGTTTTCTTACCTGTAGTCGGGAAGAATGAATTCCCTTATTTCTGAAAACTTGACTTTATAACCATGTGAAAATCTGAAAATATTATAGCAGTTATACAGATAAGTAACATACAGAAATCTAATTGCAATATCATAGAACATTTAGACAATGAATGTAGCCACCATTTTGTCTCTTTACTCATTTCTCACATGACCCTACGGTACTGAAAACGGTACATAAAAGTAGTACACATATTACACAGTAGTAAAAAAATATATTAAAGTGAAATCGATGCAAACCACCACAGTTACTAGTTTACGCATCCATGACATATCATTAACCACTTCACTAACAGCTGAACAAAATCACACCATATGTGGTGTGCCTGGTAGTGAAATGGTTAATTATCGTTTTGGCAGAGAGACGTGTGAATTTAGAGAAGTGGTTCCCAACTCAATTTAAGTCGCGGACCACTTTTCCACTTCAATTGTACCCGCAGACCACTTTGAAAAATTCTCATGAGTTGATAGCAAGCGCATAATAAAAAAGGGAGCCGAGTCTTCTTTTTTTTGGGGGGTGGAGGGGGATGTTTGTAAAATCGTTCTTTGGAAGAAAAAAAACAAAACAAAATCTAATGATAATGCAGTCGAACCTCATTAAGACAAATATGCTTAAGATGAATTACATTTAATTAAAAAAAAGTTTTCTGAAGTTCCATCAGATTATAAAATACTACAAATATACCATCAATTTCATTTTTATGTTTAATAATAAGAATTTTTATAAGAATTTTTTTAAAAAAATGACCCATCTCACAGACCACTTTGGATTCCTTCGTGGACCACCAGTTGGGAACCACTGCTTTAGAGGAACCAATTCACTATATGCCAAAATAATTAAATTACAATGTCTTGCCGATGTGTAAATTTAAACAACTGTGTAAGTTTGTGCTAATTACATTTTAAATATATTATTGTGCAGTGTATTTTTTGTTCGTCTTTTTACGGATTTTTAAGGTTGGCAAAGATCATGCTGTGCCGGGATCTACCGTTTTCCGAGTAACCCAAACTTTGAATGTTGGACAGCAGAAAAGCAGCATTCATTCTATGACACTATTGAGAGTTGAACTCGGGTTAATGGCATGGACAGACAAATGCTTTACTACTGCGCTACCACAGGGTGTAGCATACCTACATTTTTCTGAAGAAACCGAATCTCAGAAGGCCTAGAGAGCAAATTTGTGGTCAGCAGCGAGCCGGTAAGCAGTCTTTAATTTTTTTTGGCCATCAATAGGAGTCAAACCTGGACCAACAGCATGCCAGTTATACAGTATAGCATTCATTTAGTTACAGTAGTGTATTCACTTTTGTTTTATGGAACAAAGACAGCTAATGTCATATTGTATCAGAACTTTTCAGTTTTTTGAGAGATCTAAACCTCCATTGCCCAGGCAATCAATCCTCACATCCAAATCATCGTTCTTAACCATCTCATTGTTGTTTTTAATTTATGAATTTAAGTGCAAGTCTGAATGGGAATTAATTAGGTTAATTAAGTTCATGCATTCATAATTTTCAGTTCAGACAAAAACTCTTTGACCCACGAGAGTGGAAAGGAGAAAAGGTTAAAGGTCAGGTTGGTCCCGATCCAACGACCTTCAGCTCTCTACCTTAATGTTCTAATCACTGAACCACCTATAGGTCAAGGAGTTTAGTAGTAGTTCCGAAGTGTATATATATATATGGATTTAGTGACCCTGTTATTTATGTTGTTACATTGCAAATTGTTGTTTATGTTAAAGAACAACAAACTACAAGAAATGGTACCTGCATCTATCATCAGAAAATTTGCAATGGCCACTCAAAAAGAACGAACAAGGTTTCATTTGATCACAGATTGGGTGGCAAAACATAACTTCAATCTAAAAAAAAAAAATTTTTTTATGTTTATTGAAATTGTCAAAACACTTATCATCAGGACTCGACAAATCTGGTCACCATTGGCAAGTAAAAAACCTTTTTTTTTACTAGGTTTCATTATTCCCTTTTTGAATCAGACGAGTACCATTCTCGTCGGGTGAGTATACTTCACCACGATTCGTCGAGTCCTGATTCATCATGTACGCAAAATATTGTTACAAAGTTCAATGTTGTGTGTTAACCTATCTATTCCGTGTCTCATTTTAGTAACAGCCACTCAGTTGCTCACTGTCTGAGTCTCATAAGAGAGGTGATTTTGATGTAACTTCCGGCGTCGTTATAAACGATTTTCACTGCACTTCATTTGCAAGGGAACAGAGGGTATAATAAAATCTCCGAGAACAATAATTATATCAGCAGTCAAGTTGGCATACATTTGAACAAGGATCTTAACATTGGCAGATGTGAGTTTAAGAAGGCTTTTAGAACGTCATGGATAGTTTACAAGCTTCCTAAGTTAAAGAAATGGTTTAGATATACATTAACTGTTTCATGTTTTCTTTCTTTTATATTACTTCTATAGCACATTATGAAAAAACATGTAACAACAAATTCTCTTTGTAAAAACGACTTTCACTAAACACCGTGTTAGCAAGGTCACAGCACAAGCACTCACGACTGCGTCAATCATTTTCAAACTTTACAATTCATTCACTATCTACTGCTTATATTTATTTCAAGGAAAAGTGCTTGCTTCTTTAACTCTTTAAAGGATTCTGGATCATTGTGAAACCGGGTATATGGCGGGCTTCGTGTTGGGTGCAAAAATAACCTAGATAGCAAAGATCATCCTTGGGACATCCTGAGGATATTCTGGACGTCTTCAGGATGTCTTTCGGATGATAGCGAAGATCATCCTAAAGACATCTTCAGGATGTCTTCGCTATGATGATTTGATGGACTCAATCAGACCTCTGCTTACCCCTACTGATTTTGAGTTATTTGTTTACAATGGCCCTCAACGTGGGACACCGTGTGGCATTTCGAAACCGTAAAGTGACAATAACAAATTCGGGTCCACTTCAAAATAAAATGGCGGCATACAAAAAGACTTCATTTTTATCTCCTTTCATGGGTCAGTAAGCCAGCATAGCTACACATATCTGAATTCTCGGGCCTCCCTTCTAGAATGCCAGCTTAAGATAAAGGAATTGTTCGCCATTGCTAATGGTATTTCCAGTTGCAAAAAACAACTTCCTTACCCTGCCAGACCAGGCGCTTAAAATCCTTAACTGCAAGATAAAATGTTGGGTGCATCCGGCGCTTAAATACCTTAAAGGGTTAAAAGATGTTAAAAGATGTGTGAATCTCTATTATTTAAGTCAAGGATAAGTGCTTGCTTCTTTAAAAGATGTGTACATTTCTATTATTTATTTGTTTGCATTTTTACATCCCTGGGCTGTAAAATGGGTGATGTGATTTTTCAACCCCAATGTTTACATATAATCGGGGTAAATGGCAATTGAATTCCGTCCATCTTAATGTAGAACCACTGCCTACACATTCAGGTTCTCATAAAAGTAGACACTGTTTTCTATAAGGTGGGGGTTGTTAGTCTCATGCCGAAATGACCTACTATTTAATGAGGAATCGGAGCCTTTCAATTTCATGGAAATTGAACCCAGGGCTATGGGATTATAAGAAAGCATACATCATCTTGAAGTACATCAGGAATTATAATTATTATGACAGAAGAAAGCATTACACCATAACAATGACTATTACCAACAGCTTGCAAACACTTTCTAGGTGGTCACCTTCAAAGTCTGTTTTAGGGCACAAGGACAGTTAAGGTCACACTGCACCTATAAACAGTTTTCCAAGGAACCTGAACCTCTGTTGTCCAGGGAACCAAACCCCAGACAGCAATACGCACATTGGTGTATTCAGGGAGGTGTTGATGGGGGTTGTAACCCACCTCCCACTGCAATGAAATTTTGCCTATATACATATGAAAACGTAGAGTTGTAGTTCCATAACCCCCCCCCATCCATTTAGCCTGCATCTCCCCCTTATAAACTTTCTGTATATGCCTAAGGTAGTAGAATAATGCTCGGTACGTAGAATAATGGTACACAGTCTATCGTATCATTGGATCCACACCAGAGTAAATGGCATAATATATAAACATAGTACCACTAGGAACAGCTGCTTAAACTACAGGTGGGAATTGATATTTCCATGGTGAGGTTGGCTGTGGTGAACATGTACGTAAGTAAATGATCGTGCAATTCGAATCATGCCTTTTAAAAAACACGTTTGTAGAGTAAAACACAGGTTTAGGCCTATGTTGTCAATATTTATTTTAACCTTCCAACAATTAGTTTAATATTGGGAGTCAAATCCAGATGACCCACACGGCATCGTAGGATTGAAATATGAAGAGGTTTATTAATCATACCTCTATATCTTCAACACTCTCCATGGTGCTGGGGTCAAAGTTGGTAGACACAATGAGTGCATTGTGATATTCCTTTTCACCCCATAATTGGCTGAATAGAGCTCGGCATTTACTGCCTTCTAGTGAAGTTACAGCTTTGACCAATTCGTCAAAATCTGTTCTTTCATCACTTCCCGAAGAAGTTTCGCCTAAATCGTCCTTTGATACATTTTCTACAGAGGGGCCTTCCAGAAGTGCCATTTCCATCTGTAAAAAAAAATTCATACTTTCTTAACAAATATAAATGCTTTGAATGTTAGTGATCCTCATGAAAGAATCTCAATACAAAGGCAGTAGTCTTTCATGGAACTAGAAGTTTTGTGAGTGAGTGAATTATGAAAGAAGGGTAATGGATAGGGTGGCCGCAGAAGGTGACAGCGCTGTATTCCCAGGAAATTAGAAGTTTTATGGGCAGATGTGTTTATTTCCTGACAAATGAGTGATGGTCTAAGCAGGCATCTTGTGAAATATTTGATAAAATATATTAAGAAAATATAAAATTTACACTCACCTTCGCGGAGAAGAATATAAAGAACAGACTTACCTGAAATTTTGCAAATTCATCATCAATATCCGCTTTTTGATCCGAATGGTCATTATTGGTTGCATCTCTAGTGTCAGTAAGGCTACCTATAATAAAAGTTTTATATATTAAATTATTAACAAAACAAGCATATAAACAAAATATGGTACTTTTCTGTTATCAGAACGCAACTTACGATTTTAATCGTAACGATGTTTTTGTCGTCTAAAAATTCTTAAGCTTTTCCGCCAAACTCGTGTTTCCGGTTGAAGTGGCATCCCGATAATGATCACGAGTTTTCAGATGACAAAACATCGTAAAGTTATGATTAAAATCGCAACGTAGGAAAAATCATAAGTGGCGTCCTGATAACAGAAATATACCTAAAATATTAAATTCCAAACTACATACATAGCTAAAATACAGTGATTGTGTGCAGAATATTTTCTTATGTCTCTATAATAGTCTAACCTTGCTTGTCTAGAATCTAGTTTTATATATCATGCGTTATAGCATATTCTTACCTTGAAGCTATACGTTTTGAAGGAATACAGTGAGTTTATCTAGTTAAAATATTATTTTATTAATACTTTAAATGTTTAATTTAATAATTCGCCAAAAGATAATTTAATTTGAATACATAGTTAAAGAAATATAGTACACTTTTTTGGAAGAGCCTTCATTGTATGTCTGCATACATGGATGGTAAATTGAAGACTCATTTGATTTTAAAATTCAGAAAACAATTACACAAACTGTTGCCAAATATAAAAAGTGAAAATATAATTATACAATATCTGAAAAATATGAAATAAAAGCACACGATTTGGCATGGTGTCAATTTTAGAAATTGAACTTTTTAAGTTTATTTTCTTGCGTTTCTAAGTGGCAACAGTTAAGAAAGCCTGCGAAGCGAACATTTATATTGTGGGAACTCACAACCTAATACAACTATGGTGACCTGAACCCGGTTCATACAAGGCAGTTATTACAATATTTTTGAAAGTAGGAACCAGTTTTTAACTTTTTTTTACTATACATCAAAGAAAGTAATTAGGCTCTCAGCCAAATGTTTATTAAAATTTTGACAATAACTTTTATATACTCAAATTTTCTTTCTCTTGATACATACCTCTGAGTAATAAGACTACTTCCTCCAATTTACTTCTAAGGTCCAATAAATCAGTTCGCTGAGTTCCGCTGCAATGCTCCAGAGCTTCATTTACAGAGTGCAACTAAAAACAATAGGATGAAATATTCATATTAAAAACGAGATAAAAACTGTATGAACGAGAACCTAAAGAGGCAGCTCTGTATATCCATATTACAAACTTATATGTTAGATTTTTGCTTATCCTATCACTAAGCAATAAATCGATAAAATCTAAGATTCATGCATCCCTCTGGAATTCAGTGGCTAGTTTCTTGAATTTCTTATTGATTATTAAGCTGCTATCATTGCACTAATCATTTATCTGTTTTATTTTAAATTAATTTATTTTTCACCAAATGAAAAAAATGCATCAAACTATGAAACGTTTTGAAATTTTATCGATACACATGTGATGCAACTACAATAACATATGAGCAATGTATTTCTCCACTCATTGTGCATAAATTTTAGGTTGTGCTTTCATTAATACATTGAGTGCAAACCAATGTTTTATTGTTCAGTAGTTCAGAATTCAATTCGCTTGGTGGCAGGGGTTCACATTTCTCCAAAAACCATGTAAATCCCTCCACTCACTAAATTCCTGGCGGAGGCTATACAGATTTGGAAATAAAGCAGCTTGTCGAAGCACAAATAAAAATAAGTATATATTACAAGCCAGAACTATTTAGTTTTGCAAAGCCGAACTAGCAGATGTAACCTATATATTTCTAATAATTAAAAAAAATAGCTATGCTAAATTTTAATAAAATATCGAAAACTAACTTTGTTAATGATTTACGAAAACACACGTATACATTCACTGTACAGTTCCAATAGCTTTGCAATGTGACTGCAAGTGCTTTAAGAAATCATTATCTATGTTAATTTAGTGAAATTTTTATTAATTTCGCACTATGTTTTGTCTTAATCTGGAAAAAGGGCATATAATCTCCCGCTGTCCAAACTGGTATTATACTTTCAAAACTGGTTCGAGATTTTTTTCAGCCTGGTCCATCTGCACACTACATGGACACGTTCAGTTCTATCATAGCATCCCTTCAGCTTATCCATTAGAACCAGGAACATCCAGAGCCAATGTCCCCCCCCCAGGATCACTTCGACAGACCTCCATGACTACTTCCCTAAGCAGTAGCTTCGCAAGCACCCCACAGAATATGTCCTTGCCAGCGTGGGCCCCTAGACTTTATCTGGGCCACTGGGCTGCAGCACCCCCCTCCTGCCAATCCCGATTAGAACCTTGTCACAAATGCTGCTATTGTCTGCCATTATGAAATCATATTTTCCAGATAGTTTTTTGACACAGTTCTTTTCCTGAACCAGTATAAGCCTGGTAAGGGTGGGTGATCTTTTCACGTATTAAAAACTTCGGTACGTCATGGCATCTTAATCTTTTAAGTTCGCAAAGCTTGCAATAGTGGAAATGAAAAAATAAGACGGTTTTTAAAGAAACTTGCCTATTAATCTTCAGCAGTTGTTTATGCCAAAAACATAGGCAATTCCTTTTTAATACATGTATAAAAATTCCAGGTTCACAAAATGATAATCCATCATGGCCATATCCGTAAAGGACGTTGGTGCCATGACCAGGGGATTAATATGCACTCACACCTTTCAGTTCAAGTACAATGAAATGTTGATAATTTTCAATTCAAGGGAAAGGGATCTCACTTTGAGTTGTCAAGGGGTGACAGTACAGAATACACACCCCAGTACTTTTTTCCTCTTGAAAAGAGTTAAAAATAGTTGGACATGGGCTTTTGACATCACAAATATGGGCTGGACCTGCACGGGCATTTTCACGTGTTCGTCATTGTTTTGGCTGTGTTCGTTGCAAGAAATTGTATTTGTGAACAGTCAACATGTTTTTTTGTGTATTTTCGGTTGATAGAGAAATGGTATGTGCTGGAGTGAGTTATGAAAGAAGGATTATTTTTGCCCGGATATTAGTGTGGAAAGAGTTTGTGGGCTAGGCCTCGTTTGAATGACGCTTTCCAGTGCTCATACTAGATAGAATAATAGGTGAGGAGGGAAGTGAAAAGGGTTGAGGAGGCATGGAGGGGGAGGGTGGTGGAAGAGGAAAGGGACATGGCAGCCAGGAAGGGGGTGTAATAGTGGTAATGGGAGGAGTCATGGTAGGGGGTGTAAGTGGAGTTGTAATGGTGGTGAAAGGAGGGAGGGAGAGGATGAAAAACCCTAGTTGGGAATGAGGAATTGTTCGACTCCTACTTTGCGGAATTTGTATGGCGACACCGGCACCAAAAGAAACTAGAAAATTTGTGTCCTGCATTTTTAAACGCTATAAAACCACCTACCCCCCAACTTGGTGCAGTATTGCCCAGATGCTTTTCCGCCATAAAAAATCCAAACAAACCTACATCGGACGAAGGAGAGCAATAATGGTACCTTTTTTTTCTTAACTTCACTGAATCGGGACGTCTGTGTTGTTAAGATGACATGATGTAAACAACATGGCAGAAAGGGAGTGTCACTGTTGCCATGCATGTTGGAAACACTTCCCGCTAAAAAGCTCCAGGTTACGTATTCTGTACTATGGCTGGTCAAGGGGATTTCAAAGGGAATAAAACCACTTTGATTTACAAAGGTTTGAATTATCAAGGGTTCACTGTATGTTGAATGGAACTTCATATATTTTAATAAAACTAGTAATAAGAGGAAAGGGGTAATTATGTACTGTCTGTAACGATTAGGCGCCAAACCCAGCCAACGTGTAAATTAGTGCTACAGTTATGCAAACACAAGGTGCGATAGTTGTGTGCAGAAGAAAATTTGGTACTACTTTACAATTCAGTGTGCAAAATATTACCCACTGGACGAATCGGTGAATTATTTCACGCACCTTTTATTCAAGGTAGGAAAGAGGGGGTGAAGAAATGACAGCTGAGGGAAAATTGGCGGCGCTTTTTCAGGTTTGGTCCCAGAGACTTAAGCTACTCGGGCGAAAATTTTATTTGAATAGATGAAATTTATTTACTTGAGATTCATAATCAGCAAGCGAAGAATTCATTCCACTTAGTATTTAAACGATAAATATTCTTATTTTTAAGAAAATAGAAAGCAGAAATTGCGATTATCTCCGCTAAATTATTTTATTCAAATACTTCTTTCATGTGCTTCTTATTTAAATATATCTCTCAGATATTTCTGTACCAAAATGTTTGTTTTTCGGATACTTTTATGTTTTCGCATAGATCTCCGAGAAACAGCTCTTTACCTCGAATTGTATAAAACGTCAAACCATAACAAACTTTAATATCGAATATCGAGTTCGTCTATCGATTAATTCTGATTTAACTATTAATCGATTAAACGATAATTTATATCTAGATTGAGCCTGTGCTACGCAGGTGTGTGAAATCATTCACAGAACATACCAATGAACGATTTTACCCATCGATCCATAAACGAGGAAATTCGTTCAATAATTCGGTTGTTATTCAGAGCGATCTCTGTGATCTTATCTTGTGTTCACAGAGAGTTTTATTAAATCATGTGCCTTTAAGCAATTTCCTCTAGCAGTATTAGGAAATCATCGTTATATTTGTTCACTTGCTCTTTTTACTGTACGGAAACATTTTCTACTTGCATCCAACGTTAGTAAACATGGCATTTTTCAGGGTGAGTTTGAAAAAGTACTTAATATTTTTAACTTACTTGTCCATCGTTTAACTAAGGGGTCTTAAATCATCATGGATGGGCCATCAAAGTCGGGGCCCCAAATATGTAAAAATTGTGTATAATATTTTCTCTGTTGTAAACATTTGGAAATTTGAAAATTATTGTGACCCATTGTGGTTCAAAGCAGATTAAAGGCTTGTTTTCTCGCCAAAGGCGCGCCGACTTGCTTGTCCGGTTACTTACCGCTTACTGCCTCGTGGGGTTGCATGCCCATTTCAGGCCGGTGCAGGAGATTTCAAAAGGGGAGGATGTTTTTGATGAAAAATCGAACGTTTTTTGTTGGAAACAATTTTTCTCTTATAAGAATTTTATTTTGCAGCTATTAATATTGTTCAAATGGGGAGGGAAAGGGGCTTAACCCCCCCCCCAACACCACCCTCCTTGTACATGGCCTTGGTTCATTTGAATTATTGATATCTATGTAGTTATTTATATTGAAAGGCTTGCTGGTATCTAACTGGAAGAAGACCCACACTGTGTGGAACCGGCCAGGCCAGTAACCTAGTGTCCTACCCCGCCTTCAAGTGGTGCAGGCTGAGCTTTCTATTTATGTGGCAAATTAATATTTGCTACACGGATAGAAAGGCGGAAGGGGAGGGCTAATTCACCAACCCGTTTAGCCAGCGTGGTGAAATTATGGCTAATTCCTCCATTATGTTGACACACCAGAAACCATGGCCCCTAGTCTCCAGGTGCTGGAGTGCTCCTGATCAAGGCAGCGGTCAGTGTGGCATGAAAGCAGGGGGTGCTAAGAATCACTGGAATGGCCCAGGCTGCCGTTTGTTATTGACCTTGGCTACGTTTAATGGACGATCCCTTGCTTCTGAAGCAAAACTTCAGGAATTGGAAGAGGAACTAGACAAGATCAAATGGGACATTGTAGGACTCAGTGAAGTTAGAAGAAAAGGTGAAGAGTTGGTGGAACTTAAAAGTGGACATTTGTTTTATTATAGAGGAACGGAAACTGGAAGAACAAGTGGTGTTGGCTTCTTAATCAACAAAAGAATTAAAGACTACCTTCTTGAAGTCGAAAGCACGTCAGATCGAGCAGCGAGGCTCGTTGTTCAACTAACCCAGCGATACCAACTTCAGATAGTACAGGCATATGCACCAACATCAAGCCATACCGACGAGGAGGTTGAGGAATTCTATGAAGAAATCAAACAGCTACATACCAAGGGGAAACAACACATCAAGCTCATCATGGGAGATTTTAATGCAAGAATTGGACAACAGGAACAAGGAGAGACATCGGTTGGTAAATACGGATACGGGGAAAGGAATGAACGTGGCGATCAACTCATAGAATTTGCCGAAGCTGAAAATCTTAGCATCATGAATTCAC
>QLNU02015270.1:115067375-115080317 GCA_006491805.2 Dysdera silvatica | reverse complement strand
ATTTTCATCATCAGTGTTTTTAGCTCTCATGCCACATTACCTACTGAAAGATTTGAAAAACTTGTACTTTTGAATATACTTCTTCCAAAAGGTACCATTTTGCACCAAAACTAACACAATTTATATAAAATTATTAAGACTATATATTTTTCAGAAGAATGTTTGCCAAATATGTAACTAAAACTTGAAAAACAAAAAGTGTTTTTAGCTAAATTATTTAATCTTTGATGAATTTTGATCGTATCAATCTCCTTTGCCTTATATATATAGTCATATACATTTTAAATAAAATAGAAGATGAAGCATCAGCTTTCATGCATTATAGTTGAACTTCTTTTATATTTTAGGGACCCAAAAAGGGCCTAAATGAAGGTGTTAAGGTAATATTTAATTAGCGCAAGTTTTTAGTGTAAAGAAATATTCTTTAATTCAGCTTTAAATTTGTAAATTCACTATAATTGATTTCATAGCCTTGAAAAATCTCTATTTGATTGCCCAAATTTTAGTGCCTTGCTTATTTACTGAAAATCGACTAAGATATGGTGTGAAATCTGGGAAAAGTTAGGAAGTTTGAAATAAAATTTGCAGACATCATGGAAAACCTTTCTCAAGTGACCTTTAGGTCTTGACCTGGAACCACTGATCTAACATGTTCCAATATTATATTCCCATATATTTATATTTTTGTCCTTTATAGTCGAGATAGTCATGATGTCTACTCATCTGGAAAACCTGGAAAAGTCAGGGAAATTTGAAATACAAAGGCCAAAGTCAGGGAAATTTGAAATTCATTGTTATAATAAATAACTTATTAAAATAATTTTCCTGAACTGTGCTTTTCATACCACATTACCTACTGAAAAATTTGAAAAACTTGTACTTTTGACTAAACTTCTTCCAAAAGTTACCATTTTGCACCAAAACTAATATAATTTATATAAAATTATTAAGCCTATATATTTTTCAGAAGAAAATGTTTACCAAATATATAACTAAAACTTGAAAAAAAAAGTGTTTTTAGCTAAATTATCTAATCTGTAAGGGATTTTGATCCTACCAATCTCCTTTGCCTTTTATATAGTTAAACTCTTTTATAATGAACTTGAAAAGGGTGGAATGGAAATGTTGCTGTAAATATTTAATTAGTGCAAGTTTTTAGTGTAAAGAAATACACTTTTTAATACAGCTTTTGAATTTGTAAATTCACTATAATTGAGTTATAAATGGCTTTGGGGTTTGCATTAATTGATTTCATGGCCTTGAAACTTACCTTATTGCACAAAATTTAGTGCATTGTATGTTGTTTACTGTAATTAGCAACTGGAAATCGATTAAGATTTGATCTGTAAACCTTGAAAAGTCAGAGAAGTTTGAAATAGAATTTGGGTAGACACCCTGTACATTTTATTGGTCTGTATTTATTTTGAGATCTTCTGTTATATGGTCTCAGATTTTCCCTAAGTATAATAAATTCATTTTTGTTTTATTTAGCTTAATTTTATCATACATATATTTTAATGTTTTGCATTTATGTATTTCTAATAATTTATATTTTTTTCTTATTTGTTGAGTTAGTTCATTATTATGTGTTTTCATCTTATTATTTTACTTAATATGCTATTTACTCTACTTATCTGTATTATTTAATTTCCCCATATGTTTGTATCATAGTTTAAACGACAATTTATTAGCGAGTAATATAAGTTTAATTTAGCATCAATTGTCTGTTCAATCAATTTTTGTCTCACCGATCTTTCTCTTCAATTTTCTTAAGGTCTCTCTCTCTCTCCCACTCCTCACCTTGTTTGGTGCAGAATGACCCTTGCTGTCCTTGTGCCATAAAAACACAACCGACTCTCCCATTCCATTCTGTCCATCAGCCTCCTCCCCCCAACGATACCACAAAGGATGGAGTGTTCCAGCACTGCTTAAATTATGACTACACATCTGTCCCTTACATCATAAAACATAAAGTCAGACATTTCAGTTACTGTGAAAAAAAATGGCCCCTCCTATGAACAATGATCTAAATCATCCAACGACTGAATGAGTCTGCTCGTTTATGATAGACAGGCAAAATTGTTTACTGATTTATCCAGTGAATGACTTTGCACAGTGCTACCTCCTTTACTGTATGCAAATGTATATACTGGTTATAACTTCGGATGATTAAATGTTTTGTGTCAATACTTTTCTTTTAGGTGGTACTGGCCTTAGCCTGTTTGATAACTGTATGATCACTGAAGAACTGGCGTATGGTTGCACCGGTATCACCACAGCCATGAATGCTAATGAACTTGGTGTATGTATTATCTCGGTTATTTTGTGTGTGTACATCCACGTAAAATGGGTTTTCATCTGAAGGGTTTCCAGCCCTTCAGATTTGGCCATGTTTAAGTGGTAGTTACTGCATTTGACTCGGTTGCTTCAAGTGCTGCACTTTCTCTTCATGGCATCACTGTGCAGTGATAATGCCTGTGCTTAATGCAGAGATGCCAACTTGTATGGATTTTAACTGCACCTTACGGTTTTACAGTTGATACCAAGAAAACTACGGAAACCTCATTAAAGATTCTCAAGTGTAATTTTCTACCAGCCCCTTAAAAATTCTTTTTTTTTTTTTTAACGTTTTTTTGGTGAAAAAAACAGATGTTGCAGATAGCCTGTCCTTCCTTACTTGGACACAACGTTTCTGACTTGTCCACTCACTTCCATTGCCATCTATCAAGCATATATCACAAGGAACTAAACACATTGGGATTCCCCGTCACGCCGTGTGAATCAACCAAGAGGGAGAGTAAAATAAGTTATTTGGTGCCTTTTGTATATGTGTTTGCATACAACCTGTTTCTCTATTATTCTTTACATCTAGCTTTGTGTGCGAAAATTGGGTACTAATATGGGAGAATAGGGTACGAAATTAGCAGTCATTAGTCGTATTTTGCATCCAAAAAATATGTTTGCAATGGAAAGTGGGCAATTTTTGTTGACAAAAGCTAATTTGCGTATTTCAACAATTTTAGCTTCTCAAGAGGAAATCAGGGAAGAGGTTTCAAAATTACAGAAAAAGAAACGAAGAACTTGATATTTACGAAATTTTACTTTTTCAATGAAATATTTTACTTTTCATTTTTATTGTGCTCATTCATTTGATTAAACTATTTTTTACCTACTACAAAACTTACATGAAAACCAATTTTCTTGTGTAAAATATAAAATTACGGTTTACCTTCTACAAAGCTGGTACAAAAGCTTTTCTGCTCCTACAAAACTGGTGCAAAAGGTTTTTTTTCTACAACACGGATACTGAAAGCCATTTTTCCTGCTACAAAAAGAGGTGGGGGGGGGTACATATATTGCTCTGTAACAATGCAGGTGCTTTACTTATAAAAAATGTTTCTGCAGGAAATAAAAACTATCTCTTAATCCCACTGTTGACTCTGGGCCGGAGTTTACGAACTGAATTGTAATGCTTTCACACGGTAAACATCAACTTCGTAATAAAATATTCTCAACATCCCAGTGGCTATAACCAATCTCCCGAGCTACATTTGGTTCCCCAGAAGCCTGTTTGTAGGTAAACGTATTGTAATTTGGAGGTCATTTTAAATCATTTCCCCTATTCCAAATGGCCTATTACCCCATCCTTGGGATGTAAAATTATAAAAACAAAATATTCTCAGTAGGTTTGGTTGTGTATCTTAGTGTGGTTGTCATTTAACCCATCCAAGCTGACCTTTATTAGGTTCACAATACAAGAAGGGGAAAGAGACAGTTATCGAATGGACATTGGTTCTCCTTCATCAAATATTTTTAATCAATCTGTGATGTACCATCATGGACAACAAAATTTAAAAAGACATTTTGTTTTTCTTAAATTCATTTCCATTAAAACTTTTTTTCTAATTGCAGCAAGCTCCAGTTGCGTTAGCTGGAACTGAAGAGCAGAAGAAGGATTATTTAGGGCGCATGACAAAGGAGCCAATCATGTGTGTAAGTTATTTCATGCGACATTTTTTAAATACAAGAACTAATTCCTATCACCTCATGATTTCAGATTTGTTTTGTGGTGTCATTTGGTGTGTTGTTAATCCAAGTGCCACTCTTGGCGGTGCTTAAAAAAACCTCAGCTTATTGAAAGTAAATAATTCCATCTTTAAGTCCAATGGTTGCAGTGTTACTTGATAAATTCACCCATAAAGAAAAGAATGATTTTTTGCATCCGGTGGATTACGATCAAAGGGTTCTGGGATCATACCCATAATGGACGTACAAAATCATGCATTTCTCTACAGGTGCATTTATCAAGAAACAAAACAGTTTACCAACTAACTGCTCGTTGTATTCAAGAGGTTGGTTTTTTGGGGTTCAAGCAGTTCAGATTTCTCTGAGACATGGGAAATTAAAGTCCATTACCCTATGGCAGCATAATAGTAAGGTAGTCATGTGCTGCACGTTTAGCTTGGGTTCAGCTCTTAATGGTGTCATATATGTACCTTTTTTTTTCCCGTACTGTACTCTGGGGTTTGGGTCCTGTGGCAGCGGAGCTTTGGCTTCCTTGGATAATTGTACATCACAATTTTCATCATGACTTTTGTTGTTCTTTCACTGTCAAAACACAAACTTGAACCTTATTGTGGACTTCTAAGAATTGTGGGAAGGAAAGAAATTGGTCACACACACACACTCAAGCTGGACTCCAACCAACGATCTTTGTATTGAGCAGATTCTAATTTGTGTTTCTCCTTTGATAAATGTACATACGAGAAGGAGTGTCATGTGTGGCTATATTTTGCAGCACCTGTATTTTGTAAACGGTAGTTATGTGCAGCTGGACAGGGCTGATTCTTTTTCTGTTCTTTGTACCCCTGCAGTGGTAAATACATATACCTTGTGTGCCTTTATCCTTGGTTTGACTCCTGGCAGTGCCAAAAAAAGGACTCTTACCGATTAGCTGCTCACTATAGGTCCCGATGTGGCATCATCTTTGTTGTTCTTATTCAAAGGTCAAAGTGCTGAAACGGCAGCCCACAGATTACTGATTCAACTCCAGTGTGTGTGTGTGTGGTCAGTTGCTTTTCTTAAGACATACTAATCACTGTAATGCTCTACAATTGTTCCTTAATTTAGGATATCCCCCCCCCCCACCACCTTTTTTTATATAGGCATTTCTTAAACTTACCAGAAGCAAAAAGATTGGAAATCCTTGTTTGGCTAAATTCTTTTCTTTTAAGGCATACTGTGTGACGGAACCTGGAGCTGGCTCCGATGTGGCTGGCGTAAAAACGAGAGCTGAAAAAAAAGGGGACAAGTGGATTCTGAATGGACAAAAAATGTGGATCACGAACGGTGGTGTTGCCAACTGGTAATGAACATGTTATAATATTTCATAATTAGGAAAAAAATATATGCGAACAAGGGAGAGCTGTACAATAATATGCCCATTTTATATGCACTCGGAAAAAGACTTTATTTTTTGAATTAGTATTTCGTGTACAGTAGTTTTAATTATTGAAGTTTTGGCATCTGCCAACAACCCCATAAAATACGTACATGTTCTTGTACACCACTAATCTTTGTGTTTACTTTGAAGGAGTTTGTCTCAGTAAACTTGGTCACATACCCTGAACCATAACACATTTATTTATTACATTAATACAACATGCATCCTTTCCGCCATATGCAACAATACTCAGTAATATTGTTGCATATGGCAGGAATTCATGATTCTTTTACTAACTTGTGATTTAAACTTTAATTTATTTCTCCGTCTTAACGTGGTTGACTTTTATACATGAACACCACATTTTCTACAACACGTATTAATGTAAAAAACAGTTTTAAATCGATTTTTCCAGACGATTCTCCTTAACTTGCGTTCAGCTCTGCTCAAGGCACAATTAATAAAATATTCTAATTGTATAAACCAATAGTTACTTGAATTTTGAAATTCATCAAGTTATAAAAAAAGTATCTTCATGCAGTTTTTTTCTTTTTTACCAAGTATTTTATCATTTCCTGAGTAGATTGCATTATTCAATTGTTTCGGATACAGGGAGAGAATGGGTTCGATAGCAAGTTCTGTTAAGAGAGTTCTTTTGTTCTTATGTTTTGGATTTAGGTTGTATATATATATATATGTCACCTTGAATCAATATATAATGTATCAACATGTTCCACACACGCAATATAGATGCATCTTAGTTTAGAGATCGTGTTAGGCTTTTCCTCTTGCCTTAGGTAACCCGTCGTACTATAATTTTAAAGAAAAAAAGTTTTTAGCTAAGCTGTTTTGAATTGAGAATGGGTACTAGTACAGATTACGACAACTCCTTCAAGATGCCAATGTTCGTAACGAGTATCCATCATAATGAAATGTTGTTTTTCAAGCATTTTGTAACCCAATACTTTCCTTGAATCAGTACTATGCCTATTGGTGGTGTGTTCTTCCCCCTCTCTCTGTTAAATGTATTTAAAACATCATGTCAGTAAATCATATCACCTCAATCTCTTGGATTTGTAAAAATAAAAAACATTAAAAACAGAGTTTTGAAACTTTCCTCCATTAACAAAAAAAATATTTATTCATAAATAACAGAATTACAGCATGTACTGTATACACGTCCATGGTGGCAAGTTTTACATAAAAGTCACCATAAAAAAAGGATTATGAAAAAAAAAATTTATAAAATAAAAGGATTATGATGGAAAGGTAAATCACAGAAATGTGTACTTACATTAAATTATGGCCAGTTTAAATCTTGTTTATACATAGGTATCTAAATTTAATACTAATTTGTAAGAATTCAGATAACACTTATACATAAATTCCATAAGATTAAGAGGACGAAAATTATTTTTGCCCTCTTAATCTTATGGAATTTATGCATAAGTGTTACCTGAATTCTTAAAAATAGGAATCTAAAGATTTGTGTGATCTGTTTTGATTTTGCATAAGAATTATTTTTTGATCGTTGATTAAAGAAATTTTAACTTTGTAAACTAATTAATAACAAGTTCCTGTTATACTTACTAATATATTATAATAATATAACTTACTAATAAAAATACATTATCAGAGAATTATCAGGGACTAAAATGAATTCAAAATCGATTTTTTGTGACCACCCTGATAATGCAGTATGATGTGCTTCTTATTGAATATCGCCGGCCTCTTTTCTTTGACTTCTTTGTTTAAATCATCCATTTGCTGACAGTGTCTCTCTGAATTGAGCTTTTTGTTAGGGTTCAAAAGCTTGTAATGTGTTGGCCCTTGGATATCCCACCATCTACACAGCATTGTCTTATTCTGGCTCAAGCTTGGTTTACACGTGGACAGGGAAGGTTGTCCGGGCTCACAATATGCTCTTTTCCTAACAATGTTTTCTTAGTTAATCCACTTTTCATCACCAGTTATCATCTGGTCCAAGAAGGGTTTGTTTTTGTTCCGAGCAGGCAGAGATGTGCATATGGCGACTCGATCATGTAAATTTTTCTCACTTTTTTTTCAACAATTTTTTCACTCATGAGGCACCCATCTGGAATATTTATAGACCAATCCTAGAGTTTCCGAATATGATCCGAAATTGTTTGTTGAGCTGAGTTAAGCTTTTCTGTAATCTCCGATGTTGTCGAAAAAGGATCTTGCGCTATCATGGTCTTGACAATATCGTCATTGATCAAAGATGGCCGCCCAAAGCGTGGCTTATCATTAAGTTCAAAATCTCCTGCTTAAAATTTTTCGAATCAGCTAATACACGATTTATCCGAAACTGCATCTCCACCAAAAACTTCCACTAAATTTCGACACGCTTCTGTAGCATTTCTGCCCTGTTGGAATTCATACAAAATGCAGTGTCCTAAATGATCTTTATCAGTAGCCATGTTTACACGATCGCATCTCACTTGATAATGAAATGAGACACTTTTGTTTCAGTTAATTTAGAAGAGCACATGTGTATAAATACAATGATAAAGAGAGACAGCCATGTGTGTCTCAAATGAACATGTGCATGTATGTTGAAAATTGAGTTAACATTATCGTACAAAACTTTCCGGTAGACCTAATATATGTAAATGATGGTGATATTTGTTTCTCGCTTTTCCTTCTTTTTTTTCCGTTGACGTATTTTAATGGTAACCCGATTTTTACAAAACCCGAATATCGCAAGCTGAAGTACCAGTTCTTTCGTGCTCATTGTAAGCAGATTCAACATAAAGTGCAAAAACAAACGCAAGTCTAGTGCCATTTCAACTAAACAGCACAGCCCTGCAATGGCACAGTGTTGTAACATGTTCACATAGGTCACCCTTAACTCGGGTTCGACTCCCAACGGTGCAAAGAACGCTTACTCAGAGATCTCATAAAGATCGCACTGCTCACTGTAGTCCGGGGTTTGGTTCCCTAGGCCTTAAGAGGTTCGGATTCCTCGGAAAACAGTAGGTCCCGGCGCAGCATGACCATTGTAGTCTTTGAGCCGTAAAACCACAAAACAAACAAAACTAAATAACACAATGCAGTTTAATGCCACTCTACATTAACAGCACAAAAGTTTACTGCCATTCTGAATGAGCAGTCCAATAGGCTAATACCATTCCATGTGAACAGTATATTTTAATGCTGTTTTATGTGAACAGCATGATAATTTAATTATATGTGAGTAGCATAATAGTTTCATGTTTTTCCACGTCTTACTGTTTGCTCTTCTCTGGTAGATGCATAATAATAAAAATCAAATACAAAATTAATTTTTATCCAATAATAATTTATAAGTAAATTTAAATACTTTGCTTCTCTTCAAGGTATTTTGTTTTAGCCCGAACCAACCCAGACCCAAAATGTCCAGCAAGTAAAGGATTTACTGGTTTCATAGTAGACGCTGATACAAAGGGTATTACAAAGGGACGTAAGGAATGGAACATGGGCCAGAGAGCTTCCAATACCTGTGGAATAACCTTTGAAGATGTCGAAGTTCCCAATAAAAATGTTTTGATTGGTGAAGGATCCGGCTTTAAGATTGCTATGGGAGCTTTTGATAAGACCCGTCCCCCGGTAAGTATGACATTGGCCAAATGTAGGGATATAAATGTAGATTATTATTAATGTTGTAATGTATTATTACCCTCCTCGGGGCTAACACAATTGCCAAATTATGGTCAACATGCAAAGCCTCCATAGCGAGATTTTTGTGTATTATAGGTAATTCCGACACCCACGTTTTTAGTTCAAACTAGAGCCTTTTATTACAAGTGAAAAAGAAGCATCGTTCCTGGTCCAGATTCGAACTAGGGCCTCTATAAAAGTTCTAGTTTGAGCTAAAAACATGGGTGTCAGAATTACTACCTCTTATTATTAATGAAGTTACCAATGAAGGAAATTTGATAATCAGAAAGGACCACCTTGGTCAGCAACTGGTGCTCGGAAAAACAAACCTGGTAGACACAAGTTAAAATTGCCATAGTTATACTTCTACATCTATTACTGATTATTATTCCATTTGTGTATGCCTTTATGTAAAAACAACACAACACACACCGAATTATTCACATTTTCATTCGATGTTGGAAAACAGTGTCTACCCAATTTTAATAAGAAAAAGAATTATGGTAACCACCAAAATTAAACTCCTTTATGCTTTATGTGTGCTGATTTGCTTTTGCATAAAGTTTAACGTTATTATTTAAATTATTTAAGACACCTTTTCCTCAGTTACATTAATTTTATTTTAATTTGTCTTTGAATAAACTCTTGCCCTTTTCATTCTACATAGAACAGATGAAAAATTTGTTGTCCATGTTTACAATTTTATCGACGATTAGTTATGAGTTGCCGACAATTTCGCTTTATCGCCATACTGGTTCCATCCCTAATTAATATTATAACTTGCATACCTGCCAACTTGTATGATTTGTCCATACAATGTATGTATTTTGGTGGATTGTATAAATGATCGGTAAGATTGTACGGGGTTGGGTTTTTTTTTTAATTTTTTTATTTTTAGGGGGGAAAACAAAAAATGCACTACAGAGTTGCGACCTCAATTCATTCTCATAACTAAGTTTGGACGATGTATCGATATATCATGAAAAACCGATGTGAAGCCGACATCGTCCCACTGGTTTCATAATTTTCAAATCGGCAATGCATCATGATTTCATGGTGTCATACCGTCAATTCCGATGTTTCTTTGTGTGCATGCGCAGTTTTACGATATCGTCTCATCGCTTGGTCTGGACGGTTTCACACCATCCTCATAAAACTGCACATGCACACAAAGAGACATCGGAATCAGCGGCGTGACATCAGCAAACCGCTCCTATGGTTTCCGCCAGCTAGCGGTGTGAAACCGACTAGACTTAGAAATTTTAATTTTATTTTCCAAAACTCTACACTGCACATGCCCACGGACTTCACTTTTGATACTTCTGAATGTTTTCTTAGGGGTGGTATAAGAATTGAGGAAATGCGTTTCAGCAAATTAGAAACTTGGAATGCACCAACCAAGCCATCAAGGATGTATTGGGAAAGGGCCTGGAGAAAAAGGCCCTCATCCTTTATCTATACTGCTATTGAGACTATGATTACGTAATCAGAGATTGTACGTGAGGACACTTGAAATACCGCATATCAGGGCCATTTCAGGTGGGGGCCGGAGCCACCATCCCTTTTCTTGGCTGCTATTGAGGCTACGATTACGATATTATGTAATCATAGATTGTACGTGAGGGCTCTTGAAATGCCACATCTCAGGGCCGTTTCGGGTGGGGAGCCGGGATCTATTTTTGATTTTTGAGGAATTTTTCAAATACAATTGAAAAAATTCTAAAGATTTTTTGCATTTATGGGCCATTTTTTTCAGTTTTAAGAAAGAATATTTAGCTAAAAAGTTTATACATATATGTATATAGTCCTGTTTTTTCATTTTCTTGAAATTAGGTTAAGTCTAAAGAAAACATAATTTTTATTCCACTGTACAGTCTGGGCTTCCATTGATTTCATCGTATATCAATTGGAGAGGGTATTATGATATCACCACTACTTCTTAATTTATGCCTTCCATATCTATACAAATCAATCTTCTCTTTTTGATGTTTTTATTTATATATTACTTCCGCTTCTCCTAATTATATCCAATCCTGGGCAGCGGGGGCTTTGTCAGACCCTAAAGTCTTTACCCTTTGCTGCGTTGACAAATGAAGTTAACTAATAAATTGTAAATCACTATCCCCTCATGTAAATAATCATATGTCTGAAAAAAGCTTGATTTAATTAACACAGTATTTTTTTCCTAATTATAATTTTGTAGATGTGAGTATCCATCAACATGGCTTTCAAAATTATTGGGGAAAGGGATGCTAAGCACATATTATGAACATTTATGCAATATATATATAAAATTGTAATTTATATGATCATTAATAACTTATTCAATTTCTGTAGATATGACACCACTAAAAGTATGTTCTATGTGTAGCTCTAGATAGAGGGATATAACTATCGGCCTTTAGAGATATATATCCCTACATACGATTACATTTTGCTATTACAACTAAATATAGACCTTCATGCTCTCCTTTAGAGTGAGTGTGAATTCCTAATATGCATCTGGAATCCATTTTATTAGTGTGAAAAGCTGGCCAGAATCTAGATGTTACACCATGCATGATTCCAAACTCTCTGGCAATATCACTCATACTCCAACTTTCTTCTGGTTTCCTAATAAATTTTCTCATGAAATAATTGCGAAGGTATCTTTCACACTTTTTTTGGGGGGAGGGGATGGATGTCAAGGGGTTCAAGATAAGCAAGTGATCAACTTACAAAGGTAGTCAATTTAGCTGGTTTCATTGCATTAGTTTGGAATGTATGATAATTTATCCTTTCATTATACATAATGAAGGATATTTCTACTAAATATGCTTCTGTAACAGTTTCATTAATATAAAAGAAAATGCAGGCCTAAGGCATCTCTTTTTTCTCACTCTTGAAAATCGTAAGTTTTAACATTGTGGCGTATTACTGTAAGCACCCCAGTTGAGTGGAGCATAATACTATGAGGCACTACTGTAATTGCACTAGCCAAATGCCAGTTTACTAAAAGATTTAAATGTTTGTGCATGATTGAGTTGCATGTATTGTTCTTTCGTTGTATGGAAACAAGTACACGTCACTATATGGCATCATAGGACTTTGATAATATCCTTATCAAGTTTAGAGTCAGCTCTTCTTCTTTTCATAGACTGCTAGCTAGTCAGGCATGTTTTTACTAATGCAGTTGCTATGCCATTTTATTTCTCTAAACTAATAAGTTGTTTGTATGCAGTATCCATTACTTACTTAAACGTCATTTTGCTTCTCACAATGTAACGCTGAGAGTATAATATTGAATGGTATGTATTGACGAAAGTAATGTACATTTTTTTCTTAAGTTAAAAATTTAATTTCTGTTACATTAAATAAATAATTGTTATCATTGATGAACTGCTTGGATAACTTATTCCACTACTATGAAGCCGTAGCAACAAACTATACCTATTGCTATTTCTTATTTCACTACTTGTTCAACGAATGCTGAAAATGTCTTTTCGCCACACTACAAATATGGAGTCAGAGGTATGCCAAAAACATGGAACAAATCGGGGTGAATGCATTTTCTTCTAAAAGCAATAGTAAGTACTAATAATGAAAAGTAATGTATTAAACCACGATAACATAAAGCTAAAAATCACAAACTATAGAAACTAATTTTCACGGCTATTATATGCGTGGTTTAATGAAAAAAGGATAAAGGTATGATGGTGAATAAAAGCTGCTCATCTCAATGTTGTTCCAACTTGCTTTCTAATTTCATCATTACTTCAGTTTTTGGGTATCCATCAACTATCGGTTCTTGCTCATTTTAGCTATTTCTTTTTTTCCAATAAAATTTTTACCTGTTCTCA
>QLNU02015270.1:115039810-115051879 GCA_006491805.2 Dysdera silvatica | reverse complement strand
GATCAACAAAAAGACCTTTAAAAATACACTTAAAAGAACATGAGGCAGATATAAGACTAAAACGAAAAACGACAGCATTGTCCCAATGGTGCCAAGCATACAATCTTATCCCAGCGTTTAATGAAACTAAGATAATTGTAAAAGTACCTAAAAGAGAAAATGAATTAAGGTGGAGAGAGGCAATAGAAACCTTTTGTAGTAAAAAGAATATTTGTAATTCAGACCCAGTATATATCTTAAGTCCGGCATGTCAATATCTTTTAGAAAATACTGAAAAAAAAACGCGACACTTGGCGGTGGTGGCGCGGATGGCGAGGCGCCTCCACTGGCAAAAATAAGCCAACAACAGAGATTATAAAACACCTGGTAACAACGCATTTCAATTTAGCTACTAAAGGGCTGTTACAAAATGGCCGAGACATGTTATAGTTAATCATTTTCTTTTCTTTTTGTTTCTGCGGTATATGATCGAAGAGTGATTTTTATCCATCATGATTTTGAACATTCTGATGATATTTTAAATAAAGTGAGTGTGGCTAGATAATATCAGCACTCAGGGCCGTGCTTAGGAGGGGCGTGTGAGCTGGGCGACCGTCCAGGGCTGCCAAAAAACGTAGTGCAAATACAAGAAATCAGTTTTTAGCAACTCCATATACTTTCAACAAAGTATTTGGTTAACTCACCTTTTGTGTGTGTGACGTCATACTTCCCATAATGCAACCTCTAAATGGTGGTCAAAATAAATACACGTGTTATTAGTCAAATGTGTTATCATCAGGAGCCTATGTACATTATCATGTTTATTGTGGTGGCCATATGGCCACTGCAGAGACTCCTGGCAGCATAAAAGACTAGAAAAATTACTTTGTAAGTTCTAATATTATAAAACAAGCAGCTTTGTTCGTTGAGAAACTTTTCATTAATTCGTTATAATTATAATAATTAGAGTAATAATAAATTACAATGATTCGTATTTTATTTAATTTTTATCCCCTATTTTCAATTTAACTTCATTATCTGCTCTTTATTTTTACCTACATCGTTTAGACCAGTAAAGGACTTTTATGACTTAAGAAGGACTTAATGCTAAAACACTGGTAAATTTTATGGTGGGGCAGTGTCAAAATATTTTTAGCCGCAAAATCTTTTTTTCTTAGGGTTGCTAACGCCGTAAGCACGGCCCCATAGCACTTATCATTTTACATCACGGGAACGAAAAATAACTTCGACCGTAGTTTACAAAATAATAAGAATTTTTATTTGCAATTTCAATAGCAATTTTTTTTTTTTATTTCTACAGGAATCATCTGTTTTATTAAGAACGTTCACCCTCTTTATTTGTTTTTAATCGAGTTAATTTTTTATTACTGTTTTGTTTTTTTCAGGTTTAAATGATTTTAATTTAGTTTTTTTTTTTTCCATATCGATTTTTTTCATTAGTTACTTTTAATATTTTTATTAATTTTAATAATACTTTTATTTTGATAATCTGTTTTATAATTCAATATTTTTATTAATGTACCATTCTATGTTTTTATAAGCTATTTTTCTATCGTGTAATTTATGTGAGTTTTTCTTTATTTAAAAAAACTTCTTTTTTTTTTTTAATTTTAATTTTTTAGTCATATATTTCTTTTCAACTCTCTCTTGTTGTTTTCTATTATTATTCTTTTAACATTTTTTCGATTTTCTTTAGTGTTTTTTTACTTACTTTTTATTTTAAAACTTATATTTTTTTTCTAAACTAATAATTTTTTAATTTCTTGCGTTTCTTTTTTCTAAACTGACAATTTTTTTTCATTTCATTCATCATTGGTTTATTCATTCTACTCATACAGTCAGTTATCTGCATATTTTCGATTTTAATTTTTATTTCCTGATTAATTTAATCAACCATATGATTTTACCAACAAATATGGATTTTAAGGTTTCATCCCTAATCAGTTTTTTTAATTAGCGATACATTCGCGCGGTTTTAAAGATCCTCATATGTTCTTAAAAATTTCCTATATATTTTTCCCTCGAGTTTTATTACTATTATGGTTATAAATATTAGATTTCCGTAATTTTTGTTTAGTCTTTTTTAAAAATGTTTCCACATCGCCAGGAGGCTGGAATCTTGTTGCTTTTTTTTTAAAGAGGTGTTTTCCAGTAGGCCTAATCCTCATTTCTTTTAAACAACATTTCGATACATTTTTTTTAAAGCAAATAAAGCATTTGACTAATAGTCAAATGCTTTATTTGCTTTAAACATTACAGTTATCAGTTATTTCCATACATATACATCTAGTTTAAAGCTAACAATCATCATAAAAAAAAATCGCGTACAATTACATATATATCGACAAAATTACAAACATCAATCATTATCATTTTTGCATTTTATCCTATTATGTGCAATCAAAAAAAGCATATATATATTGTAGCATTAATCAATTTTTAAACATTTTGACGGTGGAAGGTTTTCGTCTTCGTTTTTATACCGATAAGGAACGGTGTTTATATTATTATCTAATATCATTCTTTTGTCATCATGAGGACATAAAGATTTTTTATTTGTCTCCATGCTGTACATGATGTGTTTTTTTACTTATCATTGTTTTCGTTACATTTCTCATTTCTGTGTTCGTGAAAAGTGAGGTATTATATAGCTCAAAGCTAAGATGGTTTTTAACAACGATCTTGTTCACACCATTAGCTTTCTTCACTTCTCCACTTTCAGAAAGAAAAGCATATATTTTTGGTCTCGGTGATACGAATTCTTTAATGATTTCACCATTCATTTCATCCTTGAATTTTCCCAGCGTCTTTTATTTATGCCACTGTAAAGACTATAGTCTTTCGTGTAAACGCTTGTATCCAAAAACGACCAAAAATCTTCCATGTATTTATACCAATCTTCAGTTTTAGTCTCATAGAAGAAGCTATCAGTATCCATATACAATATTTTCACATCTTCTTGATATCGTGGTTTAATTACATCATAGTTCAAACTATACATTAATGTTCTTTGAAATGTCTAAGATAGATGCACCTACGTATATTGGTTTATTAAAAAATATTTTCGTTGTATCCATGTGAACTTGCACTAAAAAGTCTCCATTTTCTTCAAAATCGTTCTATTCTTAAAGTTTGGCTTGGAAATCAAATTTTCCGATTTTCCAGTTCTAAAAAGAAAAGTCTTCAATCAGTGTTTATTGCCTGTCCTCTCTTATGGATCAGAGACATGGAGTCTAACAGTTGGAGCAATACGAAAGTTACAGACAACGCAAAGGAGCATGGAGAGGTGCATGCTTGGAATAACTAGGAGAGATCGAAAAAGGAACACTTGGGTGAGAGAGCAAACTAGAGTAGAGGACATCATTGTTAAAGTAAAAGGGCTGAAATGGCGATGGGCTGGGCATTCCGCAAGAAGAACGGATCAATGATGGGCAACTTAAATTCTTAACTGGATTCCAAGAATCCACCAAATATCTAGAAAACGTCCTTAAACTAGATGGGTGGATGAAATAAGATACCAGGTTGGGTTCACGTGGAAGCGAATTGCTCAAGATAGACTTGTGTGGAAAGCATTTGTAGAGACCTTCATCCATCAGTGGATAGATAATGATTGAATATGATGATGATGATTTATTTATTTCATTAGTGTAGATGTATAGTTGCAAAATAATTCATTTTTATGTTTGGGCTACAAATAGTTCAAATCCGCTACTTTTGGAGCACAGTTTGCTACTTTTTAATCTTTAGATCTGGCAACACTGCATATGGAACTGATTTGAATTACGAATGTGAAATATTTACATATGAAACTGATTTGAATTATGAATATGGAGTGTTTACATATGAAACTGATTTGAATTATGAATGTGGAGTATTTACATACGAAACTGATTTGAATTATTGATATGGAGTATTTACATATGAAACTGATTTGAATTATGAATGTGGAGTATTTACATACGAAACTGATTTGAATTAGGAATATGGAATATTTACATATGAAACTGATTTGAATTAGGAATATGGAATATTTACATATGAAACTGATTTGAATTATGAACATGGAGTATTTATGTATGAAAATGAATTTATGTAGATATGAAAAAAAAAATTTTGAGTTACCTAACTGCTGGGGTTACCAGAGTTATAACTGCGCTCTTGGCTATGATGAACTTAAAACGCTTTTAATGGAAATGAAAATCAATAAAAAAAAGAGAAAGCATAATAACTTTGAGCAATGACTGCAACAAATGAATGAACTGACATCACAGTCCATTTCTTATAAATTCTAATAATAATAAAATCTTTATTTCTGGTAAACACTTCAAATATTTTTTACTTTTACACTAGAAAACACAATGTATAATTATTTCAGGTACAACTAAAATGGCTATTATAAATATGTGCTATATTTTATTCATATGTGTTATTTTTTTCCTACGATAACGTTTGGCGCCTAATGCTTGCCCAGCACGCCAAAACACTGTTTTCACCTGTCATGCAGCGAAGCATCCTCGTATGGTAAGCTCTATTTTCAGTGGGCCGTAGCTCGACCCCCAGGTCGATTGGGCCAAATTTGATTTTGGATCTTTCATCTACTCGGTCATATTGGCCTATAAACCGAAATTCAGAAAAATCGAGCCTTGACAGTTCGCGAGGTTCCCTTGTGGGTATATTTGCACGTATACCTTGTGGGTATATTTGTACGTATACTGCTAGAAGAATGGCCAACTCAAAACGAGAAACGTCGTCTTGAATTATGATTGCGTAACACTTGTAATTGAATACTTGACTAATGAAGATATGAGTAATTTCATTTTGGCGCTTAGTGATTCTCCTCAGTCAACGAACAGATTTTCTGTTTCGAAACTCATCTAGATCCAGCTTCCAGAAGACGAAATCCTGAAGTAGGATTTGAAGCTGCTTCGACAGATGGTTTCACTAAAAAAGCAAGATTTAAATAACAGCTTTCGCATCGCGACGTAGATTTGCCTTTTTATCAAAATACGAAACATAATAACATCAACATAGTAATAGCAACGATAGATTAATTTTTGAATGAAACGTTTTTTCTGTATTGCGACATTTAGATTAAAATATTTTTGGTTTGTGAACTGAAACGAAATAAATTTATTCGACCTGTGTAATATTTTTGCGGGATATGTGTGAGGCGTACATTTTGAATCAATTCATTGGTGTGTTTGAATTAAGAAAAATGCCCATTGATTAGATTAGAAATCGGAGAGAAGAGAATGCAATAGCTTGTTACGAAACTCTCTTTCAAATGGGTAACGCACTCATTGCATGAATCATATTTTACGACTCCTTTAGATCACATATCTTCATTCAGTTTCGTATTAATTTAGGATGAGAAGTACATTAATTTTGATTTAAATATACTGATTTTACATATCAAAATGTGATTTTATGATCAGTATTTTTAAAAGTACTGATTTGAAATTTTTTTGATTCAATAAGCGTTGAGAGAAAATTTGTACTTTATTTACTTTATGAGAAACTGTGAATTAGGATAGAATAGAGCTAGAGGTGACACACACGTATTTTTAATTTACGAAGTGGACGAATCTGAAAATTTAAGCACACTTGAATTTATTAATGAACATGATCGTGTTCTGTATTATTAGTAAAAATTATGATTTTTTTTACACTTCGTTTCGATTCAAATCCCAAGAAGCCACAGGCTGTATAGCACAGGGCTAGAAACTATGGGAATGGAAATAAGTTAGGCGTCAATGGAATCTAACAATTTTTCCTTAGTTGCCAAAATGATTTCCTTGTGTTCAATTTCAAGATCATTTGCTTTGTTCCCGTAGCATTGTGCTGTGTGTTCATACCGTAGCACAATTACTTACAATGACGATGATAAACAAAACAGGCATTTTACAAATTATAAAGAAACAGTTATTAAATAAGTTATTTTCTTCAATTCCTTCTATTAGCTCACACTCTCCCTATATATATATATATATATATATATATATATATCTTGTTCAAATTTTCAATCGTTAATAAAATACTTTCTATCCATCCAATCAAGTTCAAATAAATTTTTTTAAACTTGTAGTGGATGACACTTGATGTTAATACAGTTTTTTCAAATATTAATTCATTAATTAAATTTAAATGATTTTTTTTTTGCTTTCCTTTGGTGTATTTGGCGATTAATGCTTGCCGCCAATTACAGCCAAATGTCGCCAAAATTGCTTTTCGCAATTTTTCCCTTTCTTCCCTTTTATTTGAGCAGCGCATTGAAGGAATTGACTTTAAAAAAAAATTTTTTTATTATACTTGTTTAAATCCGATCGCCATATACATCCATATGCTATATTTCTCCACCATAAATGAATGGCAGACAGCGTGTCGGATTTAACCATTGTTAGGCCACACAGCTTAACAAATAACAAGTAATCCACAGTAGGAGGTAATAGCGGAAGTCTTGTTTATATTTTAATTAAATTAAAACAACTAAAACCTCTTTTGTTTGTTTGTTTCAAACAAACAAACCCCTTTCACATTTAGCTGTACTCAAAGGAGGAATCATTATAAAATACAATACTTTGCTTAAATTACAAAATGATAGATTCTGACATTAAATGCTGTCAAGCAGATTTACATGACAATTCATGCATATATCATCACGTTATATATATATAAGAAATATAATTTTTAATTTGAAGCGGCCATGGTGAAAAATTGGAGATAGCCTATTTTTGAAGTACGCTATGCCCAGAGTTAAAAATTAGGAGCAGAATGTCATCAACACCATGTCATAATTTTTTTTCAGTTACTGAAACATTTTACTTGGGTGCAATTAAAAAAAAAAAAAACTCTCGTCGAGATAAATTTTAATTGAACGTTTTTATAAAGGTGCTTTTAAATAAAACGTGTTATTTCATGTTTCGCCCCTGAACAGCAGGGCCGTAGGCAGAAGCGTCGACCGCTGTCCCCCAACTGCCTAAAAAGTTAAAATTCGCGGAAAATGTAGGGGGCATTTACTGGCAATTTTATGCTAAAACGAACAAATACGATTTTGTCGATCCGGCTCCTCAAATGCGTCAGAAAATCACGAAGTATCGGGGGATGGGTGTTATGATTATTTTATGTGCATTATGATAAGATAAAACAATGAAACTTTTTGCGAATCAGTTTATTTTATTTGACAACAAAATTTTTATTCCCAATTCTTATTTTGTAGGGAGGAGAGGGGAGACTTTTTTCGAAATTTTAAGTTAAGACAAAAACGGAAGATACGCTTTCTAGGGAAGGGCAGATCGACGAAATTCAACGGACTAAGATTAGAATTAAAAATAAAAAAAATAAGAATCTGCTGCCTTTTAAATTTTTGTGTTCTGGACACATATAAATCCGATATTTCTCCCCAAGTAACAAAAAATCGTGCAAAATGTAGGGATGGGCGCTTATTGCGAATTTTCTGCTAAGAATTCGTCGACCCATCTTCAAATTCAAGAGAAAATTGTTGAGTACTTTACAGTCTGATTACTTTATATGCATTATTGTAATATATATGTAACGTTATTTATATAAATAAATTTATTTTATACGATGGTGAAACTTTTTCCAAGTGCTTGAAGGAGGGGATAGACGCTTTTACAGCGAAAACGAATCAACGGAAGCTAATAATAGGTTGAAAAAAGTGCCGTCTTCTGAAATTTTTCACTCCCAAAATTTAGTACGTGGGGAGTTTGCTTGCCCAACATGTCTATTTATCGGTTTCAATTGCACATGATCGCAATTTAAAATATTGTGCACATGTAGACACTCCGCCAAAGGAACTTTACTACACGTTTCGTTTTGCATATAGCCTTAGTGATCGAAAATCAATAGCAAACTTAAAAATTGAAAATGAGCGTGAAGCCAAGAAATATTGCTAAACGTAAACTACCCCTAAAAAAACTTCCTTACAGGTAGAAAGGCTATGTTGAGACGCTAGTGGAATGATCGAGGAGGGAATCGAGGTATCGTAGTTGGCTACAGCCCATTAGATTATAGACAATGGATTCCACCTTAACGAAAGTAATAATGATTCTGATCTTGCAACGTGCGTCGGTGAGATCGGTAGAAGGAAAAATAAAGGATTGAGCAATCGAAATTTGCGTCATATAAACAATAAAAATTGAAAAAGTTAGGCACCAAAAATGACTGGGTCTAAAATCTTTGTCATCAAAACGAAATTTATAGGTACAAAGTACGATTAACGACCGCGAATTTCGAACCCTGGAACAGCACTGTGTTTGTTTATTAATTTTAGGGCGCAAGGATAGGTAGGGTCATGCTGCGATGTGACCTACAATTTTCCGAGAAATTCGAACCTCCTCTTATGAGGAATTCACGGCCCAAAACGCGAGTCTCACGTCTGGGTCATCATAGTAAGCATGGGTGGATTTACCATTTTGCCGCTCCTCCCTACACCCCCTATCAGTGGTAGGAATATAAATATTGCTACATTTAATATTTCCATAAATATAAGCAACGAGATTTTTTTTTTTATTTTGGGTGATTCGAAATGAAGCGATTCATCAACGCTATCGTTTATTATTACGCATTTGTAGTGTTTGGAAATAGAAACCTGTCTAAGCTATATATAAATCATTTATCACAAATATAAATTTTAGAATATAAAGGTAATGCTAACTTAATTTTTCTTGTATCTTTATAAAATACAAACTTTGAAGAAGGGAAGGCGAAAAATAATACTCGTAATATCTTCACAGGCTATTTAACTCTTTAACGCTCAAAGCACCTTGAATTTTACGTCCTTTTAAGCCCAGGGTTTTTCCGTTTAAAATGAACTAGTCCAGGTTTGGGAGGGGCAGAATGTCTTTGTTTGGCACATTTTGGTCTTTCAAAGGAAAAAGGGGGGAGTTTATCCATTGGGGGGGGGGCGTCTTTACGAGCAGTTTGCTAACAAAGATCAATGCAGCCTATTGTCTGATAAAAACGCGATAGTTGTAAATGCCTTATCAGTCACGAATGGAGACTTGTTATTGTTACATCTATGTACATCCCCAAAGATAGTTTACCTTGTAACGAAATATATACTGTGTGTTTCGGTTTTGATGAAAATGTTAATATTTAGGTTTTTGCATGAACCTTACTTGTATAGGAATAAAATTTTACCAAAATTTTACGTATAAAGCGGAAAGCTTAGATAAAACTACTTTGGTTAACCTAATCGATCAACGGGGCCCGAGTCCAGGACTCCACTTTTGGTGAGCCCCAAATTGTACGGAAGTATAGGAAAATGCGGGATTTTGGATTTATGCACGTTTGGGGGAGGAGGGGGGTAAATGTACATAATTATAGACCTCCCCCAGTCTTAATTGTGTGTAGTGTGCTTCATCTGACATATTGTGCCTATAGCCCACCCTCATCCTTTCGTATTGTTGATCTAGCTTTTATTGGGATGGGGGAGGCTTCTGTCAGGCATATTGGGGAGGGCTTGAGCTCCCCTTGTAACAACTTTCTAACGACGCCTCTGCATCAAATAGCAAATGTTTTATTTTGTCAACGATTTTTCAATAGAAAACGGCCCTGCAATTTGAAGACGATGATCACATACATAAAAAAATGCAAAACGGGCCAGAAAGGGTATTGTAGTCGTTAGAAATAAATAAACAGCTGTGTCAGTGCTGTTTTCGTGCAATTAAGAGTTCGTGGGAATGTTCTATTTGCCAGCAGTGTTTTTGTTTAGAATGTTTGTAAAAATGTAGACCATATCAAGGCGAAATATACAAACCATCATATGGGGATATATAGAGTGTTGTAAATATCTATCTGTAAATAAAATTGTAAATAATTATAAGTGAAATTATGTGTAATGCGCTATATGGCTGTGTACGTATCTTTCAAAGCATTATATTTAATTGATAAATTATATCCCTTGATGAAATTATAACTTTTAAAAATTAATAAAAATGAAACATATATATGGGTATTGAAAAGTATCCTAAAACAATGCATAGCTAGGGAGGGGCAGCCGAGGCTTGTGCCATGAGCGCCAGATTTTTGGGGGCGCCAAATGAAGTTAGAAAGATTCAATTTTAAATGCAAATACTTTGTAATAAATATTGGATAATTGTATTAAATATTTTTAATTCAAAATCACCTAAAATGCATGCATTTTTAATATTTATTATCGTTGTTATTAGCCTAAAAATTTCGTCACGAGAATTTTCGTCACGAGGAGGGACGTCGAGCTAAGGGAAATAAACGTGGATCCAGCCTTGTTCTAAAATATGAATCTACAAATAAATATTGTTTTTAAATTAGCCATTGAAGTAAAAGAAAATTCTTAAAATATTATTTTAATATAAAATTCTATAAAATAAGGACATTACTAAATAATAATTATATTTCTTTTGTGTAATTTATATTGTTCGGTTTGCGATATCAACATTTATTTTATGGCTTAAATATTTATCATTTGTGACTGACCATTATTTAGAGATGCTAATCAGTTGAAGTTTTACTTTTTTCACAAATTGGTAATTTTACTGCATAAATAATCGCTCATGAATAAGGATAGTAGAGTGTAATCGTTTATGATTACACAGTAAAATACACCATAGATTTGCATCCTAGTGAGAGTTCATTCCTTTGATCTAACGAGTGACGCCTTCGCACCCAAGTAGGCGAAGCTAAGTCGTCGTTCGACGTAGCTTGGATGACTTCTGGCTGAATCTGGATTACCCCCCTATTCATTTGCGTGCTTGCTTGTTTCTGTTTTCGCACACTTTTCATGAAGAATTTTTAAAGGTAGTTGTGTATATAATGTTATACATAGGTGTAGCTTGAGGGTTAAATGTAGCGCAAACAAGGGGGGGGGGCAAAAAGCAAAACCCCAAAAGTGGGTGGAAAAATACGATTTTCCCCCTGTTCTAAAGAAACTGAGTGCATGTGCACCCCTAGCCGCTAGATTACGCCTATAATGTTATAAGCACAATCTATATACAAAATATTGCATAAATAAAAAATAGTATATAATTATACGCAATTGTGGAACGTATTTCAAGAAACAATTCAATCATTTTGTAAGTACAGTAAACTTTTTTTTTTTTTAAATGGCGTTTTGCGCTATAGCTACATGTTCGAATACAGGTAAAAGCGTGAAAGGAAAAAAAGTATTTTATTTCATCCTGTCCTTTTGAATGATCTGACCGAATTTAAATGCTGGATTCAACGATATCGCAGAACAGATACTTTGAATACAAAAAACGCTAGAATTTGTATTGAACATTTTAAGAGTTCAGATTATCAAGACGCTATGATGAATCATTTGCTCGGTTTGCCAAAGAAAAACTCTTAAAAATCATCTGCCGTGCCGATTCTTAACTTACCTTTGGGTAATCTATAAGAATTAACACAAACAGGTTAAGGGCTACAAAAAAAGAAAATACTAAGTAATGCTTCACACAGAATCAAGTGTTTAAGCCCCAAAAAATCTCGTCTTCCGAAACAGAAAATGATTCAGAAAACATCCAAGACAAAAATGAGGCTAATGAATGTGATAAATGCCTAAAATTAACTATTGTAAATCTCAAAGAAAAGCACAATAGAAAAGGGATACATGGCTGAAGTCTCCAGTCGTGAATAAAAAAGGTAAAATTTTAAATATGATACTTTTTTTTTTCTTTTGGAACTGCTTTTAACTTAAGAACTGTTAAAGTGCTAATTTCCAAAACGTTTATTGTAAAAGTTAATAAACAAATTAAAAACTATACATAACATATATATATATATATATATAATATACTAGAGGATATATATATAAAATACTAGAAGAGATCGAAAAAGAAACACTTGGTGAGAGAGCAAACTAGAGTAGAGGACATCATTGTTAAAGTAAAAGGACTGGAATGGCGATGGGCTGGGCATATTGTAAGAAGAACTGATAAAGGGTGGACAATGGAAATTCTCTACTGGTTTCAAGGGACCACCGAAGACCTAGAAAACGTCCTCAAACTAGATGGGTGGATCAAATAACAAAAGAGGTTGGGGAGACGTGGAAACGAATGGCCCAGGATAGAC
>QLNU02015270.1:115016012-115039710 GCA_006491805.2 Dysdera silvatica | reverse complement strand
AGGAAAACTTTCAGGCGGAGTGGGGGACAACTTTACTTTTCTATTAAAATTTTCAATAAATTTAAATAATGGGCATTTAAATACCCATTTTCTTTTACTTTATGTAAATGTATAATTTGCAAGGGGGAAAGAGGGGGTGTCCTCTTTTTCCCCCCCTCTTGGATTTATGAGTGTTGCATTAAAATATAATTTCCGTCGTACTAGAGTGTTTTGCTATATTTTGTATGTGAGTAAAAGGACAGCAATTTTTATGAACAAATTAACTTTTTAAACTTAAATCAGGGGCATTTAATATTCCTTTACTAATGATTTCCAAAGCTCTCTCGCAAATCTCAGGTCGTGGAGGTCAACAGAGCTACGTCATAACTGGCGATCTCCGGTGCCAGCGCAGGAGCGAGAGTGACCTAGCCCTTGTATTCTATAAGCCCTGATCCAGGATAGGCTTTTTAGCCATTTTTTTTTATTTGAAAATCGCAGGGAAACCAGCTTAGTGCCTGTGACTAAATAGCTATTGCATGTTTTAAAAATTATCGGGCCACATCGGTTGAAAATCGCTACACTATATAACGAAGTTTCCATTTTCCTACACTGTTCTTTTTTTTTTTTTTTAATGCATACAGTATCGTACTCAAAACACATTTTTTTTTAATTGCAGGATTCTTCCACAAATGACGAGATAGGAAGTGCAGGCAGAGATGGTGACAGAGGAAAGAGTTGGAGGGTATTCTAGATTAGCAGAAAAAAACCAATATGAAACGAGTTTGTTTGCGGGACGAAGAATTTCTAGTTTCTTGGATATTCTATACTATCCAGGAATTGATAACAAATAAGATAGAAGAAAAAGGTGATGATGGAATGGAAGCAGAAGAGAATATGGAACAAAATTATAATGCCAAAACATATTCTGATAGTCTTGTAAACTATCGAGAGATCCAGAACTTTGATTTAAACAGAATGTCTACTAAAAGTAAAAAACCAAATTTCTAGAATATTTTGGTGCATTCCTTGGACCTTAAAAAAAGGGTTCTCAACCTACTTTTTACAATGGATACAATAGCTGTATAAAAAATAGCTCGAAGCCCCTAATTATTGCCAAAATGTGACGGAAAATGGGTGAAAATCACTAAAAATTGCCGTTATGATCAAAGACAATTGAAAGTAAATAACCCAGTAAAAAATTTTTTAAAGTATTGTACGAAAGATATAATTTAAAATTCAAAAAAAGGGCGTAACCGTGGCCCACAACATCGACTTTGTGACCTCTTATTTATTTCTTGACCTTCACGACTTCGTAGACATCCTACTTTAAACCAAAATAATGAATTTTACCGAAAATCAATATTTTTATTTCAAGACAGTTTTCATAAAAACGAAGTAATCGTGAATCGCTGATTATTTTTGTGTAAATTAAAATAAACCAGGATTAGTAGAATTTTATTAATATACTATAATCATTTTAATTATGTGTCTTTATTGATAATTTTATCTTGATTCTTTTTTTTTATTGAACCTCCACATTCCAGCCATCTCTGAAGGACGGTCACTTCTGTGACGTTCCACGAATTACTTATTTAGATTTTTTCTTATATCAGATACTGTATGCCCATTAGCATATGCTAATGGGGCTAATGATATAACTCTATGCGTATGGGGTCGCAACCCCTTATTGCGATGCAACTGTGTGTGTATATACATATAGAGTCATAGCTCTGTAAGACGGCCCCCCCTCCCACCACCACCACTTAAACGTTAGCACACGAAGAAAGTTCATAGGTTCAAGGTAGTTTACAAGCATAGATGCTGATTGGTTGTATTTTTATGAAGCAAGGAGAGTAAAGCTGAGCCAACAAGTGGTGGGACAGCATGGGTAGAAGCCCAGATGTTTGTTTGTTTGGCTTTTTTATGGCGCAAGAGCATCTGGGCTATACTGCGCCAAGTAGCCCAGATGAAGTCCAGGGGCCCACGCTGGCAGGGACCCATGACAGGTGGGCAAATGTGGCTCTGAGAGCCGTATGCGGCACTTCGTTAAGTGCGGCTCCCATTGAAAATTTAAATCCCTTTTTTTATTATTTCATAACTTTTTTCACGCATTTTGCTAAATTGACGGATACGAATAAAGAGCATTTTTGTGTACGATCTTAAAAACAAAATATTTAATAATATTTCACGAGTGAAAAAAAGCAAATATAATTAATATCGAAGAAGAAAAGTCAGATGAATACAAATTAAAATTGAAAGATTTGTAACCAGATTTCAAATATAATTTTGAAGATTTGAAAGTTTGAAACCTACATTTGCATATTTTTTGAACCCATTTGTGATATCACTTAAGATGGATTTTAAATTTCTGAAAAAATACTTGCTGGAAAATTGGAGTTATTAGATATAAAAGAGGATCAGGCATTGCAAATGCAGCACAAATCTACTTCTATAATTGAATTCTGGGAACTAGTGCCAGAATTAAAATACCCTTACTTAAAGAAAGCTGTTTACTATCTAATTTTAATTTTTGGTCCAACACATTGCTGAGAATCTTCGTACGCCACGATGAAGTTCGTGAATTTTCGAAATACCGTTACACTCACCTCGAACAATTTCTGCGGACGGCTTTTACAAAATTTTCGCTAAATTTCAAAGATTCGACCAAAGGTCTTTCTTTAAATGTGATAATATTAATATATATATACACTGTTTAATACATATTTTATTTTTATTATTAAATTTTTTAAACAATGTTGTATTTTCTTTTCTTTAGTTTTATTTCCTTGTACATAGAACTTTATGCTTGTGTAGAACATGCAACTATATTAAATAAATTTGTGTATTTAATACAATGTTACTATGGTGTGGCTCTAAAATTCATGAAAAACCGGAATGCGGCTCTCATTGACCTCATGAGTGTTTACCTTTGACCTATACTGTGGGAGACCAGGACCTGAAAAAGTAATATTTATGCCACTGCCCAGAAAAGGGGTCATATGGGGGAGGGGTTCGAAGTGAGCCGTGTTGGCTCTCGACGGCCCTGAGCACGGCTCGTCAGAATATACATACAGGTCTGTAGCCAGGATGAAGCGGCAAGGCAAAGGACATATGGGGCACAAGGCAGAGGACATATGGGGCACAAGGCAGAGGACATATGGGGCACAAGGCACCCGGGGGCATCATAACATTCCGTCCATGATTTCGGCACCAGCGTGAAAAAATCGTAAGTTTTCTGGTACATTTGTAAGTCATCGTAAATGATTCGAGCAGCGTATACCATTTGTTACGTTTATGTAGCACGCGTGTGTACCTATTTTTATACTTTAACTTCAATACTTTTAAAGTCAGAATGTTAATGTGACATAATTCATAATACAATCATGCATATCAGATTCATTTTTCAAATTTACGTAGAAGTAGTTTTCATTTTCACATTTTCCATGTTTAAAAGGATCAGATAGATCTTCATCCGCAACAGTTGTCATCTTTTCTTCACTACTACTTTTACGATTTGAACTAAATATATGTATACAGCCATTGCATAAGTTAAGGCAGTATTAGTTTTATTTATGACTTCGTTGATCATTTTTAATTCAATATTTTTATTGGTATTGAACCCATATTCAGTATATATATATGTATTATAAAACTTTCGTAATTAAAAAACTTCGTTACAGGCACGTTAAGAAGGGTAGAGTTCCCTCCCTCGCAAAAAATAGGTATCTCTTTACTAGTACATTTTCTATCAATTTTGTTACAACTGATAGCAAACTTAAAAATCGGAAATGAGCGTGGAAGTCAAGGAACACGCCTAACATAAACTATTCCTAAAGAACTTCCTTATACACAAAAAAAGACTATGTTAAGACGATAGGGGAGGGAATCGAGGTATCTTAGTTGGCCAGCGCCCACTAGATTGCAGACCATGTGCTTGCCCACTAATGAGAGCAACAATGATTTTGATCTTGCGACATGCATCGGTGAGATTTGCAGAGGGGAAAAATAAAGGATTGAGCAATCGAAATTTGCGTTATATAAACAATAAAAATTGAAAGAACTTAGGCCCTAAAAGTGACGTCTGGGTCTAAAACCTTGGTGTCAAAATGAAATTTACAGGCGCAAAATACGTCTAACGACCGCTAATTTCGATCCCTGTTTCAATCTGATTTGTTAAGACAAAAAAAAGTTGCTTCCTGCAGACCTGATACCACTAAATTAAAAAAGAAAGAAAAAACACATGTTGCATGACGTTATTTTTCCTTCTATACGAAACGTATGTTGTAAAAGTTAATAAGCCCAGCAGTTACGTTATCCAAACTAGACGTTTTAATGTTTCCAATTTCTATTGGCTAGAGATACCAGACGAATAATTTATGTACTAAACTTGTGCATTTTAGTGTAAACGAAAAGCAACTTTTTTTTTTTTTTCCGTTTCGGAATTTTCTTTTTGGCGCAAACTTCGTTAAAATTCCTTTTTTTTTATGTAGCAGGATGGCGCAAGACCGGTCTTTTGGCGCAGTCCGGCACCACTACATTCATGTGTTGTTCAGTGAGATACAATGAGTAGTTTGGTGTACATAACATTTTTCTTACATCATTATTCAGAGTATCTACTGAAAATATGAAACTCAATTTTTACCCTTTTCTTAACTATTTTTATACATTTCTTGACTTCAAAAAAAAGTTACTTTTTTACGATTGATAAAATAAGCTGTATATAAAAAATAGCTGAAAACCCTTAGATATTGCGGAAATATAACGAAAAAAAGCTGAAAATAACTAAACTAGTAAAAAGTCATTAAATTATTGTAAAAAAATTACAATTATATACAAACGTAAAGTCGAAAAAATGGGCGTAACCATGACCTACAACATCGATTTAATGACCTTTTCTTAACTTCCATGACCATCATTTTATTTCTTGACCTTTCCTGGATTTTCATGACCTGGTAGACACCCTGTTATTCCATTGCAATCGATGTTCATTTACACACAGACTCCTCAGTTATTAATAATGAAAAATTGAAAACAACAGTTTCACCAAACACATTTTATTTACATAAAAAAAGGAAAATGTACAAGGATACGAAATACAGTCGAGCCCGCTTAAAAGAATGCAAACAGTTCCATTAAATACTATTTGATCAAGCGGAGCATTCGATCATCCACAGAAATCAATACTAAATTACTATATACACTCAAATGTCTTGTACACTAAGACACGCAAAATACATACGAAATGGCATTTAAAAAAACAATACTATGTAAAAAAAAACAAAAAAACACCTGTGTATTATTTTAATAAAAGAAAAATTATAACTAACATACGCTTGTGGCCTCACCTGCGCAAAAATTGCAAATTTCTTTATAATTTGGACTCACGTTAGTCTATTTTGTATTGCCCCTAAAATTTTTAACTTATTGAATAAACCTGATGTCAGTCTAAAAAAAAACAAAAACAAGCCAACTACAATGCAACACTGTGATAACTAGTGACCCATGATTGCAATTAGACAATTTGGTCTATTAGTCTAATACAATACTATTGGTAATCGACAATGGTATAAGCAAAATCGTAAATACACCTCTGAATGGGCATTAAAATCGCCTATGCGGACAGTCTATCAATTTGCAGGGAAAAAAGTCTGGTTTACAGCATTCCTTATGATGGTAAACCAAACTTGACACACCGGACTCCTACACACCGATGGGAAGATTTTAATGCCCATTCAATCAGTGGCAGAATTGCCACCTTGCCTTACCAAACACCACTAGGTGTAACTGGCATCCCATGTGTTACTGACGCCATATGCGGTTATTTCCATTTCACCGTTTTGCAAATCTTCACGGATGTGATGACTTTGGAGCCACTTCAGACTCAGTAAACTTTGCAGCTCCCCCTTTGCTAATGCCCAATTAAGTCTCTGAACGAAAAATCTAAACCTAGATATAAAAAAAAAAAAATTCACTGTGCTGAATATATCACAAAACTTGGTAAAATAACACAATGGGAACACTTTTCAAAAACTGTGCCCATTGTGTTATTTTACCAAGTTTTGTGATATAGATATAAAAAGTAAGAAAACAGAAAAATTTTGAATCATTATTTAAAAAAAACCATAAAAAACCCCCAAACAAACATGGTAACCCACAACGACAGAACTTCACAATATAATAAAACATCGCTCACTGCGTTTTAACAGTGTAAGTGTAATGTACAACAAAACTAAGGAGGGTGAAATAATATACTTTCCCCCAGCAGTGATGCATGTGGTTTTACGGCTCAAAGACTACAGTGGTCATGCTGCGCCGGGACCTACAGTTTTCCGAGGAATCCGAACCTCTTAAGGCCTGGGGAACCAAACCCCGGACTACAGTGAGCAGTGCGATCTTTTATGAGATCTCTGAGTAAGCGTTCTTTGCAGATCTTGGTCTTATTTCGGTACAGCATCTTTAAATGGTTGCCGACACCTGGCCTATGGAATCGACTCCCGGACTGCCATGAGCAGGTTACATTCTATTTTGGCATCACTGTGTGTTGAATTCTGGTTAATGGCATGCCAGACGAGTGTTACCACTGCAGCACCGCTTAACCAGGGTTAACGACACACTAGGCAAGCGATGCTGCAGTGGTAACAGACTCGTCTGGCATGCCATTAACCAGAATTCAACACACAGTGATGCCAAAATAGAATGTAAACTGCTCATGGTAGTCTGGGAGTCGATTCCATAGGCCAGATGTCGGCAACCATTTAAAGATGCTGTGCCGAAATAAGACCGAGATCTCCTTCCACATGCTAGCTTATGTTCAGCCAAATTATGAAAGTTTAGTTTACTATCTAATCGTTAATGGAAATTAATAGATTAGTTAATTAAAGGAATAAAATTTAATAATCATTAATTTAAGAGAACACGAATGAATTAATAATCAATCAGTTTAGAAAATATAAAACTCTGAGACAAGGAGGGGATTCGTTAAAATGGGTTTCAGTTTAAAATCCCTCGCATGCCATGGTTTGCCAATCCGTGCGTCGGGTCTGAAGATTTCATTTCGATTCGAATTCTTCAGAACACTGTAGGTCCCGGGGCAGCATGACCACTGCTGTCCTCCTGCCATAAAATCAAACAAATCTGTCCCTTTAAAAGATACGATCACGATATTGATCATCATTATCGTCATCATTCAACTTTCGTTTTTTGTAAGGCCCAGGTCCACAATAGCTGTTGGGGTTGTGGATGGGCCTCACGGGTACGCAACTGAACATGGAACTGTTATATTGCGAGAGTGTCATTTTTAAGCGACAAGGAAGAGGTTTAGCGTAAAAGAAATTATGACACAATGCCTCGTCTGCGGTGATCCTCTTTCCGGGATCTAAGTCCAGGAGCTTTTCAAGGAGCTCAACCCCACTGGTCTCTTTAATGTACACCTGTAATAGATTGTATAACTTCAGAACACAGCCTTGCATAATGGTAAAAAATATACTCTCTTGGCAAATTTCTAATTAATGAACAACAGAACTTGAATGATTCTGAGCAACATGCAAACTGTTTAAGACGATTTTTGTATACAAATGAAATACCTTTACATTTTTTAACAATTCAAATATAATTATTTGTGACAACAACGTACAAAGATTGACCAGGGCTTACCATAACTAGTAAAATTTGACACTGGTCGGAATATACGAAATACAAATGAAGAAGGTAAAAGACATTTACCATCTGCAAAAATATTCGCAACGTTGCGAATATTTTGGCAGATGGTAAATGTCTTTTACCCTCTTCATTTGTATTTTCCGACTAGTGTAAAAAAAAAAATTACTAGTCATAATTATTTGTATTTCAAGATGTAAAGAGTAAAGCCATTCTACCTTCATTCGGTCTCTAATTTTCCTTTTGTGATTTTTTGGGAGTTCCATGGTTTGATAGATCGGTAGATTGTCCACACCTTGAAAAGTGTTGGAATCTATGCTACCACACAGTCCAGTAATCAATTTCAGCTGATGCTGATCGTTTTGTCCCTGGAATGTGTCAGAAATCAATTACGTATTAACTACGTAGATATCAAACACATTTCAATACCATATTGAGATACCAAATATATTTCAATTATGCTCAAACAATGTACCAAATATACACTGCCCAAAAAAATTAAAAAATATTGTCAGTTTTCAGTTAAAAAATGGTATAATCGGAATTTCTTTTAGCAAAATGAAAACAGTGTTAAAAATGCAAATTTTCAAACATCGGAACAAGTGGAAATATGCAAATTTTATCTGTGACGTCGAAAATCATGTGTGAGTGACAGCGAATGAAAATAGGCTGTCAGCGTACTTACTGGAAAAGGTGAAAAGAAATGATAGTCTTGCTTTGAGCGCTTTATATCGGTGAGGACTATGTCTGAAAGAATTTGTTTACCAGAATCTTAAGCCTGGAGGATTATTGGTCGCTTAGAAGCAGGCCAAAAATAAGCCGTATTTACAGATTCTATAAGAGTATCTCAAAGTGTAATTTCCAGGATCTGGAATCATTTATTGAAGACTGGAAATACTTGCTGACAACCAGGCCAAAGTCGTAGACGAGCAACCAATACCAAATAAAGACAGATATTTAAGGCGGATGGTGACCAGAAACTGAACGATGAATACCACTCTCCTCGAACACCACCTTCGCTCGGCTACTGGCACCACAGTATCCAGCCAAACTGTCCGAAACCAACTCCACGCTGTAGATCTGTATGCTCGTACACTTATGGTATGTGTTCAATTAACAGCACGTCACCATACTGCCCGCAGACAGTGGGCAGGAGAGCATGTCAATTGGAGAAGGCATGAATATAGCAATGTCCTCTTCTGCGACGAGTCCCGTTTTGCAATTCATCCTGATAATAGGTGCGTTTCATTTGAAGAGAACGTGGGACTCGAAACAATCCTGTATTCGTGCGAGGAAGTGTCAGATTCGGAGAAGGTGGAGTGATGGTCTGAGGTGGTATCTCCATTAATGGTTGCACAGACCTCCACTTCATTAGAAATGGATCTCTGATGGCGCAGCAGTATAGAGATGATATTCTTACACCTTTTGTAGTCCCTTACGCTGGAGCAATCGGAGATAATTTCACGTTAGTGGACGATAATTGCAGGTCACATCGTGCTGCGCTGGTAGATGATTTCCTTTACGACAAAGGAATCATACAAATGGTTTGGCCAGCATGTTCTCCAGAGATAAATCCAATAGAACATGTTTGGTACATGCTAGGCAGACGAGATGCTGCCCGCCTATGTCCCCTACAAACAGTTCCACAGCTGGAAAGAGCTCTTCAGGAGGAGTGAGACGGAATACCCAGCATCTCATTAATAACCTGATAGACTCCATGCCTAACAGATGTTCAACGTTATTGTTAGTCAGTGGAAACCATACCCCCTATTGAAATGGATTTTCCACCAAAAAAACAAAAAAAACAAAAAAAAACCCCCTCGTTTTTGGTTGTTTTCCTCAGTTACACAATATGTGTATTTTGCATTTTCTGTCAAAAAGACTCAATAAAATACATTATTTTCTTTCATTCATGCGTGACTTCATTTCTTATAGCACACTATAGTCTGATGATAATGTATCAGCAACCAAAACTCGCAATATATTTGCAATATCTATCAAAAATTTCAATATCCTTTAATTGTTTTGAACAGTGTATACACAATTTAACTTCATACTTACCCACATTAGACCTAATATATTACAGAATCTTATTCATGGTCCCCACTCCTTTGTCCTGATGAAATTCAAGGACTTTTCAAGGACCAAATAATGTTTTCCAAGGACTTCATATTGTCAATTGCAATGAGCATAAAAATTAAAATTAGAGTGTTTAATTATGTTGCTCCTTCTCAATTTGGCACCCCGTCAGCAAAAGCTCCCCTTTTTGCATTCCTTATGGGTCATGCTCATTGGGCAGGGAAGGAAGGGGGCGTATCCGAATTACTTCTGGCTTTGTTCTGGAAATAAGGAGAAATGCATTTTTTTTTTTCCTTTTGCCAAAATTTGAAAAAGGATTTTTTGAGAAAATTTCAAGGGCTTTTCAAGGACCAACCACAGTTTTGGCAGTTTTCAACTACTTTTTAAGGACCATGGGAACCATGTTATTTATATATAAACAAAATAGCTAACTAATCAACAGAGCGGTGATTCATACTAGACAGACAAGAAGAGTATTTATCCACCTCAATAAAAAAAAGGCACAGGAACCTAGTAGGAAAAGATTTCCCCTACTCTCTAACTGGAAAAATTTAGTAGCTAACGATGATCGAATTCACTGAGCCCGGTTAATTGAACACAATAGACTAAATACTAAAATATTATACATTAACCACTCAGGCACTATATGCTAATTGTGCGCCCCCCCCCCCAGATACATTGTCTATAATAACCGCCTTCTGACTTGGAGTCAGAGTTTCAAGTATGCTTGGCTGTATGAAAACCCATTGTGAGGCGATGTCAATCATCTGTATGGTGCCCCCTTGGTGAAATGACTGACAATATATATTTTACCTCCAACAGACAGTAAAGATCTCAGAGTCCATACTCTCTGTAAAAAAAATATATTCCATGACTACTATGATGACATGATCTGCTGAGATACCAGTATAGTTAAATAAGTACCAATGGGTGGATGCAAGGGAGAATTATATACTAACTACTATGTATTACATGGTTCTCACTCTTTGACCTGATGAAATTCAAGAACTTTTTAAGGACTTCCAAGGACCAAATGATTTTTCAAAGAATCTTTACATTGTAATATACATATTAAAATTTAGACATTATAAGCATAATATTGAAATTAGTGTTCAATTATGATGCTCCTTTTCAACTCGGCGCACTGCCACCAAAAGGTTTTTTTTTTCTTTTCTTTTTTTTTGCATCCCTGGTATCAGCTGAATTCAGCGGGTGGGGGGAGGAAGGAGGTGTGTTCAAAGCAATACTGGCTTTGTTTTGAAAATAAGATGAAATACCCCCTTCCCCCCGCCAAAACTTGAGAAAAAGATTTTGAGAAACTTCAAGGACTTTTCAAGGACCAACCACAGTTTCGGCAGTTTTCAAGTACTTTTCAAGGGCCCTGACTTAGCAAAGAAAATTCAAGGGCCGTGGGAACCATGTATTAATCATACACACTAACTTAAAAAGTGATGAGCAGATTCAGAAGTTTTAAAATCAGTGAGGAATTTTTCAAAGGATTTAAGTCTAAATTGCATTCAGTCAGATAGTCTAGCTAGATACAAAACTTTTTTGCAGTCTAGCAGAATTCACTCAGATGTTATTCGGATTGTGTGTGCCATACTATGAAGCTTTCGCCAGGGCGGCAAATTACCACCGTTAAACAGGAACAGTCTTTAATAAACAATATTGGGATAGGTTACAGTAATCAGTTTCATAAAAGATGATAAAAAAAACATTAATTCTAGTACTTTTGGCGTCAAAAATGGCGTCCAGTGGCTATAGGCTGTATCGATTGGAGTAGTGAACACATTATTTGAAGCAGAAGTGGTTTTTAAATGCAAGATTTTTTTTAACAAATACAATCAAAACTTCGGTCAAGCAATCGCACCTCCAAGAGTAAAGTTTTCCTCTTTCAAAATTTGTTGCAAGTTGACGAGAATCACGGTTGTACTATCTAGTTCAGAAAACTAGAATTATTTGGGAGGCGTGGGGGGTAAAGGTAAGTTTTCGAATGATGCAGGTTATTTATGTGGAAAGTGGTTAATAGTGCATACATATTTTTTGAAGAAAATGAAAATACTGTCTTTATATGTAGGGGTGTACCCCCTCCTGCAAATGATTAGCTTTTAAGGCACGTCCAATGACTTCTAAAACAGAGTGCTGTTTAAGAACCTTTTAGACTAGTGAGAATCCCTTGACCGGTTGAATTTCCTTGACAAAAGGTCATTATGAGCCAAACAAGATGAAGATGAACATGCGTTTTTTGTGAAAGGTGAAAATTTCTCCAGTACAATATATATATATAAAAGAATAGTCTTTTCGAAAATACAGTAATGGCCTTAACGTAACTTAATATACTTAATGGAATATAATGATACTTTTTAAAACACCAGGGCCGTCTCAACAGTTTCAGGTTCCCTAACATAGACTTAAAATTTGCTTACTGATGGTATTCTGTACTGCAGTACAGAATCTGCAGTGGATCTAATAATCCAAAAAATATTTACTTGTAACGTACTCCAAGCTAATTCTGGGGACCACTTTTTCATCCCAGGTAACTCATAGGTTCATCTAACACAATGGTTCCCAACCTTCTTCAAGCCGACGTCCCCCCCCACCAATTTTCATAGCAGCCAAGTAATCGGCAACCCCCTCTCATGGCAACTAAAAGATCTACAACCTCCCTCTGTCCATTACTGCCACATTTGAATAATAAAAGCATTTTTAACAGAATAAAGAAAACACATTAAACATAAAATTATATTAATTACATATAGCCAATATTATATTGTATATATAAAGTTAACTTATCCAATAATGCAAAATACTGCAAAGGCATGCATGTTGAAATATAAAATCATTGAAAACATTTGTTACAAAATTCCTTATAAAAATAATTGCAACTGAAAATAGTTGCAGCGACCCCCTCCCTCAGAACCCAGTTCCTGACCCTCAGGTTGGGAATCACTGATCTAAGAAATTATCTAACTATGGAGAACGAATGAAGTCTATGGCACAGTAATCGACAGAAAACCTGCTTTTTTCAATAAATTGTCACTGTCATGATGACTCGGTAAGAAAATGGTTGTTTAAAACCATTTGCCAAAATTAGCCAAAGATGTGAACGACATTTTAATCTGCCGATTGACTAGTTTTAGCAGGTTAGTATTCTAATACAAGGACATGAAACGGAAAGATAGCAACACTGGCAGAATGACCCCCAATGAGTTACTGTCTCTGTAACAGTTTAGTGAAATTATATTTATTACACATTAACATGCTGAAATGGCAAACAACATACCGGAAAGAGGGGAGCCTTCGCATACATCTCTCCCATAATACAGCCAGCACTCCAGATGTCTACTGCAGGTCCATAGTCTTTCTTTCCCAAGATAAGTTCAGGGGGGCGATACCACAAAGTAACAACCCGGGGTGTAAAGCAAGGTGGTGAATCCGACTCGGCCAGCACTGTACTTTTCTTGTATGGTCGTGCTAGACCAAAGTCCGCCAACTTCAAAACACCATCCTTGGTCATGAGGATATTCGCTGGCTTGATGTCTCTAAAGAAAAGAGTATTATATAACACATTATACAGATCACACAAAACGTATTTTACAGAACGAATCATCATTTTAGACAAGCATGCTATGAGCTCAATTGGCATATAGAAGAAACGACGAAAGAATTTACGTATAGAAGAAAAAGAGTGATCGCTTTGACCCAGAGTTGATGGTTGGTTGTAGTTTTATGGCGCAAGGACAGCAAGGGTCATTCTGCACCAACCAAGGTGAGATCATACATACAGTTGACCCAGAGTTAAACTAGAGACCCTCCGTTAGCTCCAGAGTGCCTTAATCATTTGGCCACTAGGACAGAAACACTGCTCCCTTTCTTCATTTTTAAGGTATTACATGATATCATTACCTTTCACAAGATTAACACAAATGCCAAACTGGTTAACACATAAAGGCACCACAGCATTTTTTTTGTGCATATTTTGTGGGGAATTAAATATAAATAATCATTTTCAACACCCACGCTATTGAACAGAATATAATACAAGGGGGGGAATGAATAGAGAGTATGAATGTCCACAAAGTTTAGTGTATGTGAAAACCAGATCGTTTAAAAAGAAAAATTAAACATCACGCCAAAGTTATCCCCACCCAAATCATGCCATGCTCATTCTCCGCTTGAAATCTAACGATAATACGTGGAACACTCAACAAAATTTCTGCAAAAGATTTGACTAATTCTACCACGCATATTTATAAATATTCACCACTTCTGTCCCATTATTTCAGCTAATGCGTCATTGTATTATGATCCGAGACCATAGGCATGTGACCACAGGTTTAACGTGATTTCTGCATTACAATATACTTAAGATAAGGTTACCTTTCACGAACCAATCCAAATGCCCTAGCTGATGCATATTTATGACTTAAGAACTATATAGGCTGCAAGAATTATCTTAAGATGGCCTTTCGAATGTAACTCTGGGATTAACGGGACGTCTTCTAACCCACAACGCACTTTTAATCACTTTCCCAGAATTTGTAATGGAGTTTCTATGGCATAAGATCATGGATTAAGCCACTACACGATAGCAAGAAGGCTAAAATTCAACATACCATGTTACTTCAGTAGCCAACTTGGTTGCTGAGGCAATTTCTTGCGTAAATTTGTGGTGATTTGTCTCGCGCCTTGTTGTACTTTCCACATTACTACGGTCTTGATGGTACAAATAATACTGTTTCGTAGCTTGAAGACAGTGGAACAGGGCTCATACTAATATTGGAGAAAAAGAAAATCCCCGACTTTTCCAACAAATTCTACGACTAATTGCAAACAAAATTTTTAATTGAACTTTAGTTTCAGGGAAAATAAAGTCACGTTCGTGTGAAACTTGGCCATTCAGAAAAAGGTCCCCCCCCCCAACATTTCCAGGTTTTAACCCAAAACTCTTATTTTCCCCAACGTTTCCCTGTGTTTTAGAGACGTCAAATTTCCTTACAATTCCAGGCATGTGGGAACTGTGGTGAAAGCCAGGCTGAATAAGAAATTTTGACAATTCAAAACGAATGCTTGTATTGTATAAACAACGAAAATGGATAGAGATTACAACAAAATATTATTTTTTTTATTACAGTGATCATAGGAATTGACGAAATATTAATGAGAACTTTTGACAATGAATATGAAAAAAGGAACTGAACTTTTTTTTAAAAGATAAAATAAGCTTCTTTTTTTTACTTAATAGTTTTCGACACCCATGTAGAAATAAACTTAAACTAGAGCTGTTTTTTGTTTAGGAGAAAAAGAGACGCCATCCCCATCCTGGTTCAAATCCAGGATGGGGGATGGAGTCTCTTTCTCCTAAACATATACAGCTCTGGTTTGATCATATTTCTACGTGGGTGTCAAAAATTAAGTGAAAACATAAATTCCTCCACAAAATCTCGCCCTGGTGGCTTTGTGTGTTGACCATTATTTGGCAATTGTGTTATCCCTGTGAAGGGTAATACTAATAGGCGTGATCAAAAGTATCAGGATCGGTACCCTATGTTTAAGGAAAATACACGCAGAGTGAAGAGGCTCGGCAGATATTGACCTTGAACCCTCCCACACATGCACCAAAAGTCACAACGTCATAGCTCCCACCACTTCTTTACAGTAGAGTTTTGAACAAACATCGAACTGTGTTTTCGCATTCATTATGGAAGTTCAGAGAATCTGCATCAAATTTTGCCAAAAGCTTGGCGATGCCTGTGCTGAGACCTAAGCAAAATTGAAGAAAGTTTGTGGAGAAGAGAGTATGAGCCACGTAAGTGTTTATGAGTGGTTCAAACATTTCCAAGATGGCCGTGAAATTGTCGAAAGTCATGAATGTCTGGGGAGGCCCTCAACCAACAAAACTGATCAAAACATCCAACATGTGCATTCAGCTGTGCGGGAAAATCGTCGAATCATTATTCGTGAGTTATCTGAAGAGTACCACATTAGCTACGATTTAGTGCAATATATTCTGACTCAAGATATGAGTATGAAACGTGTGTCTACGAAGTTTGTGCCAAAATTGCTCTCCGCAGACAAACAAGAAGATCTGTTTTCAACTGAGCTCAAGCTCCTTGAGCGGCCAAGCATTAAATTCCCCAGGTCCCGCATCCACCGTATTCTCCAGATATGGCACCCTGTGACTTTTTGCTCTTTCCAAAAATTAAATCCCACTTGAAAGGAAGATGATATCAGGGTGTCGAGGAAATCCAACAATATGCGAAGAAGGAGCTGCTCGTTATTGCAGAAAATGGGTTCCAGTCTTACTTCCAACAGTTGAGAAAACGCGGGAAGAAGTGTGGAATTTCGGAAGGCGACTACTTTGCAAGTAGTCCCCTTCAGGGGCCAAATTTGCAAGTACTGTAGTTTGTTTTTTTTTAAAGCCCCAATCCCAATACTTCTTGACTACACCTTGTATCTTATAAAATAAGCTATTTTTTCATTTGTTATTCCACCATAGTAAAGATAAAACATTCTAGGGGTAATTTTAAACTCTAGTGTTCAGTTTGCATACCAAAAAGGTAGAGAGTAGACATTTTAGAGTTACGGGCACTGGACATTTTAGAGTCCATAAAACATTATAGAATTAAGCAAATCACATACCTATGTAGAATACTGTTTTCATGAATAAAGAACAATCCCTGAAGCAGTTGCTGTATAACACACTTCACTTCCCCAGGGCTGAACTTCACTTTGTTTTTCAAAAGACCCGCCAAGTCGTGTTGGCAGAAGTCCATTATTAAATAAACTGTCGGTACTTTCCAAGTGTTTGAACCTTCTGTAAACGAAAACAAACCATAAAATCACTGCATGTTAAAGTTTTTATGAGATTAAGGGTATGGGGATGTTCCTTACCATTTTGGTGGCAAAGCTGTATTAAATTTACAATGTTGTCATGCTTGAGTTTTTTCAAAATGTAGATCTCTCGCACAGCAGTCATGGGAAGCTAAAAACAAGTAGGACTTTGGTTAAAGTAACAAAGAACAAAAGAGACGTATAGGAAGTACTTTTCAGACATACATAAATGAAGAGGGGGAAGGAGAAGAAATCGTCTGCGTTTTCTTGCTTTACCTGCACTCGAAAAGCCCATTAAAACGAATGTCCTACGACTGTCTGTCTACCATCTGATGGTCTTCATAACAGAGGTGCAAGGAGTTTGTTTTTGCGATGAAAGGACAACAGAGGCCATGTGCACCAGAATCCACATTTTTTTAAAAGAACTCCAACCTTTTAAAATCTAAGACGCCCACCTCTAAACTACAGTGAGCATTTAGTGGTCCCATTTTTTTTTTTCAGAAGGAATAGGAGGAGTGTAGAACTAAGCCAGTATTGTTGCTCTCCTATATAGCCAACATTAGAACTACTTAAAATCTATGACAAAGAGAAACCTTTTGATCGGTTCTATTAAAAACAATTTTATTTCACTTCGGTATTTCTTCATTTACTAATGGGGAAGACTATGTATAGATAGAGTAGTACGAAAGAAATGAAGAAGGATTAAGATTACATTCGTGGAGAAATCTGATCATTTAAACGCAAAGATAACTTGGGTGTGAACTTATTCATCACACCACTAAATTAACTCAAAAATATAATTGTAAAACATCCTAATTGTCCAATGCAGTGACGTAGTATGATTTCAAAATTAGGTGATGCCAACTGTTCATAATTTCCCTTGCTCAAATAAAAGCCACATTTCCCATGTATATCATGATGATGATAATAATGATGCATCTATGATATATGACTTTTTTTTAATTCAAGGTGGGTATGGTGAATGATAGGAGATGGTCCACTTTTGTGGTCATGCTATGCCACAAGTCCAATCAATGCATTTAAAATACTGACATGCATTTTTTTTTTTTTGGAAATGCAGGTATACACTAAGCGGCCAAATTATTATAACTGCCAGACAGTTTTATGCAAAATAGTTATTCCGCAGATCAAGACTGTGTACAAGGTTGGTGGTTAACCTCCCATTTCAGCAGCATTACTGCTGTAAAATCAAATTCCTTACGAGAGAAGACTTTTTTCATCAACTCCCGTCTCCCAATCTTTTGAAGTCTCGTGCACAAGTTGTCTGAACATGGGCAAGAATGGAGGTAAAGGAATGCAAAGACTAAATAAGTGTATTTCTCATGAAATAATGGGTAAAAGACACACAACCTGTCCAACTTTGTGAGTGAATGAATGAATGATTGTAAGGATTCGGAGCAGTGGTGTTAGCATTAGCAAAACGGCAGCACTTGCGAATTGTTCGGAAACAGCATGAAGTGTTCATAGAGAGGACCAGCAAAGAAAAACTAGGTCCAAATGCAAAGCCTGTAGTTGTAAATAGCTGCAGAATGTTCGATTAGAATAAAGAGTGTGGGCTGATTAGTTCAGTTCAATGGACAACAGCGCATCAAATGACGAGACTATCTGAATCAAGGAAAAATGTAAGTGACCCTTCAATGAAAAATATGCCATATTTTACATCACAGAAGGCTACAAAAGAACTGTCTGTACACCACTGTTACCTACTGCAGACATTGTACTATGCTTTCAATTTGCTCAGGAACACAAAGTGTAGACAGTATATTATTAGCAACATGTCATGTGGTCTGGTGAATCATTTTCATGTGGATCATAAGATGAGGGTATGGAGACAACAGCAAGAGACTTTCCAGCATCAGGATTCTTCAGACAGGAGAAAGTAATGTTATTGTACGGAAAATGTTTCCATGGGAGAATATGGGGCCTCTGATTCATGTAGACTAATGTCTGATCAGCCAAGTTTACTTAAATATCATCTATAATGTAGCCCACTTCAATGAAGTACTGATCTGGTGCAGTGACAGCTAAACTAATAAGCTAAATATGGGCTGAAGCCTACAGTGGAAAATTTTTTTATGACTAGTTTGCCACCAAGAAGGTTGCAAAGATGGGGCTGAATTTTCTGCTGGTAAATTGAATTATTAACTTTTAATTGTTATGTTTAAAGGTGTAATTACGTATTGACAAAAATGTATTGCCACAGGCATCAACTTGGGAATTTAACGGAAGTGCCAAAATATCTGTTATGCCTTTAGATTGGTTTTGGTAAGATTACCGGGTTCCCACTCTTTTATCCTGATGAAATTAAAGGACTTTTTAAGGACCAAATAATGTCTTTCAAAGACCTCACATTGTCAATCGCAATGTACATAAAAATTAAAAATGCAAGACATTATAAGCATAATATTAAAATTAGAGTGTTTAATTATGTTGCTCCTTTCAACTTGGCACACTGCCAGCAAAAACCATCCTTTTGCATTCCTTGCGTCAGACGCGCTCAGTGGGTGGGGGAGAAAGGGGATATGTCCAAAGCACTACTAGCATTGTTCCAGAAATAAGGAGAACCTTTTTTTCTTTTGTCATAACTTAAAAAAGATTTTTGAGAAAAATTCAAAGACACAAAGTGGACAAAACTTTTCAGGTTAAATCCTAAATATCTGATTTATTTCAATATAAACATTAACGGTAAATTTTTATAGGAAAATAACATCATTCTGCAAAAGTTTTAAAGTGTAATATAGATTCAACTTATTTTTATTTAACATGAAATAGCATGACAGATAAGACATATGACTATTTTAAACACAAACTTACAAGTCCACCTGAACATATCTAATTTTTTATAAGACTAATTAAAAAAAATACAAATTGTTATTCTGCTGTAAATGTGTTATAGTCTGAGTAAAAACTACAATTAATTTTGGAATTTATAAAAACCAAAAGTATTAATTAAGACTGGTGCAACTATGATTTTTAAAATGTTAGTTCTCATATATCACACAGTATGAGCTCCTTATTAAAAATACCTTTAAATTTGAACTTTCGTTGGCTCTAAGTATTTTATGTGATATTATTGTTGCTTTGCAATTTGTATTATTACTCCTCTATATACATCCTAATCATATTTGATAACTATCCACTGTCCACATTTAAACTTCCTTACGTTGGTTATTAAAGGCATGATTGAAATATTTTCTGTCATTCAACCAGTTTCGGAATTAAATTCTATTCCACGTTCGCAAATGGATGTCATGGAATAAAGAAGGATTCCTAGTGAACAAGGTTTAAAGCAGTGAGCTTTTCGGGTTCCAGGCATTCCTTTGATTTCCTGTCCATCAATTATCCATGTTTGATCCACGCTTTCTTTTACTACACATTCAAAATATACACGGAGAACAATGATATTTGGGTAAATTTTTCTGCTGCATCAGCAAGACCTGCTTATGTTTATGGGTCAATTTTTCTTGATTTGGTTTTCCGTGCACACATCGCTTTACAGTTCTACCAATTTCATAAACAAAACCTTTCCCATGCGAAGTGGCAGAAAAATGCCAAGTGACTTGAAAATCACTTCTAGTCACGTGGGAAATATTGTGTATTTTTGCTTGAAGTGTCGTGATGTTCTGCTGATGATGCGTAAAACCAATTTTGTGCTCAGGATACTGTTCCATGTACAGCTTAAAATATTTCTCCCATAGTCATGCACAAATACCTTTTTTAAAGCTTTGTTTTTACTCCATTATCTCTTATAACACAAAAATCGTTCATACCAGGAGACTTGAACAGTTGTATCATCAATGGAGTAAAATTCAATCACAAGCTGTTTTATCTCTTCGCTTAATTTAGAACCATGAGTTTTCTTTGACATTGAAGATGTCTGTGGTGAATAATGATTGGCTAGCTTTTGGATTACTACTACACAATTCCGAGGGCTATCGGGAAGACTGTGCTTTACTCTTGAAATAGCTTTTCCTAATTCTTGTTTGCTTCTAAATGCTTTTTGAGGACTAACCATTACTTGTACAATTTTTTTCTTTAATCCATGCGGTCTATGGTTCATTTTATCTTTTTCTTGTCGTATTCCTCGTTGCTTCTCAGTTTTGCTATTACGTTGTTTTTTCCGCTGCACTTTTTTCTGTTCAGTAGCTTTTTGTTTATATACTCCATATTTACCAGCAATTTTAAGCCTTTCTCATCTCTCCTGTCTTTCAGCAGCTGTTTTTAGCCATATAAAATTAAGCAAGAAACTTTTAAATTTTAAGTCTTACGGAAGACTAAGAACCTATGTAACTTACAGCAAAATTATGCAACACGGAATCTATGAAATCACATAGTTTGAAAACAAAACTTGCTGAAAGTAGTTTACTTCCTCAGGAAATTAATTTATGTTGATATAATTTGTATTAAATAGTTTATCTTTCCACAATGGGAAACTTCTGATGGATAAGGCAAAGTGTGACAGACATGACACTTTTTAATCTTCATTTTTTTTAATTGCTAATCAATTTTTTTTTACCTATTTGGGGTTAGATAACTCATTTTAAACTACAGAAAGAGAATGTGAACTATTGTATACCTTGTGTTATTATTTTTTATTTAAAATGAAAAACCCATCTTTTTTGTGACAAATTAAGACTAAATAAAACTTCTGTATTAAACAAAAACAAAGCTGCTTAAATCAAAAATATATATATTTCAATGAATACAACTTTATAGATTTCTTTGCAAAGAAGAAAAATATGATAAAATAAAACTTATAGAATTTGAAGTGACATGCCATTTATGTATTAGAACAAAAAAAAAATTTGCAACAGGTAAAATGGCTAGAAGTAAACATCTGCAGAAAAATTAACTGTGAGAAAAATGTAAAATTGTGTTGTTTTTTTATGAAATTTGAATATTTGTTATTAAAAAAAAAAGGCAGTATTCACATTTCAAAAACCAAGCATGTATTGATCTTTTCGTGAAACTGATCATATATATATATATACTATTACTAATAGCTAATATTAGCTATTCTCGTTTTGTGAATAACAAATTTGGGAGCAAAGGAGAAATAGATCTTAAACACTTACGCCATTTTTTTCATTTCCTGAAAAGATCTTCTTCAGAGCTACTATTTTTTTTGAAGCTCTATGCTTTGCTTTAAACACTTCACTGAAATGGAATTAGCATAACACATATAATTTATAATTCAACTTGCATAATTCTTATTTCTTTTGTGCAAATAGTAATAGCTTAAAAAATATGTTATATACCTACATATTGTGAAATCATCCTAAGCTATATGCACTGATTTCTGTGACTCACACAGAAATATTTAAAATCTTACAGGTATACTACATGCACCCCCAAAAAAAGTGCGATGTGAATTTAAACACACAAATACACAGGAGGAAATTATTGGTGAAGCATTTTGAAAGTTTGCACAATACAACTTTTAAATATAACTGGATGCAAGGATTTATACCCACCAACACCCCTCCAGATTTGATATACCTCCTTAATGAAATCTATCCCCCTCCCCCCAATCCAAGTGTGTCTACTAACACCTAAACACCCCACCGTAAAAACAGGGAAAATTTTCACCATTATATGATTCCGATCGATCGGATTCCCCCCATGCAATTTTGATTTTTCAATCAATTGTTCAGCGTTGCGTGCTTGCTACTGCTATCCAATACTATTTAATTGACGTATCACCCAGTTGCATGTCAGTGTACTTTCACAAGTGTCCATGGATGTTGCTTCATGCAATCAAACAGTTTACTTGCATGTCAATACCTAGCCTTAAGCATGTGCATTTGTTTTAACCTCAATTCAGAATGGTCATAACTTGAAATGCTACCACACATTGTAATCCCTAGGCAGCATAATGTAAATAACAATATTAAAAGTAAAAATAATCACACTCCCATAGATCAGTCTTATGATGGTTTCTATGTATCGAATCAAATGGCCATGATCAAACACAAGTACTCGATTCAATCTATCGTTATGCTGAATTAATCGATATATTGGCCAATGAATTAATCAATACACTGAATAATTAATCTATTATCCCTAATCCACACCCCCTAAACATTTTGTACACCCCCAGTTTATGAATCCTGGATAAACCCCTAACTGGATGCACTGAACACTAAATACATACTCACGGAGAAGCTGTCACACGATCCAAAAACGGCAAAATTATCTACATCAAATGCAGAAAATCTGCAAGGACATTACTGACATAGGATAACGAATTGTCCAGTGTATTATTGAACCTTGGAATGGCAGAGGTGACCCATCAACATTTAAGAAAACGTATGATTGAAAAACAGTCCTGAATAATCAAAATTGATCAATAAAATGCATAATGCAATCAAAATGCATAATGCAATTAAAATGCAAAAAAACTACACTCTAGAACTCCTAACATGCTCAAGAGTGGAAGAAAAAATATCTTCACGCTCATGATGAGAAATAAACTTGACAGACTGGGATTGTACATCTGTATTACATAATGGAAACCACTGGTTAGCGAGACTAGCTTAAAAAAATAAATCTCCAATTTTTGTAAAGGACCGTAAGAATTGGACTACCGAGCAATGGGAGGAAAACTTGTAATCTGATGAGTCCAGATTTACACTATCCCAATGTGATAGATGCATCAGGGTTAGAAGAGAACCACATGAAGGAGCAACAGAAACTTTGAGCACTGCATGAGCCTCAGGAGGAAGTGTTATATGATCTGAGATTGCTTCTGTTCAGCTAGTTCAGCCATACTATGCAGCAATAAAATGAAGTGAGCTGAGTATCTGAACATCAGTTAGCCATTCAGTACGTTCAGATACTCAGCTGGCCATTCAATATATTCAGCCGAGTATCTGAACATATTGAATGGCTAGCTGATTCCATCAATGGATTCGTTTAATTCCCTGAATGCAATTACATATTCCAGGATAAAAATGTCAGGATTTATCAAGCTCAGATTGTAAAAGATTGATTTAAAGAGCATGCGGCATCACAATTGCGGTTAAGATCATAATTGTAGCAAGAATCTGCAATAACGCGTGTGAGTTTGGAAAAACTTCGACAATGCATGTTTATAAGCATCACTCGTTAGAGATTAGTTTGAGCAAAG
>QLNU02015270.1:114947808-114983778 GCA_006491805.2 Dysdera silvatica | reverse complement strand
GTTAACAATAGCCATCCTTATCACATTTACGGAAGACCTTTACCTTGCCCTTTTTATTGCAGACAGAAAAACCAAAAGCAATAGCGGGTTCAATATCTATTGAAACCCGCTAAAAACTGCCCTCCCTGGTTTTGTGTGTTAACCGTTTGACAATTACGTTATTACTCAGAAAGGTAATAATATTTTATATTATATAATATTTCCTTGCACACCTTCCTTCGTAAGAATGAATGAAAAAAAGACTCCCCCCCCTAAAAGTGGGAGATGGATTTCGTTCTCATTGCCGTGGGAGAACTAAATCAGGATTAAATAATAATATAATAAACATGAATAATCAGGGGCGGATTTAGGGTGCGGGGTGGCGATCACCCCTCCCTTGAATGAAAATTTAACATTGAAAAGGTACAAGGTAAAGGTCCAATGAGGTATCATTTTCAAAAATCAAGTCATTAATCGCACCCCCACTTTGCGGCCGCCATGACCGCCCTGTGAATAGCAATAATGATAATACATATACGTAAGCAGCACCGTAGGTAGACGATCTGCGCCCCTAACCAGCCGTAGTACACCTATGAATTATTTCAGCCGATTTTACACCTGCCCTTGCTTGCGCCCCTGAAGTGGGCCTGCGGCGCCATCTGCAGCTACGGCCCTGCATGCAAGTTCAAAAGGAAGTAAGTATAATGAAGACAGTAATGAAGGTAATTAATATATGCAGATGCTCTCTAAACGTCAATTCAGTATACAGGGCCGACCTTAGCTATTGTGGGGCCCAGGGCAAAACATATTGGGGGGGGGAGGGGCATACATATACGAGTAAGAAAACAAAACAAAAAAATGGAATAATGTATGAACACTAGATAGCACGAAATGCGAGATCTGAAGCAAAAATATTTTTGGGGAAATTTTCAATATTACAAAAATTTTAAATTTGAGAATTACGCTTCGTGGGGCCCCAAGAAGCGCGGAGCCCGAGGCCTGGGCCCCGCTTGCCCATGCTTAAGGAGGGAGGGCTCTGTCAGTATACCTACCCAACGAACACATTCCTAATTCCATTCGATTCAACAATGCATATGATGAAATAATTGACATTCAGTGTTTATTAACCCATTTTAGTCTACATTCAAGGTATTGTGCCTAAAAATAGCCCTCATTAGCATAGAGCAAGGTAATCAGGGCATTTGCATGTTAAGAGTCGCAGCACGTGCCAACAAGCTAAATATAGCTCTAAAAAGCAAATATCAACAACAAAAGAAGCCAATAATGATAGCTATACGTTTTAAAATGAAACGTTAAGTTTATGCTAGCCGCGTTCGCTACTCACAGCGATCGTTATTTTAAGATAATAATCGCAGATTACGTTTACACTCACTAGTTAGAGAACATTATCGTAGCGAATTGAAAAAAAATCGTAATATGTACCACTCTGTTAAAGAGATTTTTAATACGATATAATCGAACTCTTGCGTTTTTTTATGTTAACAACTAGCGTTTACAGCAGCGGTTCCCAAACCTTTTTCAAGCCGCGACCCACTTTTATAGTAACCAAGTAATCCGCGACCCCCTTTTATAGTAACCAAAAGATCCGCCGCCACATTTGCATAATAAAATAGGGTGAAAAAATTATTCACTTTGGCAAATGTATTATTGTACCACCGTTCTTTTAAAAGAATGTATCCTTAAAACTCACTCCCATTCATTTGACTCATTCATTCAATATGAATGAGAACGGGTCTCGTTATCTGATTGTTCATTCATTCCTTGACTGAACGGAATTAAGAATGATCTTTATAATGAATGAGTGATCATTTTCAGTCATCTTACGGAAGAATCATTTTCAGTCACCTTACGGAATGATCATTTTCAGTCACCTTACGGAATGATCATTATCACGTTTATCGTACTTTTTTATCGTTAGCAAAGACACTGAAATAATTCGAAATGTTAATATTTTTTTTTTTGCCACGAAGTAATGTGGTCAAGCTATATCATTATCTTGTCTTTTCGCATGTATTTTACTGTCTGCTAATCTTGGGTTTCAGCACTGACGTCGCGCAGGGGGTGTTGTTGCAATGAATTTTTGTATATTTAACATTAGAATATACGGAGTTTGTATATTTAACATAGGAATATACGGGGTTTGTATATTTAACATAGGAATATACGGAATATACGGAGTTATAGCTCTGTCATGCCGCATAATGCGGGGTTTTCCGGGGCATGAATAAACTTCCCCTTCTATTCGGGACATGCCCGTTAATTTCTCAGAGGAAAACTTTTCAAAAACTAACATTGAATTGGCACTTATTAATTGTATCGATCCTAGAGTGTGGAATATACTCCCCATTAAGTTGTAAAAAATAATTTCGCTCCCAGTTTTTAAAAAAAATTTCGGCAACTAGATATCTACTATATAAATTATAACAGCCATAAAACACAGCAACTATATAACTGACAATAGTCATAAAACATGAAAACTATATAAATTTCAATAGTCATAAAGTATGGCAGCTATATAACTTATAATAGTCATTAACTATTCTATTTAGTATCGATAAATTAACTTTACTAGTGATGGATAACATTTCCGACAAGCACATTCTTAAGCTCAAGCTAGAGCTATTTATGTACAAGAAAAAGCCACACCGCCCCAGCCCGGAGTCGAGTTGGGGACTCCCCCATACGAACCGGAGAATCTTCATCACTCGACTACCAACATGATGGAATCATGCTCTCTTTCTTCGTATGTGAGGCAAGGGCGATCACAGGGGTCATGACCCCCAAAATATATTTTTTCACTGTAAAAAATTCCAACTTTCATGATAAATGAAGGGTGTTATTCCAAGACCATGGCAAATTCTGTCCTTGACCCCCCAAAATGAAAGCCTGTGTCCGCCTCTGATAATGGTTAAGTGCCATACAATAAGATCGTTTCGAACGAACAAGACTTTTGCGAAGCCCGCATGCAAAGAGGAGAAAATAACGATATGTTGTATCAAAAAGTAAAGAACTTTTAAAAAAAATCAACAATTAAAAATTAAAAAAGAAATTAAATTAATCACTAAAAACTCTTCCCGGTGTGTAGACCATTATTTGGCAATTATGTTAGCCCTGAAAAGGATGCTAATTTAACCTTAAATACGAAGAACAGGAGCTTCGTTCCTTCCCTCGATGGCCTAGCGGTTAAGGCGCTACGGGCTCAACGGGGAGACCCTAGTTCAAAGCTAAGTCGAGGACGATGTCCCTTTTTATCCTATACCAAAAAAGCACCAGTTGCTCTCAAACGTGGGTCAAAATTATTGAGTTAAAAAACAAACAAACACACCAGTGATCGAAGATGTCTTTTTAGTTAAAGTGAACTGATTTTAATTGTCCCATTTCATTTTCGGCATGATAATGCACTATCCATAAACCAAAATCCATAACCCATCGATTTGAGTGATAAATAAACGCGGCTGGCCGACCCAAAGTCCTGACTTCAACCCAACTGAACACCTTTTGGATGAGTTAGAGTGCCGGTTGAGAACCAGACCAGTCCATCCAGATAACACCACGCTCTGTTTGCCATGTTGAAGCAGAAACGGCACGGAATTCCTGCAGACCCATACCAGATCCATTGTCATGGCTGCCCCGTCCTTCATGGTTACATAGTTTTAAAAAAAACCACGTATATTTCGCCAAAGAATAAAATTTGATTATACATATGAAGTTTAAAAAGTTAAGTAATTCATTTAGAGCTGAAGAAAAAGAAAGAAAGTGTTATAGGGTTTTAAATCTTATTTTTAAGCAGTTGGACATTGGCCATCAGAGCAGCTGAAGAAGTTTAGGAAACAAGATTCAAATATTGCCACACTAGCGGAAATCCGTTTTCCGGGTTCAGGTCATGAACCTGAGATGGATTTATGAATCAGGCTGTAGCAGAATAAGGTGAGAGTTAACAGGAAAGCAGCCCTGAGCGTAACTTTTTCGGAGGGGGAGGGAGGGAAAGAAGTTGAAAAGCAAGTGAAAAATTTATAAATAGTACTGCTACCTAAAAATTCTCATAAATTCTACTAATATCTAGAAAGCCGCATCTAATTTCCACTAATATCTAGAAGCCGCATATAATTTCCACTAATATCTAAATAGCCACATAAAATTTCCACTAATATCGAAAACGTCACATATAATTTCCACTAATATCCAAAAAGCCACATATAATTTCCACCGATATCTAAAACAGCTGCATATAAATTCTACTTATACATTGAAACTCTTCATTAGTGGTCACTCGCCGGACAGAAAAATGCGGCCGTAAAAGATGGGGTGGGGTTCGTTCTGAACTACACAAAATATGGCATTTAAATACTTCATTGCGAAAAGTATTTATTTTTGAGTACATAAGGCAAGTTTGATATAATGAACGTAATTCTTTGTTGAATATAACAAGTAAATTTACAACGAAACGTTAAATATTAAAATTTATTTGCCTAAGAAACAAATTGATCAATAACCGGTTGGTGATTTCTATTCACTAGTCCCTTTCCTTCGATTTACAAATTTTCACAAATATTTGCAAATTTCGAATTTTAATACCTGTATTTTGTAGAATTAAGATGGGCAAGTTATCTGATATATTATATTCCTAAAGTGTTACAATCATAATTATGATATTCGAAATAGATCGCATTATGTTCCTCCGAGATCTTATACAAATTTATTAAAAACTAACAATCACTAATATTTCGGAATCCAATTATGGAATAATTTAAACCCCGATATCAAGTCATTAAATAATTTGAATTTATTTAAAAAGCGGCTTAAATTGCATTTACTAGCTATGTTGTAATTAATTTATTTTGATTTCATTTAATTTTATTGATAATTATGATTATAGCAAGGTAGCACTTGCCAGTGTATATTATTATATATATAATTTTCACTGTTCAAACTTATACCTTCGTCAATTAATCTATTTTATTTTTTTATTTTGTATTTTGTATTTTTTATGAACGCGGGGGAGCCGTGTTTTCAGGATTTTTAAAAATCCTTCACTGACTCCTTTCCCTTAAGATATGCTTCGTTTATTTGACGAGTCTTATTTCTTAATATATTTTCTGTATTTTGTTTTGATCTGATGGATTTCATTCATTCATTCCAATGTATTTTTAATTGCGAGATTAAATTCACGGTTTTTCCGTCGTTCGGGTAACAAGACCTGAATGCTAGTCGAGTAAACGATAATAAAATTGAGCTGCGGTAATTTTTCATTAATACTTGTTTATTGGATTCGCGCGGTGTATCTCTATATGAATCATTATCAAAGTCCTTGTTAAGCATTAGTCAATTGAATTGGCGACTCCGAGTCAATTGCCACTTTTCGTTAATGGGAGAAAAAATCCTTCTTGAATCTTATCCTATTTATTCTTAGTTCCTTATTATGAGAAACGCCTTGAAGATCGAAGTGTAATTTTGTTCGTATTTTGTCCGTACAGGGGCTTTGGTCTAATGAAATAAATCATGAAAATAGTGTCCGCGTCCGTGTCTGAGGGTGGCCACTAAGCAGGGGTTTGAAATACATTATTATAAAGCAGTTTTTGCCGGGCATTTTTATCTGACCGTATATGAGGGATGTCCGTTAAGGGGGTTTCAATCTATCTGAAAAAAGCCTCATATAAATTGTACTAATAAGCACACTGAAGTGCTAGAAAAACTGGTCCAGGCGTGCGGTGGTGGTGGTTTGTGCAAGGAGATTAATGGGAAAGGTGGCCGCCGAAGGGGGCAGCGCTGTATTCCCAGACAGGCTTTTGTCATATGATATGACGACCAGTGGACCGAGAAGGGACACTGGGGGGGAGGGAGCATTGCAGGGGATTGTCGATCGAAACAGGCGTACAGAGACGCACAGCTCACATGATTGTCGTCATTCAACGTCGACCGGAGACCACCCACGATCAGTCCGCCCCGAAGAGCGGCCGAAATAGATGGATGGCGCGGAAGAACACCCCGGGCCGGCCGGTATTCCTACAGGAGACCACCGGACACCGTTGAGTGGGTGTGGTGCCGCGAGCGGCAGCGAACAGGCGAAAATCATTCCCCGCAACCAGGGCGCACGAGACCAGCATAGTCCGGACAGGCATCACATGCCAAAGTATCATCCACTGTTTGCGAAAGCTGGCCCCCAAGCGATCGCAGCGGACGAAGACAATGACGAACGCCCGTCATGGACAGAAGGCCAAGCACGGCCCTAGCGACGAAGTCCGAATTACGAGGGAGGGCGGAGTCCGGTCCCAGAATAGCAGAAGCAGGCATCCATCCAACTCCGCCCGGCGGCCAAAGTGAATATCCCAAGCACTCCGTCTTAAGCAAGCTGGAACCAACACCCGCCAGCCCGGACAGACATCCGCACGCCACCAGAGCTGAGACCGAACTCTGGTACAGGCGTGCGTATGCAAATAACGGAGCTTTGCAACCAATCAGCGTAGCGCGATACGGTCGACAGCGCCTATATAAGACAAAGAGATGTCTGTCGTCCCCGAAATTAAATTTTTAATGGGATTTGCCTACGACCTTCATGGTATAATTATATCGACACATACTGTAAACAATTTTGAACCCCCTGAAATTAAAACCTGGCTACGGTCTTGTGTTAGAGCCACTAGTAGCTGAATTGTTCAAGGATTGTTCCACGAAATTTAAGTGTAGGACTCGCAAAAGGGCGCCAAAATTTTCTTCTTCCGAAAATCGAATTATTTTGGTCCAATCTTGGCATCAACGTAAGAGCTTTCAAAAATATTGGGTGCCCAAGTTTTTATTGTGTACATTTATACATTGCAGTATATGTAAAACTACAATTTATTTCAAATCGTTTGAGAAATGGGTTTCGGGTCCTATGGGCCCATGCCTAAGCCTGTGAATCTTGGATATTCAGTTCCAAAAGAGAGAAAATGGCAAGGAAACCCTCGAGTTCTTTATTAAGTCACTTTAACACACTATTATGACTGAAGTTATTTTTATTCCAACGATTCTGATGGTTTATTTCTTGTTGAATCAGCTGCAGCCCCTTCCAACAACCGCCACACCAAATAGTGTGCACGTGCTTTCCGGATAAAGCATACCATATAGCGGACGCACGACACGCAACACGTGTTCATGGCTGATACGTGACACACATTTCTTTAATATTTAAACACGTGAGACATCGTATTTTGACCTCGATTTTCGTATCTGAACAAGACAGAAGTGTATTTAAAACGCATAGGATAGAAGAGAGAGCGAGAGTATGGCAGATTAGAGAAATTGCCGCCATCTTCCGCCAATACAAAGAAAGGAATACCTCTGGGAAAAGTCGCGAATATATCATACTCGTAAGGTTTATACGTTAAGGTGATTTTTCACACCATTATTCAAACTAATAATTTTGTATAATACATGATAACTAATAATTGTTAGACTCTCAGCGCCCCCCCTCCCATGCCTGTATCCAGAGGGGGATCTTGGGGACCGGTTTCCCCCCCCGAAAACTACATTTTTAATGGGACTTTGCTATGGCTTTGCATGCTATGATTGTATAGATACATACTGTAATTTTTTTTTTTAACTCCCCACTAAATTAAAGCCTGGCTACGGTTTTGCCCCCCCGCCCCAAGATTTTTGATATAATTATAAGGTACGCCACGTAAAAAAGCACTTTAAACCTGACATTGTGTAAGCTTATAGAATATGTTCTATTCATCGACTATTTATGTTAGACATTAAACTTTTGTACATTTTATATTTGAATATTTGTACTTCAATACATCTTTTTCAACATTGTCAAGTTTGGAAAATTCTAGTTTTGAGCTCCCTGGTTCCGCCAGTGTAAGAATTCAAAATTACGGCGGAGGCGAGGGGGGTGGGGGTCTCAAATGGTTTTCAAGAAGATTATGTGATGGAATGCGAGAAAATGATGTGCTTTAATATCCAATGGGGGGCTTGAGCCAGAAATCCTCCCTGTGTTACACCACTGGCCGCCCAAAAACTGATGCCTCCCCTAATCACATGTCTTCTACGCCTATTTGGAAATCCACTACTGTGTACGGTTGTGCGCGGTTCAGTAATTTACACACTGGGACGTAAGCCTGAAAATGATTGGTTTGAATCCAACCTAAGTATATGGTCTTTTTTTCCCTTACGTTTCTATGAGTAAAAAATATTAAAAATCATTATTTTTCATTTTGTCAAATCAACAACCTGCTCCTTTTTAATTAAAAAGTATTTTTCCACCTTTGGGTTGTTTTCAATTTCTGTACTGCGCAGTCATCATGATCCTGGTCCGAAAAAGAAAGAGAGAATTCCTAATACCAATTCATCTAAAGCTTTATTTACTGCAGAACCTCTGAATAACAGACAGGCATGAACATGAGGCGTACACAGAAGATTCGTAAAGGGAGTTACAAAGCTACAACTCACATATTCCTATGTTAAATATACAAAATTTCATTCAATGAGGGGTGTTATAACCCCCACCAACACCCCTCTATGTACGTCAGTGACAAGCCATCCGGGGGACCGATGTGGCGGTTCCTCCACAGGCTCATTCTAACTCTGTTTCGCGCCAAAATTCCATTCTCATGGACATTTGGCAATGAGTCACACGTACAACCAACTCCTTGGAATTTCCACCAAAAACGAAGGATACAAGCATTATCCAACTTCGAACCCTCTCCCATATATTTTCATTTAATGGGCAAAAACTGTCAAGAAAGACAGCTCAACGTTAACATAACTCACAGCAAGTTCTCCCCTCTGTGGGGTCAAACTGACCAATAGAAATTTATATAAACTATTGCGTCAGTACTCAATTGTCCAATCACGGTCCACAAAAATCATTCGAAGTAAAGTTTTGGACCGATCAATAAATACTCTCTTGCTCCTTAACTTTCGACCTGAAAGGATGTTCGCTGCTAGCCTTAAGTACGATCCTCAGTATGTAACTTACGCAACCTAACGAACGCCCGTCATCTTGCCGTGGCCAATGTACGCTCTTCAACCTCCAAATAAATATTGTGTTTAATGTGCATCCTCTCTCTCTCTCTCTCTCTCGTTTACCTGCATTCGAAGCCATGAAAAATACCTTCTGAGATAAGTCAAACTATGCCGCATGACGTACGCCACCCGGCACCTGGTCAGCTGTCCACACACACCCACATACCTCGCGGCAAATGGCGTACCATCACACCTCGCGGCAACCTCTAAATAACAACTACCTGATATGATCGCTTTTGCAGGGCTCCACGGGTTAGTGTTATTCGAAGCTTTTACAGTATTTGAACCTCTTTCCATATTTAGTCTTCCTTTAATATAAGAAACAGGATGTAAATGGAGATCAGAGCTTGAACAATACAAGATCCAATTACTGGAACAACATCTTTAGCTTCCCCCTTTTTCCCAAACCCATTAAATTGGCTCGCTTTTGCATGACATTCGAGCTATAATGTTTTAGGTATTTTACCTGCGTTTTAATGTCTGAATAGAGATTTTCTAAAAGCAGGCGCCTTTGTTCCGGTTTCTAGGAAGAAAGCTTCTTTGTCCCGGTTTCCATTGTGAAAGTCGAGAGTGTTTCCGAAATCAATCCTTAGGAGCTCTGGTTCGTGGCTATTATTATCATCCAGAATTTTCCGTACAGTATTATTTTCATATACTGTGCTAATTTATCAATGAAATAATTGAGAAGGCAACAAATTAACACAGTTGAATAATAAATTTAATCGTTCACAGCTGTTTCAATAGCCCTGGACTATTTTCGTCAGAACGGTAACTGATGCAACACACCGCGTAATACAACCCGTGTTACAAACGGCGGTTACAGGTATAATGAAATGAACAGTAAAAATCAATCAAGCAGATGAGTTAACGTTTATGGTAGTGGAACTTAAGTTTAAACAACCGTCTTTGGTGTGCGCAGTGTCGTCGTAAAATTATATCAAATATATTATATCAAATTATATCAAAAGTTACCAATGTACGTGATACAAACTTACAAACGTATGCGACGTTAATTTACCAATCTGCATAATTAAATTTAGGTCTAATTTACCAGTGTCCAAGACACTAGTTTACAAATATGTTAGACAATAAATTACCAATGTGTACGACATTAAAATACTAATGTGTGCGATATAAATTTACCAATGTGTGTGCTACACTAGTTTACCAATATGCAGGACATTAATCCGCCAATGTGCACGATTCTAATTCGTCTATGTGTACAAAACTAATTTATGAATGTGCACGGTACTAATTTCTTGATGTGCATGTGAAATTAATTTAATAATGTGCGCGATACGGATTAACCGATGCGTTCGGTACCAATCATGGGAGCCCCTATAGGGGACAGGAGGGGGTTGAGCTCCCCTCCCCCCCCCAACCCGGCCATTGTTTAAAAATTTGATTTGCACAATTCCACTACGTACTTACCTTTAAAAGTTTTGCGGTTATACCTTAAAATAAGATACTTTTTTAGCTCATTGCTAATTATTAAGCAGTATCAATTATTTTTGTAGCATTTCGGTATCTTATACGTTCACTAAAACGTTTGACAGCCTTGAAAAACTAAGGATTTTCTCAGCCCCCGTCCAGACTCAGAATTACTGAAATGGACGCCACTGGTACCAACTGTCCAATCTTTCTTTAAACAACTTAATTTTTAAGCTACTACTTTTAAATTCTTCCTTTCTCTATATTGAAAATCCAAATTATCGATCACTGTGTCTCACTTTCGGTTATCGATTAATCGTATTGTATTTCCGAAACCGACAGGAGATGCGTATGCAACATGACGTTGACATCCGAATTGAAATTTTTAATCCTACATCATCACAGGCCCGTAACTACAAGCTTGTTACGGTGGGGGGGAGGGGGCTCTAAAGCTACAGGGGGCTTAAAATTCGTAAGTATTTTGATGTATTTTATTAATATATTTAATAATACTAAATATCTAAAAAGGGAACCACTTTTGTGGAAGCTCGTACTCTGACACAAGACATATCACAAATGATAGTCCCTAAGTTCCTTATTAAGAATATGAAATCAGTTTTTTGTGAATAGCACATAAATCTTTTTATTAATATTTAAAGTCCAAAAATCACACTTTTTAGGTGAAGTTTGATATTTTTTTATTCGCACTGTATATGAAGATAATAATTTTTGAACTCAATTCGAATAGGGTGATTGCATTTAAGGGATAAAATTATAAAATTACACGAAAGGTCATTCAGAGTATTTTAAAAAATTATATAAAAACTAAGCTTTTTAATACCAATATTTGGCGCATTTGGCTATGGTTTAGAAGAATTGGCGATATCGGCATGAAGTATAAATGTTTCGTCAAAAAAAAATTTCAAACAAAATTGTTCTGAATAAAATCAAAATTGATGTAACACATCAAAATGAAATTTTAAAAATTCATTTTTTGGTGTATAACCAATTACACCCCGAACAATATCGGCCTATGCTGCAATATCATTGGTGTAACTATAATTTCACTCCTAATGAAATTATTTAATTTAAACTTCCCGCGTCAAATTTTCACCAGAGCCAGGTCGACTCGCCAAAAAATGGTAGACGTTCAATATGATACAACCCTTGTCTACTTTTTGAATCGAAGTATTTACGTATAAAATTTTTGAAATGCCAGCTGCATTAAAAATATGTTTCTTCATTAAAAAATTATATAAAATATGTTGATGTTTGATGAACGGCCATAATGATATGATGATGAACGGCCATAAAATGTAGAAGATTTTTCCCTTTTAACATGCCATTATATTTCCTGAAAGTAGTGTCAATGGATATTTCAATATGCGCGTAATTCATAATAAATGCTTCATACCGATATCGCCAATTCTTCTAAAGCAGTGATTCCCAACTCAATTTAGGCCGCGGTCCACTTTTTCGCTTCAATTGCACCCGCGGACCACTTTTCCACTTCAATTGTACCCGCGGACCACTTTTTCGCTTCAATTGCACCCGGGACCACTTTTTCGCTTCATTGCACCCGCGGACCACTTTTTCGCTTCAATTGCATCCGCGGACCACTTTGAAAAATTCTTACGAGTTGACATCAAGGCCTTAATAAAAAAGGGAGCCGGGTCTTTTTTGGGGGAAATGTGTTTGTAAAATCGCTCTTTGGAAAAAAAAAGAAAGAAAGAAAGAAAAAATAAACAGAAAAAAAAAATTACTGATAATACAGTCGAACTTCGTTAAGACAAACAAGCGTAAGACGAATTACTTTAAATTCAAAGCGTTTTCTGAAGTTCTGTCCGATTGCAAAATATTGCAAATATACCATCAATTTCATTTTTATATTTAATTTTAATATTTAATAATATTAATTTTATAAGTTTTAAATTTTTTAAATGATGACCCATTTTCGGACCACAAGTTGGGAACCACTGTTCTAAACCAGAGCCAAATATAAGTATTAAAAAGCTTAGTTTTTATAAATTTTTTTAAAATACTCTGAATGATCTGTCGTGTACTTTTATAATTTTATTCGTTAAATGCAACCACCTTCTTTATTCGAATTGAGTTCAGAAATTATTATCTTCATATACAGTGCGAATAAAAAATAAACTTCACTTAAAAAGTGCGATTTTTGGACATCGAGTATTAATGAAAAAAAATTTTATATGCTATTCACAAAAAACTGATTCCATATTCTTAATAAGAAATTTAGGGACTATCATTTGTGATATGTCCTATCCCAAAGTGCGAGCTTCCGCAAAAGTGGTTCCCTTGTAAGTGGAAAATATATTTAACATCAATGAATAAATTTCTTAACATAAATTTTGCATTGAAAACTTATAGAGGTATACTAAAATTTATAATTTCCCTTATCTTTACCATAGAGTACACGAAGACAGAAACCTCTGTGAAATATATGATATACACAAGATCTAATTTAGACATCTATTTTGAATATATTTTTAACGTCAAAGAACAATTTCCATTGTCATGTACAATTTTATACAAAACAAAAAATTTAAAATAAAATTGTAAGATAATTTTGAAAAACTATATTTAGAGGGGCTCAGCCACCTCTAGCCTCAGGCTGGCTACGGTTCTGCATGATCATGGAGTACGCAAAAACCGTCGGCGCAACTAGTTTTGAGGTCTAGGAGAAATAGGGAAGAGCTAAACCCAACCCCTTCCCCAATCATGCCTAGCAAGAAAGCATTGAAGACTGTTTATTTCTTTCACGCTCACAATTACTTTCTTCAAATCAAATCGAAATTTCTTCAGACAGATACAATTATTTGCATAATGTGACAGTGATTTACAATTTACAGAGGGTGTTTACACATTTTTAGAACGATTTCGGAGCCATTTTTTTTTTATGTTTAAAATGTAAAGATTATTTTTTTAAATATTCCATCTGATAACCTTGTTTCTGAACTATAAGTCTGCATCATGTTTTCCATGATAGAAGGGCTTTTCGCAAAAAATTTCCAGAGGTATTGCTTACCATTTCTGTTCCACAACTTTCCAAAGTCCATCAATGGTAGTGGGTTTGCGCTTAGAGAGAGCTCTTTTCAGCGGACCAAAGGCACAATAGTTCATAGGAGAAACAACAGGGGACTTCTCAGGAATATGTTGAAAAGGCAGACTCTATATATATGCAACACTTGTATCAGTTTTCATTTTTTCAAGGAATGCAGTGGTAGTTTTCGAGGTATGACTGCTGGCTTTATCTTGATGCAGTTTTATACTCTGAAAATCGTCGTGATAAAGAAATAGAATTTCTTCTGTAAATATTGGATGCAAAAAATTCTCCTGATAATATGATGAGTTGATTTTAACGTTGTTTTCCACTTTTTTATTTTTAATTTCCCATTGTAAGAGAAACCTGCGACAATCATAAAGCCTTTACTGAAGCTTTCTTTGCATTCTCGGCACCAAGTTTGGAAATTTTTTTCTCCACGCTTACGATAGTAAATGGACCTTTTTTTTTGTTACACTCATTTATGTAAACCCATGCTTCATCAAGGGTAACAACGTATTTCCATTTATCTCCTGATAAGTAATTTTCATACAGGACTCTGCAACATGTTTTGCGTTGAGCCACATGTCTCGACAAAAGACGGTGAAGATTATGTTTTTTAGCTTTTTTAAGTTATAAATCTTGGTTTATTATTTTATTTACTGTTGCTACAGAAGTTCTTAAAGAGTTTGCAATTGATTTCTGCATCGGGGGATTTTCTCTTGTTACCAGTGATCTCACTTTAGAAATATTTGCAACAGTATGTATCTTGTTCGGGTATACATTTGGAGTCCTCTTTTTATGTAGAAGTTTCGATTGACGGTCTTTCCTTTTTCAATTAATAATGTTGCTTATTTTGCACTTAGAAATCTTTATACCATGCGTTTCACAACGTTTTTAATAGTGGAATAAGAATATTTCTCTTCGGAAAGCGCAAAAACATCTTTCGATCCACAGCTTGTTTACAGGCGCCATTTTGAATGAAAAATGAATTTGAAAGTAGCAGACGATAATCTTAATTTGAAATAATAACATGTTGCCAGATCCATTTTCCCACAAAATATTTTCATTTTTTAATCCTCTATTGAAATCGTTCTAAAAATGTGTAAACACCCTCTGTATAAGCGAAGTTAACCCGCCTGGGCAGCAAAGGGTAAAGACTGTAGTATCTGACAAAACCCCGTTTTCGATTACAATTTTATCAGTAATTTTTTACAATTTTTATAATTTTTTTCCGATAACACAGGTCATACAGGGCTGGGACCTACAGGTTTTCGATGAATCCGAACTTCTATTGCCATGGGAATCAAAATACAAGTGTAGCAAATCACACACTGAGACGTGTTTGTGAAGAGAGCGTACGCCTATACTCTAAAGGGCATAGATGTCAGAGGAGTGCCGTGATTGTGCACACAGAGCAATTACCTCAGGTTAAAAGTTTGAGGGGCGCCAAAGGAGTTAACATAGGGGTGTATTGTGGTTCAATTGTGGTAATCACAAACTAATAAGATAAATTAACGTAATATCAGTAAATAGTTTCTGTTCAGTGCTTCCAAAGTTACAAAGAGATTCAGGTACCTCCCATCCGAAATTTCCATGCGCCCCTCCTCATTTACTCCTTCCCATTGACTTTGAGTTTTTGTTTAATTGAGTTTCTTACGTGTCAAGGAGAGCAAAGGTCGTACTGCGCCAAGACCTGCAGTTTTCCGTGGAGTCCGAATTGTTGCTCAAACCCCTGACTACAACGCAGAGAAAGACGGCACACTTTCTACGACACCATTGGGCATCGAACCCGGGTTAATCACATGATAGACGAATACGTTACGACTGCGTCCACATAGGGCAGTGCAGCTATATCTGCCCAAAGAATACAAATTTACGTACAGAAGCTTCAACACGGGTAAAATTAGTCAATGAAAAATAGCACCCAAGCTTTCGGACGCGACGAGTTATAATAATTCTACAATATTTGATTTTTAGAAAAACATATTTTTCAGGCGGGGGGGGGCTCGTCCCCCTATAGCCCCAGTTTAGCTACGGCTCTGCCTAGTAAGCAGTGCTGTGAAATTGAATGAATAGTACCGAATATAAAGAATGATCTGCCTCAAAACTCAATTTTTTTACTCCGCAGACAGAGTATATTTATGTAATGAAAAAAAAGTCAAAAGTCGCCAGAAAAATACCAAAAAGCCCTGCGGTGGCGCAGTGTGGTAACGCGTTCTCCTATTGCGCGGCTAATCCGGGTTCGACTCCCAGCAGTGCAAAAAGAACGCTTACTCAGAGATCTCATAAAGATCGCACTGCTCACTGTAGTCCGGGGTTTGGTTCCCTAGGCCTTAAGAGGTTCGGATTCCTCGGAAAACAGTAGGTCCCGGCGCAGCATGACCACTGTAGTCTTTGAGCCGTAAAACCAAAAAACAAACAAAACAAAAATACCAAAAAAACCCCACTGAAATGAACAATCATTTTACACACTGTATCTACCCATCAACTTTATGTTGCCAAACACCAGATAAAAACACATTTTCTACTAGAAAAGGTGTCATACGGAGGTCACACAGGCCAAAACGCACAGATAAAACATTACCTTGACTTCTTGTAGATGTGCTTGTTATCGTATAACAAACAAAGCGCTTATCTGATGGCTTTTGATTCTTGCCTTTTTACAAATATTGTCCGTGGTCGAAGTACATCATTCTCTGTGTCCGCAAATATCGCTAATAAAACGAACAACAAGTGATCCACGTTTCACATGAAACGAGATATTTCGTTTTAAAAAATAAAATGGGCACACGACCTTACTTACTTTTTTAATGATTATGGCTGCTTGTCCAACAGCCGTGAATATTGGGAAATAAGAAAACGTTGCAATTCTGAAATCTAAGTTTTTTAAATTTTAAAAAAATAAAAAAATCTTTATTTTGTTATCCACTGAATGTATTATTTGTATTTATTAACCGCGCTTTTTTTTTTTTTTTGTACATTTTTCATTTCTGTCTCGTGACCTATTGTACGTACAATCCAGTGGTTCTCAGGACGTCAACCACGGACCCCTGAAGGTCTCCCAGAGACATAGAGGCGTAGGAAAGGGAGGTGTTCATGGGGCACGAGCCCCCCCCCATTGCGTAACAAAGTGCATTCTCTCTCTCTCTCTCTCTAGCTCTGAGACCCTTGATCTTGATATACTTATCCAAAAAGCAGTGGCGGCTCGTAACTTCAAAAACGGGTGAAGCGGCGAGCCCCTCCTCCACCCCCCAAAGAAACACGAAAAGTGGCCAATAAATTTCCGTTTTCTAGCAAAATAATTGTATTTATTATGATATATATAAGACCTTTCAATACAAAAACTGCGCATGCACTAGTAATTGTATGAAATTTAAATATTATCAAACCATATAAATTTATTCATTATATGCATAAAATTGTTAAAATATGTCAACAATAAAAACGTTTTAATTTAAAAATTCAATACTCTGTCGTGCACAATATTCCAAATACATGGTACTACATGTTGTACAGACAGAGATAATATGTGGAGACAACAAGCAAAATAAAAATATGCAATATATGCTTACCCAGTCTTTATTTTTTGAATATAAGTTCGATTCTTTTAGACTTGCAAACTTGTCGATGATGTGAAAAAATGGTTGAGTTTCTATTAACTCTTTTAATAGTTCCTTTTCAATTGAAATTTTTAACAAGTTTCTAAGTCTGTCTTCTAACATCGTATTACGTAGACTGATTTTGATTCTGTTTAAGCAAGAAAAACTCCGTTCTACGGAAACACTAGTGGACGGAATAGTCACTATTAAGCAAAAAAGTTTATAAGCTTCTTTAAAAATGTATCTGTTTTCTGTTAAAATTTCCATGAATGTTTGTAATTTCATATCTCTATACTGCTTATCCAGATATATGTGTTTTAATTCATTTTTCAATCTTTGGAAGTCAGTAAATATATTGGGGTAGTACACATTTAAATTATTTATTGTTTTTGTAAGAAATTTATTGGAATACTCTAAGGTAATACATTAATGTAATAATTAATGAACACATTAATATATTAAAATGAAGCTTTTCCATATGTTGAAAACGTGTGGTAATTTGTAATGAAATAGTATCTAATATTTCATAAAATATGAATTTTATATTTTGCAAGAACTTTATTTTGTGTGAGCGTCACTTTTTTTCGTCCCTCACGGTGTTCAATTGGAACTGTTGTTTTCGAAATCACTAATTCGAAAATTTTTTGCAATTTTCTTTTTTCTTCGTTAAATATAGATGACGCTACGGGCCAGGTCAGCCAGCCACAACGAGGATTGATGATTGCACTCGGTAAAATATTTCCGGTAGTACGTAGTAGTATATGTGTACATATAATTTTATTTCAGCATTACCTTTTTCAGAATTGGCAGTATTCTACCATTGTTGACTAACAAATCGTATACACGACGTAAACATTTCCCGTTTAAAGAAAGTTCAGTCTAAAAATATGTTGAAAAAAAGGAAAAGTGAGAATCCTCACGTTTTTCAAAAGTGGCGAGCGATAACTATGGAAAATAAAATAGAAATCATAAATCGACATGAAAAAGGTAACAAAGTCATCGATATTGCATGTGAATATGAAATGAATATATCGACTGTTAGAACCATTATCAAAGACAAAGTTCGAATAATGCAGCACGTGAAAAATTGTGGGCCAATGCAATCAACCATAATTTCTAAGAACAGAAGCATGTTAATAGATGAAATGGACAATTTATTGCTAATCTGGATTAAAGATATGCAACAGCAACGGATACCGATAAGCTTTACGCTTATAAAAGAGAAAGCCTTGAGTCTTTTTGAAGATTTGAAATGCAAGCAAGGTGAAACTGCTGCTGGTGGTGAAAGAGTCAATGCAAGTCGTGGATAGTTTCAAAAATGTAAGGTCCGTGCTAAACTCCATACCATTAAAGCGACAGGTGAAGCTGCTAGTGCCGACACAGTCGCAGCTGCGAAATTCCCTAACCTTTTGGCAGAAATAATTGAGGAATATCTTCCGGAACAAGTTTTCAATGTAGATGAAACAGGAATCTATTGGGGAAAAAATGCCAAATCGTTCGTACATATCGCAAGATGAAAAATCTATTGCAGGATTAAGATAGCCGAAGACACTTTTGCTTGGTAGAAATGCTGCTGGAGACAGCAAATTAAAACCATTGTTAGTTTTTCATAGCAAAAACCCCAGGGCCCTTAAGAATATTTCAAAAACATCGCTACCTGTTGTATGGAAATATAATCCAAAGGCATGGATGACAAGAAATTTTTCGACAGTGGTTTTGCCATCATTTTGCGCCCGATACAGAAAACTATTGCAAAGAAAACAACCTTCCATTTAAAATATTACTTGTATTCGACAATGCGCCAGGTCATCCGATAACTATGTGTGATCATTAACATAAGGAAAATATAAAGGTAATGTTTTTACCCTCAAACACAACTGCCCTCATACAACCCATGGGTCAAGGTCTCATACAGACTTTCAAAAAATATTAACCTGCGAGCAACATTTACACAAGCATTAATGACCACCGAAGGAGAAAACAATAAATCGTTGAGGCAGTTTTGGAAAGGATGTGATATTTACAAAGCTGTTAAAAACATCGGTAAAGCTTGGAATGAAATTCGAACAACTACAATGAATGGGGTCTTAAAGAAGTTCACACCCAAATTTGTAGGCAAAGCTGCGGAATCTGACTGTAAAGATGTGCTTAACGACCTCGTTGAAATGAGTACAAAATTGAACTTGAATCTAGATGAAGAGGATTTTTACAGAATTGCTGCAAAGTCATGTAATGGAATTAAGTAACGAAGCTCTAGTGGAGATGAAAGAAAGCGAAGATCATTCAGAAGACGAACAAGAAGAAGTCGAGCCATCAAAACGATTTGAAACTAAACAAATGGCTAGTTGCTTTGCTTTGATAGACAAAGGTTTGGCTGGTTTTCGGGCTCAGGATGAACATTCTGAAAAATTTGAAATATATTTAAAGCAGGCCATGATGCTATATCACTTTACAAATTAATTTATAACGAAAAAAAAAAAGCAACTACGGTGCAGACACCGTTAACAAAATATTTTCAGAAAGAGGTGTAAAATATACTGTATAGATACAGTAATGTAGTAAATCTTAAGCATTGAATTTTTAAAATCAGGCAATAAGCACTTGTACTTTTTTGTAAAGTAGGTACATACTACTATATGTACTAACTCTTAAGCATTAAATCTTTAAAATCAAGTATATGTATAGTATGTAGTACGGTTCATATACACATTAAGCTTTATTCGACTTACGCGGAAACCCACGGTACGAATTAACCGCGTAAGTCGAAGATCTACTGTATTATACGGACCGATAAAACTTGCCGTTGTGGAGGGATTTATCGGATATCGTTGTTGAGACGTTTTACTGCATTTCTTTCTTCATTCCTTGATACAGTGAAAATTAATATTTTTCTCTTAATTTCTTGATACAGTGCAAGTGAATATTTTTCTCTTCATTTCTTAATCTAGTGAAAGCATATATTTTTCTCTTCATTTCTTAATCTAGTGAAAGCATATACGTTTCTCTTCATTTCTTAATCTAGTGAAAGCATATACTTTTCTCTTCATTTCTTAATCTAATGAAAGCAGATACTTTTCTCTTCATTTCTTAATCTAGTGAAAGCATATACTTTTCTCTTCATTTCTTAATTTAGTGAAAGTATATACTTTTCTCTTCATTTCTTGATACAGTGCAAATGAATATTTTTCTCTTCATTCCTTAATTTACAGAAAACATATATTTTTCGCTTCATTTCTTCACATAATGGAAGGGTGTATTTTTCTCGTCATTTCTTCACGTAAGAAAAGCACGTATTTTCCTCTTCATTTCGTGACGTAATGAAAGCAAGTAGGTTTCTACGTTTTCTAATCTATTTCAGGAATGCGATTTTTTTCTTCATTTCTCAACTCGATGTTTTCCATAAGGCAAGCCATGGATATCATGTAAGTATACTTTAAAAATTAGACGAAACCCATTTGTACAAGTATTTATTAGGATCATGGTAAATTAATTGTTAGGCCCGTAACCATTATTATTATATTAATGTATACAATTAATTACTATAGCTAAGGTAATCATCGTAAGTATAGTTTAAAATATAATAAATAATATATGTTTATTCTCGTACAAGATGTGATTCAGGATATTCTTTTTTTTTTTAGATGCCTTGCAGTCGGCTGCAGAATAGAAATGTTTGAAAACTACTGCCTTGACCTATCGCATCTCTATTTTTACTTTTATCTAACAGTGTCTCAAATTGTTAAATAACTAAATCAAGGAACTCGTCTATCACAGATTGGCAAACATCATTTACTGATTCGTCCAGCAACGAGTCTGCTCGTCTATCACAGATGGGCAACATTACTCACTAATTCATCCAGGATCAGGTCTGCTCGTCTATTACAAATTAACATCATTCAATGATTCGTCTAGGAAAGAGTCTGCTCGTCTATCACAGATAGGCAACATCATTCGTTAGTTTATCCGGTCTGCTCGTCTATCACAACTGGGTAACATCATTCATTGATTCGTCCGAAAATGAGTCTGCTCGTCTATCACAAATGGGCAACTGTCCATTCGCGAGAAGTTGACGTCCAGGTTCCATTCACTGAAGAGGCAGACGGGTTCCATTGCAGAAGTGGCAAGACGCCCATCCCTCTACTGCAGTAGTTTCCAATTCAATTGAAGCTGCGGACCACTTTTCCACTTCCATTACGCCCGCGGACCACTTTTCCACTTCCATTACGCCCTCGGACCACTTTGAAAAATTCTTACTAGTTGGCTGCAAGACAATAAAAAAGGGAGCCGGGTCTTTTTTGGGGGGAATGTGTTTGTACAATCATTCTTTGGTAAAAACGGTAATTCTTTGGTATTCTTTGGTAAGACGAACACGCTTAAGACGAATTACTTTTAATACGAACCGTTTTCTGAAGTTCCATCAGATTGTAAAATACTACAAATATACAATCAATTTCATTTTTATGTATAATTCTAATATTTGAAATTTTTTTAATTATTTTTTTTTAAATAATGGCCCGTTTCGCGGACCACTTGGGACTCCTTCGAGAACCACCAGTTGGGAACCACTGCTCTACTGCAATGGAACAACCCGTCTGCTTCTTCAGCTAACAGAACCTGGACGCCAACTTCTCGCGAATGAACAGAACATCATTTATTGATACGTCCAGGAACGAGTCTGCTCGTCTATCACAAATGGGCAACATTACTCACTGGGAGGAGGAGGATTGTGCAAGGGTTTCATTGGGAAGGGTGGCCAACATTACTCACTGATTCGTCCAGGAACGGGTCTGCTCGTCTATCACAGATGGGCAACTTCTATTTTCATCCTCTGCCATGTATTTTTCCTTAGTGTCTGGTCCGTCAGAAAAAGAAAAAAAAAAGAAAAAGAAAGAAAGAACCTGCTGTTGCTTTTGTTTTTTTATATCTGTCTGTATGCAATAAAAAGGGTAAGGTAAAGGTCTTCCGTAAATGCAATAATGATGGCTATTGTTAACGTTGGAAACCTACCGAGTTACTTGAGAATTAGAGAGCGGATTAGAGTTTCGGATTAGTTAGATGCGGGTTAGAGAGGTGCAAATTAGAGAATTGCGAATTAATGTTAATTGAAACCCGCTAAATTTAAATATCGACCTTAGGCGATTTTCTTTCACTTGCTTGTTTTATCTTAACTATGTATTTCGGGGGAAAAATAATGTGACATTTCTTCTGTGTTAGTGAATATGAACGGTTCTGAGTTGCACGCACATAGGACAGTTGCACGCAAAACCAGTTAAAGGGTCAACCACTGCCAACTTAGTTATCAGAATATCAACAGAGGTGAGAAACATACCTAGTATGTTGGCGTGACGTCATCGGAAAGCTCATTATCAAAACTTCGAGTTAGCCGATCTTTCAGTTTTCTCGGAACTACAATACGAAATACGGGTTATCAGAAATTTCAGTTATCGAAACTGTGTTATCAGAATTATTAGTTATCTGAACCTTTACTAGAAGAGAGAAGTCGTTAACATTGTTACAAAAGTGATACCGATATGTTAACATCGCATTAATATCGATATAGTTTAGTGACATTAGAATATCGCTAGGTTAATGTTATAGGCACGTGAGACCCGTGCCTAGTGCCGTATTTCCCAATAGGCTATACTAGGCTATAGACTAGGGCGGCAAAATTTTGTGTATTGAGTCTGATATAACAAAATCAATACCATATGATGATATAATCAGATGTTTTGCCGAGAAGAAAGCTAGACGTCATGCTTTCCATTTAAATACCAGTGTTCGATAGGCTTTTATTTTTTGCTAAAATTAAAATTTATTTCAATAAAATTGAATTTGATTTATTATATACCAAGAAGAGATAATACTTCAATATAAGTTAATATTGTTTAATGTTTATGTTTCAATTTAAGTGTTTGTTTTTCAACACATTTATTGTCAATATAAAAGTTTTTGGCATATATTGAATGTAACAATTTTTATGTTCCTACCACTGATTGGGAGGGCGGACTAATGGGAAAGGGCGGCAAAAATAGCCTAGGGGTGGCAAAATGGTAAATCTACCCATACCCGAGTCCTCCATAATCCAAAACAAATTGCAATTTTACATATATTGTAATAATGTGTATAATAATGATATAATTTTACATATATTGTAATAATATGTATAATAATAATATAATTTTACATATATTGTAATAATGTGTATAATAATAATATAATTTTACATATCTTGTAATAATATGTATAATGATAATATAATTTACATATCTTGTAATAATGTGTATAATGATAATATAATTTTACATATCTTGTAATAATGTGTATAATGATAATATAATTTTACATATCTTGTAATAATGTGTATAATGATAATATAATTTTACATATCTTGTAATAATCATATCTTGTAATAATGTGTATAATGATAATATAATTTTACATATCTTGTAATAATGTGTATAATGATAATATAATTTTACATATCTTGTAATAATGTGTATAATGATCATATAATTTTACATATCTTGTAATAATGTGTATAATGATCATATAATTTTACATATCTTGTAATAATGTGTATAATGATCATATAATTTTACATATCTTGTAATAATGTGTATAATGATCATATATTTTACATATCTTGTAATAATGTGTATAATGATAATATAATTTTACATATCTTGTAATAATGTGTATAATGATAATATAATTTATCTTGTAATATGTGTATAATGATAATATAATTTTACATATCTTGTAATAATGTGTATAATGATAATATAATTTTACATATCTTGTAATAATGTGTATAATGATAATATAATTTTACATATCTTGTAATAATATGTATAAATGTATAAAATAAGTGCTTGGGCCTCTCCTGACAATTTTGAAACCTCTACGTTACTGGTTAACGTTATTTTAATATCCATACTTTAATGCTAATCTAATATCAGTGCTTTGAAGAATTATAATCGATTAAGTTAATGATACATGATTTTTAAGAAAGTTAATAAGATGCTTATTATTATCCGACCTTTCCTTATTTCGACCGATGCTTATCAAAGCTTTCGATTAAAAACATATTTTCGATTACAGCCTCAAATTGTCCCAATATCCAGCACTCTACCAAATATAGCCATTTCCCAACAAATACCGGAAGATCACTAGCACAAAAAAAACCAGATCACATTATTTGAAAATTTCACGTAAGAATTTGCACGTTTCAAAGTATTAGGAGCTTCCCATCCGTATTCTCAAAATAAGATTTCTCATGGAGTTTTTCGATTAGAAATCACAGCATCATTAAGATTTCGCGGATGTTTCAATCTATTTCGACACCAACTCTATGGACAGTGTCTATGTATTTCACCATCATTATATTAGAAATGCTGAATCTTACAGGATACCTGTATCACCGAACATGTATGACATTCTCACTTTACAATCAATGATGACGTCGTCAGGTAACCTTATGAAAATTATACCACACCATTAAAGTATTTTTATACCTCATTACGATATTTCAAAAGTGGTTTTATAGATAAACCTTCCTATCAAATTTCGGTATTTTTATACTCAAGCTTGTAGATGCTATTCGGGGAAGCTAGTGGTGCAGGAAATGGGGGAGGGGGTGTCCCATTCCCTCCCACTGAATATCAAAACACATTTTCCTCTTCTTCAATAAACCACGTGATCTTGTTTCAAAGCATCCTAATCCCATCCCCCCATAATTTTTTTTTTAATGTTTTCAGAAAACGATATTTAAAGTTCCAGCTTTTAATAACTTTAATTAGGAAAATTAAGTTTAGGTTCAAATTTAAGCAATTTAAAATTCTAAAATAAATTCGTGCTTTTATTATTATAGAATAAAATGTCGACTAATAACTTGAAAAATATGGTAAGATAAAAGCAGCCAAAAATGAGCATAGGTGCCTTTGGTATAAGGGTAACTAACGATAGTGCTCCACAAATAATTTTTCTCTTGAAAAGTGCTCCGCGGCGCAAAAAATACAATGCTTTATTTTTTCATCAAAAATTAAGCTAAACAATGGCCATATTATGGAGCAATAAGAGCGGCTGGAGCCCCTTTGTCGTTTATGGGCACCCACACCAGAATAGCAAAGAACATTAAAAAAAGGTATTTGTACGATGAAGTTTTGTAGCTCCACTACTAATATTGTTCGTATATTTCTAGGAATTGTATTATTAGTTTGGACGATAATTTTTTATGTGGTTTCACCATCGATAAGGCACAAGTACATGGTTCATCACCTAATTTTCTGTCCTCCTAAAAATGCTCTATAATTTCAGTAGATTGGCTTATGGCGTCGTTCTTAGGCTTCTCCTTATCGTTTATAATGCCATTTGCACGAGTTCTGTGTTTCTGTACGCTATGTTGGGTGCTTTACAGCAAAAATCATTATGCCAGAACGATTGACGTTGCCTTTTTTTGTGGAATTGCATTTGAAAGGAAAGAAAAGTGTTATTTTCGCTGAATTGCGACAGTTACGAAAAACAAGCTGTTCTCATGTTTTTTCCCAAACATTCAACATTTTTAAGATTCATGCATAACTCGAATGTGATCTAATCGGACAGCAAGAGCGAAGCCCGAAGCGGGGGCGGGGGTCTCCCCCCACTACCCCTTCACTAATTCACGAAAATTACCCAAAAATCACCGTAAACATCATGGCGGCACGTTAGTTTCCGTGTTGCCAGCCAATTTGGAAACATTTAAAAAAATCAGTAGGTGACGGACTGTTCACTTTTGCCAAGGTAAAAAACACAAGGTATAAATAAAACGCAAATAAATAAATAGGCTGGGAAAAGGTACGTAAAAAATAAACACAAACAGTTTGCGAAATACTGCAGAGCCAGAACTAACCGTGTTTGGAAAGAAGTGAACTACCAGAAATGGTGAAGAAAAGGGTGGCGTTGCTGTTAATCGAAACAACTTTAAAATTGAATGTACAGGGTGTATCAGAACTGATGGTTACAACTTTAAGGGGTAATAGTATCGATCAAAGCGAACAATATTTGCAATAGAATCTAGGCCACTCTCAGCGCCAGAAAAGAGTAAGTTTGAAAACCGTCGAGTATTACACACGTATTTAAAACAAGTGCATGAAAAGATGCCCCAATCGTTCATGCACTTCATCAGCTAACCCGAGTATCTTGCGCTTACCACACGCTGGTCAAAAATACTTGTGCATGCTGGACGGTTTACGAACTTACCGTTTTCTGGCGCTCTAGTTAGCTCTAGTCTAGACGTTTTCTAGCGTCTTTTCTGGAGTGAATTGCGATCCTAGGTTCTATTGTAAGTATTGTTCATCTTGATGTGTCCTATCACCTTTTAAAAAGTACTGTGACCATCACTTCTGATACACCCTGTATAATTAAAGAGGGACGTACTCACCAACTACCCGTTGGGTGACGGCTTCTCCGGTTCTGTATAGCATCAGAGACGGCGCCACCCATAACGGCAGAGGAAAACCACCGCCACCGAAAAGTGAAAAAGCGTAAACAATAATTTTTTACTTTAATAAACTTTTCTACTAAATCTTCCGAACTCCGAAACTGAAGAAGAACAATAAACTGAATTCCTCTTTTCTTAAAATTAGTATTGTTGGCACTTAAGAAATGAAAATAAATAAATAACTTAACAATAAAAAAGTAGGCGCGATGCCACTAAAATAACAAGGTAAAGAAAGAAAGTGAAGACAAGAAAATGTTTGTTGTCGCTGAACATGGTAACAAGAAACTATGAATAAGAAAATAGGTCTATTGCCACTGAAATTATGAAAAGAAAAAAAAAATGCTTAAGAACAAAAAAAGTGTTCTGTAAATACAACTGGCGGTAAAAATTACTGGCAACAAAAATTTAAACTTCTTCGTACTTTGACTGGCAGGCTGGAGATTGGCGCCGTTTGATTTTCGCCATTTTCATACGCCAGTTGACGGCCACCCTTAGGCACGTGGCCTGTTGGCGTCGCCAGACATAGCAGATGGAAACTTTAATAAATTAATAAAAATAATCAGTTGCTGAACATAATTGCTTGGAGGACCCTATCTGCTAAACTGAAGGGGGATAAATCCTTTCCCCAGTCCCAGTGCTAATCCAATGGAGGGGGGGCGGATTTCACCTCCCAAATCCGTAAAAATGCGGTGGAAGTCGATTATGACGACCAACAGCACATAACGACGAAATTTTTACATAAAGTTTGATTTCCTATTTTATCTTCTCAAAATTTTATATTAATTCGGGGGTCAAAAAAAAAAAAAAAGACTCGTTCGGTAAAGCGTCTAAATTGAATTGCGCTTAATCATTATGCCAAACAAAGCCCATATCTTCCTCGCTATAAATGGAAACCCTCTAAATGTATTTTTGTTGTAAGTGGGTCTTACTGCCCTTTACACTCCCCAAAACCCCTCTTTGGATCCGCCTCTGTCGGTCCTGGATATGGTAATATACTCACTAAGATGCAGAGTCCGTTCGCGCAGACCTGACGCCTGATACCGTTACCAGACGGGTTGTTCCATTGCAGTTTAGGGAAGGGCGTCTTGCCGTAACTGGTTTTTCCCGCGCGAAAAACCAGTTCGGGCGCCCCTTCAAACTGGATCAGGCGTCAGCTGAACGTGAACGCACTATGCATAGACAACAAACTTGAGGTAGCATGGACGCCGATGGCATAAAAATATTATTGTGGGGGGCAATATACCAGTAGAAGGCATTTTATTTGAATTTGGAAGGGACATGGAACTCTAATACCAGCATTGCGGGACGGTCCCTGCCTCCCACTAAACGCCCGTGTGAGTAAGCACTTTTCAGGGGACATGAGAAATTCTTCTCAAAATAAAATATTTCAACAAATAGAAGTACTAACGGCAATTTTGGGAGTCCTGGCAATCGGAAATTGTGCTTATGCACAATTGCACAACTCCAGGAGGATAATTGGAAGAAGTGAATTTCCAACTCACTTAACTTAAGTGAGTTTCCTCTCTCGCTTAAGTGAATTTTGGAATCTAATTTGGCAAATTCTATGAATAATCGGCATCCGCCAAGGGGAAATGTCTGAGCGCCAATTAATCAGAAATGCTAAAGCCAGTAAAGGCACGAAGGTGTGAGACGTTTCATCTCAATTAAATCCTGAAAGAAATAAGCTTATGCATGGAAATATCTAAGGCTCCTAGAAAAGAGAGCTGGCATATATTCGCCATTTTCTTGCCATCGTGTCACGTGATCCTATTCACTGCTTTGTTAAAGTTGAGTGATTTACAAGTGTGTTATTTTTAATAAAATAAGGTGAAATGGGTGAGTGTTCCGCTGGGAATTTTTCTAATCATTCGAGGAATAAACATAGAATGTTTGGATACCTGGCCGTCATGTACAGCTATCATGTACAGCTATCACGTACAGCTATCATGTACAGCTATCATATACAGCTATCACGTACAGTCAGGGGAGGCTCGAGGTTGATTTTGAATCCGGGCGGCCTGACACAGATTGCTTTTTGGCGCCCCCTCCAGAGAAATCAGAAGATTTTCACAGAATCACAGTGAGCCATATACCCTATAAAAGTGGCCAAAAGTCTCTGAAAGAATTTCTCTAAAGATGTCTCTAAAAATTTTCTCTGAACTTATTTCTTTTTAAAGAGATTTTCCGCCATCGGGTCAATTAAAAAAATTTATACTTCACTTCAGCTTGGCGCCCTCATCCAAATTTCGGCCCCCGGTGGCCGCCCAGGTCACCCGACCCTTAAGCTGCCCCTGTGTACAATGCAACTTCGTTTTTGTTATCTGTATTATAATTTTACATTAATCGGAAACTAAGTTAGGGTTGCAAATTGTATTTATTGGCGACATCTTAAAAGTTGCGCCAATGTTTACACTCGTCGGATAATCGTGTATTATTGATTATTTTTATGCCAAAATAGCGATCATTGCGTCAAAGCGGAAAACCTTTATCGCCAAGGTAAATGAAACCGGAAATATGAAGGAAAATGGCGGCTGATGCGCCAGCCTAAAATTCGAGGGGCTCCAGAAATATCGACAAAACTTGGAATTATCAATAAAAAAATTTTAAATTTAAACTACGTGAAAACTTACACGTTTAATATAAACAAGCATTGGAAGTAAAATGACTCACTGTGCTGAATATATCACAAAACTTGGTAAAATAACACAATGGGCACAGTTTTTGACCAAAAACTGTGCCCATTGTGTTATTTTACTAAGTTTTATGATAAACAAGCATTGTTGATTCCCTAACCTAAGTATATTATCATCAATAAATAATTATTAATGACTACTATTGTTTTATATTCTTTATTATGTATTGTTATCACGTGTAATATGAGGCAACAATCACAGGCCAAGTATTTATAAGAGAAAAATATATATTCATTAAGTCTGACTTGTCTTAATTTTTTTTAAGTTAGCTTAAATTTTAAGCTTACTTTTGTTATGCCAAGAAAGGCGACAAATTCTTGAGAAAAGGTGAAAAAATCGCCAATTTTGGTGTTATGTATGATCTTTAATTTTCATATTTAGTCAGAATGCATAGTTTTACAGCATGTATATTTATTATACATATCTTTCAAAGTATTATGTATGTTTGTTGTATGATGCTCTTCCATTTATCATTCTTTCCGATTTGTAAGGTCTCATCAGGTTCAGAAATGTCTAACGAAACGTCTGGAATTACAGAGCTGCCTTCTGCAGCCACCCTTACTGACTCTCCCCACCTATGTCTCTCCCACTTTCTCCTTTTTTATCTCCCTCTTTCTCTAACCAAGTAAGCAAAGTTATTCACTTCAGTGGATGTGCAGTTTGAATCCACTGGCGGATTTCCAAGTGGGCGCACATAACAGACGGAAAGGGGCAACACCTGCTAGAGGGCAGAAGCAGAAAGCTCCAAACTAAAAAATATAAACTTGGTAATATTGCAAAAGATGTTCTCTAATACAAATACGGCGTAAATCTGTTTGAAGTCTGTGTTGACATAAATTGTTCTCTCGTGAATAGAATACAGTAAACTTTCACAGTATCAGGTTTTAAGCGTTTGTACATGGCGTACCCAATAATTTCCTCTCTGTAAATCTTGAGGGGTAAGGGAGCTTCCGGAAGCCCAAAAGTAAGCTTCTAGCTATTATACTATTCTATTATTCGTTATATAACATCATTATAGTTAAAATATCAGCTAGAATAACTATGTGAAAAAAATCACTAAGTTAATAATGCAACATGCGTTGTTTTTGGTTGTTTTTTCAAAAGTGCTCCTTTTTTCCTTAAAGGAGAAAGGGCGTGGCAATATAGCCTGTACTTAGGGGTGGCAATTTCTCAAATCCGGCGCAGTTAAAATCGTATACTTTAAAAGAATAATTTTACGTTCATTCATGACATAAGAACAGGGACGATCGCCTCCATTCAAGTTGTGGAAATGGAAATGACAGTCATTCCCGTTCATTCATTTAGTGACTGTGAATGAGAATTGTGGTTCTTTTAAGTGAACGGGTTCTCGTTCACTTAAAGGAGTTTGTAATATGGAGATGTTTGTAATGATAAATGGAGATGGGGGGAGGGGATGATGAAAACATTTTCTCTCATAAGGATTTTATATTATAGTTATTAATATTTTTTTAAGGGAGAGGGGGTTATTGTATAGGGATTATTGTATAGGGAATTGTATGCTTGTTTGTTTGTTTGTTTGTTTGGCTTTTTTATGGCGCAAGAGCATCTGGGCTATACTGCGCCAAACATGGTAGGAATTGTATGTGTAGAATTCGCCGCTTCAGTTGCAACTACGTATTCTACACACAAAATTGAACACAAGTGAATTTAATCGGTGGCGTAGGTAGAAAATTCATTATAGGGGGAGGGTTATAGGCTTAATGGGAGGGGTTACAGAGCTACAACTCATATATTCCTATGTTAAATATACAAAATTTCATTGAGATTGGGGTTTACAATCTCCAAACCTCCCCCCACCCCGGCTACGCCTCTGAATTTAACTGTTTGAAAGTCTCTAGAAAGAGAGAGGGAGACTGGCGTCCGTTGACATTAAATAATTTTAAAAATTTTTGAAATGGCGCATTGTAGCCATTTGTGGAAACCTTAAACGCGTTGCATGCAAACACTGAATTCATTGTAATGCCCGAATGGCTAATTTTTGGAAAAAATTCACTGTACAAAAAATTTTTATTTTGATGTTCTTCACCTGTTATACATACTTGGCAGTTCCCAACTCTTTTCTAGTGTGTTAAAAAAGGCAGTTTTAGGCTTATTTTCACTAAACAGTAACACAGATCAAAATCAGAAAACGGAATTCCGGATTTCTTTGTCTCTGCTGTATTATTAGCTCATTTACTTAAATTATGTATCAAAAATTGCATTTAATTCATGTAATTGGCTACGTAGAAAAGACATGGACATAAACAGTAGTTACGCTCTACAGCCAAACCGGCCCCTTTGCGGACACGGGGATATGGGCAAATATGCCTTATTTGGCGTCCCCAACACCCCCTCTTATTTTGTCGGTAGAATTCAGGACCACCCTGCATTGTAATTTAAATCACAATATGCTGATAGGTCCATATTAAGTAATAAGCAGTTTTTCAACAGGAAATTTGGAGTAAGTAACAAATCTTAGTAATATGTGCTTTGGAAATTCAATTTTGATAAATAAATAAATAATTGGAATTGACCGAGGCCTGATTTACGAAGTCGCAGCTGCACTTTGATACCCTCCCCTCTTCATAAACCTTAAGGCCTTGAATAACATCTGCTTAAATGGGCCAGAGGCACACTTTCTCATCTGTCGGGGCTTCTAAATATACTCATAAAGGGGGGGCCCCACACTGCTTACAACTAACCTATCGAGGGGCCCTAGTTAGGAAATGGGGTTTGCTTTTTTCTGGGATTGCTAAAAAGTATTAGAACTTAACTGTATAAAATTTTATTTTCCCTCTGATATGTTCATAATTACAATTTAATATTTTGTTTCTTTTGATGGTTACTTTGTTTCATTCAATTTCACACTTTGTTTCATTCAATTTCACATTTTGATTCATTTAATTTTTCATATTTTGATTCATTGACAATTTCACAATTTGATTCATTGACAATTTCACAATTTGATTCATTAAATTTTACATTTTGTTTCATTTCACATTTTGTTTCATTCAATTAATTACCTGAATTAGCAGTGATTCCACAAATAATGATATATACTTCAAAAAAGCCGTTCGAGTTGGGGAAAAACAAACCCCTCCATGGTCATTGCCGGAAGGAGGTCGAGGGCAAAGTGGACATTCAGAGAAAATGGCAATGGCTTCCATTAGGTATTCTGAAAAAGGAAACCAAAGTCTTTATTTTTGCAGCACAGGAACAGGCACTACAAACAAATGCAATATCTTCCAAAATTTTGTATAAAACTTCCATCTTCATGTTTAACACCATACGAATAGGTACTCATTTTGATCTTATTTCATTACACTTTCTTGATCATACCCACTTTACAAGAAATCTGAACTATCGAATACCAGAGTATTGACGAACGAAACTTGGACTCTCGCTCATCTGTTGCTTTGGCCCTAGGGTGTGGGATCTTCTTCCTAACTCACTTAAAACAATCCCAAAAAGATGGGCATAACCGCAAACTGAGAGAATCATCGCGCAATTATGACTATTTACGTTAGCTGGACAGAAATAGCTCCCTATGAATATTTAGATTTTGTAACTTATTCATTTTTGTATATCTCTTTACTGTCAAAAGAAATTTTACTCTCGAGAGCTTTGTCACCACCGATTCATTTCTCATTAATAATTCATGTTTCGCTTATTTTTTAAGAGAGAGAAAGTTCCGCCATTCATTCGTACGATTTTATTTTTGTGTTTTATTTCTCGCTTCCTTTCCTCTTATGCCACATATCATTTAATAGCTGATTACTATATTATGATCCTCGCTGTCACTTATAGTAAATATCTAAACGAGTGGTTCCCAACATTTTGTTAAGCCGTAGCCCACTTTTATAGTAGCCAAGTAATCCGCGACCCCCTTTTATAGTAATCAAAAGATCCGTGACCCCCTCTGTCTGCCACCGCCACATTTGCATAATAAAAGCATTTTTAACAAAAGGAAGGTTTAAGTATTACGTAAGCAATATTTTGGCCATTTCAACCCCCACCCCCTAGTAAGCAAAAATTAACATTGGCTAACATAGGAAAATAAGACCAGCGACAACGCCCCCTCCCCCCAAGGTTCTTACATAATACTTAAACTCTCCCAGAGTGAAAAGAAAACACATTAATTGCAAAATCATATATATATATATCTCAGTGGCGGCTCGTAACGAGATTTTAGGGTGTGCGCATGAAGACTAATTCACCAAAACGCATCAATTTATGGCCTATATTCGTCAAGAAACTGGTTTTTACCTCATTCAGTAAATAAGAAAGAAATTTATGGTAACTTTGGGTTTTGGTGAATTGGCTTCATGCGCACACCCTAAAATCTCACCACGAGCCGTCACTGATTATATTTATATATATTACATTAATTATGTATATTATATTAATTATATAATAATAAACTTACCAACCATTGGTAGAATATTGCAATATGTGTAGCCATGTTGAAATATAAAAGCGGTGGAAACATTTGGTATGAAATTCCTTATTAAAATAGTTGCCGCGACCCACAGGTTGGGACCCACTGATCTAAACAATCGAAGTGACTGATTTCTTCCAGAGCTAAAGCATCGATCATAATTTCATTCTCCGCTAGAGGTCAGGGCCGTCTTAATGAATTCGGGGGCCTGGACTCGACATCTTTTGCAGGCTTTTTCACACAAATTTTAAATTTTCAAAATTTTTTATTAAGCAAAGTATAATGCATATTAAACAAACTTCACTAAGTTCGGGTTCCTCTTGAGGTCGGGACTCGGAGCACGGCCCTTTTGGCTCAATTGCTGAGATCGTATTGCCAGAGATGCGAAAAACTCTCATTTATTTCTTAATTGTACCACAGGCCATATTCTTTATTTTAAATGATGATATCTCTCAATCGCCCTCTCTTTTACACACATGCATGGCACATGCAATTTCTAAAAAGTATTGCTATAATATTTACCGTATTCCTGAGTATTAGGAGCAAGGCCGGATAATCCACAGGACACATAGGGCCAGGACCATGGGGCCCACAGGACACATAGGGTCAAGACCATGAGGCCCACAGGACACATAGGGTCAAGACCATGGGCCCACAGGACACATAGGGCCAGGACCATGGGCCCACAGGACATATAGGGCCAAGACCATGGGCCCACAGGACATATAGGGCCAGGACCATGGGCCCACAGGACATATAGGGCCAGGACCACGGGAGCCCACAGAAAACAGAGGCCTACCACGGCAACCAGCACGCTCAAATATAATACTTGTATTTTTAAAACATATTCCTAATTAGATTTTTACTTCTGAAGTCTGAAAGCATTAAAAAGCAATTATAGGCTACTGGTATTGTAGTACTTTATATAAAGAGAGAGCGAGAGAGAGCAATAATGCGTGAAGCTAAAACTATTATCGCCGGCCTTTTGTGCAAAGTTTGTGCTTTCGTTTCTATCCACTGAGTCGAATCTTTCTGCAGAAGAAAAAGCTAATTCAGCAGACATTATTAAAAAATTTACTGCAACCAAAGCGCGCAAAGTACAAGTTTACAAATGGACTGTTCGTTTCCTCACTGTATAACATACCGGAATTAATAAAATTTTAAAACATTCAATACATTGTCGAGTCTGGCGGAGTGAACTTTGTCCATGCAATACTGGGTGATGGAGGGGCAGGGCCCCATCTTTTCCCGTGTGCCCTGGGGGGCCCATTATAGTCTTAATAGGGCCCTAATTATGAGGCATGTCAGATAATTCGAGGGACATCAGATTTTAGAATTTGACAAAATTCTTGAACACTCAACTGTTAGTTTTCTAAAAATTATTGAACTACTCAGTGAGTCTATATAAATAATTCACATTAAGGAACCCTAAATTGGTAAAATTACGAATTTTGAAATATGCTATCTCATTGGTGGAGAGCCTCGCGGCGAGCTTTGGCTTTCTGCTCTCCTCCAATTTTAACCCATTTATTGTCAGTATTCTCCAAATTTAATCAAATTTCAATTTTGTCGTCAGAATGATAACGTGACAGATGTATCAATAACCACTGTATATCGGTTGAATAAAATTATTTCTATTTCTACTTTGTATCTGCCCTCCTTTAACGTCACATAGTAAAAGATAAATATTCTATATCATCATCATCATCATCATATTCAACCATTATCTATCCACTGCTGGATGAAGGTCTCTCCAAATGCTTTCCACACAAGTCTATCCTGAGCAATTCGCTTCCACGTCACCCCAACCTGTTTTCTTATTTCATCCACCCATCTAGTTTGAGGACGTTTTCTAGGTCTTCGGTGGTCTCTTGGAATCCAGTTCAGAATTTCTGTTGTCCATCGTTGATCAGTTCTTCTTGCAATATGCCCAGCCCATCGCCATTTCAGCCCTTTTACTTTAACAATGATGTCCTCTACTCTAGTTTGCTCTCTCACCCAAGTGTTTCTTTTTCGATCTCTCCTAGTTATTCCAAGCATGCACCTCTCCATGCTCCTTTGCGTTGTCTGTAACTTTCGTATTGCTCCAACTGTTAGACTCCATGTCTCTGATCCATAAGAGAGGACTGGCAATACACACTGGTTGAAGACCTTTCTTTTTAGACACAAAGGCAATTTCCCCTTCAGGATAAAACTGTTTCTTCCAAATGCACTCCAGCCAAGTTTAATACGTCTGTTGAGTTCTTTCATAATGTTGC
>QLNU02015270.1:114912935-114932319 GCA_006491805.2 Dysdera silvatica | reverse complement strand
TTGAGGGACACCCCCCATGAATTTTTAATTACTACGCTATTACTCCGATTTATCAAAGTCCGAATTATCGAGGTAGCTTTTTAAAATTTTTTAATCATAAGAATCGTCGATGGATGTATCGATTGTTACTTCGATGTTATTGACTTTGATTAAATAAATCGTAAAGCTTAATCGATTCAATGATTTATCAATGATAAAGCAGGGGGGGTCTTCTACATCCACCCCCTAACCAAGGGCGTCGTTGAGGCAAATGGGGGCTTTTTTTTGTCAACGTTAACCCGAAGCAAGTAACCACTTTAACCTTTTAATGTATTGAAAATATTGCCTATATTTCAATTCTAGGAGGGGGCAACTGACCCCCCTTGCCCTCCCCAAACGACGCCCATGCCCTTAACCCTCCCCAAATTTCCTGACAACTCCCTAAAACTCAAAGTTTATAGACCCGCTAAACATTCAAATTACAAGGAAAAAAAATATTGTGTAAACCATTTTTCTATACTTTTTCTGCATATGTAAATTGCAGTAATCTTTTACATGTAGCAATATTTCAAAGGAAAGTACGGATAAAGATGGGCCCATGGGAGGTACCGTATGAAGTAAAATCCCCCCAATTGACTAAATGTCCAAGCAGAAATGGTTGAATTTTGTTTTCCTCCAAATATTAAAAAAAATCAACTTTTTTGTGTAAATATGGACGAATTATTTCATTGCTACTGAATATTTTCTTTGTAAGTACATTTTATAAAAAAAATTAAAATTTTGAAGGTAAAATTCACTTCCCAAACGAAGCTTGACAGCCCCCCACCCCCCGAGCGAATATTCTAGCAGGCACCCTGTTTACCATCTGCACATGTGTCTTCGCGCATTTGTCTATGGGCGATCTGCTTCAGCACATCGCCATATATAATTATAGCAGTGTAAATAGCATTAACCTGTTTATTATCGCAGTGCTTCATGGTTATTGGCGGTGATAAGAGCATTATTGGGGCTATCTTATCAGATAAGACGACCACAACACATCTAGCGTCCCATTTCACAGCTGTTATCGTCAATTGTGCAAGAGGGGGCGTTAAAAGGAAAAAAACAGCTAAACGCTGTTAGAAAACGACTAGATTCCCAATATTTAATGAGCTGCGCCTCATTCCGAAATGAGCGGCGGCATTCCCGCGCCTTTTTTATTCAAATTTTCATTTCGCGGGCTTTCCACCGCGCAAAAATATCGCCAAACAATCGAACGTCTTCTAAAAATAACCGGGTTTTCAGGTGGCGTTTTCATTTTCGATGAATAATTCGCGCTTCGGTAGCGGCGAATCGTTTCTCCCAGTTCACGTAACGCGTCTGATGACGTCAGGTGGAAATTCAGAGCGCAGAGAGGGAATTTCACAAGTTTCTCCCAATTCTTTCCAGTCTTCCCACTAGCTCTGATTCCTTCTGATCAACAAATACATGGCGTTTGCCGTTTCAAGCGTACGTTCCGGTCATTGTCACTTCTATTATCGCCAGCTGTCGTCACCCAAAAAGAACACGCGTAACCTTGTGTGTTTATCCACTTAGGCCATTGATTGTTGCTAACTTGATGTGTCTTCATAAGCAAAGGTCGCGCACGTTTCCCCTGTAAGTGACAAGATTTTATCCATTTTCTTTCTCTCCCATGTTAGTAATTACGTCCTTTCTCTATTTTAGTAATTTCTTGTCTTTTCTTACAGTTAATTTCCTTTCTAATTTTTTAACGATTTCTTCTTCATAAGCTATTTTTAAGTTTCTTGTCAACTGATCAATTTCGTATCAATTTTTTTAACTTTAATTTTTTTAAATTTATTTTATTTATTGTGTATTTTAAGAATCTCGTGTATGTTTTAGTTTTAATAAGCTGCTCTCTCTTAGCGAGCAATTTCTTTCTTGCCTATTCTAGCAGTTTCTTCTGAAACGTACACCATTTGATCATGCTGGATTTGTAGGCCCTGGCTGGCCTAGGGGCCTCCATAGTATTAGAAGGGGCCGGGTGTGTGTCAGTTCGTGTGTTATTTAAAACCTGTTTGTTGATAAATGTCCGAGAAATTTTCATCGTTGGTAAACCTGAAAATTGAAGGTGATGGATGAACTTCAAAGGAAAATACGCGATTTATTGACTGAATGTCGCCGGGGCCCATGCCCGTATCCAGAAGGGGGGGGGGTGGATCTTGGGGACCGCTAAATCTATAGGAGGATTTTAATGGGACTTGGCTACGGCCTTGCATGCTGTGATTGTATCTATACACGCTAAAAAAAAATTTTGGAAGCCCCCGAAATTAAATCCGGGCTGCGGCCTTGATGGTGGCCCATTTTATACTCCTAGATTAGGGGCCCCAAAAAAACTCCATCCGGCACTGCATTTAAAGAACAAGTGCTGCATTGAATATGTGCGATAAAATTTTTTAATTAGTGATATTGAATTTCGGTCATGTAAAAATATTCTTTTTTAAAGAATAACGTTTGAATTCAATGTACGGAGACGTTTATTTTGAATTATTAAGCATTAAAATGCAGTGGGGTACGCATATAACGAGAAGTTTGGGATCGACGAAAATGCTCGCTAAATCCGATTTGCCTGTATAGGTAGCATGTGTATATATATATAGAACAATATTCAGTTTTGAATTCGTTTAACATTAAATGAACGTATTATATTACCACTTGTACAATAAGGTAAAACAATGATATAAAACAATATGCCCAATCTATGGGTCGCGACCATCAAGTGGGGTGGGGTGTTACAGTAACTGTTTTTAATTTCAATTATTTTATAAGAATTTCATACCAAATGTTTCAACACGCATATTTCATTTTTGTTATATTTAACTTTATAATAGGTTTGTCCCAAAAGTTCCCGAAATGATTTTTTTTAAAATCATTTATTCAATATCAGTTTACAATCTTTTCAGAACTTTTCAAAGTATTCTCCCCCTGCTTCGATGCACCGTTGCCAACGCTTCACCCAATCATTGAAGGCGCCCTGGAAGTCGTCAACGGGAATCTCCTTCAGTGAGGTCGTCGCGGCTGCTTTTACCGCCTCCAGCGTCCCATGCCGAGTTCCTTTCAGGGTTCTTTTGATCCTTGGGAACAAAAAGAAATCCGCTGGTGCCAGATCGGGGCTGTACGGCGGCTGGGGCAGCGTTGCCACACCCATTTTGGCCAGCAACTCGGAGACAATGAGCGCGGTGTGGGTTGACGCGTTGTCATGGTGCAAGATCCAATTGTCGCGAATTTCGTTTCGGACGCGTCGAACCCTGTTGCGCAACCGTTTGAGCACTTCACAGTAAAACTCCTTGTTGACTGTTTGTCCTTGTGGCACGAATTCACTGTGAACTACACCTTTTCTGTCAAAAAACACAATGAGCATTGCCTTGATTCGCGATTTGCTCATCCTTGCTTTTTTCGGGCGAGGAGACTCCTTGGTGTGCCACTCGCTGCTCTGGCGCTTTGATTCGGGATCGTACTGAAAAATCCACGTCTCGTCCCCTGTGATCACTCTGTCCAAAAATTCTGGGTCCGTTTCGTAGCGTTCATGCAATTCCTGGCACTTCAACAAACGCTGCTCCTTCATCTCACTCGTCAGGACTTTTGGCACCATTTTCGAGCAGACTTTCCTCATTTGAAGATCCTCCGTTAAAATGCGATGAACGATTGTTTTGGGTATTCCACACTCCTCTGCAATCACCCGAACACTTAATCGTCGGTCATTGTCCAAAACTTGACGCACTTTTTGCACCGAGTCGTCCGTTTGTGATGTCGACGGGCGTCCAGAGCGGTCGTCGTCGTTGACGGACTCCCGACCTTCCCGGAACCGCTTGTGCCACATGAAAGTTTGGCTTTTTTTCATCGCCCCGTCACCGTAGGCTTTCCGAAGCATTTCGAGTGTCTCCGCCCCGTTTTTACCCAGTTTCACACAAAATTTGATTGCATAACGCTGCTCCAAAAACTGGTCCATTTTTTGATCGACGAGGGTGCAGTAGATACCTCTGCGCGGAGCGTGACCACATCTCTTGTCTTATATAGGCGCTGCCGACCGCATCGCGTTACGCTGATTGGTTGCAAAGCTCCGTTATTTGCATACGCACGCCTGTACCAGTTTTTCTGGCACTTTAGTGTATTTATATATTAGAATTTTATATATTTAATGTGTTTTCTTTACTCTGTTAAAAATGCTTTTATTATGCGACAGAGAGTGGGTCGCGACTATTTGATTACAATAAAGGGGGTGTCGCGGATTACTTGATTACTATAAAAGTGGGGGTCGCGACTTTAAGGAAGTTGGGAAGAATTAATATACATATCGTCCCACAGCCGTCCACTGCTAAGAATACAAGCTGTCCATAGCGCGCCGCTTTGAAGCAGCCCTCCCTGTAGCTGTCACTAGGTTAAAGGTTGAGTGACATAATGAGACCTACCTTACCGTAAGACTTTGGCTGTGGTTACCGAAGTTTGGAATCTTCGTTAAACTGTAGGTCCAGTTTGCCAACCCGTTTGGCCAACATTCTGCGCTTAAGGCCATTTCCTTTGTATTTCTTTCACCGTACTACGTGTATGTGTGAAAACAGAGAGACCTCCATCCTGCTGTGGATTGAAAATTTTCGTTGTTAATGATTTAATTGTTCCCAAATAAGCTTTGTTTGGCGATACTCAGAAAATTTGTCCGTTGTTGTTTAAAGAGCTTCGTTCTGTCATCCTTGTTTGATGACCTTTTCTGCCCTTCAGCCATAAAAATACCAGTCGTTGTGCAATATTTCTGTTCGTTAAATATGTCGTAAAATATTTAGCGCATTTAATGCAGTGTCATCATAATAATCCATTGCCTCAATAAAGTGTGTATTGCCGAGTCTTTACTACGTCTTCTAAAAGGGATGGGAATTCCTGGGCAGTTCCAAGTGCTTGAAAGTTTATTTCATGTTTCAGTTAAAAATATGTCCTCTATCATTTTTTTTTCTTTGTTCGTTGAATTCGCAAAAGCCTTGTTCACTAAAAACGATTAAACCGCACTTAGTTATTATACCATCCAAAATCCATGTTTTCCTCATTACCTGTGAGCTCTTTGTGTGTTCTGCTGTAGCGCATTCTTTGAGGTCGAACGGAGTAATTCCAAAATGGGTAATTTAAATTACAAAGTTACTTAAATGTCGCACCCCTAGCTTAGCAGTCATTGGCGTACGCAGGGGTTATAACACCCCTCCCCATTGCAATGAAATTTTGTATATTTAATATAGGAATATATGAGTTGTAGCTCTGTAACCCTCCCGCCCCCATTGAGCCTATAACCCCCGCCCCATTGAGCTGCCCCCCTTTACGAACTTCCTGCGTACGCTCATTGTAGCAATCTTAAAAACAATTTTGACGCCGTGACTAGGGCGGCCTTAAATGCTTGATTGCCTTAAGCGGAGATTGCAGTTACAGTGGACCCTTGTAAATTGACTACTAAGAGAGAACTGGTAAGGACTTGCTTATACCAAAGGCTGCTATAGTGACGCTGAAAAAAAAAATCACAACATTTTTTATTACGTATAATACGTGTAAAACACTCGGTGGCATTTCAAAGTTGGTTTTCCGGAGGTTTATCATATTGAAGTCAACTCATCCACTACTGTAAATGATCATAAAGCCGCACCATTTTTCAGGCGCGCGTGGACCGCCCTGTTACATGAGGCTGCATCAAGAACAGTGACTGCAGCAGCTCTTAAAATAACAGTCCCAAAGAATGGCAACACGCCTCGTGGTTACAATGTCGTTTATCTCCCGATGAAGATCAGCGCCTGGCTGGTCGAAATGATCGAGTGTTTCATTATGATGATATACGCAATAAAAACGTTGTTTTGTGGTTTTTTTTTTATTTGTAATCCGAAAGGACGCCTTTGGTCAGCGGTCGTGGGGAACATCTAGGTTCGCCTATTTATAAAGCCAGCTCTTCGCCCCAGTGCAAGAAGTACCATCCCCCGTTCTGTGGAATAGTCTAATTCTTGTGGGAACGAAAACAGTATGGCTCAAATTCGGCAATTTTGTCGGAAGATCTCATGACCAGTCGTATGGGATATCACAAGCAAGTTTAGAACAAGGGACCCGTTTAAGAAAGGGGAAAAAAAAAAATACTCTCTTGCTTTTTTCCTTGCCTCTTTCAGATCTTGGTTATTATGCTGCAAAGCCGTAGCCAGGCTGGGGCTATAGGGGGCTGAGCCCCCTCCCCCGGAAAATATTTTTCGTCAAAAATAGAATATTGTAGAATTTTATTTTAAATTTTTTGTTTTGTACGAAATTGTACATGACAATGATTGTTCTTTGACGTTAAAAATGTATTCAAAATAGCTTTCTACCGTAGATCTTGTGTATATAACGTGTTTTTTTATATACGTTTGAGTCTTCATATACTTTATTACATTACATACACTAAAATTTATTTCTTAATGCAAAATTTACGTTAAGAAATTTATCCATTGACGTTAAATGTTAGTCTGCTTATATATTTAGTATTAAACATATTAATAAAATACACCAAAACATTTGCGAATTTTAAGACCTCCCCTCTGTAGCTTTCAGAGCCCCCCCCCCCGTAACAAGCCGGGCCACGGCCTAATATCGCATACATTGCGTCCTGTTAATTCCATCACCTGCGTTATTTATGGCAATTAATGGAAACGCCCATGCGTATTTCCTCTATAGTGTTTTTTTTTTTTTAATCTGGTATTTGGATATTGACCTTGGTGTCATTTGCATGTTGTTGCAGGCAATATAATTTATAGTGACAGGTCGCGGTCAGTAAGCGACCATTGAATTTACGACCTTTGTCGTAAAAAATTTGAAATAAATCGCAATGTCATACGCCTAAATTATTTTGGTTCGTGTTGAATATTTTTCTCGTGGGATTGTGTCGTGCCATCCTTTCAATATGCTGTTTATTTTATGTTGGAAAACGGTATTCGCTATGCTTGATTAATTTGTTAGAGAGATCGCAATTTTAATGCATTTGGTATGAAGATCGCATTTTTTTTAGGAAGATCGCAATTTTGATCTATTTGTTAGGGAGAGGGCAGTTTTAATGCATTCGGTAAGTAGATCGCAATTTTAAGGCGTTGGTAAAGTGATGAAAACCGCAATTTTTATATGTTTAGTTGGGAGATCGCAGTTTCAAAGCATTTGGTAGAAAGATCGCGGTTTTAATTCATTTCGTTGGCAGATCTTGCAATACTTCGGCAGCATTGTGTTTAATGAAAACAGGCCCGTTGCTAGACACTTGTTGGGAGGGGGGGGACTCTGAAAGCTACAGGGGCTTAAAATTCTTTAATATTTTAATGTATTTTATTAATATATTCAATAATACTAAATATCTAAGCAGGCTAATATATTTAACGTTAATGAATAAATTTCTTAACTTAAATTTTGCATTGAAAACTTGTAAATTTTAGTATACCTCTCTCTCTGTAACTTCCCTTGTTTTTATTTTTATTGTAAAGTACATGGAAGATTCAAACCTCTGTAAAAATATAATATATACAAAACGTACCGTAGAAAGCTATTTTGAGTACATTTTCAGCGTCAAAAAACAATTTGCATTGTTATGTACAATTTTATACAAGACAAAAAATTTAAAATAAAATTCTACAACAATTTATTTTGAGAAAAAATATTTTCTAAGGGGTGGGGGCGACTACATTGCAGGGGCGGCTCAACCCTCATAGCTCCAGCCTGGCTACGGCTGTGAATGAAAGAGAAACAGAAAAAAGATGCCAGTCCCAATCCGAAAAGCCAAAGGCTAAAAAATATTTAGAACACCCAGCAAATATTTGGAACACACAGAAGACGAAAACCAAGTTAAAAAAATTTCAAAATAAGGCAACATACATTCGTGCCGCTTTTTGCATGCTAAACATGGAAAGCAACTAAACCAGCAACAAACCAAATCTAGGTTTCGGTTGCTTCCTTTGTACGGTATTTGAACATACTATTCAGGAGCGAAATGATAATTGCGAAATTTGGAACTATGGAGTATTGATAGCCAATGGCATAGGAAAAAGCGCCCCTGCCCAGCTATTGGATATCAAAACATATTTTTTCTAACGCTGCATCGCGTGATTTTCTTTGGAGATTTGAGGCCCCGTAATGTTTTTAATAGCTATACCACTGCTGACGGCCATAAACCTGTGTCAGAAATAATTAAACAAAAGAAATAAGTTGGTTTGGACATACAATCAGGAAAAAACGAACGATGTCAGTAGACAAACACGAGACTGGAATCCTCAAGGAATGGGGAGAAGAGGCAGGTCACGAATTCTAAAGAAGTGAGCTCAAGTAAAAAGACGGTTGGAAATAAAGAAATTCAACGACTAAAAGAAATGGAGTTCTGTAGAAATTTCCTGGATCAGATCCTTTCATATCTCAGGACTTCCGGTATACACCGGGATGAGAGGTGTTGTTAGGGATCACAACCCCGCATTACGATAAAGTTTTGTATATGTACATATGAATTTGCAACCCCCCGCCCCCAATTCCTTGTATGATGTTCCTGCGTGGGCTAATAATGCTCAGGACGTGATTTCCTCTTCTAAATTTTATTGAGTAGCAGCATCAATATTGCTATAATTGGTCGGCAGCCCCCCCACCCCCCATTTAAACGGTGAAACTGTTCCTCCTGGTTAAGAACCTCGTCATAGAGATTAAATAAAAATCCATAATTCTAATCTCCCTAACCAGGGCTGTCTTAACGCATCTGTACTTTTTTGCACTACATTTTAAATTTCTAATTTTTTGCGACAAGAAAAATACATGCAGTGCGTCCAACCATCTGTAAAAGTTGGGGAGATTTAAAATTCAGTTTTACGATAAATGGCTTTATTGAAATAATTTTGCTAAACTCCATTTTTCATACTGCATTGAATACTAAAAATTTTGAGAAGCTTGTACTTTTGATTAAACTTAAAAAAAAAGTTTTTTGAAAAAGTATAAAATTATTAAGCTCATATTTCTTTGGAAAGAACGTTCGTCAAACGTAACTAAAGCATAAAAAACACGGTGGCTTTAGCTAAATTATCTTATTTGCAAGGAGTTCTGATCGTGTAAATCCTCCTTTTCCTTGCATATAATATTATAATACATGCATTTATTTATAAATACTATTTATTTATTAACATTACATGCATTTTTAATGAAATAAAATATTTTTACCTGCTCGCGGAATGAATTCAAAGGGGCTGGCTGAAAATGTCGTTTTAAATAATGTCTTGTAATATAATGAACTAACTACATTTCTCTTTCTTTTCAAATAAATCGGTTTATGCATTTTGTTTTTGTTAGTGGATTTTATAGTGTCGTAACCTATTCAGCTTATACAAATTTTAATACCTTGTATTTACTACAATGCGACTGGAAATGTATTAATATTTGGTATGGGAAAGTCGGGGAAATTTGAAATAGAATTCGGCCAGCTCCCACCATGTATATGTAATAGACAATCTTTGCCGGTTTGGGGAACGTTGTTGTATCAGCCCAGCCCAACATGGGTCCTCCCGTTAAAAGGACACCGCTCCAGTCAGAAAAATCGCAATTTTGGCAAGTTCGGTAGAAAGTGATCGCAATTTTGACGCGCCCATTCGAAAGAGATCGCGATTTTAACACTCTCTCTAGAAAGATCGCCATTTAATGCGATCGCAATTTTGTTTTAATCGTTCAGTTCCTTTTGCGCGGGAGGAAGAATGAAGCCATTGCATCATCTTCCTATTCGATGCGTGGCAGAGTATTTGCAATACTGAGTAATGGCACCTGGTGACGTGTCCAAGGCGTGAGTCACGGACTCGTATGTTTCCGAGACTAACGAACGGTTCAAGGATACTGTGTGTCTTTGTTTACCAGCACTATTTCGCTTCATTCCGATCTCTTTTCCGAAACACGAGTCGCGTTCCTTTGTAACGGCCTGTTCAAATAAATTATGATTACCTCTAACTCCTTTCTCGTATGCTTTGGTGTGCGGGTGTCACGTGTTTTTCACGTTGTTTTTGATGTCAAAAACAAAGTGAAGTTCTAAAAAAAACAGTTTTACGAAAACTATTTTTTAACGCGTGCGCACGCTTTCTACTATTTGTGTTGGTTTCACTTTTAAGGCTGCATTGAAAACATAAACATGCCCCCCACCTCCACCACGAAAACATTAAATAAGTGTTTACGAATAAATAAATAAATAGCAGCCGCCATTCGGTTAAGCGAAATTCGGATAATGAAGATTCTATTGTAATTATGTGGAATTTATGAATGTGAAAATTTTGAATTTTTTTTCACAGTCGATGAACTTACAATTCCCGCTTACTTAAAAAAAAAAAGAAAAGAACACAGGGTGTCCCAAAAACATTGACCGCAGCTCTAATTCCTTAAATATTGATATGTATTAGATTGCAAAGTGATGTAAAAAAAGGTGCAGAATTTTATGAAATCGATTAAAATTGCAGTGGATTATTTTTCAAAGAAATGCAAAATTTAAATTTTTGTATGGTCCCTGTACACAAAATTGTCCATTTAGTAAAATGTTCCCCATACTCTAGTAGCTCAATATACAAAATTTCAGCATTCTAGTGGGGAAAAAAACGACGGACGAAAAGTCAACACTTTTTGAAGGGAGCAATAGGTACGTATATGCCTGGAAGAAAGTTTATGCCAAGTCGCGTTTTATTTTGGGTGTTCATATCTTTGGTTCTTTTCTCACGAAAACGGTGAAATTTTGTATATTGACCCATTGGAGTATGGGTTAAATTTGACTCGTCGGAAATTTTTGTGTACAGGGACCGAATACAAATTTACGTTTTGTGTTTTTTCAAAAAATAATGATGTGTGATATTACCCTTCACAGAGATAACACAATTGACAAATAATGGTCAACGCAAAAAAGCCTCCGGGGCGAGATTTTTGTGAGTTTTTCACTGTCCTCGCCCCGGAGGCTTTTCTGTGTTGACCATATTTGGCAATTGTGTTATCCCTGCGGAGGGTAATAATATCATACATCCTTATATACGGAGAAAGAGAGCGTTGTTTCCTGTCCTCATTCGTCTAGCGGTCCAAGACACTCCGGGCTAAACGGAGGGACCCTGGTTCGAATCCAGGATGGGGAAAGCGTCTCTTTTTCTCCAAAACGAATAAAGCTCTAGTTTGAGCTAATTAATACGTGGGTGGCAAAAATTATTGTATAACCAAAACATAATTCTCTGCGATTTTAATCGATTTCATAAAATTCAACCCCTTTTCTTATGCCACTTTGCAATTTAATACATATGTCTAGGATCAATATTTAAGGAATTAGAACTACGGTCAATGTTTTTGGGACACCCTGTATATATTCTTTGAGCCAGTCCCCCTCACAAGTACAGTTTTGAATGTTCGAAGGGAGCTGGGCTCTTTGGAGTTGGCCCTCTTATAGGCGGCTGTTCACCCCATAAACTGATGCAACGTCTGCAGACCGTGCACGATGATCGTTTACCAGACGATTTTATTTAAAAAGTTCGTTCTTTTTCAAAGTTAAGTCCTTTGTCACAACGAGTCGGACACTTCTACTTCTAATGGGGCTAATGTTGATCGTAGACATTCCACACGTATCGTGTGTAGATGCGCCGGGTTATCATTCCATGTCTCGTCTTCTGGTTTTTAAAATAACTTCCTCTAGAGCGCAATCATAAGCCATTGCGAAATTAATCACCCGGAGCCTCTTATCAGTATTCCTCTCGATGCGCCATTTCTCTATCTGTTGTTGATTCGGCGATGTGCGTCGCAGACGAGCAGGTATTGCTGTAAAACCCCTTTAGACTAAACACGGTTCTTCCCGTGTATAAACCGCCCACATTGTAGCCCGTTTGCCAATCATTCAACGGTTTCGTGGTTCGGATCCTGCGTGGCGGATTCCGAACTAAGGTCGTTTTTTCAGTTCAGAAAAGCTGGAATGGCACATCGTCTGTTCGATAGTAAGTTTTGCGTTTGGTTTTCCAAGTATTGTTTTTTCCCCTTGTTTTGTTGGTGACGTCGTAGGCCTTGCAGATAAGTGTTGCCATGCACATTTTTTAATAGATTTCTTTTAATGGCATGTGTGATATTATTCGTTTTTAAACCATGTGGTGCTGAAGTGGCAACACCCAGCTGCTGTTGATCAGTGTTCTACGCCCCCTAACGGCGGAAAAGGAACACTAGTCCGTGCTCACTGTAGTTCGGGGATTGGTTCTCTAGGCCTTATTAATAACTCTATATAATACTGTTATACGGGGTTCCTAGGAAAGACCGGATGCGGCCAATAACTTCTGAAACAAGACAGATACTTCAACCAAAGTTAGTGCATAGTCGTTTTATTATACCAACACCTATCAGATGAGATGAATAGCAGCGCCCCTGGTGGCGAATTGAGGAAGTTAAAAATTTTATTTCGAAAAATAATGAAGATAGCGAAATATTTTCAATTAGAAAGTTGTAGAGCGTCCTTCAATTAGTAGAAAGAGACATAAGACTCGCATGCAATATGTACACGTACAAAAAAAAAAAATTCTATGTCACAATACTATAAATTTATCAGTCTTTTTTATTAAAAATAAAATATATGTTTGAATGAAAGAAATAGTATATTATATCACAGTTTTATAAATTTAGTCTGTTATATTTTATTGTTATTATATTGCTGATTAAATGGTAAGTGTAACAATACCAACGACTGTTAAAGATTGTTAGTGTTAAGGACATCGTTAGTGTTAAGGACATGGTTAGTGTTAAGGACCAGTGTAAAGGTGGCACTGTCTGTCCTGAAAACGTCCCGATTTTTATGTGCCTAACTATACATATACGTACAATTGTTATTAATATGAAAAAAAAAATCAGATTAAACGTGCTTACGTAATACTTACACGGCCCCCACAGCTCTACAGCCAAGCTTAAAAAGTAAAACTCTGATCACAGACCGGCCCATGGGTCCAAGGCGTGGTATATTTTACGAGTCTCCCTGTATTTGAAAATTACCAATTTGAAAAAAAAAAATTGAAATGACCAAAATATTGCTTAGGCGTAATATTTAAAACGATTCCTAACCAAATTAACGCAAAAATTATAGCTTTATAAATAATATGTATAAATAATATATATGAATAACATGTATAGCAAACCGAAACATTGAGTGATAAAATGCTTAAATATTCGCATTAAAAAAAAAAAACCAAACAGTAATATCTCATTTTTACGTACATAATTCATAACTTGTGAAAAGAATGTTTTTTAAAACAAATCTTCGCAGACGCTTGTTGTGCTTCTGTTACGATTTTGTGCATCCGTTTAAACGTTAGCTGGGCTTTGATAGGCTAGTACTGATAGCACAAGGGGAACAACACAAACACTTGTATGAATGCCGTGTTGATCGGCAATCCATCTCCCCCTCAGCCGCCTCGGCGGCTGATTACGCTGTTCAAGCGTCCTGTCTGGGATTACAGCGCCGCCCCCGGCGGCCACCCTTCCCAATGAAACCCTTGCACAATCCTCCTCCAACACAAACACTTGAAAGGCTTTGTCGGGAAATTGCCGGGAAGAAATTTTTTTCTCTTACGGCTGTTAATTAGCCTGGCTTGTTGATAAGGGAAATTGCGAGATTCTGCTGTGTGATAAAATCTATGGATTCTTGCAAGAAGTGATATTAGGCGTCGTCCTTGTTTAAGCGGACCACCTTTGTGGCATGCGAGAATTCTAACTGACATCCATTTAATACCAGTCTCTTTGCAATTTGGTTTAAATAGTAGTCCATGTACTACACCATTCTGCGAAATAACTGGCAACAATATATATACGTTCGTAAAGAGATTATATATTGTCCTTCGTAGCTCAGTGGGTAGAGCCTCCGCCCGGCAAGTGGAAGGTCGTGGGTTCAGGTCCCACCGAAGGCAGAAATATTTATTTTCTTTCGAACGTTTCACCATCTAATCACGCCATACCATCGGCGTTGGTATCACTACGCCAATAAACGTTGATTGATTGACATTGTTGTTTGATTTAACATCCGTCAGTTCAGCTTTTCCCTGAGTCTTGCGGGCATTTGGAGTTATGGGTGCCCCTATGAATAATTCTTATGTAGGAGGGGATGGCAAAAATTACCTTCTTCTTAAGGCTGTAAAACAGTTTAATGAATGTACAAGATACTAAAATGCTGCAAAAATAATTGATACTGCTTGACAATTAGTAATGAGATATATATATATATAAAATAAATAAATAAATAAATAAATAACTTAAAATGTACTTGTAAAACTTTTGAAAGCAAATGCATAACCGAATTGGGCAAACTAAATTTTTGAACCGGCCGCCACTTCCTTGGCCATTGCTTAAAAATTTTATTTGCCCGATTCTGCATTGATACATTTAGTTCCAAAAGTTTTTGTGTCACGTTCTAAAATAAGGTACATTTTAACCAAAACTAATTGTCAAGCAGTGTCGATTATTTTTGTAGTATTTTAGTTTTTTGAACATTTACTAAAATGCTTGGCATCGTTAAAGGAGATGAAATGATTTTTCTCGGCCCCTTCTTCCCTCCTGGAACTACTCATATGAGTGTCACTGCCTGGAGCGTGTACATTTGTAGGGAAATGTCACTTTCACTCGTAAATGCAGTGTGGTGTCTAAACATCCTGAGTTAAGTTCTTGTCCACATGCCTATTACGTTGATAAATCGATTGTCGTTCCTGTGAGAAAGTTTCGTCCTGCTTGTTTCGAAGGACCAGGGCTGCATATGGGGTTTATTCAGGAATGGTTAATGGAGAATTTGTGGAGCTCGAACGCTCCTCAGGCTTGTAAACGGTTGCCATACAAAATTTTAGGAAGCCCAAGGAATGTTGTGTGCAATTGGAAGTCATAGCCATGTGAAAATTAACTGCGACTCCCTTTCGTTCAGTTCCCAACATTTGTCTGTATTTAAACCCAACAGAAGCGTTTGTGCGAAGACATCAATACGTTGTGTGCAATTGGAAGTCATAGCCATGTGGAAATTAACTGCGACTCTCTTTCGTTCAGTTCCCAACATTTGTCTGTATTTAAACGAAACAGAAACGTTTGTGCGAAGACATCATGATACGCTAGCCGTTGAAAACCGAAATTTTAATATTCCGGACTTGTATATTGAATTTAAAATTTAGTTTGAAATTTGAAGTTAATTTTTTATATTAATTTCATAATTATTTTCTCCCCTCGAAGGTTCCAAGGCTTTTTAAAACCGTAATTTAAATTCAATAATTTAGAAAACAAGAGAACAAATGAACAGTAACAAAATATTACGGACAAAGGAAAAACTTGAATTTAAAATAGAATTTCGCTTTTAAAAAAAAAACACCCTTGACCTGCAATGCAAAAAGAGGAATGGGGGGGGGGTTGTTAATCGAAATTCTTTTATTTTTAGAGTGAAATTCCCTCTGAGTTGGTCTCTGTTTACGGTGCGAAATTGCCGCCGACCCCTTCAATTTTCCCGCGCCGGCGCCCGACTTTTTTTTGGCTTCACGCGCAAGTCGTTTGAGACGTGGATGTCCTCCCAGTCCATAAACCCTAGACACGCCGGTGGAGACAGAAGAAGTGTGTGGCCATCTCGCCCGTCCTTGAACTCTTTGCCCCCGATCAATGGCAACATCCCTGGCGCGTGTCTCTCGGATGCGGGAGTGGTGGCGGGAAGATATTTTTACCGCCCTTTCTCGGAAAAGCGCGCCAAGCTGGATTGCATCCAAATTGCATGCAGCTGTCTATACCTGCCCCCCCACTCCCCATGAACTCCCCTGTATTTACCTCTGCTTTTCACTTCAAGGATCTTCTTCTCATAACAGTCGCGATCCCTCCCGTATTCCAAACCTCAGGCGCGTGTCTCTCGGATGCGGGAGTGGTGGCGGGAAGATATTTTTACCGCCCTTTCTCGGAAAAGCGCGCCAAGCTGGATTGCATCCAAATTGCATGCAGCTGTCTATACCTGCCCCCCCACTCCCCATGAACTCCCCTGTATTTACCTCTGCTTTTCACTTCAAGGATCTTCTTCTCATAACAGTCGCGATCCCTCCCGTATTCCAAACCTCAGATTTTTTTCCTCAAAAACCCGCTTTCGAAGTACCCGCTACATAGAGTTCTCACAATTTTCTGGCAACTCCGGCAAAAATGAGTTTTTTGTCTCCGCGGGGATGGTCTGCTGTCTGTAAGTATTACCGACTTTTCTTCTTCTTGTGTTTAAAACGCGTTTTTCGGTCGAATTCACCTGTCAGTTCTTGCCGAGCGAAATTGACTATGGATATTGACGCGCTCCCGAGGGGAAGGAAGTCTGCGTCGTCTGTACTGAATCGCTGGCATCACGCTTTGATTGCTGTAAATGTTTAGCACTGTATTGCTTTTTGATTAGACTTCTTGCTGATGAACTCCGACCAATTTACTGCGCAGCACAGCGCGTCGGAAATGTTTCCCACATTTCAACGCGTTTTCCAACTCCCGTTGTTTACATTTCCACGCAACGCATTGAAGCCCGCCCGCTGTTGGTTGTACATCCGGTGCTGTGTTTATGAACAAGAGATTTCGGCGAAAGTCGTTTGGTCGCCGTGAAATCCCTTCTTTGTCTAAACGCCTGTGATTTTAAGGCATCTGCATTTGAAACCAGGGATCTAACATGAAAGCAGATGAAAGTGCCAGGAAGAGTGAAACCATTTTCATCCAATTTTATTCCCATTAACGAACGTACCTTTAAAAATACCGACAAAAAGAGAAAAGATGCCCTAAAAAATGATCGAAGTAAGTGTAAGATTTTCGTTTTTATCGAGTACGTCAAAATTTTCAAGTAAATTAAATTGTTTATACTAGTAAAATGTTGCTTGAATTTCCTAAAATTTGATAATGTGGTTTCTGTACGTTAAAAATATTACTGTTTTGACGGTTTCGATTTACAGTGTAAATTTTACATCAAAAACCCCGTTTAGCCATAAGCAACATTCATCGTAATATTTTCGATAAATTTGGCGCAGTATAGCCCAGATGCTCTTGCGCCATAAAAAAGCCAAACAAACAATTTTCGCTAAAGACGATAGCCTTTCTTGGACGGCCATGTTTCTTGAACGACCCACGTTTTAAAAACAGCCTTACCTGGAACACTATTTCCAGAGCCGACGAGAGGCGGGGCAGCAGGGGCTGCAGCCCGGGGTCCCGCTCTGGCGTGGACCTATGCTGCGGGGGGCCCGGCCTAGGGAAGGGATCATGGGGCCGGTTGGAGTGAACCTGGGGCCCACGTTGACTTTTGGCGCCCCTGACTATTCCTCAGTAGCGGTCCTAGAAAAAAAATGGAGCGCTAAGTGTACGGGCGCCGATAGCGGCACCCGTGCACATAGGCAATATAATAAAATCCGGTTATATTTGGTGGGGACCATGGCCCTATCCTAGAACTGCCACTGCTATTCTCACAACAGCAGTTTTGTAGCGCCCACATCCTCTATTTGTTTTTGTTTGTGAAAATAGTCATGGGAAGTTTACCCGCAAGTGACATCCTCTGTGGGAGAAAAATAAAGGATTTGTGTCATTACTAACCTGACCATACGTCCCATTTTTAGGTAGCCTGGCCCTTTGTCCCCAAACACAGCTTCGGGGAGCCGAAATGTCCCGTTTTCAGAAAGAGGGGAAACTCTAGTAGCGCGGCGATGACGGGTCATGCGCAATACGTTCTCCGTATATGTCCAGTTCTGTCACGAAAAGTAGTCCGACGGTAGCGTTAGAATTTACAGGAGCTGACGTCACAGACAGACTAGCCGATTACAGCAGAGGCGAGGACGTCATTTCAGAACTGGTTTTTTAGCGAACGTTTGCCTGCGCCAAAAATCAGTTCTGAAATGACGTCCTCCCCTCTGCTGTAATCGGCTAGCCCGTTTGTGACGTCAGCTCCCGTGAATTCTAACGGTACCATCGGACTACTTTTCGTGAACGAACTATAAGTCGGCTAGAAGCCTGCTAGCTCGCGCATCTTTTTTGACGACTGATTTTTTTTTTTATCGACGTGTGTTATTGCAGTCAATTTGAATTTTTTTTTTTTACGTGACACCACCGTTTTAAGAATGCCCACACGCAAGCGCACTTTTAATGTTAACTTAGAAACGAAGTATCCGTTTACAAAGCAAAGAAGTACTCCATCGGACGTCAGATGCAAAAAGTGTCGTACAGAATTTAACATAGCCCATGGAGGTTCCAGCGATATTAACCAACATTTAAGATCAGAAAAACATAAAAATTCCGATCTTTTTTAAGACAGTTTGGTCTTGAAACAAATTACTCTATATCTTCCCCACTCTGTTCGTAATTTGATGGCAAAATTGCAAGAAAGTGGCTTCAGTGATGTTCATAAAGAATATATGAAACTACAGCTGCTGAATTCTATAAAATAAACAAAGAATATTTGGAGCGGTGAACTTTTTTTCTTAGAAGAATTAGAAATATTTATATAATATTTATAAACGTACATACGTCGTATGTCCCGTTTTGAGAGGGAAAATAAATGGTCACGTTAGTCATCACCCATTTTTTGTGCGGAGAAAGTTGTGAAAAGTTCGGTCGCCACTTCATGCCCCACTGGCACGTGACACCATTCCCTACCCGCCTATTGGTTATAAGATTGAGTGACGTCACTTCGTCTTAAGCGAGTAGCCAATCAGATTCGCTCCGACTCTTGTTTATTTTCGTAATGGTCCGAGAATTTTGCGGTGTCCTTTAGAGCACAAATCCCCTTTTGCTTTTAAGAGCGGTATTCATCTTTTTCCTTTTGGGCGCCGTCCATCCCTTTCCTGGAAATTCAAGGACAGGATTTAGGGCCTCAAGACCGTAGCCAGGATTTAATTTTTGGGTGGGTTAAAATTTTTTACAGCATGTATCGATACAATCACAGCATGCAAGGCCGTAGCCAAGTCCCATTAAAAATTTAGTTTCGGGGACTGGTCTTTAAGATTCCTCCCCCCCGATACGGGCATGCCCTAGGCTGATAGCCTCCCACCCCTCCTTCAACCCTACCGGAACCTCCTTCAAAGGCTAACGGATTGTGAAGCTGGTAATTTTTCCAATATCCTTCATTTCGCACGCGCACACATGTATAGCACTCCAAAGTTTTGATTGAATTTTCAAAATATTTATTTCTATATGTTAGCGCTTTGGAAGATCTCAAGTATTACGTAAGCACCTCTGAGGGAGGGGGATTGAAATGGCCAAAACATTGCTTACGCAGTACTTTAACTCTTCCTTTTTATTGGTATGAAAGTGTTGATATATATATACAAATGCAGTCAGACAATGGCGAAGTCAATTTGAACAATCAGAAATGTGATATCATGCGTTATTTACGTTACTGAAGTTTTGCGTCGGATCTCTTAGTATCTCGTGT
>QLNU02015270.1:114901058-114912835 GCA_006491805.2 Dysdera silvatica | reverse complement strand
GTTCTCAACCTTTTATTGCCGCAACCCTAAATACCGATTTGTATGTAACCCGTGACCTTACGTAGGGTTTGAACATCGATGTTTTCCAACAATTTAATTGATTTATCGATTAATATTTTAATCGATCTTAATGTGGAAGAAATGCTCCTAATCTGAAGGTCGTCGCACATGCTTGGTTTGTGCACACGTCTGAGAATCATTCCTATTGTAGATCGCTTTACAAATGTGGTGATTGAACATTCCTAAATATGTTTTCGCACATTTATAAAATATATCACGTTCTTGACGTAGAGTTTTGCAACTTTTTAGTACCAACGCTTTTTGGCAAATCGTAGGGAGTATCTAAAATAGTTTTAACATAACCTTCAAATTTTAAGAAATGTTTTTCCCTCCATAATAACCCTATAGCAAGAGAGGGAGTCATAGATTCACGGCCAGTTTCATCAGAGTATTGGAATTTGCGACCGATGCGTTGGCCAGTGTCCACAAGTCTTATGCTGCTGGGGTCGAACACGTATTCGGCCGCCCCAAAAGGACTTTTTTTTTTTTTTATAATAATCCCATTTTGCCGACCCTAAAAGTCTGCCGTTGAGGGAGAATGGCCGGTTCGCTCCCACCCTTTGCGCCGGCCCTGGCATTGGCAACTGTGGATTTTACGCACGTTTGCAACGTCAGTTTTTTTTTTAAATTTTGAAAAAAGCCTCCGTAGTTCTGAAATAGCTATCAACGTTTTATAATAAAAATTTGAGCTGCGGTTTTGTGTGTTTTATATTGTTAGTACTACGTTTATGTATTTTATATTGTTAGTACTATGTTTCTGTATTTTATATTGTTAGTACTATGTTCAGGACCGTCCTTAGCTAATGCGGGGCCCGGGGAAAAACATATTTCGGGACCCATGCATATACAAATAATTAAAAAAAAAAAAATGGAATAATGTATGAGCACTAGGTAGCACGAAATGCCAGAGCCGAAGAAAAATATTTTTGGGGAAATTTTCAATATTACAAAAATTAAAAATTTGAGAATTACGCTTCGCGGGGCCCCAAGAAGCGCGGGGCCTGGGGCATGGGCCCCGCTCGCCTCTGCTTAAGGATGGCCCTGACTACGTTTATGTATTTTATATTGTTAGTACCATATTCATGTATTTTATATTATTAGTACCATATTCATGTATTTTATATTATTAGTACCATATTCATGTATTTTATATTATTAGTACTATGTTTATGTATTTTATGTTATCACTATATGTATTTCATATTGTTAGTACTATGTTTATGTAATTTTATGTTATCACGGTATTTCGTATTGTTAGTACTATGTTTACATATTTTATGTTGTTAGTACTGTGAGTTTTAAACTTATTTCAAATAATCAGAATGAAAAAAAAAAATTGTTTGAATAATGTGGAATATATTTATTAAACATCTGAAACTAAGTCTAAAAATCGAATTCTTAAAATTTTAAAGTTTTATTGTATTATAATTAATAATTTTATTAAGAATGTAATTTGCAGTTATTTCCGAATTATTAACACCGAGGTGGCTATTGTTTGTCGATGAAGGAGGTGCCCTTTAAAACGAGGTTATATGCACGTTAAGTAACTTGCCGTACCAGGAATAATATCTGACCCTGAAACCTGTCCGTCATGGAGAAGTGTCCGTTAGAAAGAGATTTCACCGTATGCAAAACGTTATGAGATGTTAGGCTTTCGTCCCCCTAACCTTGATATAACCTTCCACCCGTAAACCACCATCTCACGAAATTGCGCGCAGACATTGCAATTGTGTTTACGCTGTTAAAAACGATTCGTACTCCGAAATTTTGGCGATTTTTACACCCGTGTATAAAATAGGATGTGAACTACAATTAAACGAGAAAGAAATTTAAATATAAGCGCAATTACGCTTTTATTTTCCTTATTTGCGTTGCGCATCACAAAGGCGGCGCATCAGTTAAGTGACCGAGAGAGTTCATGAGAGTTTGTTTTTGGAGTTGCTTGGCGAGATTTCATTGGCGCTGTTTTCCAAATGACGTCAATTCTCTTGTGGGCATAACGGATAAATCATTAAATATGTTTTTGCCCTCCACCGCGTGAGGAAGCTCCTAAGAACCACGTGCGCTTTACGATGAAAAGCATTTCGTAAATATGCCGTTTTTTTTGTTGTAAAATTGTCGTTTTTCTTTCGTTGTCCTATGTGTGTATTAATATGCCTTTATTTAAATTTAATTCCGAATACGTTGTACAGGTTTGTAGTTCACATTATGTTGGTGTTAGGTTCTGTGAATCGTGCTTCGAGAATTTGTATTCATGAATGTAGACTTACCCCATTAATGTTGGATTAATTCTCACGGTGACAGTACCTTCGTTCATGTTAAAAGTAGTTCATGTTATCCGTAAAGGGTAGGATCGTATTACTACAAAAGTTTGATGGAGATTCAGAAGAAACAGTTTGTGTTAAGCCTGTTGAAGTTGGCGAAGTTCACCTGTATATTTAAGTATTATTGTTATCTGCGTGTACGCAAGATTACACAGTTGAGTGTATTTAATGGCCTGGTTTTATGATAAAAATTTAATGAATTGAGCACATTGATTAGCGCAGAATGACCCTTGCGCCATAAAAATGCAACCAGTCAACCAAGGAGTCGAGTTTCTTCAAAACAAAGGCATACAACTTTTTAAGCACGAACAAATGGGGCTTATTTTATCAGTGTCTACTACGGCCGCCCTTCAGCAGGGGCCAGCGTCCCCGCTAGCGTAATTTTCAAATATTTAATTTTTGTAATATTGAAAATTAACCCCAAAAAATATTTTTGCTTCAGCTCTCGCATTTCGTGCCATCTAGTTGTCATACATTATTATTTTTTTACTCGTGTATGTCCGGACTCTCTAAATATGTTTTGCCTCGCATTTGCTAAGGACGGCCCGAATGTCTTACTATTGTAAATTCATTTTATATCATGTTTTTACTTCATTTTACTGAAGTTCAAGAGGTAATACGATACGTTGCTTCAATAATTTTGAAGCTGAATTAAAAGATATCCATATTGCGTACACGTCTTAAAAGACTGAAAATAAAGTTTGGAATTTTACACTCTAAAAATGGATTTGGCGAACAACCGGATAGAGTGAGTATTTTCGTTGGTCTCAAAGAAGTGCCTTCAGTGCTGTCAAAAAAAAAACAAAAAAACAGGGCCGACTGGGTCCTCAAAGGGCGAACACCTTAGATTTTCTTCGATGGGCGCGTCCCCCATCTCCCACGAGGGCATATCGACCTAGTCCGCCCCTGTTAATCATTATTTCTACACGAAAAATTTCGTAAAGCGAGCCCCAGTGGCTCTGTGTTGACCATTGGCAATTGTGCCAATCCTGAGAAGTATAACAATTCAGTGAAACCTGGTAAATTGACCACCTGGATGAAGTGACCACTTTCTATAAGTGAGAACTGGGAGGGACTTGGTCATGCCTATAGCAGTCTGTCGTGTAGTGACTACCTATGGATGGTGACCATTGCAGTCCAGTTCCAAAGGTGGTCACTTTAGACAGGTTCTATCCCTTAAAAAAAAAAAAGCAAAATCCTCGTCAATGTATACATACGACAGTCCATATGTGATGTTATGAGTTTATGAAGTTAATATTAATTTTTAAATTTGTCGCAATAATATTCTGCGGTAATAAATGCTACATTGTTACTCCTCATTACGAACTGCTCGGCACGTTAGAAAAACCACGAATAGTACAGTAGAACCTGCCTAAAGCGACCACCTTTGAGACTGGACTGCAATGGTTAATATATACAGGTGAGCAAGCACTATGCACGACAGACTTCAGTATAGGCATAACTAAGTCTCTGATAGTTCTTTATCTTAGAAAAAGTGGTGGTCACATTGTTCAGGTGGCCAATTTACCAAGGTGGTCGCTTTACCAGGTTTCACTGTATTTGTAAATTTTTGGCATCCGCGCATAAAAAGGTACGCGACCACTGGTCTAAGGCTTTGCCCTATCTGAGATATCTCATAATATTTTTAATACTTGTGAATGCTCTTGCATTTGAAATATTTTCGTCAATTTGTAAGAATATGGCGAATGATTTGTTGGATGTAGTTTTCCAAACTTTATTTAATTTTAGAATAAAAGAATTTAAACTTTTCAAACTTTTATCGTATTTATAAAAAATAAATTCACCAGGACCTGTGTGATATTTCTGCATTGAATTGGTTGGGAATTACTGTAAAAGGGTATTACACCCCGGGGGAGGGGCGCAGAGTGGGCTCGAACACTCCTAATAGTTTAAAATTTTATTTGCTCGAACCTGCTATGCATTTATTTTCAAAAGTTTTACAGTCACATTTTAAAATAAGGTACTTTTTAGCTCATTACTAATTGTCAAACAGTATCAATTATTTTTGTAGCGTTTTGTTTGTTTTTTGGTTTTACGGCTCAAAGACTACAGTGGTCATGCTGCGCCGGGACCTACTGTTTTCCGAGGAATCCGAACCTCTTAAGGCCTAGGGAACCAAACCCCGGACTACATGTAGCGTTTTGTATTTTGTACATTCACTAAAATTCTCGACAGCTTTGAGAAAGAGGTAATTTTTCTTAGCGCCCCCTCCCCCCCCAGAAGTAGGTATTCCTATGGACGCCATATATATACACTACAATAACAAATGAAGCTTAACTTGGAAAAACGTAAATTTCACACGGCGAAAAACTTCTCGATGTTGTAAAATTATATTTGTAAAACGTTTTAGATTTCACGGCTTCCTTGTCCTGTAAATTTATTCCCCCGCTCTCACCTCATATATTAAAAAAGTTGCGCGTTTTAATTTATTTAAAAAAATGACGTATCACTATTTAAGTGTTTATTTGGTAAATACAATAAAAGTTCAGCAAATGCCAATGAATCCTAAACCATTGGCGTCGTTTGGGTGGGGCTGCCCCATCCCCCCCGACTTGAAATATACGCAATATTTTTAACACATGAAAAGGTTAAAGTGATTATTTGCTTCAAGGTTAACATTGGTTTAAAAAAAATGTCCCCCATAATTTGCCTTTAACGACGCTTTTGTCCTGAACCAAAAGCCATGGAAGCACATTTCGAAAATCTTTGCCATGGAGGCAATGATTTATGAATGGGAGAATGAGAATTATGAATGAAGTCGTCGAATGAGAATTATAAATGAAATCGTAGAATGAGAGTTGTGACAAATGACCCTGTAAATAGATCAAATTTTCCACAACGTTCACGAAACTTTTTCCCCCACGAATCTGGCAAATTTTTTACAAAGTCGCTGAATTATCCAAAATTAAAAATTCACGAGTCATAGAAGTTTCTTCCTTAACCTGTCGCGATGGGACGGGGGCCCCATCTGGTTAATCTGGAAATTCATCTGTTCGCATGACTGGTAATTTCGTGGTGAAAACATCATAGATTTTAAAATGATATATAATTATTAAAAAAAAAAGGTGCGGCGTGAAGAAATGTTGCAACACCGTTCTTAAAAGTTATGACGAGAATTGAAAGAAATATTCGAGACAAGGAAAATATTGGGCACCGATGAAAAAATCACTAGTGTGTGTGTCATCCGCAGCGGTTCGTCTTAACCGAGGTGGGCCCGCTCCACATTAGTTCGCATAATCGGGGTTTTATTTAACGTAGTTGGCTTCCAATACACCCGCACACACATCTTGGAACACACATTCTCTCACACATCATCTTGAACACACATCTTGCATACACATCAAAAACTTCAAAGAAACTTTCGAACATAGGGACCTTACATCATGTACATTGCCCTGGGCCGCGCAAGTCTTAAACCGGTGCTGCCCCTATATCCGCCCCTGCATCACCCTCGACTCTGAAATGGATCCTTGATATGTTTAATATCAAGGACTCGTTACGAAGCCCATGATATCAGTATGTCATAACATTTCATTATAAACAGATATGTCAGTATCAAAGAGAATGCCAACGACGTGTAACCTACAGCAATACATTCTTCCACTAAATCTCATCGATTTCAACAACGAACTTGTGAACCATTATTTTAGAGGGGGGGGGGTTGACTGGAGAATTTTTGATGAGGGGTGAAACGCTGGCCACACAACTTGTGTTGAAAGCGAACACTGTAAAAAACAGTTTTTGTTTTTAACTGTTCAGCTTCTATTTTTTGAGCGCAAGTGATCCGTGAGATAGAAACCTGCCCCCCTCCCTCCCCGACGACTAGATGGAAATGTGTTAATGAACTTGGTGTTCTTCCTTTTTGTCTCTGTAATTACTCTTTCTCTGTCTTGTTATTTTTAGAACGGGCGATTACACAACCGTGCGATATAATTACTATTGTTTTTTTGTACTGTTGTACAGGGGAAGATTATGCTCTTGAAGTACGGCATAATCGCCTGTAATCTTAACAAGCGAACATGAAGGACAACATGGTTTTTAAATAAACTTGTCATTTGTAATTTGTAGCAACTGGCAATGAACGCAAGACTAATACTGAAATGGACGAATAAAGGAAAAGATTAGCAATATAACGAAATGGACGCTGTGGTATCATATTTCGTAGATATCGGAACTGACAAGGTCTTTGTTGTGCGGGCCGTCGCTCCGTCAAGTACGGCGAAAGCGACCTTCACGATGTCTTACCTATGTCAGTTGCACATCGCTTTAACAATAATAGCAAGGAAAGGACGAGTGAAATAACTTGTTCCTAGACGTCGAGTCAAGAACGGTGTCACGTGCTACACAACTGCGCTTGACGACAGATGCGTCGCCCAGCCATAGAAACAAATCTACGTAGCTCTGGGAGATCTGCCATCGCAGACGACGGGCAAAATTTCCAAAATATGTCGCAAGTAGTGTTTGGCAACGTGTGTGGAGTCTATATACAAGATACGATGTTTGTGAAACGTCGGTAATAATACATTAAATGGAGACACACTTGTATAGAATTTCAAAAGTGGGAGGGGTGGTAAACCGCATTTTTGCTTATTAAGAACCTTATTTTGACGCTGATAATTTTAAGTTTTTTTTTTGGGGTGTTAACCCCCCCAATCCCTATTATTCACGGTCACGATTTATTCATTCTATTTATTGAAAAAAAAAAGGCACGCAACGGTCGTTACAAAATTAGTCTTTAACGATTTTTAATTAATTTTAAAAACTTTTTTTTATTGTGTTCAAAAGAAATAGCTGTGTACATAGCAGAAATGAATGAATGTTAAAGTCACAACCGCCAGAGGGATCTTTATAGTAACTCCCAGTATTTTTGACCTAAACGGTTAATCTGTATGTGAATCCCCCCCTCCCGAAATGTAAAAGCATGGGGCAGGAGCAGTAACGTAGTAGTAATTCAAAACTCATGGGAATTGGGGGAGGGAGCGCTTGTGATGCGACCTTAGAGACGTTGTGTTTTGATATACAGTTGGGGGCCTTGAGCCCCCCCCCTTTCCTACGCCACTTGGCTGGAATTACTGCAAAAAGAAACGAATTAGATCAGTGTTTAATAGTATGCTCTTCGGAACCCCAATGTACCGCGATGGCCAACCAGCGGGTTCTGCGAATAATCTGCATAACGACGCAGAAAATGCTAAAGAAACCTGTGAATTCTTTAATCCCCCCTCCATTGGATCCCATAGCGTCGATTAACTGTAAAAAATTTCCCACGACGGTGGAAAGGTATTACCTAGTTTTATATACTTAATCATTATTTATCTTTATGTCTATGTAAAGAAACGGGTTCCGTTGCTACTCATATGACAGAAAAATGGTTCCAGGGCTAGGCATGTGACAAATTGTTCCGTAGTTACGTATGTGACAAGAAAATGAATGGTTCCGGGGTCAGGCATGTGACAAGAAAGGGTTCCGTAGTTAGGCAAGCGACAAGAAAGGGGGGTTCTGTGATCAGGCAAGCGACTAGAAATGGGTTCCGTGTTTGGGCATCTTACAAGAAAAAGGTTCCGGAGCTGGGCATGTGAAAAGAAAAAAGGTTCCGGGACTAGGCAAGTGACACGAAACGGGTTCCAGGACTAGGTAAGTGACAAGAAACGGGTTCCGTGATTAGACAAGTGACAAGAAACGGGTTCCGTGGAATGAAAAACGTTGGAATCACTGAATTGGACCGCTGGCTTCTATCGAAATACCCAAAATCACTTCAACAGTCTTGCGCAAGTGTTTCATTTTGCAGACGACGCAGTAATCGGTGACATCGTAATATCGTTGTTTACACTAACGTACAGAATGATTTCGCTTCGCTGTGCATTTTCTAAAGGGGAATTGTAAAACGATTGCATTTTGGATAAGAACTCGTTAATTTTGGTGCGCGTGTAAAGCTCGGTGTGTGATTGTGGCTAGAGTTCGAATCCCGTTTCTAGTGGTCGTAGGACCTGCGGTAGTGTCGTAGAAACGTGTTCGTCTGGCGCGATCTTACCCACAATTCTTGTTTAGTTCCAATTACTGTGAAAATCGGTTATAACGATCTTCAAGAGACCGTGCAAATTCAGTCGTTATAAACGATATATTTTTAAAATCATAGTATAGTAATACACTTTAGAATTTTATGATTTTAATGATAAATAGTATTAAAGTTTTGGTTTAAAAATTAAAAATATATTTAATTATAATGAATTCAATTACGGTATGATAACGGAATATTTACGGTAACTAATTTTTAACCACACCAAATGCGTATTTTTTAGTTTCCTAAATTCAAAATATGTAGAAAATACTATGTAAAATATATAATATGGAAAACAAATGTATTAAAAATATTTATTATACTAATGACTTCCGAACAGTGCCGGTTTATGGGTCTTATGCTGAAAAAATAGAATAGGCCTCTTAAGAATATGACCCTCGTAATATTCAATTAATAAATCACGTGGCTTTTTTTAACGGTTCGTTATCTTCAATATTCAGGTTTAGCAGTAATAAAAATTTCTCGGACATTTGTAAATAAACAAGATTAGAATAACGCTTAAATTTTGATAACTAACCCACATTGTTCCGACTTATGACTGTCAAGTCACGTCGTTATATCCGATACGAATTTCCCTAGTTAGAATCTACATAGACTACAAAATCGCCGTCGTTATAGCAGGTTTCATCTGTATAACCGACATACTTAGTATGGAGTAGAATGGGAGACCAAACTACTTGTAAAGTCCGCACAGGCCACGAATTTTGGGTGTCCGCACAGACCACGTCCGCTTTAACCACCTCACCATGCTATCTGAGCACTTTTGGCTAAAAGAATTGAGTAAAATTTCTTCCATTCGTTCCTTAAATGCAAAAAAAATTCCGTTTGGGCATTCATGATCAGCTTATGTATTATTGTAAGATATAAAAGTTTTTTTTCTATGAATAAATTAATTTTATTTGACGACAATTTTTGGATTGGGGGGTGGGGCACGGATGCAGAACAAAATTTATGAGGGGCGCAAAGCTTAAAATTTAGCGATGTAGAAGTTTAGTTTTATCTTATAGCGAAATAATAATCATTTTAATGTAGAATTTATTGTTCTGGGGAGGGCTCACGCCCCTACCTGGATCATAGGGGCGGGGTTGTTTCACGTAATGCTTCAGAGTTAGAAAAAAGGGTGGAGGGCGCCTTCTCGGAGAGTATTCGGAGAGTTCTTGATCGCCAGTATTCTACGGTATATAAACTGCAATACAAAACAAAAATCCGCTGCCTTTTGCGCCCTGGTCAAGTGCCTAACGTGCCCACCTATAAATTCGGCCCTGGCAAATGGCGAAGGAAAAAAAAACGATCTGGCGTTACGGAATTTGTGATGTATGACGGGATGTACAGTTCCGTAGCGTGACGGTACATAGCGGAACTTCTAATCCGGTCCATTCCTAAGCACGATCAGAACTTTCCAAAATTAGCAGAAGTTAGCATTAAACATTTTTTTTTAACTTTATTTCGCTGCTGGCCGAATTCTGTTTTTTTTTTTAGTGGAGTGGAAACGGCTGTGTTGGAAACGTTTCGTCGTAGGTACGGGATTTTGTGTGTGTGGAAACAGTGCCTCAAAACCACGTGCTCATGTATTTGTTGAAACCCAAAATGAATGGAATCGTCTGCCAACTGGCATGTCAACAGTTGCCAACGGCAAAAAAAGAAGAATCACAATTTAATTTGCTCGTTCGATGTCGAACGATTTGATGATCGATTTTGTGTTGATGTCGTGATTCAGTGTATCTTTTTTAAATGTTATTAAACCTCTATTATGTATAGCAGCGTAATATTTTGTAATTGTTTACATTTGAGTGAACCTCCTTTTCCCAGAAGTGATTAGATTTTGTCACGTGGATCTGGCATCGTATGATGCGATGACGTCACTAGTGTGATGAGCGGGAGTTGTTTATTTAATCCGATTGTCTCATCGGTTACGGTTGGGTGCTCCAATGTTTCCGCGGTCAAAATTATTATCTTTTCTTTCCTTTCTTTTCATTTTATTATATTTAAGGCGAAAAAAAAAAAAAAAAAATTACCGCGTTCAGTAACACCGTTAATCCAGCTTTGCCAAGCGATGCATATTCTCCGATGCATGATCTACGTTTAGCTGCAAAAAGGATTATAAGGAGGGGTTAGCAAATACTTATTTTTAAATCGTTAATAAGCGTAAACAGAATGACAACGAATAAGGGAACCCAGGGATGTAGGGATAATTTATTTATTGTGATAGTTCGGAAGAAGCAGCCTTTTTTTTTTCGTTCCACCATAGCCGCAGACTTCACGGTGGTCGATGCTTCGCTTTTGCTAAAAGGTGATATTTTCTTGTTTTACATGATAAATGAATCTTTTAATTAAGTCGTACGCAGGGCCGTATTAAGATCTTCACGGACCCTAAGCGTTTGAGATTTTAGTGCTCCCATCATAGGGCGTAGAGTTACTTTGGCCCGTGGGTTACGACCCCTCCCCCCACCCCCAATAACAGATTGACATGTAGGCCGGGCCTGGGGCCCCACGGAGGCCCTGACCGGACCTGGCATTTTTTAAGTTTCAGCGTTGTTTTAATCTCGTTTATCCACAAGTGTCAGAAAATTTTTCGTTATTGATGAACTTTGGGTATTGAAGATAATGAACTTCTAATTAAAGCGTACGATTTATTGGCTAAATGTAGCATAAAAACCTTAATCCCGCACTGCCCCTCCCCAATTTGAGATAAATTGAAATTTTACATATTTTGTAATGTGTAAATGTTCATAATATGTGCTTGGGGCTCCCCAGTGATTTTGAAAATAGCTTTGATAGCCCCATATACAACGCGTTTTCGCGCAAGTGCGTCATAGAAATTGTCGTCATATGTCATAGACGACCAAGAATGGTTTTAGAAATTCGTTAAGGGGGAGGGGTTCCGAACTTCGGTTATACATACAGAGATCCGGAGATGTCTGTTAGCGTAAAACAATTGTAAAAATTCTTGAAATGGCGCATTGTCGCCATATGTGTAAACCTTGAAGGCAGTGGACCTAAACACTAAATTCACTATAATTCCCGAACGGCTAATTTTAAGAAAAGAAATCACTGAACAAAAATTGTTTGTTTTGATGTCCTTTACCTATTGCACATACTTGGCAGTTCAGTGTGCAAAAAAAGGCAGTTTTATGCTTACTTTCACTAAATGGTAACACTGCTCACGACCAAGTGATCTGTTCTGTTTGGTTAGACCGATAACTTCAATTTGGTGCCAAATTTTTATTTCTATGTAAATGATTAAGTAGTAACGCTGTGGATGGATGCCTCGTTAACATGTTTAAGAAAACCGAGCG
>QLNU02015270.1:114876356-114891631 GCA_006491805.2 Dysdera silvatica | reverse complement strand
ATGCTAAAATATAAAAGCGTTGGAAACGTTTGGTATGAAATTCCTTATAAAAATAATTGCAACTGAAAATAGTTGCAGCGACCCCCAGGTTGGGAACCATCGATATATCGTGTTTTACGGGTTATTTGTTCCTCAAACGCACTATTTTTTTTGTGTGTTGGTATAAATGTATTTAGGTCACCTGGGAACACAGTGCCCCCTTTCTTGGCCAACTTTCTCAATTCCTTCGTTGCACCATTAGTAAGTATATATAGCAATTATGTATTGTATGGTTTTCCAATTGTTATGAACGTCACGTTAAGGTGACGGTCCCATTCTGTGTGACCCGTTGCGTGACGTAAGAAAATAAATCCTGAGGAAATCTGGGAATGATATGAAAAAAATAACGGGAAGCCTCAAATCCGAAGACACTGAATTGTGCGCGATTCATAACACATCCAGTAAGCATTCATACCTGCAATTTTTTCTGGACGAAAAAAAAGGGGGTAGGGGTATTTTTTTTAAGTTGTAATATATTACTTTTAGTTCAAAACCAGTGCTATCACAACGTTGTTGTTGTTTTAATGAAAGCAGGATTTTAGAAAATCGCAGGATAATTACGTCATCCTCGATTTTAAAATAATAGAAAACGGGGGGGATATACGTCGAATTGAGTATTGGAATATTTAAATATTTCTCTCAAAGGCAAAAAAGTAAAAAATTTGTCAACGTCTCAGTTTTATGCGTTTGTGTTTCACTGTCCATTTTGTATTTTCAAACTTTTAGCGCCCTCGAATTCCAGTGGCAATGCTTCCAACTCCATTTACCATGTTTGGCGCAATATAGCCCCAAGGCTCTTGCGCCATAAAAAATCCAAACAACCAAACCAACTCATTCAATTCAAAATTGTCCCCAAGAACTTGCTTTCCGTTACCAGACGAGCATCGCCCGTTGGCGCGTTTCTAGAATTGTTGCAACCTTTTCTTTGTAGTAAACTGGCTTTCTGATTCACTCCTAGGCCAGCGTCTAACGTAGTGGGATGTCCATTTTGATCCGTTCGTGCATTTTCATGTTTGTGCAGCGTTTTAACAATTACGATCCAGCTCGATTATTCTCCAAATTCAAGGACGTTTCATAGTGAACAATTCATCCGATGGCATTGTAATTATCATCGATTTATTTCATGGATAGTTACTATTACACTTATTATGTTGTACCCTACACCCCAGATAATCAATATTACTCGTACTCCCACGTGGTCTGTGGTAAGTGATGTGTTTTGTGTACGATTATACATATAATTTACAGTTTTAGTTAAGGGCAAATATAAGCAAAACTTCGGCCAAAGTTGGCTTTGTTAATTTGGCCATGGGAAGCCATGACTGTGTTTGCGGCGTCCTTCCCCCGTCTATAGCCAAATCAAAATTATTTACGAATAGGTAAAGCGACTCTGTCGTCATAGTCGTTGATAATTCTAACTTACTAAGAAATTTAGCGTGTATGATTCCCCCACCCCATGGAAATGTATTTAAATTGCTTAACAATTCTTGCTAATTTCATCGTCAATAACGTAATTATTTTTTTTTAATAAAATTGTAAGTGGACATCCCCTCCAGTTTTTTGGAACAGAGGCAAAATTTTTTATGTATAAAATCAGTTTTTCTACATAATGACTGAGGGTTCACAAAAATTTCGTAATATACATGGACTCAATATACAGAAGTTTTACTGTATTTATGTAAACTACTTTCCCTCTGGTGGCATAGAAGTAAAGCATTAATTTGTATATCGTATCTTTATCCCGGGTTCGATTCTAGTAGAATTGTAGAATGCATGTCAGTTTTTCTACCCACCATAACCCTGAGTTTGGTTCCACTGATAAGAAGTTCAGCTTCTTCAGGGAAAACGTTCATAGCAACCACTGTCTATTGATTGGCTTTTAAAACGAATTATGTAATCCCTCGTAACATGTTTATGAGAAATGTATGCTATTAATCTCGCATATGAATATGTTGGAACATTTCAAGTTGAATAATTTTATTTGTAAATTTTGTTTTTTCTTATACATTAAAACATCTGTGAGGCATTCATGCTGTTCATTTTAATATTAAATTGTAGCTTACTGAGGAAATGTATTTTTATTTTTCTGTTATATAGCATGTCGTCGTCCCCCCCCACTAGATTTTAAAGTTTTGTTTTGTTGTATTTGCAGATTCTCCGCCTATCATAAACCAAACGATTTTACCTAAAAAGGCCAATAAGAAATTAACAGTAAAAAGACGAAAGAACCGAGAGATTAATTCACCTTCAAAATTGAGTAATCAAGAAAACATTGACATCCAAATGGAAAGTAAGTCTTGTTTTATACAGGGTGTTTGGAAAATATCTGGCAAAACTTTAAGGGATGATAGGGGACACCAAATAAGGCATGTTTGACCATATCCCCGTGTCCGCAAGGGGGCCGGTTTGGCTGTAGAGCGTAACTACTGTTTACGTCCATCACGTTGCTACGTAGCCAATTGCATGAATTAAATGCAATTTTTGATACATAATTTAAGTAAATGAGCTAATAATACAGCAGAGACAAAAAAATCCGGAATTCAGTTTCCTGATTTTGATCTGTGTTACTGTGTAGTGAAAATAAGCCTAAAACTGCCTTTTTTAACACACTGGAAAAGAGTTGGGAACTGCCAAGTATGTGTAACAGGTGAAGAACATCAAAATAAGCATGTTTTTATCAGTGAATTATTTTTTTTCCAAAAATTAGCCGTTCGGGCACTACAGCGAATTTAGTATTTGCATCCACCACATTCAAGGTTTTCACAAATGGCTACAATGCACCATTTTAAAAATTTTTCAAATTATTTAATGTCAACAGATGTCGGGCTCTCTCCGGCGATTTTTTAAAATCAGTTAAATTCACCGGAATTGTATGTGTAGAATTCATACAATCGCACCTGAAGCGGCGAATTCTACACATACAATTCTTGTGAATTTAAATGATTATAAAAAATCGCCGGAGAGAGCCCGGCGTCTTTTGACATTAAATAAATTGAAAAATTCTTAAAATGGCGCATTGTAGCCATTTTTGAAAACCTTGAATGTGGTGGATGCACATATTAAATTCACTGTAGTGCCCGAATGGCTAATTTTTGGAAAAAAAAACTCACTAAACAAAAAATTTTTATTTTGATGTTCTTCACCTGTTATACATACTTGGCAGTTCCCAATTCTTTTCCAGTGTGTTAAAAAAAAGGCATTTTTAGGCTTATTTTCACTAAACAGTAACACAGATCAAAATCAGAAAACGGAATTCCGGATTTCTTTGTCTCTGCTGTATTATTAGCTTATTAACTTAAATGCAATTTTTGATACATAATTTAAGTCATGCAATTGGCTACGTAGCAACGTGATGGACATAAACAGTAGTTACTCTCTACATTCAAACATGCCTTACTTGGTGTCCCCTACCACCCCTTAAAGTTTTGCCAGATATTTTTCAAACATCTTCCGCAAAGAGTGTGAACCAACAAAATTCTACAGTAAAGATTGGCTATTATTTTAAAAATGTGACTTTTTAAATTTTCGCATCCTTTAAAATTACAAGTATGAAGTCAGTTGCATAGATTGTGTGATTCATTCTATTCCAGTTCGCTGATAGGTCCTTATTGTTGTTTTTGTTTTTTTTCTGGTCCTTAAATTTTGTGTAAAGAAATCTGTACGAACCTTGATAGAAGTAGATGAAGTACAATTTAATTTGCTCTTTTCAACATCACCATAACCAGGGAGTTATGCAAGACAGCAAAGGCGGCACTGTAATTCCAGACACTATTAACTAGATGCTATAATCTAGGAACCTTAACCAGAATGATGGTCTGGTATGTTTGCATACCGCGGGGATTGCAATCGGCTTCTCTTAAGCCTACAATGCAACCTTTCTAAAATTCAAACAGTTGTTCGTAAATTGGCAAGGCACATCTTCACGGAGTACTGAATGTCGTAAGTCAACAAACTCGGGCAAATTTGTAGTTGCAAATATATCCCCTTAATCTTGTGCACTGCGGAATGCATTCTTCTCATGTGAGCTTGGTGTTGCTAAAGTCATAGTTGTTTACGTCTCCAAACAGTGTTTTTTTTATAATGGAGTGTATGTTCAGGACTCAATAAATCCTGGTGAACTATGCTCAGTGTATTAACCTGTATATGTTATTAGTAAATGCACTACAGATTAAAATTGAAATATGGTCTGCAATCATGTATGATTAGCAGCAATATAGAAAGAAAATTTAGATCTCCGTAGTTTAATTGGACTAATACATGTTCTTTTATCATGCCGTCAACCTATGTTCGATATCAATGGTACTTATAGTATATGTGCTGGTTTTTTCCCCCACCTTAGTTTCATGGATTAGTCTTTCTCAACCTGTGAGACCATGGCCCAGTAATTTTATTTTTAGAGACAAGGGCTCGGTCCCAATGAATATACTCCTGAATACGGTAGAATCTCGTTTATCCGAACAAATTAGGACCAGGACTCGTTTGGATTAACAAATTTTCGGATTAATCGAAATCTACAGCTGTTTGATGGGTGTTTTGGTATGCACGCGTAACAGATGTCAGTCAGGTAACGAAAAATTTCCCCTTTTGTATGGAAATTTCAATTAATCAGCAACATGCACTGTGCACTTGCTTTATGTCTTGTCTGTTTGCTGCAACAGCAGCCGACTAGAGAAAAAAATTAGAATAACGAGACTACTGTACCTTTTTTTACACTTTTTTTTTTTTTTAAATATAAAGTACATTGAACTGCCGTAAGTATGAATAACCATGGCATAAGCACACTAAATTTCTTTAATGTTGTATTTTAATTATGTTTATCTTTTGATGAATTATCAAATCAACCTAAATATTTTTAAAGCTCCAATAATTATTTTTTCAAACTAGATAGAATTACCGCATTTCTTCAATATGTATATCACCCAACTTATAAAGAAAGAGGAAGTAGTTTTGTAAACGTATGTAGAAGCAAGGTGAAAGTAGTTTATAACTGCCAGGCGATCCACATCCACCATGTGGCGTTTCAGAAATTCTATATAGATCATTTTAATTCATGCTTCTGTCTTTGTAATTCATGTATTATACTGAAAATATCATGTATTATACTGAAAAATTGTATTACACTGAAAATAGTCAGCGTTGTGGCCATGATGAGAGCCTTTATTTTGAGAATTGTTTTTGCCTGGTTATTGGCAACACTATTACAGTGATTCATGATAATCTTCTCTCTGAGCCAACTATCTACATTTAGCTGTAAAAGAGCCAACTATCTACATTTAGATTAATTGATTGATTGTTTGGCTTTTTTATGGCGCAAGAGCATCTGGGCTATACTGCGCCAAACACGGTAAAATCAAAGACTGTAGTAAGTCTACATTTAGCTGTAAAATGCTAAATTTTAGATAAAATGTTGGTTTTTTTACCTTGAAAACGAGCAGAACTAGAGTGGATTTTAGGGATCAGGTTATTGTTAAAGCAGACCTTGCAGTGGTGATGTGCTCACCTAACGTGCTATTATCTTAGGTTTTGTTCTCAAAGGTTGTGGTCCACCCCCCACCCCACCCAAAAAAACAAAAACAAAAAAACTAGCTGCTCACAGTAGTACAGGAATTGGTTGGTTCTAGGTGTTACCAGGTTCAAATATGTTACGAGAGGTTGACCGTAAGTCCCATTATTGCTAATTCAGAATCTGCATTGTACTTCTGAAATCTCACATCGTGAAATCCCTTTTCACCATACAAGGAAGTTTGTATGCATTATACTGTCGCTGAAGTAAGAGTCATGGAATGGAGTTTCTCCAGCATCCCAAATGCTATAAAGTTATAAACGATTATTTTTAACAACAAAAATGCGAGCAGTTTCTAAGCTTATCCCTTAAGTATCGCCTATATATTTAAGTTGGATGAAGTGAGTCAAATGCATGGACCCTAAAGCCTGTTCCATTTTTCTTTCGGCAGCTGTATGGGATTGTAGATAGGTCCTCCCCCCGCCATAAAATAAATGAAGTCATGTATGATATACGTTAAACTGTTATTACTGTATTTGTTCAAAGGGCATCTGGTTCAACAGCTACGAGATTCAACTGTGTGCTGTGCGGTGCCAGTTCTTTGCTATGTACACAGATTGTAATTTGGAATTAGTCAGTTTTATCTTTGATCCTCGGGAATTTTTTGAAAGAAGGGCTTTTAAAGGAATTTATACAGGTTAATTGGCAGTTTCATACTTTAGCAAAAGGCACCCATGGATTTCTGTCCAGAATTCATGAAAGGTTTAAAATGGGGGACACCCCAACCCCAGAGTGGTAGTGTGTTGATCTATCATGCTATCAATCTGGGTTTGACTTCCAATAATGCCTTTAAAATAAAATAAAAAACAATTATTTAACTGCTCATTGTAGTCTTGTGCTTGTGTCCGAAGTCTTCATAAGATTAGTTTCTTCAAAGAAAATGTGGATCTACTGCGCACACCTACAGTTATATGTATAATGGTGATGTATTAACATTGCACTGTAAAAACACAAAATGGGAAGTAGGCAATTGTGTTGTCAAGTTCCATTGCAGATCATGGGATGGTATGCCCCTGCAGTTGTGTATTCACACCTGCCATGGGTTTTATTGCAGATCATGGGTATTTGTGTTGTCAAGTTTTATTGCAGATCATGGGATGATATGCCCCTGCAGTTGTGTATTCACATCTACCATGTCCTTGCACTTTAAAAACATAAACTGAGAAGTAGGCATTTGTGTTGTCAAACTCTATTGCAGATCATGAGATTGTAAACCTCATTCGTTATCATGGGCATGAATTTGTATTGTCCGGAACAACCCCTTCCCACCCACTGGTGATTATGTTCTGAGATTTCTGTAAATTCCGGGAATTGCAACTTTCCTCTTTCAGGATTTATTTTTAAAAATTACAAAAATTTCATTTTATTTCCTGTAATTTTTTATATTCCTTTGGAAATCGGTGGCTTTATCAAAAATATTATGTAACTTTTCAGGGAATTTAGTTTGGACTTCCTATCATCCCTGCCCTCCCACCTCTAGGTAATTTCAAATCGAAAGTTTACGTATATTGTAATGTATAAGTGTGTGTCATATGTGCTTGGGGCCCCTAATAATCGTGAAAACTCTACATTGGTTGTTGTGCATATATCGGACAACTTTAAAAGGGTGACGTGAAAAGTTTTACTATTACCAGACGTTTCGACTACAGTATCAAGTTTTGACTTAAGCAATGACAAGATTAAATTTTTTGTTTTTAGTAGATCCTGTGGTGTTAACACTTTCTTCTAACATGCAGTTATCCTGTGTTCAATTCCCAACTGTGAGAGAATAAAAATTTTAGACTAAACTGTTCATTCTAATTGGGGGAGGGTTAGATCCCCCCCCCCTCCCTAGCATCTAAGATCTTTTAATTTCCTCAGAAAACTGGGTCCTGCCACAACATGACACTTGTACCATAGAATTCGATAAAATGTGAATAATTTCCTATGAGGATTATCTTTGTTCAATTCGTAAGTTCGATGTGATGTGTTTTCAGTATAGTCATTGATTCTTTTTGACACGATTGTGCATTTAGAGTTATTTTTATACTTTTCTAGGGGCAAAGGGGATAAAATTCCTATGGGTTACCTTTGTTTAGTTTATACATCTTTGACTACTGCACAATGTATTTTATTATAGTCGCTAAATGTCAGGTTTGACATTTTTGATATAAAAGTTTCTGATGTGATGGCTTCAATCCTGGTTGGAAGTGATGTTAAGTCATTTCCATTGTGTTGTCCTGAAGTATAAAAATAGCATATAAATAGTACCATTTAATATAATATAGCTAAAAATTAACCTTTTTTAGCTAGGAAATGGGCTAAAATATGTGAAATGAATATGTATATTTTAAATAAAATTGTTCTTAAGGTTTTTTATATATATATATTCAAGGTAGGCAGTAAGAATGCCTCATTGGTCAGTTTTAAGAAATGAAAGTACAGATGTGCATAATTTAGTAATCTGTTTACTGTGTGGTATTATTACTGGAAAACCAGCACCAATTTGCCAAGTGTGCAATGAACCCATGAGTGTTTTACACATTTTAACTCAATGCCCCTATTATAGACTTGCCCGCACTCTTACTTTTAACTCTTCATCACTGTCTGACATTTTAAATGACCATGCTGACCATACGCACGTTTTTAAATTTTTAAAAAGTACTGGCTTTTACTACAGTCTTTGATTTTACCATGTTTGGCGCAGTATAGCCCAGATGCTCTTGCGCCATAAAAAAGCCAAACAAACAAACAAACCTTCCACAAGGATAACACAATTGCCAAATATAGTCAACACAGAAAGCCTCCGGAGTGAGAATTTCGAGTTTTTCGTGGGGGAATTTATTATACTAGCTTGAGCTACGTTTACGTGGGTGGCAAACATTATTGTATAATAAATTCCCCCACGAAAAACTCACAAAAATCTCGCCCCGGAGGCTTTTCTGTGTTGACCATTATTTGGCAATTGTGTTATCCCTGTGAAGGGTAATAATATCTTACACCTTTACATACGGAGAAAGAGAGCGTTGTTTCCTGTCCTCATTCGTCTAGCGGTCCAAGACACTCCGGGCTAAACGGAGGGACCCTGGTTCGAATCCAGGATGGGGAAAGCGTCTTTTTCTCCAAAAACAAAAAAGCTCTAGTTTGAGCTACGTTTATGCGTGAGGGAGGAAAAAAATATTGTATAATCTTTATACTGTTCATGAATTATGAAGACTTCGAAGTAATTTCAAATTTTTTCTTTCATAGATTGTCAAAAGACTGGTGTTTTGGAAGAAGCGGAGAAAGGTCGTGGTAAAAACAAGAAAAATCGTAATCACAGTCCACCCTCTCGATCTGCAGCTGAAATTTACACCAACCAACCTAAGACAGTGAAAATATATGCTCCTTTGGAGATATTCGTTAATTTGAACTTACAAATCTCGGAATTGTACCGTCGTTTTTCTTCCTATATACTTTTTGCAGAGCAGATGAAGTCAAATGGTTTTCCAATGGAGTGCCCATCGAAGCCTGGTAAAGCGGTTTTCAAAGGCTGTGGCCGATACCCATTACTAAATAGCCCTAATGATCGCATCTGTTCGAGGTGTAAAGAGAAGTATACAGTTTTGGAGGATGGAAGTTACCAGTCGGAGACAACATGCTGCTACCACAGTGGGAAGAGGCAGAGGATTGGTGAGATCTATAATGCTGGAGCATATTCGTGTTGTGGAAATCCCGGCACTTCCGATGGTTGTATAATAGGCAAGCAGCACGTCAGTGCATATGGATGCCTCGATAAGGTGGAGTTTGTCAAGACACGTGAAAAACGCCCAATTCCTAACAACCTTATTCTTGCCTTAGATTGTGAAATGTGCTACACAGTTCAAGGCCTGGAAGTTACACGAATAACTCTCGTTGGTACAGACGGTCTTGCCGTTTATGACACTTTTGTGCTGCCGGAAAATCCTATTGTTGATTACAACACAACTTACAGTGGTATTACAGCTAATGATTTGAAAGGAGTTCAGACCACTCTTGCGGATGTCCAGGCCTGTCTTCTGAAAATGTTGTCTTCAAGCACAATCCTCATTGGCCACGGCCTCGAGAATGATCTCAAAGCACTTCATCTCATTCATGAAACAGTGATTGACACATCTGTTGTATTTGCTTCTAGTGAGGGAAACGTGCAACGCAAATTATCCCTTAAAACTCTAGCCTCCACTCATCTACAAAAGACAATTCAAGAAGGGCCCTGTGGTCATGATAGTGTGGAAGACGCACGCACATGCATGGAATTAATGTTATGTAAAATACAAAAAGATAGTCAAGTTTACGTGCCGCCCCAACAAGAGACTTTCATCCCAGTTGTTACTCCAGCAGAGCCTCCAACAACATACTGGCAAAGGCGACCCCTTAGTATTAATCCTGTAATGATTCCCTATGTTCGCTACTGGGTGCCTCCTGTAGGCTCCGCTTGTGATCTTTACTAGGATGATAGGGAGCAAGACAATGCCAACTCTCCAAATGGCTTTTAAATCTTGTCTTTATTACCAAATGTCATTTTTGTACATGCTTGTACAAATTTTTTTATCGTGAACTCTCACCTTTTTTTTTATTTAAGTCATTGCCATCATCCATTGCATCACATTTGCTGGAAGAAGGTGTGTAGAGCCAATTCGATGCCAGTACACATGCTGGTCATTTTGTCATTTCAGCTGTACAAAGACAACTTTTAATAAAACGAATTTTTACCACTTCATACATGTTGCACTCTTTCATCTGTTTCTGGCACTACTTACTGTTAGTGTAGAAAAGCATCCTCCTGCTACATGGTTTATATGATAAAAAGAATTGTGATTAACCCAAGCGTACCATAACTAGTAAACATTTAGTCGTTGATCAAAATTTTTAAGGAAAAGAACAAGATTACTGAAAGGAAATAAGAATGCAAAGTTAACGAAATGTAGGGAGTGGGAGAGATGCAAATAAATTGGAAAAAATTACCCAAGTAAATGAAATGAAAAATAGTGAAAGTATGATATAACATTTAATGATTGCAATTGGGGAAAGTTTGCCACATTTTTGAGAACTACTGCTCACCCTTTTTATCGAACAAGGAAAGTGCAGTGGGACTATATACATGACCACTTTTTATACTTTATATACATGACCACTTTCTTTACTTTATATACATGACCACTTTTCATAAGAAAACAGTTGGGGACTTAGTCATGCCTATACTAAAGTCTGTCGTATATATTGATCACCTATCTGTGGTAACCATGGCAATCCAGCCCAAAGATGGCCACTTTAGTCAGGTTCTACTGTATTGTGAAAGTGAAAATCTCCTGTATTTATATTCCTAAATTCTCGGTTTCCCCAAATCAGTCCAGTGGTTGGATTTTCTCAAATCATGGTTCTCTCAGAAGGGAGTACAGCTTTGTATATCATAGTTTAGAAGTTATGGCATATATTTCTCCATCCCGGATGCCATATAATTCCTTAAGGGATCTACGAACAAGGAGGGGAAATTTTCCCTCAGTTTTTGTCACCTTAAGCTGGAAGGCTCAAGGTCAAAGTTACAGTGATTGCAGTGGACACGTAAAATTTGTGGCTAGTTTGGGCACCCATCTGCTGTAGTCTGGATGAAACTCCCGCACTTGTGTAGTGAGAGAAGGGTGGGGGTACATCCTTTATGTCAATCTTCTTTCCTAACTTTCAAGGAAAAGAGATGTTAGATATCATGAGTGACAAATAACCAATAACGTGTGTTGCTATTCTAGTTCAATTCCAACAGTTGATATCAGTATTTATTTCAAACTGCTAAGGGTCTATTATTAAACAAGACTTCAAAAAGTAGAATTTCCAACCTAATCGTAATCAGCTTTATTTCATACAACAGTGGATGGATAATCCAAGTGTACCCACAAAAGTATGGAACATACACAGCCGACGTCATAGGACCAACAATGCCTTCTAAGGATGGAATGTGAAATTAAATGCTATTGGCAGAAAGCAACCGAACGTTCATTTTCTGGTCGAAGTCTTAAAGGAAGAAACTCGCGAAGTGTCAAACACATTGAAATCAAGTGAATTGGGGAAATCCAGGAACCAAAAGGACATTTGTACAATTAGATACAAGAACTGAAAGAATTCGAAAAATCTTGAAAAATAACTCGAAGCAATGAGTTATAACAAAGATGGAATGATGAACACAAATGAAGTTAAGCGGACACACCCTTTAGACAAAACAAAATGCCTTCTAATAGCCTGGATTTTAATGCACTTTCGAAATACACACCAATAATAAAAAAGCATTCCAAAAACACGTACTTTTTTAAAAAACGGCCCTTTTCAGGGCTATGCATTATAAATATTAGGCATTTAATAAACGCAAGCTTGGTTTTTTAAACCATGCATGAAGGGCTTGACAAATTGTGGAAAATGTGCTCTCCTACTGCAAACATCTAGTCACTGATGGTGACTGCACGATTGAATTTTTGAGGTTTGTGCATGCATACCTCAATACATACACATTGAGATAGTCTGTTTTTTCAAGAATTGACAAACTTAAGTGATTAAAAAAAATTAGATATCTAAACAATTATACACAGAACAAAAAGCATTTTTTTTTATTAATATGCAATGTTTTGGCTACATAACCTTTCTGTAGTTTCAAAAATGCATGAAATTTTAATGCTAATAAAAAAAAATTACACTCGAGGCAAAAATGTGGCAATTTTCTTGCTAGTACTTGGTCTAACCATCCTTAACTGTGATAACGGCTTGTATTCTACGAGGCATGGATTCCACTAACTGCTTACAATCATCACCTGTGATTTCACACCAAACATGAATTGTTTTCCTTAATTCATCCATTGCAGCTGATTTCATGTTAGCAATAGCCCTTTTCATTTTTTTCCAAATGTTTTCGATTGGATTAAGGTCAGGACTGTTGCTGCCTGTCCACTTGAGAAAAGTGATACCTTGAACTATGTCATAGTATTTTTGGCTGTATGACATCGTGCTTCATCCTGTTGGTAGGTGTACTTGCCATGTGGAAAATAATTTGCTCTTGGAATGAGGTGATCTACCAAAATTTTGACATAATAGGGACCGTTTACATTCCTATTAATAGAGCAGAGACTTTCTGATCTGACTTGAAACACAGGATGAATGGAATTTCTCTTCCTTGCCACACACTAATTTTTGTTTACCATCATTAAACAGACAAAATCTTCTTTTGTAACTGAAAGTAACCTTTTTCCAGTCTTCTGTGACCCAAGTTTCATGTACTTTTGCCCAGGAAAGTTGTTTTTGCTTCATTGTAGTGTAAAAATGGTAACCTTTCTGAGAGTTGCTGTTTTTGTTGGAACTTTTTTTTTTATGTTGTTCCATTTAGCTGTAATTTGACTGGCAGTTTCCTTTCTAGATGACGAAATGATACTGGTAAGATATTTATCTTCTGTCTTTGTAGTTATACGTTTTCTACTACTTCTCGGAACTAGAGTAAAAATTCCTGTCCTATATTTTATTATGATTTTGTTGACTAAACTTGCATTTAGGTTCAGTTTCCTGGAAATTTTGGTCTATTTTCTTTTAAATTACATTTTTCAATTATCAATGCACGAATAACTTGAGCAATTTGTTTTGATGGTGGCACTATAAGTCCAACTTCTTACAAGTAGCCTGAATACCAAAATCTGTATCAACAGGTAAGGAGATTACGTAGGTATCATACGTAAGCATCCTCATTTCCATACATTTACAAAATGGAAACCTGTTAACAAGAAATTTGCCGCAATTTTGTCTTGATTTTTAAAATTGCCATATTTTTTATCTCGAGTAGAGTACTTTTTTTTTTATTCGCATTAAAATTCCATTCATTTTTGAAACTACAAAAAGACTATATGGCCAAAACATTCCTCAATCTGTTCTTCTAAAGCTTTATAGATGGCACAATTTCAAAGTGTCAGAAAACATGCGGTCCACAAATTTCCAATTCGGGATGACGTTTATCTCATGCTGAAGTATGCAATTAAGTTGCATACTTCAGCAATTTTTTGTATCCTTGAAAGGAAATGGTTTGAATTTAGAAACTGATCAGCCGCAGTCAGCATTCTGTGGACTTCAAATAACTGAAATGCCAGTGAGTATAAAAAGGAAAGAGTTCGGACTTTGTAGTTTGTCTCATGAAATAATTAAAGAAGAGAGGATGTGGGTCGAAAGTACTCAACATGCCTGGTGGAAAATGTTTTATAAATTATGATTAGAGAAAAAAGGAAGTCCCATATATGGGAATTTTAATGTTATTTAAAAAATTATATAATAAGCGATAAAATCATGGCAGATTTCTCCTATACCCCCCAGCCCCATAAAAATATGCATTTCAGGAATGTTTAAAATTGGAGTGTGAACCCTGAAAAAAAAAAAGGAAAAGTTTAATTTTAGCTTAATTTATGCAAATACTGATGAAAGGTTGATAGCTTGGTGAAAAATTTGCTTGCCATGTGGAGTAACTTTGAACTGGTATCAAAAATTCCTCATAAAACGAAGTTGCTCGGTTTTAGCTGCATTAGACACTTTCAAAATTTAGATAATGTAATAGATAAAATAGGGGTCGTTCAAATATCATGTATGCGTCTTTGGGGAAGAGGTGAGGTCAGTGACAGTTTTAACACGTGGGAGGCCACAGTCGCAATTTAATTTTGAGGCCCCTTCCCTTCTTCTAAATATTTCCTTTGCGGCCTTTCCTATCCTTACCTATCTTATAACTATCGGCGTAACTAGGAGAGTAGGGGGCGTATCCCCACTAGAAAAATATTACCCCCTAGAAAATTTCTGATTCAATGAAATATCTAATTAATACTATGTGCTGACTATTGAGGCGGGAGCTATAGCCTCCCTCAAAAAACAATAATGAGTCCCCTACACTTCGAGGCAAGTTGCGCCAATTCTAACAACTGTTAGGAGGTAGTAAAAATTTGTGATTATATGAAAGGGCGAAAATATTCAGGATGTAAATGAATTTTATAACATTTTAAAGTAGCCTTATAAAACCGATAGATAGCTTTTTAAGATCTTAATTTTTTACGTAATTCAGTTTAGAAAGAAAAATATTACTTTTTAACATTATACAAGGTGTGACCAATAAGTATGGTGAATAATGAAATAAGTTTTACATTGAGTAGACCTGATATGGAATCTGTTTACAATCCTTCAAAGTAGTCCCCGTCGTATACTATGCACCTCTGACAATGTGTGTATAAATTGTCGAAAGCTCTTAACTCCTCCACTGGTCAAGCTTTCAGTTCCCGTGTCACTACAGCTTGAATGTGCGTCGTAATGTTTGTAAATCTTTACCCTTTTAGAGCCATTTTAAGTTTAGGAAATGGGGAAAAAATCCGGTGGTGACATGTCTGGGGAATACAGTGGGTGCGACAGTTCAGTAACCCGATGTTGAGCCAGACACCGCTTTACAAGCGTACCGGTATGGAGGTCGAGCATTATCGTTCAAGAGAAACCAAGAGTTAGGTTGCTTCAGATGTGACCGTACACGACAAATACGAGCCAAGATTCGTTCGAGCACCTCGCAGTAAATCTCGCCGTTGACAGTTTGACTTGTAGGAAGAAATTCCTTGTAGATTATACCTTGACAGTCAAAAAAGGTTATCAACAGTGTCTTTACCCTCGACTTTTCAAAACGAAATTTGTT
>QLNU02015270.1:114847055-114866815 GCA_006491805.2 Dysdera silvatica | reverse complement strand
CCAACTTTCTCAAACACGCTACTCCTCTGAACAACGAAGTAATCGTAACTGTATATTGTCCTGTTTACTTTGTGAAAGCACATGTTCTGTAGTTAAATTTGCCTTATTTGCGGTATATCTATTCTATCTACTACATATCTATGTTAAAATGGATGGTTATGACATTTACCGTAAGTTAATTTTTGGTACGTCGTTCGATTCTTCGAAAATGAAAAGAAGAAAGCGGAAGCAGAAAGTAAGTTAACGTATGATAATTACAGGTGCAAGTTGTTAATATATAACATTAAAATCTTGGTGCAGAAGGACCACGACTGTCCGAATTGCGCTTAACCGCAATGGCGTGTCGCATATGTTATTATGTTTTAATAGACAGTTGTCTTTAATCTTTTTGATAAGAATGCTTATGTTTATTTTCAAGTGTACCCAAGTCGTAAGAAAGAGAAACTAATACAAATGGTAGATAGGGGCCGTTCAGATATTTCGTCAACACATTTCTGGCCATTTTATATCCACTCATTCCCCTGGTAAGGAAAAATAAACAATTGCTTGCCCGCTTCATGCTTAAGTAAGGTTTTAAAAAACTATTATCTTACATACGTTAAAAAAAACTATTATTATAAAGCTATTACATGTATTATTAAACTATAAGGGGCAATGGTAACATAATTTTTTTTAATAAAATATTTTCACCTTTTGGGTACTAGTACAGAATCCGTCACACAGTTTTTTAGTGGAAAGTGTTCCCAACATGCATGGCAACAGTTTGCTGACTTGCAGCCATGTTGTTTACGTCATATTACAAGGCCCCTTCCCGCCTTTCTCTTCTTCCCTTTGTTCAATTCAGCGAACTTAAAAAAAAAAGGAGTTACTAACCTTTATTCATTTTTTGGTGACAATATCACGTTCGTTACCCAAAACTCACTCTATTCCCTTGAAAATGCTGCTAACTCTGCTAGATTTCCATACTACGTGAGAGTGTGACGTCACGTAGGTATGTACGAAACCCAAGCAAGCTGTGAGTGAACGCGTCATGTTTTTCTCGTACGAAAGGGGATTTTTTGCGGATCAATATTTTTCCTGTATCAGTGAAAGCCTAGTGGGGGGTATCCACACACCCCCAGCCTTAAAAAACAATGGCAACCAGTCACTGTGTACCAATTGCCAGGTTTTGAGGTCTTAGGAACACCGTGCTAGAATCTGCTAAAATTTCGCTAGTTTTAGGGGGGTAACGAACCAAGTATTAGAGCTCATTTTTTTCGTTGGATGTGTGTGGATGTATACCCACAAATACGTCAGAGACAGCACCTCAGTCATACTTCGTTGCTTTCACCGAGTCGATCCAAGAACTTTTTCGCACCGACCTAGCTCTATTATGCGCATTTTCACCTTTTTTACAACACCGCCAGTGAAAGGCATCATCCACATTAGGCCTGGTCCATAATCTCATTTTCTCCTTGCACACCGGGCACTCATACTCACAGAGTGGATGATTGTAGATGGGGTCCCAATTTTGAAATCACACTACATCACTACTTGTTATCAATAAAATATATGTTAACAGTGTATTTTGCCTTGTTGTGTATAAATGATCTGTTTTTTAGGAAATCGAGACGAGTAAGAACAATACCGATAAATCATCTTACAATGATTCTGTACAGCATGATGAAAATGCCAACAAACCTAAAGGAAACGGTATGTGTTGAATTTTATTTGGCAACAATATAATTACAAGACCTGCCTATCACCAAATTCGAATCATCATGAACATGGGACGAAAAGATTGTAAACAAGCTGTGATAATGAAATGGCAGAGAGATGTAATTGAGGCAGTAGGTATTGGTATTCTTAGGAGTCTCATGTTACAGAGGTTTAAATTCCTCGGCAGAACTGTGGGTCTTGGAATAGCATGACCGTAGCTGTTCTTTTTTTACCTTAAGACGTTATAAATTTTCCAAAATTCTTAGGTATTGTGTTTTCCGCCATTTCATTTATGATTCCTTCGTGGCCATTGTCTACAATTCGGATTTAGCTTAAAACCTCCTCTTTGACTACCCCTCAATCTCTTGTTTGTTTTTATGTTATTGGTAGTGAATATGTTGCATCATAGGCATACAAAGAAAGTTTGTAAGGTGAGGGGTTATAGGTTCAATGTGCCGTTACAGAGCTACAACTCGCATGTTCCTATGTTAAATATACAAAATTTCATTGCAATGGGAGTTACAACTCCCATCAACACCCCTACGTACACCAATGTGTTGCATACAAAGTTATATTTTCCAATTAAATAACCTCATTAAATTGAAATGCAGTAGTACCTCTATATATCGAAACTGGCGATGCCATACAGTGTTTTTGATGTTTAGAAAGTCTGTCAATTTAACACAAGAGAGACTGTAAACTTCAAATGATATAGCTCATCAAAATTTTAATGTATGGCAATTCAACTGTATTTCTTGTTGAGTTCTCCATGAGTAAAATGTTTCAAATCTTGGTAAAAGTGCATAGTCCGTCACCTATTGATTTTTTTTAAGTGTTTCCAAAACCGGCTAGCAACAGAGTAACCAACCTGCCGCCATGTTGTTAATGGTGTTCTTTGGGCCATGTAATTTTCTTGAATCAGTGAAGGAGATGTAACGGTGAATATTTGGTGAGGGGGAAGACTCATCCCGCTTCAGACTTCGCCCTCACTGCCTATTTGGATCACATTTAAGTTATGCCTGAATCTCATAAATGTTTAATGCTTGCAGAAAAGCATCAGAACTGCCTGTTATTCGTAACTGTCATGATTTGGAAGTTAAAACATGTAGTGCTCATCTCTATTGGTCTTGGTTGGCTCTGTGCCGTGGAAAAAGTTGATTTAATGGCATCGAGAAATGCTAGAAACAAGTTCTCTAGCTTATCCTTGTGGCGGCAGCGTCACATGAATTTCTTGCAAATGCAAAGGAAACACCTAAGCATGGCATCAGAGAAAGTATGATGTCACAAGCCCATTTTCTGAAATTCTAAAGCGACTTCAAGAGAAGAGAAAACTAGGTGGCAATCTATGCACTTGCACCCAAATCTCTTTTCTGTTGAATTTATGGTATTCAACTTTTTTCTATGCAGATGCTATGTTCAGTGATCAGTTTGGTGTTAGAGCTGCACTGTGAATTTAAAAAAAAAAATTATAATCTCTAAATTAGGATGTATATTGGCACTTTCCTGGAAAACAAAATGGTGAATTTTCTTAAAGTATATAGATCAACAACCACGATCATTTTTAAGATAGTGAACACATACACTTTTGGTATATCAACATGAAAGTTATAAACTAACCTGATATACTAAAATTTAGGAACTGAAAAATATTACCAAAACTCAGGACAAGCAGAAGTATTAAAATCTAGGTTATTTATTCTCAACTTCTTGTATTTTTCTTCCTTCTCTTTTTTCTGCCATATATCCTTCACAGTATTTCGGCAAATCCACAGTTTACAGGGGAGGCAATTCCAGCGTTACGGACGTAACATATTGCACATTTTAAATTTCCTTATCTAGACTTAGGATAATTCAAATTCAAAGAAGCTAGTTTTTTTTTTTTAGAAACAGATCGTTGTGGTATTTATGTTATGCCCATTTTATGTAAAGTTTCATCTGTTACGAAAACTGGTAATAAAAAAATGAACCTGTTATGGATGTAACTCAGAAAACAGTGTATATTCCATATTATTGTACTAATTCATATAATTCTGTTAATTATGCATGATATTTTAAAATTTACTTTTCTATGTCTGTTCAGAAGTGTCTGAGTTTTTAGGAATAGTGAAGCTTTAGTAGATGTGACTTGTAATAATTAACATAAAGACATTAATTTGTTACGGACGTAACAATTTGGTGTTTCAGACGTAACGGTCTTGCTGTCAAATACTGGGTGTATCAGCTTAAGTTGATACTGTAAAATATCTAAAAAAATAAGCGCTTTTGGAAAAAATGTTTGAAACAAAAGTTGCTTGTCTTAAAAGTGTTTTTAATCATCTGTATTTTACTTGTGGGTCGTTTTCAAGGTCATATGAAGATCAAACTCGCTTTTTCAAAGTGAAATCTAAATTGCTTATTCAGATTCAGTGTGAAAAACAAACAACTTTGTTTCACACAGTTTTTTTTCTCCGAAATGCTTATTTTTTAGATATTTTACAGTATCAACTTAAGCTGGTCTATCTTGTATTCTAAGTGAGAAAGAGAGAAATGCTTAGAAAGTTAAAAGCTGCCATTAAAAATACATTTTAAAATCTGAAATATTAAAAGACAAAAGCTTCAGGGTGTAATTTGAAAATTAGTTACCCAGCTTTTTGGTACACGTAGAGGAAAATTTTCAAGAGAAAGGTGACTTTTACAAATCTAATTCAGAAAAACTTTTTTCTTGTAAATCTGTGACAAATTCAAGTAGTACTTTTCTTATTTGAAGCTTATCAATTACAGCAATGCTTTCTTCTGTAGGACAAACAAATTTAAGACCAGATTTCTTCAAAAACTTAACAGTTATGGTACTATGGCTTGGTTAATGATCTGTCTCACAAACCGAAGTGTACTTTTATGTTTTGAAGTAAATTCCACCAATATCCGTTTTCCAAATTGAATGCCTTCATTCTGGTCATCTGTGCTTGTTCCATTGTAGCTACGTTTAATTACTGGTGACAAATCATCAATCATTCTGAAGTAAAAAAATATCTCCTTTATTTGATGTAGTAGCAAACCTCACTAAATTTGTTGCATACGAGCACAATGTATCCGATGTGTTTTTGGCAAATTCCCAATACTCTCCCAACACTTCTCTAATTTTTCAGTTTCGCTTTTGATTTCTGCTTCAGGTATATAGATAACATTTATATTTTATGTTATTGATGCAGCACACTGTGAAAAAGACAAAGCATTACCATAGGCAGAAAGTTCATAAGGGAGGGGTTATAGGCTTAATGGGAGGGTTACTCACATATTCCTATGTTAAATATACAAAATTTCATTGCGATGGGGGGTTACAACCCCCAAAACCTTCCCCTGGTATGCCTATGAGCATTACTGACAAACGCTTTTCTAGACTTCACTTTTTGCAATACATGATTCTTTATCATTCCATCCACTCCATCTACTGTTCTTTTGCCATGACATATGGCAAAAAAGTACCAGTTAAGATGCAAGTTATAGTCTTGAATTCCCTATGTTATATTACATAATATAGATCATTGCTTAAAGTGCTGGGCAGCACCGTCAGAGGAGATTTCGACACATTCAAGTTAAGGAACCTTTTTTTTCCCCCCCAAGTCCTAAAACATTTTGCAGTTAAAAATGTGAACTGCAATTTTATCGTACTGCATATAATCTGAAATTAAAGCATATGAATACGTTTTCGCGGATATATATATGCAATTCCTATATATATAGAGAAATTTGGTCATTTGTCCAGTGGATGCTTTGCACTTCATCTTTCTGCGTAATAGTGAAGTTCTCGTTAAAGTCAACTTGAAGTACGCATTTTCTCTGACACTTCATTTTTACAATCTTAAATATAAAGGCTTTGTCTATGCTTTATGAAACAATGCTCTAAAAATGTAGAACCTTTTCTTCTAGCTTAATTAAGATGTCATCAAGGGTGCCTTCCTTCATGGTCTTCACCATTATTCTTTCTGAATTAACATATAATAAAAATATCAGAATATTAATTCAGATCTATTTTGAATGATATTTTTTGAGTTTTCGTACTGACTTTTGCATGTGACACATTTGCTTAACACTAACGAACATTCTTTACTTCATTTTTCGCATACCAAGTTCTCTGCCAATTCCTTTTAACCTACTGGGAAAGATAGGTAACATTTTGTTTATGCTACAAACAAGGAACTCAAAATTGGCATAGTATATACATACACACAGATTAGGAGGTGTTTGGTGTGAAAGAGGAAGTTGTGGTCTAAGCAAAGCAAAAGATAAGAATCCACTCTCAATGTTTTGATTTTCACTTTTGAAAAATTGTAACATCTCAGTTAAAACCATAAATAAATGTCTTTTTTGGCATTTGATTTTCTTTCCACGTATTCGAGTGACGATCGTATCTTTCTTTCTTGGATTGATTATGAGTAATTATATTGTCAAATTGAAGAAATAAATAATATTTTCAAATACTGTTGCCAATTACTTTTGTGTAATTATTGCTCCCAGAACTAAGAAATTCTGTCTACTATTTATAAGCCCCCCAAAAAAAAAATATTTAGAAGCACAGATATATGCATTTGAATATATTTAATATACAAAAATTGTTTTTATTAAATTGCTACTTTGTTTTTTAATTGATTCATATTCTAGAATTTTAAGCAGCAAAATATCACTATGGTTTCTCAGAGTATTACATAGTAGTTAAGGTGCTATTTCTACATTTGTTTGCTTTCTAAATTAAGTTCTATAGGTATTTGTATTTGTTAATGGATGTAACATTAATCAAGTTGTTACGCTTGTAACATCATTTTTTTTTTAAATGAAGAATCCTGAAAGAATTTAATTATGGCAAATCATTTACTTACAGAAAAGCCAAGAACCAGAAAAGATTTTAATATTCATTGATTTTTCAGAGATTGTGCTAACTTCTTGCTTTTATTTTGTTAATGGCGTAACGTAAAGATTCTAGTAATATAAATTTTAAAACTATTGAAATTTCTTTTTGTCAAAAAATATAATTTTTCCACAGAACTGTAAGATTATATGAGCCATACAACATTTCGAATCAGTTAATTTCTGGTTTTTATTGGTGGTTAAGTATTTACGACCAGAAATCGTCAAATTCTTGCAAACTATTCTCGCCAAGCAAAAATGGTACTCACCCATCTTGGCAAGAAAACCTAGCGGAAAAAGATTTCATACTTGACAACTGCAAAAATGTAGTCATAAATGTCGACCAGATTTTTTTTAGCCTTACTTATGACGACTACTATTTAGTTGAGCTGGGTTTAAATACCAGTTGGCACTTGGTTATTTATAAATGCATCGTTTTTTTGAGGTCACAATAAGTGTTAGTCTCATCGCAAATGACTCGCCATACAGTCTATAGATGTAACTTGAATAATATGAACTCTCTTTCTACTGATGATTCCTTTTATGTAGGTACAACTTCTATGGATGATGATATCATTTTCTTCGATGGTGAGCATGAAGAAAGCCCAAAGAAGAAGAAACAGAAAACTATGACCCTTATGAAGATGACAAAAATAAAGCAAGAGGAAGTTAGTATAATGCTAAAAGATTTTTTTTTTAACTATCAGTGTAATCAAAATATTTCAATAACTATGAAAGGGCCAAGTCAGAGAAGTCAAAATTATAATTTTCTCTAATTGTCAATGGGAAAATATATGCATCTCTATATATTCTTCTAGTCAACGATTACCCATCCATTACTGTATAAAAAAACTCGCCAAGTTTCCTCTGTTGTTAGCTGCTTGTCACATGTAAATCTTTATTTCTGAACCTCCTTTGGAACAGCAAAACCTTTGCTGTCTTTGAATTATAAAAATTTAGTGAACTTCCATTGTGACTCCATGTAAACTAGGGATATTTTCTCAATATCTGATTGAGTATTTTGGTCGTAGGCAGTTTCCTTGGGGCGTAATGACTATGTGTGTTGTGATGGTGCTGTATTATCATATTTGCCCAGCATGCCATTATCTTGGATTCAGTTTCTAATAGTTAAAAAAAAACAACTTACCGAATGTCACAGAAGTCCGGGGATTGGTTTAAAAGGCTGGGTCATAAGAGGTTTGGATTCATTGGAAAACTATAGTTCGTTCACGGGGAATTGTCCGATGGTATCGTTAGAAAATAAGGGGAGCTGACGTCACAAACAGCCTAGCCAATTCCAGTAGAGGAGGAAGACGTTATTTCAGAACTGGCTTTTAGTGAATGTTTGTCTGTGCCAAAGGCGTTTGTGATGTTCACTCCCGTTATTTTGTAACAGTACCATCGGACTTCTTTCAGTGAATGGACTATAGGTCCTGGGGCAACATGGCCTTCGCTGTCCTTTCGTCATAAAAGTCACAAGCAAGCATGCACAGTGACTTTATGTAGCTCTTAAGTTTCAGTTAGATGAGATGAAAGTAACTGTGGCACTTGGTGGTTAGTTAATTGGCATTTATGGCACAAGGATGACAAAGGCCCTTCAGTGGTGACACCTTTGCCTAATGTGCCATTAACCTGGATTTGAATCCTAATGGGCCCTGCGGTTTGACTCCCAACAGTGCAAAGAACGCTTACTCAGAGATCTCATAAAGCTCGCACTGCTCACTGTAGTCCTTGGTTCCCTAGGTCTTAAGAGGTTCGGATTCCTCGGAAAACTGCAGGTCCAAAAGACTTGGATTCCTCGGAAAATTGTAGGTCCAGAAGTTTGGATTCCTCGGAAAACAGTAGGTCGCTGCACAGCATGACCACTGTAGACCTTGAGCCGTAAAACCACAAACAAACACGAATCCTAATGGTGCAAAAAAAATTTTGCCATGTAACTGCTCACTATAGTTTGGGGTTGGTTCCCTAGGCCCCTTAGAATGTTTGGATTCCTCATAAAATTGTGGGTTCATTTACATCAGGACCTTTGCTGTATTTGCGCCATGAAACACAAAGGCCACATTGCGCCAAACCAACTACCATAACTATGAGTCATGGTGATCTAGTTCCAAGTGGCGCTATGAGAAATACGTACGTTCTTTGGAAAATACGTGTGCATCTATCAGAGCATGCCACACTATTCTGAGACTCCCAATCTTTGGCTTATCACATCTTCCTCAAGTTCTATGTGATCCATGCCAATACAGTAGTGGTTGTCGCCCAGTTCTGTCTATGAATCATTTTCTCACTATATCTCAGGAAGCCCCCCCTGTCCCCTTTCTAAGGTTTTTTGTCGAGTGGTGTTACTACGTTTTGAGCCAACTAATTTGAGTTGGCAATTCCTCCCCCTGATATTGTGAAACTCCCTCCACCCCAATACCCTGCGCTGAGCAACCCTGTGCATAGTCTTGAAATTTCATTTCTTGGTCTACAGCTGTGGCCTGGGATGTCCAAGTTATCTGCTTTGTTATACATTATGATACTGCTACTATGTAGTGAAACTGGAGACTGAATAGCCCAATGCTGTGGTGGTGTGGTATTGCCTGTAGATGAATGGAATCCTTGTTGCAGGACATCCTTAGCTGTCCACAAGTCTTCCAATACATTAAAAAAAAAGATGTCCAATTGGTAGTGATGGACCAAACTGTTATTTTTGAATAACCTGTTCCAACGTTCCTGTTCCAATCACGTAACAGGTTCCAATCACCTGTGACTGGAACGTATGCGTTACTTCACAGGTTTTATTCATTATTATTTACAGCAGAGGAATTATTGGACCATTTTTCATGCATGAAACAATTACTTCATCAGATTACATTCCACTATTGCAACAATTTGTAGCCATATAACATGCTGTGGATGATCCACAACAAACGTGGTGGTTTTTGCAAGATGGTGCGCGACCACATTAGACTGCCTCGGTTTTTAATTTCCTGAAAGAGTATTTCGACAATCGAGTAAATGCTCTCGACTACTACCGCTCAACTGAAAAGGGAATGAATTAGCCCCATATTCACCAGATGTGAATCCGTGCGACTTTTTCCTACAGGGCAACTTGAAAGGCAACGTATACAATAACAATCCCAGAACACTTGTGGAAATTCGAAACATTGATCATTGATGCATGTGTATCCATTCCAATCGACACATTTCATTGCCTGCTTATACCAGACAAAACAGAGTGCAAGCAGCACCATCTATTACTAGTATTTGTAACTAAAAGTAGGACATTATCTTATATTAATTTTACTCACCGTCATGTACGTGTGACGTAAAAATAAATGCTTTATCGTTAACTGTCTTTGCATTATTTTGTTTAAAGTTAGGGTGTCCATTTCAGGACACCCTCTATATACCAACATTCAATGTAATAAATTTCAAAATTAGCTAAAAATGATTATACAGCACATGTGGAAACAAGATGTTCCTTTTTAAAATCAACTAAGATCAATATTTAAGGAGTGGGTTTCAACTGCAGTTAAATAGTCATTGTATAACTACAAAATGTACTAGGGGGCATCGGCCCTCTGTCCATCTGTGACTGGCACAATTTTCCAACTCCAGACTCTCCAATTTTGAACTCTTCAACTATCTAATTTTCTAACTTGCTCAATCTCCAATTTTCCAACTCTCAAATTCCAACTCGGCAATTTTACGACTCTCCAATTTCCAGGTGTCCCAAGTATCTAATTTTCCAGTATGCCAGCGTAATAAGTTTCCAACTCGTTAATTTTCCAATTTGCTAACTCACCAATTAATAAGGGTATATACAAGTATAATTACTATACAATCATTTTATTTTTTTTTTGCCACCCACATATTAATTACAGCTCAAACTAGAGCTTATTGGTTTTGGAGAAAAAGATTATTTCCACATTTTAGCCCGGAGTGTTCTTGAACCACTAGACAATGAGGACTCAATCGCTAGTGGTCCCGACACTCCGGGCTAAACGGAGGGACCCTGGTTCGAATCCAGGATGGGGAAAGCGTCTCTTTTTCTCCAAAATTACATAAGCTCTAGTTTGAGCTGTAATTAATACGTGGGTGGCAAAAATTATAGTATAATAAATTCCCCCACGAAAACTCACAAAATTCTCGCCCCGGAGGCTTTCTTGTGTTGACCATATTTGGCAATTGTGTTATCCCTGCGGAGGGTAATAATACCTTAACAAGTATAATTACCATTATCGTATTAGCAGAAACCTTTTACCTTATGCATTTTATTATTGACATGTAAACAGACAAAGCAAAAGCAATAGTATATGCAATATACATTTGAAACCTGTTGAGTAAACACTTTTAATTAAGAGAATTAATTAGTTAGATTTTACTTATGGTGTTATACTTATACGTGTTAATTTTATTTGTAATAAATTGATAATCATTTGTTATTATTGGTTCTATTGTATATTCAGTTATTTTTTAGTTCATTTTTATATTTACTTATTATTAGTTCTGTTATATATTTAGTTATTATTAGTTCTATTATATGTATAGTTGTTAATTAGTTAATTACTAATAATTAAGCTATTACTCGTGATGGTTGCAATGTATATTTTAATAATAATAACAATTTATTAAAACTCAGATGGATACAAACACTTATACTGAGAGTAAAATCGATTAATAAATCAAAATCACAAACATGGCACATGCAGAATAGTACACAATATAAATCCTAAAAAGGAAAACAATGTAAAAAATTGAGACAAGTCAGTCATGTCCAGAGCAGATACAAATTCTCGGTAGCTAGCACAACATACAAGCTCAGCGGGCAATACATTCCAAATACGTCCAACTCTATTTATATAGTAATAAAAATGGGAATTTGACCTTACAGTTGGAATAACGACCCTTTAAGGATAGCCCCTTGAAACCCGAGGAGAGGCCATAGCTATCAGAGGTCGGTCGTGATCAGAATATATCATATCGCGGATCAATTTATAGAATAGCTTCAAATCAATTACAAGTCGACGCCATTCACATGAATGAACCCCACAGAGAGCCAAACGGTCACTGTAAGAAAGATTCCTCAAACCACGTAAATTTCATAAAGAAAAAGATTTCATAAAAATTCTAAATTTCGAATCACCGTTTATAAAAGTCAGCTGTTTAATATTATTAAATTTGTTGGAATGGAAATTATTTTATTAAGTGGCTTCCACTGTATAAGACAAATCATACTGTGATGAATAATCTCTTATTTTAAAACATAAATATGCAGTTTTTTTTACAAGAAGTATAAAATAATTAGATATATCAAGATATCCTGTTTCATTGTGAAAGACAGCTAAGTTTAATAACATATTCTAAGAATGGTTTAGTTTTATTGGGTAACGTCGAAAACACATTTTGTCTATATGTCTAACATCATCTTTCAGGTTAGGCATGCCAGAAAAAAGAACCGTATTTATGTCCAAGGGGAAGATGTCTCTGATCCCGTTGAAACCTTCTCGGATCTGTGCACCACATATGGATTGCACCCCTACATTCTTCGTAACATTGGAACACTTGGCTATTCTGTTCCCACTCCCGTACAAAAACAGGTCATCCCACTTATGATGGAGGTAAGACTAAACATTTTAAGATCCCTTTCACTCCCACGATCGTTTCTGCATCTGCAGTACTGATGACAAATACATTTACATATTTTCTTCTAGGACCGCCAAGTGTTGGCATCAGCACCGACTGGCTCCGGAAAAACTGCTGCTTTTCTCATTCCTATTCTACACAAATTAAGGGTTTGTTCACCAAATATTCTGTTATTCTTAAAATGTCATTTCGTAGTATGTTCAAAACTGAGTTTTATGAAACCATAGACTTTTACGAGAAGTCATTGGCCATTCCATGAGAAATCATGATTGGAAAGGGAAAAAACATCTACCTATCAAACTGATGTGTCATAAGCTGTAGCACCATATAGTGGAATGGAGTGCATAGGTGTGGTGGCATAGATTTAACGTAGGTGTCTATTTTGTGTAAACTCCAGATTTGAATATCGCTGTTTTGCAGTGATGTAATGGTAGCACTTTCACCTAATGTGCCGTATTCCCAAGTTTGACCCAAAAAATGCAAGAAGAAGAACGCTTATCGACTAACTGCTGGCTTTAGTCTAGGGGTTGGTTCTCTAGGCCTTATGAGGTTCTGATTCCTCGGAAAACTGTAGGGAATGATTACAATTACCTAAGTATCAAAATTTAGATTTTGATTATGATTACAGTCAATTTTAATTTTTTGATTATTACTATGATCATGAATGTACACAAAAAAAACCATGATTACGATTACAGATCATAATCACCATTACATGCACGCAATCAGAAATAATCAGTTCGATTACGATTATAATCATGGTGGTTATGATTATGATTGCCTAAGAATTGTGATAAAATGGTTATGATTAAATGAAATTTAAAAATGTGATTATGATTATATTGCAGATTACAGCTATTTGATACAGCTACAAAACATTTGATTATGATTACAGGTGTGATTATGCAAAAATGTGATTGATCACAGTCGATTATAATCCCTTGATTACGAACTCAGAGTCTACACCTCAGACCTAAAACTCAGAGGTTTCAGTGTTTTAAACAGGTTATTAAAGGATAGCTGAAAGTATCCTTCTGACAAGCCTTAAAGCAGCCTCAGCCTTTTTTGCTTTGGAGGAATCCTAAACCTTTTTTGCTTTGGAGGAATCCTAAACCTTTTTTGCTTTGGAGGAATCCTAAACCTTTTTTGCTTTGGAGGATCCCTAAACCTTTTTTGCTTTGGAGGAACCCTAAACTATTTTTACTTTGGAGGAATCCTAAATCATTTTTTGCTTTGGAGGAACCCTAAACCAATGTTGCTTGGGAGGAACCCTAAATCATTTTTTGCTTTGAAGGAACCCTAAACCATTTTTGCTTTGGAGAAACCCTAAATAATTTTTACTGTGGAGGAACCCTAAGTCATTTTGGCTTTGGAGGAACCCTAAACCATTTTTACTTTGGAGAAACCCTAAATCATTTTTGCTTTGGAGGAACCCTCAAAACAATTTCCAGATCTGAAGGAACCCTACAGTAGTATAGAAGAATTTATCTTCTGCACTGTTAATAGGAATTTTATTCTAATAGTACTATAAAATGCCATTTTTTTTCCACTCAATGTAATTTAGGACTTCGTTTCTTAAGCAATAGAAGTTTGGTTTCCCTGGAAAATTGTAGGTCCTGGCCAGTGGTGTAGCAAGTTAAAAATTATTGGGGACAAAAGTGGTTTTAAAGAAAATTATGTAACGAAATGTGAGAAAATAATGTGTTTTTGTATCCAGTTGCAGGGGGCCTTTAGGCCCCCTTTCCTATGCCACTGGTCCTGGCGCTGCATGATCTTAACTATCTTTGTGCCATAAAACATAAAAGAACATGTAAACAGGGCTTAAGGAAACCTTATTTATAAATTCCATTTATGGCTCACAGTACATTAGTTTTATCGGTAAGGGTTTTTCTTCTAGTCATTATCTTTTGTGGAACCCTCTTAAGTAACACTGCACAAAATGTTGACCTGGAAACCCTGGTGTTGTATAATAATTTTGAAGTACTGTTTTGGCATGCTCAAGAAAAAATATATATTTTATAGGGTCCTCAAAACGTTGGATATCGAGCCCTCATTTTAGCTCCAACGAGGGAACTTGCAAAGCAAACATTCCAGTACTGCGTCAAACTCGCAGAAGGGACAAACATCCGCCCACATATCATTGACAAGGTTAAGACAGTGCTCAAGAAGCCGAAAACGACAACTAAATATGGTAAGAATACAACGTAAATGCAGTTGATTCTACGCTTGTATTATCCTTCATGCATTTAGCTATTTTCCACTGACTGTGACCTAATCCTTCTAATTAAAGTCTTATTTTCCCATTGTACTGCAAATGCAGTACAATGGAAAAATGATGTTTTAATTTGGAGGATCAGTCTCCACCTAGTTCGGTGCAGAATGACCTTTCTGTTCTTATGCTGTAAAGATTTTACCAACCAATTTACGTCCTGGAGCAGCATATGTTTTGCTGTCCTTGTACACAAATAAAGAAATAATTACTGTATTATGCTAATTTACGGTAACGAGTGAAATCACCTGCAAATTAAATTTTTTATTGATTGTAACTTCTATCGTATGGATTAGTGCATCCACTGCTGTGACAACTTTGGTTAGGGCTCTGCATAATTATTTCTGTCTTTGTGCTATAAAAGTCAACTAACCAAGCTTTAACTTCTGTGATCAGTTGGAAGAAATTTCCATTTTCAAATAAATGAGAACTTACAGTCGAAAGAAATTTATGTAAATTATGCTGAGTTTATTATTAAAATTACGTTGAATCAAAGGCAAGTTTAGGAGATTGCCACCCCTAGATATAGCTGTATTTCTGCCCTCTTCTTCCCTTACAAAGAAAGGAATACTTTTGAAGAAGAAACTAATACATATCTCAACTTTTTACTTGTTAAGAATTTTCACTTAGTCGTATCCAAGCTAATATTTTAACTAATAGTAGTTGTATATAACTAGTAATTTATTTTCGGTCTTACACTTAGGCAATCTTGATTACAACTCCTGAAGTGGGGGGGGGCGCTACCCTCTCCTGTGATTTGTAGTCAGTATTAGTTACACCATATGAAGCCTGATATCGTACGAGTTTGTCATCTTATTCACAAGTAATTTACGTCAATACAGATATTAAGCTACATTCAACGTGTATTTGTATACTTTTACTATAAGACATTTTTTGCAACATTGTCGAACTCGGAAAATTTGATTTGAGGGCTCTTACTTCTCCCCCCCACCACCACCACCAACGTATACTGTTTGTAGTCATTAGCATATACAGAAAGTTCAAAGTGGGGGGGGGGATTATAGAGCTACAAACATATATTCATGTGTATATAAACAAAATTGCATCATAATTGGGGTTACGACTCCCATCAACCCCCCCCTGTGTACCCCAGTGTCCCTAGGCACATTCTTTGTGTGTGTGTGTGTATTCATACTTCATAATCTGTCACTGCATTGCATACATTATTAAAATCACACGAGTATCAAGAACATAATCAAATTGAATAATCCCATGCCCTTTGATAATTGTCAAGGAATTCTTCCATTGGTAAACATGTACAAGAAAACAGCCATGTACATCTGTATTTGGTGTTCCAGCAGTCAAGGCAACGGGACATTAATCCAGAGTTCGTCAGTTCGACCCTACCTCAATGCGTGCCACATTTTCTTTTCCCTCCCTAAAATACACATTCTAGTATGAACTACACATGAAAAAGTGGAGTGTTAAAATGTAATCGTATTGCATTGAATTTATTATTAAATTGGGCCTTTTTAGGGATGGTATAGTGATAACATACTTGCCTATCATGTAAGAAAAATCATGTTTGACTTCTGATTGCACAAAATAGCTTTCCCTGTTTTTCCTCCTCCTTATCTCCAATCGTGTGATTCCGTAGGAGACGCAAGTTCAAATTTCTTGCAAAACTGTAGCTTATGGAACAGTATGACCTTAGCTGTGCTTTTGCTATAAAACACAAACCAAAACCAACCATTATTAAAACCTGGTTGAATTTCTTATTTCGCACTCCTTAGTGTAGTCTAGGGTTTGGTTCCCTAGGCCTTGAGAGGTTCAGATTCCTTTGGAAACAGTAGATCCCGGCGCAGCATGACCACTGTAGTCCTTGAGCCGTAAAATCACAAACAAACAAAGAATTAGTTATTAAAATTACGTATTTGCTCTGGGAACTAAAATTATGCCAAACCCATATTTAAAAAAGTAAAATCGCACCCTTCTGTGTATCGTACTTCGAAAATCCTATATCAGTTGACTGCTCTGTGTAAATTAAGTATAATGCCACGTCGAGTAACGACGGCTACTTTGTTATATCCATCTTTCGATGCATTTAATAATTAAATTGACTAATTAAAAGATACTTTCTGTTTTTCACTTGCAGATATACTTATTTCAACCCCGAATAGACTCATCTATATGCTCAACAATGACCCACCATTGGTTAGCTTAGACCAGTAAGTATATTGTATTTAATTTATTAAAGGTATCAGGGTTCAAGTATTACGTAAGAACCTTGTGGGGAGGGGTTGCCGTTGGTCTTATTTTCCTATGTTAGCCAATGTTAAATTTTGCTTTCTGAGGTGGGGGTGAAATGGCCAAAATATTGCTTACGTAATACTTGAACACTTCCTAACAGCTATATATATATGTCATCAACAACCACCATTATCTATACACTGCAAGGATGGAGGTATCTGTAAGTGCATCGCATAAATGCAGTATGATGATAGCGTTTTAGAAGAAGAGCTCCCATACAGATCAGATGGGTTGACAAGCGATCTATATATTGTATATGTAAATAGCTCTATATATATAAACGGTGAACATACAGATAATGTCCAACGAACTAGAACAGCGATTTCTTTGGTTGACTCAAACAACCTTGAGTAAACGGAACAGAAACTCTAAATTACAAATGATGTTTATTGTTAAGAAAAGTGAATCTGCAGTAGTAAAACATTTGCCGTTATCCTGTTTTTTAACTCACAACAGTGCCAGCAAAAAAAAAGCACTTACGAACTGTTCACTGTAGTTTCGAGGTTCGTTCACTAGGTACTTGCACAGCACGACGCTTGCTGTCCTTATGCTATAAAACGCACACACAATTAAAGTTAAAATTTATGACAGCCGCATTTCTGGCTCAAACTAGGGCTCTTTAATTTTAATTAAAATGCAAATTACAGTTGGATGGACTGGTATTGCTCTTTCCAAGGTGAGTTTGCTCGTTGCCATGTAGGTGATCTTGAAAGCCGTTTTGAATGGATCATGAATCTTCAAGTAGCCTGTGTGTGTGGCGAGGGTCAGAAAGAGAAGATGAATTTTTCTCTCGGACTAAACTCGATTCAACGATTTCTTGATTGGTATCCAAGTATCCTTCCTGTTGAATCATTAAGACACAGCCGAAGAGAGCTTAATTTTGTTCTTGTGGACTTCTTCCTATTTATGTATCTACTGGTAATGTTTTTAATTAATTTAATATCTATTGTTGAATTCTATTAACTGTCCACCGTTTCTTCCGAGTTCTAGAATATTCCTTTTGATATTTTCCAATTCTTCCAGTTCCCGGAGACTTGCTTCAGAAGCAAGCGATCATCCGTTGTATAGTGAAATCTGTGTATAACTTTTTTTTTTTATGGTCCTAAAAGATTTAGATTGTGTCATGCTGTACCTCGTCTGTAACTCATTTTCTGATTCTTTGAGTATTGTTATGTATAGATTTCTCTGTGTATTGCCAAAGTCAATAACAAATAGCAGCCTAGATCAATCCAGTGATTCTTAGAACTCGCTATTTTGATTGCTGCCTTGATTAGGAGCAAATCAGCACCAAAAGGCCATCGGCATTATTTGGGTGGGGCAGGGGGGGCAACTGCCCCTCCTAGAATTGAAATATATGCAATATTTTTAATACATTAAAAGGTTAAAACGATTATTTGCTTCAAGTTAACATTGATAAAAAAAAAAAATGCCACCCCATAATTTGCCTTAATGATACCCTTTGTAGGGGCCTGTGATTTTTCATATAAAAGTATCTTTAGCTATATCCAAAAGTGGATACCAAATTATATCAGCCATTTTAAAATGTAAAATTTTCAGTTACTAGTTGTTTGAATAGCTAAAGTTTTGTGCCTAGAACCTTGAACCTAAAAGTTACTTTATTTTATTTTAGGATCAGATGGTTTATAGTAGATGAATCGGATAAACTTTTCGAAGCTGGCAAACAAGGTTTCCGAGAACAGCTGGCAGCTGTGTACAAGGCATGTGATTCTGCACATGTGAAAAGAGCCATGTTCAGCGCTACATTTAGCCACGATGTTGAAGAATGGTGTAAGCTTCATCTGGATAGTGTTGTGTCTGTTACAGTTGGAGTTCGGTAAGTACCTATATTTTAAAGAAACTAATACCCTAGTCTGCAATTTATTTTCTGTGCCTTTCGCTGTGAAAAGGTGTATAAATGTTAAGAATATATTTGTGGGAGGTGGGGGGGTGAAAGGTAAGTTTAAATTCACAAAGAAATGAATTTTAATACACATAAATATAAAATATTATGAAACCATGGTCAATTATTCTATATGCCTTGTCTGCATTTTAGTGCCCCGGCAATTGCAACCATCGCTATTGATCCCATTGGGGTGGTCTTAATTGCTTATAAATTTAGTTAACATAGAAACATTTTATAGTTCATTGGTCACATTCAGCCGTTGACTCGGTTCTGTGTGGCCTATAGTGCGTGACTTTTTCTGCACTTTCACCGTAAAATAAAGGCCTGTAGTCAGCATTGAGACATTGGAATACGTGTACTTTACTGTTGTGATTCATTTTCAAAAAAAGTAGTTTGAGGATTGGTGAAAGCATGTCATAAATGAAGATTTATCACTGATAAATTAACTAATATGATTTCAGTTGGAAAAAAAAAATGGCTTGCAATGTTAATGCATTAACCTAGTGTACCATCATCCTTGGGTCAACACCGAGTCAGGGTTCCCATGGGTCCTTAAAAGTCCTTAGGGATTATTATTTTTAGTTTTCATTTTTATGGGCCCTTAAAAAAGTACCTAGTTTTCATCAACTGTCTGTAAAGCTTCTTATTTTCCGTGAAATCAAAACACGATCGATAGGATGGTTTGGCACTGGAGTGGTACAGTGTGGTAACGCATTCGCCTATTGTGCTGTTAACCCGGGTTCGACTCCCAGCAGTGCAAAGAACGCTTACTCAGAGATCTCATAAAGATCGCACTGCTCACTGTAGTCCGGGGTTTGGTTCCCTAGGCCTTAAGAGGTTCGGATTCCTCGGAAAACAGTAGGTCCCGGCGCAGCATGACCACTGTAGTCTTTGAGCCGTAAAACCACAAAGAAATAAACGGGATGATTTGATCATGATCTTCTACCTTACATGATTATGTGTAAGTGATTACATATTCATACACACAGAGAGAAATATCACACACTCACAGACAAGTTAAAATAAACTATAGCACATAAAGGCAAAAGACTACTGTCACATGGTAGTCTGAGGAATCGCATCATGATAAAAATGCTAATGATTTTT
>QLNU02015270.1:114807265-114820254 GCA_006491805.2 Dysdera silvatica | reverse complement strand
TTTATTCATTATGCTGTTTTTCCTCTAAATTCAATTATTCTTTTATACAGTAGATTTTCAAATAATTTAGCAAATATTCAAATTATTGCTATCGGTCTATAGTTAACTATACTACCTATATTTCCCTTTTTATAAATAGGAACTATTTTAGATCTTTTCATTTCAGTTGGAATTTCCTCAGTATCTATTATTTCATCAAATATGACCAACAAAGGTTCAACCAGTAGGTCTACACATTCTCTAACTATTTTTGCATGTATTTTATCATGTCACACACCTTTTTTACATCGAGTCTGTTTATTTCACCCAACTGTTCTGAGTAGCCAATATGATCTACACACATCGTTTTTTCATAATTTTGTCGTGCATATTCCTTATAGTCATCGTTCAATTCATTACCTCTATCTATTATTTTTTCTGCTATTTCAACAAAAAAATTGTTAAAGCAGTTAGCGATTTCCCCATTATTTGAAAATTTTTTATTGTTCCTTCTGATTAAACATTTAATTTCTTTCTTACTCTTTTTGGTTCCTCTTCGCAAGAATTCATTTAAAAATTTCCACTTATTTTTATTATCAATGTTAGACAAATTTTCATCCATAAGTCTTTTTTTTTTGTGCAATATGATTGATTTAGTTATTCTGGTCCTTAATTTCTTAAATCTTTCCAAGCAGACCAGTTTTTGGTTCTTATAAATCTTTTAAATATGCCACTCCTTGTGTTCATGTTATTTTTTATTCTTTTGTTGACCCAACCCTTTTCATTTATTTTACCCTTTATATATTTACACTTTGAAATTTTTTTCATACAAATCCTTTATCCTTTTTAAGAATAAATTATATTTATCGACATTGTCCCATTCGAGTTCCCAGTCGATAGATCTTAATTCTTCCCTGAATTTCCTTATATTCCCGTTGCTGAAGTTTCTAACTCTTAATTTGTTGTTTACTTTCTCCGCTGTCTTTTCAAAAACCCCACTATTATGGCTCGATGCTCATTAATCTAATAATCTAGAACACTTCATCTAATTTCATTTATATTTGTAAAACACAAATAAATCATTGTGGAAGAGTCAGCAGTTACTCTTGTATAGTCTTTTATTGTATTTTAGTCCCATTGTTTTCATTGCATTCAGTAAGAATTTTTTTTTTTTACCAGATTCCTTACCAATATCAATATTTATCCCCAATAATAGATAATAGTATTTTCTTGTTCAGTACCTCTTCACGTTTACTGTATAACCAATCAGTTTATCTATATTGCCTCTTGGATTTCTACATATAATTCCTACCCTTTACCTCTTTTTATTCCTATGATTTCCTAGTCGTCCCATGAATATGTTAGTTCATCCCACTTTTCAAATTAAACATGCTTTTCCTTAATATAAACAGATACCCCTCGCCCTCTTTTATTTTCTCTCATTAAGTGATAGCCAAACCAGCCAGGTATTTCCATATAATCGCTTTCTCTGGCCGAAGTTTCACTTACACCCAAAACTTTAATTTTGTACTGTTTACTATCCAATAATCTTTCAATTTTGCCCATTTTAATGCTTATACTTCTTGCATTTATATGCATTATTCTTATCATATTCACATCATTATCCAACCAACTTGTTTCCTCACAATCTGTTATAGATGTGTTTATTAACTCTTCTTGGTTATACTCACCTTCAATCTTACTCTTTGAATCTACTTTATCTATACAACTTACACTATCTATAATACCCATTTCATTATCATTTAATATTATTTCGAATTAAACCTTTTCGTTATTCATGCTTCTTTCTATACTGTTCATCATTTCTAAATTGCTATTACCTTTTCGTTCCCATTTATCAACAGCTATGTTACTCTGTTTACCCTCCCTATGAGGTCGTTTAATCATATTGTTTTCTGCGAAATCACATTTTTCATTATCATCCATTGCTACATTTTTGCAAAGTCCCAAACACCTGCCATGATTCAATTTATCTTTAATGGCTTTTGTCCATTTTGCTTGCTGTCAGTTCAACTCTTCCAAATCCTGGTAGTTATTTATGGTCATGACTTTGCTGTTTTAATTTTTTCTGACTTTGATTTTGCCGTTGTCAGTCCATATAAATTTCCATCCGAGCTCTCTTTTTCTTCTCAGTGTCTACGTGAAGAGTCTTCTCTTATAGGAATCCAGCTGTTCATTTATATAAATGAAATGCTCTCCCTCACCTGTTAAATCCTTTGCTCTGATTAATCTATTTCTTTTCCTTCTCATGATTTCAATCTTTGTTTTCTGATTCAGGAACCTGACAACTATTCTTGGTCGTTATTCATCATGTATTCTCACCTGGTGTGCCGCTTGGATTTGATTCCTTTTTATGTCCATTCCAAGTTTCTTCCCCATTTGGATTATTATTTCTTCGAAATCCTCGTTTTTCTTTGACTGGTACTCCTGCTATCCCTATGTGTGATCGCCTTGTATATTGATCAAGCTCTATGTGTTCTTCCATTTGTATATCTATTTATTTTTTCAGATCACTGACTCTTCTTTTTAGCTCGCTGTTTTTTTCATATAATTTGTCAGCTTCTCTTCCGTTTTCTTCTCCCCATTCCCTCATTTCAGCTCTTGATGATCTATTTTTCATCTGCTTGTCTTCCCAATTCTTTTGTGATTTTTTCAAAGGCTGCTTTGATTTCAGAATATTTTTGCTCTAAGCTTTCGATCTTAGCCAGCAGCCTTTCTTCTCTTTCTGCTGTATCTTTATTGCTCACTTGTAATTGGTTTTCCAGTTCTTGTATTATGTGCATAATGTCTTCATTACTCGCTCTTTCTAAAGATATCGTTAGTTTATTTGCTTTGATAGCTTATTTCTCACTTTCCTGTTGCTTCCTTCCTTCACTTGCTCCCTTCCCTCACGTGCCTCTTTCACTATTTTTCATATCTCCGGGCGAGGCAGTTTTTTCCTTTTTGTTAATATTCTTATTACTTTTTGACCTACCCATAATTTTTGATGTGGGATAATTATGCTTTTGTCCTTGTTAATTTTATGCTTGGGTACTATTTCTATTTCGTGCAAACCCCAAAAGGTGTCGTCACAGTTTTTTTTTTAATTTATTTATTTTCCGCTGAGTTTCTCAGCGAAGTGGACGGTTCTTCCGGTTAGAAAATAAGCTGCATGGGTCACTTCTTTAACAGCCGGGAGTTGGGCCTCTTTACCATCCAGAGTTAAGCTGTTATTCAATTGCTTTGTTGTCAGCTACCCTCCAATCAGAACTATCGGGGTATATTACATTACTGTATTTAGCCATGATCCTTGCAATGTTAAACGAAGCTGCTAGCATTTCTTCCACCATCCACACATCTGCCTAAATGGAAATAAAAACATCAATCCATCCACCTCTCTCGTATTGGGATGACAATTTGTTTATTTGTATTTCTGTAATTCTAAAACTGAGCAACAGGTTATTTGGGACTATAGGCATATGTAGAAAGTCCATAAGTGGGGTAACAGACTTACAATGGCGAGGGGGGGGGGATTATGGAGCTACAAATCCATGGATTCATATATAGATAAAATTTTATATCAATGGGGGTTACAACCCCATCAACAGCCCCCCCCCCTGCATATGCCAGTGTTTGGGACATAATGATCACTTATCATGCTTTTGGTACTATAATATATGTACAAACGATTAAACTTATGAAAAATTAAACTACATTCACTAAATCCAAGAGCCATAATGGTACTCATTGCCTGTAAACTGAGGCTTCTCCGTTCTAACCACTTGTTTGATAATTGTGTTATTCCAAAAATTACATATGGAAAAAAAAAACATCGTTTCTTGTGTTTCAGTGGTCTAGTTGGCTATGACAATCTGGTTCAAACAGAATTGTTTCCAGTTCGACATTGGCTTGGGACAATGCTGCTGCTTCTCTATACGCTACCAAATCTTACAGTGGTTAGCTGTGCTCACAGCTCTAGTTTGGGCTAGATACGTAAATGCATCTTACCATATAAATATTTCCCCATGAATTATAAAAATACCATCCAATGGAGGTTTTTCTGTGCTAACCACCTGTTCGGTAATTGTGTTATTTGAAAAGAGTCTTTTCAGCATATAACAGTTCTTTGATGACACCAACAGCTGAATAAAATTTATTTTTGTATTTTTAGCATAAACTTCAGCTCATTTTGAAATAGCTTTACGAACTGCCGCTTTGAACATAAGGTACCTTTCTACAAAATTTTTACTTACCAGTTTTAATGAGACTAGGATAGGGATAACAAGAGTGTATACAATAATTTTTGCCACCCACGTATATTTAGCTCAAACTAGAGCTTTATTGTTTTTGGAGAAAAAGAGGCGCCGTCCTCATCCTGGATTCGAACCAGGGTCCCCGCGTTGAGCCCGCGGTGTCTTAACCTACTAGACGAACGAGGACAAGAACAAACGCATTTTTCTCCGTATATGAGGATGTAAGATATTATTACCCTTCACAGGGATAACACAATTGCCAAATAATGGTCAACACACAAAGCCACTGAGGTGAGATTTTTGTGAGTTTTTCGTGGGGGATTTGGAGAAAAAGATTCTTTTTCTCCAAAAACAAAAAAGCTCTAGCTTGAGCTAAATATACGTGGGTGGCAAAAATTATTGTATAATAAATTTCCCAACGAAAAACTCACAAAAATCTCGCCCCGGAGGCTTTTCTGTGTTGACCATTATTTGGCAATTGTGTTATCCCTGTGAAGGGTAATAATATCTTACATAACAAGAATGATTCATAAGAACACACACTAAAGCAAATGGGAATAACGGCTCCTTCTTTTTATAAAATGATTACTTTTTCATTATTCACGGTCAAATCCCTATTTAACGAAGACAAAAGATCCCACAAAGGGGATTTGTTAAACAAACAAAATTTGAAATTTATAAATAGTACAGCATCCAACACAGTAATTTGCTGAATAGAGCAATTTGCAGAGTAGAGGTTCAACTCTATTTTCCGTATCCAGATCAAACTTTACATTGCTAAATATTGGCCACTATTATGGCTTTGTAAGTTTAAAATAGGCTGTCTGCGATCCATGGTTTCAGCAGTTGTGAACAGACACAGGAAAGCTATGTTGGACTTCGCAGTCCTCCACAGTTGTATAGAGTACCATGATCAGATTCCTTTGCTATTTCTATTTAATAGATCATTCAATGAAAGATATAAATCTATTTATCGAGCATATTTACAGGTTAGAGCGTCACCCAATCGTAGTGACAAAATTTCAGTGGTCCCTTGAATGTTACTACAACCAAGCTCAAATGTACACTTTCGAAAAACTTCCAAAATAATAACGTATACTCCAATAACTCATAATGTATACTTTTGAAAAACTTCCCATACTTCGGTAAGATTTAGCAGTGTGAAGTCCTCCTCCATTGCAGGCCAATTAATCATCGCTCCAGATATAATTACGGGAAGATCGTCCTGCATATAGTAAGAACTAATCTCCTCTCTGGATGTCGTATTCAACTGATCAATGTCAAATAGATCTTCACAAACCTAAAACAGAAAAAAGTTGTATGTAAGTTTATTCATCAGAAGGAAAGATATCGGAACAATTTTCAACGATCAGAGGAATTTCAATTTCCAAACTGTATCTTATTTTACAAAGACTAGATGTTTTTAGGAACACAGTTTCATTGCAATTGCAGCAAATAAAAAAGCGATATTTCACAAACTGTATACTGAAAGCTATTGTTCTAGCTGACATTAGCTACTAGATATATTTATTTAAAAAAAAGCCTTATATATGCTTTAAGGGGGAGAATAATTGACGTTTCTACCTTAATGGGAAGAGCGCTTCATCGGCAATCATAAATATGTGAATTCAGTCCCCACCAGGCACCAAAATATCATTCATTTCTTTGCGAGTATTTGATCATTCACTAAATATATGTTTCTTCTCAAATCATTCATTTTAAATGCTAGGCAAATGCAAATTTTGTTCTGATTTATTTATTTTTATTTTACTCAGCAATGACTACAGTTTCTTAAGGAATTTTTATCTCCTTACGCTTGGGAATCAAACTTTGGATCTACACTGAAAAAAAAAAAGGACAAGCATTACTATCTGCTGAAATCAAACTCAGATTATTCGTATAGCAGTGAACTTGTTATCACTATACCTCACCACAGATATTTGCTACCTAAAGCCTTGCGAATACCTTGAGTGGGTATGACAGATATGTCCACTTGTTACCACTAGCAGTTACAGCCCTACACAGGCCTTTTTTTAGACCTGACCTGACCCAACCTTTTCTGACTTGAGAGTACAGAGACCTGTATGGGATGGGCCTAGATAGACCTAACCTGAAAATGACTAGGCCTACATGGACTTGAATTTCAGGTTTGGGCAGGCAATGGTGATAGACTTAACTGTTACTTTTGAATAACACACATTCGAACATTCCTGTTCCAACCAGATAACAGGTTCCAATTGACTAAGTCTCTACCAGTTCTCTCGTATAAAAAAGGGTCATTTAACCAGGTTCCACTATACATCTTCAACAACCAAGATCAATCTGCTATAGAGTAGAGACCTCTCTGTTATCACACATAGTATATTGAAAACAACGATAACAAAGATTTTGGCCATCAGCTCAATATATTGGCAAGCTGGGTTTGCAGTTCAATGAAAAATCTAAACCTCATTCGACACAACCAAAGTTCTGGCTATTGTGGGGTTTGTTATGCCACCTTTCTAGAAGTAGTGACACCCGTCCTTGCTGCTTCAAATTCGGCACCCAGACAAGAACCAATATTTTCGCCTTTGAAAAAAATTTAAAACAAAAGAGCCATAGGACTGTTATTTTCATATATTTGTTAATTACATATTATGTTTTTAAATAAGCGTATATGTATATTTACTTTGCAATCGGTGTCTAGAATTTGTTCATTCCGAAAATAAGGATTGTAAATAACGCAGCTGGAGTGGTAAATATCAGTCCAATCCCAAACAGGAAGTAGCTGAAATTAAAAAAAGAAAAATCTATCTGAACACACAATTCATAAATAGTTTGAAAGAATGCATCAGTAGCTCATAAATAGTTTGCAAGAGTTCATAAGTAGATTGAAGTGCTAAAACATGAGGTACAGTAGCACTTGTAGCTGTTATACCTTTTAATTCTGGACTTTTTGATTTTACCATTAAAAAATATACGTACATTCAGAAATAGACACAGGTCATATAGCACTCCACGTGAAATCAAAGTTTTGTGGTTACCTCCCCCAAATATGACTTAATTTCAGAAAAAAATATAATAGTAAACCAGTGCCCCCTAGTATTGTCACAGGACTAATACCTTTTGGTACTGGTTCTGCAACAGTCACTAAAACAAACTTTGTTAGACCATCTCCAGTAGAACCATATGCCCATAGGCATAGAGTTACATGGGCTTATGGAACCAGAGTGAACAATAATTTAAATTTTATATATTTTTTAATTATTATTTTTTTAATTTTTAATTATTTTACAATTTTACATATACTCTAATATATATATATATGTGCGTGTGTGCTTACCCCCCTCCCCATCATTTTGAAAACTCTATGCTGCTGTATATGACTACTGAAACCCAATAAAATGTTCTTTACCACTAACGATGTCTCTCTCTCTATGTCAGCAAATCAGGTGATGGATGGCATATTTTCAGAATGACATATCAGTGTGCAGTTTAGAATGACTGAAAAGTATCTAACCATTAATAAGTAAAAAGTCTTATCATCCAATAATGAGTGATTAGACTGGATTTAGATATGTTCGCACGTCATAGTCATTAGACCATTCAGCATAGTTTTTGTTTTAGTGCCTGATACAACGGAACTATTCACACTTACCCAAATCCATCTTTGATATATTAAACTGAGTATGTATATTATATATATTCTTAATTATTTTATTTTTTTATCCTAATCGTGCAAAAATAAATACGGATAAGCCCAGTTGAAAGCAGGCTCGGTTAGCAAATACACAACCAAAGCAAACCTTTTACCACTTGTTGAACAGTCGGGCCATGCTTGGAGGAGGTGGCAAGCATGGAAGCTGCCCATGGCCAGCAAAAAAATGTAATGCAAGTACTAAGAAATTTTAGAAAATACCAAGAAACTGTAAACATTTGAACTTTACTAAGAAAATACTAAGAGTTTTTGGCAGCCTTTATCTGCTTTCAACAAAGCATCAGGGCAGTTAACCTTTCGATGTTGTGATGTCATACTTCTTTCTCATAAGCTCATGCAGTTTGTAAAAAGTGGTCAAAATAAATACATGTATTATTATTCAAACGTGTTAGCACCGGTAAACAATGCACATTACAATGTTTATTGTGGTGGCCATATGGTCTCTGCAAAGACTCCCCTGTCTGATAAAGAACTTACCCAAAGTTCTAAGAAGCAAAGAACATTGCATTAGTTTCTCTGTTTTGTTTTATTTATAATGCGGCAACGGACCTAAATAAAACATTATTCATATATTATTATATATTTAATAATATTATCAATTTTGATATTAATAATAATCAATATTAGTTTTTTATGAGTTGTTTTTTCTTGCTACACTTCTTATAATACAGTGAAATTTAACAATACCACTGAGACCATGGAAAAAAGATATTATTAGAGGCAAGGGTGAACATGATATTCTATTTCTGTTGAACCTGGAAGGAAATATCCTTATAGGCAATATAGTTATAGATTTTACCAGTGGCGCCGACGGCATAAAAATATTGGGGGCGGGGGGGAGGACAATATGCCAGTAGAAGGCATTTTGTTTGAAATTGAATGGCGACAGAGAACTCTAACACCAAAATTGGCCGGATGGGTCCCCCCTCGCCAACGGCGCCCCTGGATTTCACTGCATATAATTGTTCTGTCTTAAGCAAAATACACATACAGTGTTTCCACAAAGTAAATACAGTATTCGTACAAAAAGTGCCAAAATGCAGAATAAAATACCAATGTAATGTGTCTTAATGCAAAAATGGTGGGGGCTTTAAGCAACAGTGGACTCTTTTTTTTTTATTGACGTACTATAACAAATGATCAATTTTCCAAAATAAGCATTAACTTTGCATACCTTAAATATGCTATTTAACAAAAAATATTTCAAATTTTGTCTATTTTTCCTTTTTTTATTTGGCGCATTATTAATACGAAAAAAGGTTAAAAATTTGCCATTATGATTCAAAGATTAATACTTTTATCAAAATGCGTCTTCCAGTCATAGACATGGACCTCTGCACCTCGTCCGAAGACAATACAATTCCTAAGGCAAGGCATAATGCAAGGATTTTCGCAAAAGCAATGAATCTGCGTTTAGACAATTCTTTTCCTACGGGTTGCAAAAGCGGCTGCGCTTTGCAAAGAATTTCCTGGTGAGTGAGACCAGCAGCTAGGCAATATTCGTACAAATTGTGAATTTCATCGTCAACTTGGGTCAGAACAGCTGTTTGGTTGTCAATAGCCATGTTGATATTTTGCCAGGTTGGGTTTTGGTTTAAATGGAATCTTCTACCATGGCCAACTAGATTACTATAGGCCCGCTCACGTGAATTTTAAGGGTGTCCCCACTTTCTGTTGGAGTAATTACTAGGGTTGTTCATAGGGGACGCCAAATGACAGGTACAAACATGCCATATGCTTTCATGTGTTTGCAGCAGTTAACCGAAGATTAAAAAGGGTTTCTGGGTTTTCTATAATTTTTACATGATATTTATTTGTGATAATAATGATAGTTTCTTGTTGTGTTCCATTTAGCCTATTTATATCTGCAGTATTAAGGACACAGTAAGTGTTTATTCTGTATTTTGTTTTTCGGTGACATGCTGTTCTATTATGTAGTTTGTATTTTCAAGTAAAATTATTTTGGAAAGAATTGCTATTCATGAATACCTGATACTTTATTTTTATCATGCAGTGTATTAAAAATCTGACTTGTGTCAAAAGTTATTAGAAATTATGTATTATACATTGTGTAGTTATATCATCAGTTTATTGTAAATTCATGTGTTAATTTCATTAACATTCCATTAAAGTCTTTCCAAACAGGTGTCAAGCCTTCTAATTAATTCTTTATTTTATAATTAATTATAATAAAAATAATTAAATTATTAATTAGTTGATTTAAATTCTATATAATTCTATTTTATTAACCATTAAAATAAAGTCTGCTTTTATATGCATTTTGCAATTTAGCTTTCAGTGTAAACTATCAATTCATTATCAGTTATTAATCATGCCTGAGAAATCATTTCATCCAATAAACCGTCTTCAGTGTAAATAAAAGAGTAGAAAAAGGTATGTAAGATTTAAATTTTAGTTTAAAATTTGTTACGAAAGTTTGTCATATCACGGTAACATCAACGTCGTTGGAAAATAAAATACGATAACTTTTTGAGCAAAAAGCAATATATTTCTGTATGTAATCGGAAACTGGGCTATTAATTGGGGTCCGGTTCAATTCGCCGACAATCACTTCACCGACACGTTACTTCACCAACACCACTTCACCAACAGGTCATTTCATCGATAGGGTTGTTTCGCCGACACAGGGTCATTTCACCGACAGGTCATTTTGCCGACAGGTCGTTTCGCCGACAGGTCATTTAGCCGACATGTCATTTCGCCGACACGTCATTTCACCGACAAGGTCGTTTAGCCGACACGTTATTAGGCAGACAATTTACTACACTGTTTTTACTACTGCAATTGATGCCTATTGAATATTAATTTTCTTGATTATTAATTAATTTTAATGAATTAATTTTGCGTATCTTTGGCATAAGGGCGATTATATTTTCACCTAGCACCTACGTAAGTATTAAACCGGATGACAGAAACATTTGACAACATTGGCGACGCCCTTGACCAAAATCTGCGACGCTCCAAGGAGCACTGACGCGCAGTTTAAAAAACCCTGATATAAACAAATGTGTGTATTGTTGGTCTTCGCCAAAATATTTGAAAACTGTTTTATAAAAGGTTGATGATGGAATTTATAAATAGATATTGTACTCCATACAGATATCAGTATGGTTTTAGAACAGGAAAATCTACAGAGAAGGGCCACTACTAAGGACAGTGAGTATTGCAAAAAGCACTTGAAAATAAAAAGCTTACGATAACTTTTTTTTTTCCTGAACAAATCGTTTTATATAGGTAGTAGAGACATATTATTAGAAAAGAAGAAAAATTATGGTGAAAGTGGTAAGATAAATAATGTAATAAAAAATTGTCTAACAAATGGCACAAGTTGCTCATAAGGGTAAGGAAAGTTTATATACTTATTACTAAATATGACCCTGTACGGATCACATTGGAATATTGTATGTGGACCTTTATCATAACTCCATTTTTTGAATGATCTATTCAATATGCCATTGAAAATATGATGTTGCTTGCTGATATGACATTAGTATTGTAATATCGTGTAGAAATTTAAAACAGCAATGGATAGAATAAAGAGTGAAGGAAAAAACTGTATTAAATGATTCTCTGATATAGTGAAGGCAAATGTGGATGAGATAAAGCTAATTATATTTTCAAATGAAAATAAACATATAAGCATGAAATTAGACAATATATAAAATTAAGCTTGAATTAAAGAAGATCAAGGGAGTTTAACGAACTGAATTTCTGGGTATAATACTCATATTACCAAATAAATGAAATTGAAACAGCCAAATAAATAAAGTTTCCAGTAAAATGAGTAAAAGAATAGGAATTGCAAAAAGGCTTAAAGACAATTTACGACAAAAATTTGGTTAATTTATACTATTATTCGTTAGTTTGCAGTCATATGACATATCGTGTTTGGGAGAAATTTCATTCAAGTGAACCGGTAAATGCGTCGAGAACACAGTCATCTGCAAAATAACTGCATCAAGAACGTCACAATCTCGTGTATGGGGTTTTATAAATTCGACTCTTTCTTCTGTTATGATGTCTTCTCTGTCATTTCTAACGAATTTATGATAATAGAAATGTTTTTCAGTTGTTATCGCATGTAAACGCTAACAGGAAATATTTATTCTGCAATTGTATATAACAGTCGCCACGCCCGCATGTTTAGTCTGACAATCACATTCTGTTGAAATTATCAATAAGAAGATTTGATAGTATAAAGTGCGTTTTGTTCGTACTAACGGAGGACATTTTCCAAGGGCCATTGATTATCAGTTCGTAGTAAACGGTATTTCGTCTTAACCGAATTTAAAGGAAAAAGAACATGGGAATTCCTATTCAATTTGACTGGACTTCATAAAACGGTTCGTATTAAAAGCAATTCGTCTTAATCGTATTTGTTTTGACGAGGTTCAACTGTATTGTAATATATCCATAATTTTCATCCACATAAGTTTCTATATTTTCCTTCTCCACAAAAAACTTTCAACTTCGGCCTCGACATGTTTTAATACCGTGTATGTTTTAAAGTTAAGGTTATAAACCTTTATTTATATTTAGGATAATTTCGTCATAACTTTATACAATTCATAACTTTAATCGCTAAAATTACATTTTTAAGTTAAAGTCACTAAAAACATTTTTAAACATAACCTCAAACAGTACTTTTACGGTTGTTATACTTCTTAGATTATATTTCCATTTTGTTTTGTTTTTTTCTATATTTTTAAATTCGTTATTGTTTCCCGTACGGAGTAACAAATGCCACCGAACAGGAGTGGCTTTTGCCGTCCTGATGCAGAATGAAAACGGCGTCTCTTTATCTCTTAAACAAAAACAGCTCTAGTTTGAGGATAGCGAGCCACTTTTAGACGTTTTCACTGATCTCACGAGTCAGCTGTTTCGGAAAAAAAAAGCGAGCACGCTAGCCTCCCTTCAAAGTTTCTTCTGGTTATTCGTTTGCTTACTTGCGATATGGAAGGCGGTCATACTCATACGGTAACCGCGATTTTTCCTTATTTAAAAAAAATCTAATTTTTTTCCTAGACAGCTATCGGAGG
>QLNU02015270.1:114789003-114807165 GCA_006491805.2 Dysdera silvatica | reverse complement strand
GGTGGTCGCCAGAGGCGGCACTGTAAACCCAGGCAAGACGCTCAGACAGCGCAACCAACCGCAAATACGAGTTGGGGGGGAGGGGAAGAGGGGAGTGAATAATACGGGGTGGATTATTTAAAAAGGTACTTTACACCAAATAATAATATTAGCATCAGGCCCTGTGATCGCAGAAAAGTGAAGCATTTGATGATCATGAGGGTAAGAGTTCAGGGACATTGTGGAGCAAGAACTCTGCTTTCTGCCCAACGTAGGCCGGGGTTTGGTTCCGTAGGTGACCGAGGTTCGGATCCTCCGAAAACTATAGGTTCTTGCGCAGTATATCCTTAACTATCCTTGCAGTTCAGAACTCAAGCCCATCTTAATTTTGTTTAATTAACGTTATTAATGGTTTCACTTCCAACATACAGAAAATATTATTAGAGCACTGCACGTTAAGAAGGGGGCATTACTCAAGCCAAAACAGCGGCTTTTGTTCTCCAGAGAATATTACTCTGGGAGAGTTCAACTATTACGTAAGCAACATTTTGGCCATTATTCAACCCCCCAATACTAAGCAAAAATTAACATTGGCTAACATAGGAAAATAAGTACAACGGCAACCACTGTATCCAAAGGTGCTTACGTAATACTTGAAACTCCCTCTTTGACTAGTAAGTGATAGGGTCTGATTTTATTGTTATCAAAACCAGTTTCTCCTTATAGTTTGGAAATTGCCAGAATTACATCTTAAGGGTAAGTGAATAGATTGTGGACCTTGGTCATTGAGTTGCGTCCATTTTTTTTCAAGCAACGCTAAAAGCACCCCTGCTGGGACAGAAGTAGAGGACCCGTTCCTCACCTTTTCTCTGCGTGGAGGTCCACTCTCTGGGTGTAGTGACACATGCGTACAGTGACACTTGCGTAGATGTCAAGGCAGTCCCAAATCGGTAGGATAAAGGTGTGGCACCTGCGTAAAACATTCGATTTTCCTTATGAGGGCCCCAAGGGCAATCTAATTTTGAGCCCCCTCTTCCTAAATATTTTCCTTATGCTTATTAAATCTAGACCGTGCAAAAGTTTTGTTTGCTAAAAGAAATTAAATATTATTGCACTTAATCATTATATCAAACAAAATGCATATTTCCCTCGCTAATTACGTAAAATGCGGGCTGTAAGTGAATCCCTTTATCTATATAATATATGTATCAGTGTGTGTTTAAGTTGCTCCTTGACATAAAATATTACACAATAAAATGTTTCGTTTTTATACAGTAAAACCTACGAACAACGGTCACCCGCAAAGGTAACCGTTCTTCTGAGGTCGCCGTTATTTCAGGGATGAGGTTTGTATTAAAAAAGAAAGAAAGAAAATTAACAATAAAAAATTATAACCATTTCAAATACATTAATCCTCATCTATTTTAATTTATATTAAAAAATCAGTGATGCGTAATTGTTTTGCTTTTTTATGGCAAACATTCATTTCTAAGGATATAATAATATTTGAATCCATTTTGTAGAACTCGTCGCCATTTTTGTTCAGAGAAAGGTTATGGAATTCGCCAAAACATCGAAATATATTTTGTTGTTGCAATTTTGTGGCTGTTCAACACGCTCTCTTCCACTTCCAGTTCTTCCCTTCCCTCACCTTTTCTAACAATTCCTGAATGGAATTACACGTAGCAGAAGCTTTTAAATTTATGTCCAAACAAAACGAACTGTCTGGCTTTCATATTTGTCATTCCTTCTACTCTGAGATTACAGTTTAACCCTTCCCCATTATCATTGCCGTCTACATTTTCGGATTCATCAGGCGGGGAAGAATTCTTCAATTAAGAAATATTTTAATTGCAGGATTTTTGATTGAAAGTTATTTTTTTATCGGCAGTTGGGAAGCAACTCGAACAGCACTTCAACTTCTTCATTTCCGGTCTTCCGACTCCTTGTTAAGTTCACACCTGGAAAGAAAGGATTGTTACAGATAATGTTCACTACTTTTTAAAACCTCACTTATCTTTGACCTCCCACAACCGTAAAGCGTTGTTAAATAAAGCATTTATACTTTTTTTTTTTAAATATCCTGGATAACTTAAATTTTCTATTTAAGATAAGAATTTTCGTGAAGGCATCGTGATGACAAACTAATGCTCAAATTACGAAGCACAACCTTAGTAATATAATTCAACAATACCTTAGGTCATTTTAAGTGTACTGCATTATTTGTACTGCAGATAATGAATTTATAGCACTAGAGAGGAAGAAAGAAAGAGAGAGGGGGGAGGGAAGGAAAGAAAGAAAGGGAGAGAGAGGGAGGGAAGGAGGAAGGAAAGAAAGAAAAGAGTAACGCAACTAATCAAGAATCAGTCTACCTCAAACAAAAAGTGAACAGCAAAGATTTTGTTGCAGTGACTGAAATCGTTAAAAGCTTTGGAATTCAAGTGCAAAAATTCTCCTTTTGATAACCCTACAGATTCATTAGAAAGAAGATAATCTTCCCGAGATAGAATTCGCATTTCTTCTTTCTTCCCAGATGGAAAAATATTCGGATCCATAAACGTGCTTGTGTCTAGTAAGCAAGGCCGGGTGGAGTGAGAAGCTGTTAGAGCCTCTGAAATTGGATTGTCCAATAGAATCGATGACGGAGCAGGGGGCAGGGCCGGAGACCATTTGGCAACAACCCAGAAGGAGCGTCTGGGAAGCCAAGGTTTCTCTCGGCCCCTCCCCGCCCTCTACGTAACGCAAATATTAAAATGAGACACGCGCCCAATAGCTGTAAGCGCAGGGTGGAGTTTTAGGTGGTTTAATATATTTTTATGGCATGTGCTAGATCCAATGATGTAGCTAAGTTTGTTGCGTTCTCACACATTTATTAAAATAGTTTTGATTACTTTGAAGCTAAAATCTTGAATCATACATCCGTGATACAATTGTGCATTTTATTGATGATATTTTGCAATTTTGCAAACGTCAATAAGAAGAAAATCTACATTGCAATACCGTTCGCTAACACCATTGTATGTCAACATCGACCCCCGACTCTCAAACGCACACACACTTACCGGCAATGAACAAGCGAGCCCGATCTTGCAAGAAATTAATGAGTAGATCACCTCGGCAGCCGGCAGATGATATTTAAATAAGATCGGGGAGGGGGGTAAACCACGGGGGTGGGTGCACTTGAACTAAATTACAGACTGTAGGAAGCCATTTCACCGCAGTAGGAGGTCGAATGATTGGTATCAAAGGCTTGGGAGTTTGACAGCGTTCAATTTATGCATACCTATATTATAATTAAATCTTAGGGTTGTTTCTACATAACTACAAAAATATTACAGTTATTTAGTTAATTATTTATATATGCATTATGAATACGATTCGTTAAGTTCCGTTCATTAAGTACTTCGTAGTGCCTAATTTTTCACCATATATATTATTCCCTAAAGATTTCTTATGTATAAAACTCTGTTCCGAGATATGATTTGTTTTCTGTTAATAATAATATATTTGTCTAATATATACATTGTGTTAATATATATATAATATGTTATATTGTTAATATATATATCTTTGATTTTCAAGCTTAAGTTTTAGGACGCTTCTTTGTCAGCAGTTTTTGTCATCGTATTTTGATCGTCGGCAGTATGGAGAATTGTTATGGTTGTATAGCTTCGTCCTGTGGAGATTACTCGTATTGTACGAATCAACAAATCGTCGGTTGTAGCTAATATTCTTATTTGAATTTGACATAGAATTTATGTCCTTTTATTGATTTATTAATTTTTTCATGCGAAATCATTCTCCGATTTACAGCAATTAGTAAATAGATGCGATTGCTTTTTAAATAACTTGCCGTTTTAAACAATATAATTATGCCTTTAACACGTGTTACCGAAAATCAGAGCCGTAGCCGGGCTGGGACTAAAGGGGGCTGGCTCGCCGAGAAATCTGCTCAGCCACCCCGTCTGGAAAATATTTTTTCTCAAAATAAATTGTTGCAGAATTTTATTTTAAATTTTTTGTCTTGTATAAAATTGTACATAACAATGCAAATTGTTTTTTGACGCTGAAAATGTACTCAAAATAGCTTTTTATTGTAGATTCAGAGTTTATTTTGTTCCGGGATTTCCGTAACACCCGGGAATTTCAACTTCCTTCTTCCGGGAATTCATTTTAAAAAAATTACAACAACGTCGTTTTGTTCCATTTAATTTTTTTATACTCCTCTGGAAATGCGTGTATTTACCAGAAATATTACGTAACTTTTCAGGGAATTTTCTGGTATGTTCAGGGAATCTGATTTGTGCTTACAATCAGCTCTGAGTATATCTTGTATACATAATGTTTTTTTCAGAAGTTTGGGTCTTCATCTTCTTTATAATAAGGATAAGGAGAATTATTGGGAAGTATATTAACACTTATAAGTTTTCAATGCCAAATTTACTATGAGAAATTCGTTTGTTGACGTTAAATATATATATATTTTATATACGTTTAGCATTGTTAAATTTCACATTTCATTATGTAAGAGTTCCTCACTTTTAAAATGCATCTACTGTAATCAAATGTTATGTTTTGAATACTTTTTGGTTCAATACCATTTTCATAGTAGTCTTGGTTAATTTTTGTTTTTTTGTTTACTAATTCTGTGAGAGACAAATCTATGTTTCAATTTTTACTTTCATTTTCACATTGTATGCACATTATACAAATTTTTAAAATTTTGTGGTATTATTTTTTATAAATAGAGAAAGTGCACTTGAAGTTTATCTAAAATGATAATTCTGCTTGCTTTCGCAAAAAGAATGTATATTGTTTTCAAACTTTTCTATCAAAAAATAAACCATTTTTTAAAGGATTATAAAATCATCGCCAATTCCTGCAAATATTTCCCCAAACAGCTGGAATTTGCGCAAATTTTGAAAACTTTATTCGTTGATTAAAAACTAGTATATGGATTTCACAAAAAAGGACTTCGGATTCATAATTAGGGGTCTAAAATCTATAAATTGCAATGTGTCTCAATTCTCAGTTAGGACTCCCACTCGGGGTAGTTCCCTTGTGAGTACAATTTAATAAGATTATTCGTGTAATTTTGGGTACTGTTGAGCTTCTTCGGCTTGTTATGTGTAGTCAAATTAAGTAATGTCACAGTTCGAGTTATTTAGAAATTTCCGAACTAGCACCTTAAATTTTGTTTACTAATTTGTACATTTTAAGATTGGTAAGGCGATGTAACACTATGCAGTGTAAACGAATTGAAGTACAACGTTTTAGGCGTAGTAAAATTCTTGTAGATTTTATTCCAGGAATCAATTCCAAAACTTTGAGTCACAATATCCTTGCCGACGTGAGTCCACAGCAATTTGAAGTAAACTGGAATCCGTAATCACTTAGTGCATATGTAGGATAGCGATATGATGGTAGTTAACAACTGAAGGGGATGTTTACACAGTGGGGATTACAACCTCCATTTCGATGCAATTTTTTATACATACATAAGATTATCAGACGGTTTTAGCTGTGTACCCTGGTTATGACAAACAAATATTTCTGGTTAGTTTGATTTAATGTATGATTAGTTATATTCAATAACAGCTATAACAAACTCTCAGTCTCTTGATGTCCCCTGCAAACAGAGTTTAACTGTAAATCAGTAAGATATGACTATTTTGTCTGCTGTGTTTTTCAGTACAGATATATTCTTTCACAAGGAAAGATTTGTTTACTGCTTATTATTTCTTAAATCAGCGACAATACGAAACCAAAGAAATAAAATAACAAACATAATAAAAACCAGTTTATTCAAACATAAAAATCAAGTATCATCATCTTCAACAGTGATCTCCTCCATTTGCTCGGGTTCCTGGGTTTTTTCAATGGGTGGTGGTAAGAGTTGGGAAACCATCTCTAACAGTTCATTCATCTTATCTTCAGAAAGGCGTTCTTCCGCTTCTTCAATAATCTGCGAGAAATGAAGAATCATTCAAAGTTAAGGTCAACAAGAAGTCAAAATAAGATAGCTGAAAAACACCATTCTTTATGAGCGTTCACAGTTATAAAATATAAATTAAAATCATTGAATACTGTCATAACAATATATATATAGCAGTGATGTATATTACATGCTCATTCATCTAACGGTCAGGACACTGCGGGGCCAATGGAGAGACTGGTTCGAATCTGGGATGAGGACGGCGTCTCTTTTTCTCCTAAACAAAAAGAGCTCTAGTTTGAGCTTATTTATATGTGAGGGTGTTGAAAATTATTGTGCAATAAATCACCCTATGGAAACTCACAAAAAAACTCACCCCGGTGGCTTTGTGTGTTGACCATTATTTGGCAATTATGTTATCCCTGAGAAGGGTGGTAATACTTCACACTATGACAGTTACATTTAAAAAAGAAAACAAAAATTGGATGGGCTGGTTGGCTGTAGTTTCTATTGGCATATGTTGAGAAAAGGAGGAGAAATAGTCTCCAAAAGGCAAGTGGGCGGGGATTCACTTATGGCATAAGCAGAATTTGGAAACGATCTAAAAACAAAAATAGCTTTCCTATCTGATCATACGAATGGTTTGAATTACAAAAGTTTGTTGCAAGAACATTTATTGCCATTTGCAGAGAATATTGAAGAAACATCTTATTTTTTAACAAGACAATACTCTCAAGTGTAAACAGCACTTGGAAGTGGTTTTTAGTGGATAATGGCGTGGGCATAATGGATTGGTCGGCAGTTTCTCCAGACCTAAACCCGGAGGAGAATGTCTGGAGTTTACAGTCTACGAAATAAATATAGGCTCACATAAATTTTCAAACTTTTTGTTTGAAATACGGCAATATGACAATGTCTCTTTCTATACCTAAAAATAGCTCTAGTCTGAGCTTAAACGTGGGTGTCGAAAATTATTAAGTATAATAAATCCCCTACAAAAAATTACAAAATACTTGTCCCGGTGACTTTATGTGTTGACCAATATTTGACAATTGTTTTAGCCCTGAGAAGGGTACTAATATCTTAACAGTTATTCACATTGTGTTTGTAAGAAGGTTCGATATGAAGTTATATATGAAGTTAATATGTTCCCCTCTCTTCTCTTTACTACTGATCGGTTTAATCTGATACGTCTTTCCCAATACAGTTTACAATTTCGTTCAAAACACTTGCAGAGAATGAAAGGTTTTTTTCACAGAATAGGACAAAAATCAATGCAACGTTTTCGTGGCTGCACTTGCCAAATAAACCTCCCGGACTTTAAAAGACCCTTTAAAATTAAAAACTTGGTTTTGAGCATCTAGAAAATGCTCACACATTTTTAACACAAAAACCCTTACTTACCAGTTGGATTTCTACTAAACTTGTAGGCCGGAGATTCAAAAGCTGCAGTTTTTCAGCCCTAGGGGAAAAACAATCATTATTAACAGCATATAGAGAACTATAAAGAGTGTGCTATTTAAATAGTTTCTCACTGCAAGAGTACAATGATTCATGTAAGATAATGCAGATGACTTAACGTGAGCCACAAACTATGATATAGTCACACACAGTGAGGTAGGAAAGGGGGTTCAAAACCCCCATTGTATATCAAAATATGTTTTCTCTAAGATTGCATCACATAATCATTTTTAACGCCACTTGAGCCATCCCCACCCCCCGAACGTTGGTTTTGGGAGTTGCTGCTAACCCCTTGATGGCTCAGGCATTGTTGTACTCCCAAATATTGAGCGAGAACGTGTAATGTGTAACCCAGTAATAATTTTGTAAATAAGCTTTGTTTGAATTTGTAAGCTGTGACATCGTTTCGGTGATCTGACCAACACGTTACCCGAAGTCCGTCAAGAGAAGAAGTCTACTATATTATATCTCTAATGCTGCATCACATGATTTTCTTTAAAGATATTTGAGCACCCCCCCCACCCCACCCCCCAATAATTTTGGAATTGCCATGCTGACCTGCAAGAATGCAAAATGGATTGATTATATGCAATCCAATTTGAATTGTCACTTTCATTAAACGAGGTAACTGATAAAATGAAGTTGCTTAAAAGCTTAAAAAAAAACTGTAAGCCACACCAGAATGTGCATTCATAAAGACAAAGTACCCACAATTTTCCCTTTGATCACTGTTTTTCCCCACAACCACAAATGTAATAGGAAATGGATCAGCAATGCCATCTAGCGCTCAAAATAAGAAACAATGTCAATATTTGGGAATCTGATAAAAATCATAGTGCCTGAGCTGGTAATGGCATGCAGACCAATACTGTTATAAGACAGTCCCAGAAATGACAAAGACTGGCTGAACAGCACTGCCCAAACCATGGAGTGTATGCAGAAAGAAGTTTGTAAGGTGGGGTTATAAGGCTCAATGAGATTGGCTAGAAAATTCTAACTCCACATAGACCTATGTTAAATATACAAAAATTTCTAATGTAATGGAGGGAGGCTTAAAACCCCCATCATCACCCCTCTCTTGCAATGCCAGTGACCCAAACTCAGCTCGGTAGAACCAGTTGAGAAGTAAAAGGTTTCAGGGACCATTTAAAATTTCCCTGACAATTCTAGGTTCTCCAAGTGAGTGAGTACTCTGAAAGGTACACACTCATAGACTTCTCAGCACCCAGATTTCTAAACAGGCAACATTACCTTAGAGCCGGGTTGTCGAACATACGGCCCACAAACTGGCCAGCCAATGACATTATTCGGGCCCACCGATAACTGTTTGAAAAAAATTCCCAAAACAAAAAAACAAACATTTTTTTTTTCAGAAATAAGAAGGGGGAAAAAAAACGTGGGGATAGCATTGGAGAATTGTAGGTAAACAAAGAAATAGGCAAAAGAGACTGAAGTTTTTTTTATGGAACTCTTTATGCTGAAACTGATGGCCCACAAGATTTGTAGAAATTTTTTAAATATCAAAACTTTACAGAAACAAAAATGTATCAACTGGTACTGAGCTGAGTTTGGGCAGTGCTGGTCAGCCAGTTTTTGTCATTTTTGGGACTGTCTTGTTACAGCATCGGCTATGTATGCCATTACCAGCTCAGGCATTATGAATTTTACCAGATTCCCAAATATTGACATTATTTCTTATTTTAAACACTAGATCCATTTTCTATTACATTTGTTGTGTTAGGGAAAAACAATGACCAAAGGGGAAATTGTGGGTACTTTGTCTTTCTGCACGCATATTCTAGTGTAACTTACTTCTGCTTTTTTTCTTTTAGCATTTGAGCAAATTTATTTTATCAGCTACGTCGTCATTTAATGAAAGTGACAATTCAAATGGGACTGTGTATAATCAATCCATTTTGTATTCTTGCAGGTCAATTTCATAGCAATTCCAAAATTATTTGGGGCTAAAATAGCTTTGAAGAAGATCATATGACGCAGCATTAGAGAAAATATGCTCTGATATCCAGTGGGAGCTCTAGCCACCTGACCTCCCCATCCTATGCCACTATTCCACGTAAAAAAAGAAAATAAATAAAGTGGCATTGTTTTGAAAGGTGAAGCTCACTATATATGGAGCAAATGTATATTTTGCCAATTAGTGTGACTCATCAAATATAGCCACTAGACTCTGCATTGATAACACGTTCGCCTATCCCAGGTTTGACTCCAAACAAATATGCAAAAAAAAATGCTTACCGACTAACTGCTCACCTTAGTCTGGGGGTTTATTCCCTAGGCCTTAAAAGATTTGGATTCCTTGAAAAACTGTTATGTCCCGGCACAGCATTCCCCCCACTATCCTTACGCCATAAAAACTTAAAACAAATATAGCCATTAGATTTTTGATTGGATAATTTTATGTCCAACTGTATAATGATTAACGAGTCATATTTTATATAAAATTAGTTAAGAAATTAAAATATGTGTTGAGTATACACATTGTATTTTCACTGTAATAGTTGCTCAGTGGCATGCATATGTAGTAGCGGTCGTAGACAAAAGAAATGGGAGGACACAAATTCCCGCCCGTGTGTACCCACACACATAGGCAATATAATAAAATCCAGTTAGGGAGAATTCAGGTATTACGTAAGCACCTTGGGGGTGAGAGGAGTTGAAATGGCCAAAATATTGCTTACGTAATACTTGAACTCTCCCTTACATTGTGGGGGGGGGAGGGCAATGGACTCCTCTAGCCACGCTGTCCAAAAAAACTGAACCATCGTATCTTAGAGGAAAATCCCATCATCGAACTTTAGTGCCATTAGTTTATGTCCTCACACAGGGTTTAAGCTGGCTCAAAAATGTTAAAATGAGCAAAACACTAAAAAAGATCAGTTGCTTTCGTCACTTGAAAAATCCTATCAGTAAAATTATTTACATCCACAATGCTTTGAATTAGTGTAAGGGTTACTGTAAAAAACATACTTTTTAAAAAAGAAATCACAATAAAACATAAAATAAAGTTATTACAAAAAAGAGCAAAGTTTGTTGACAGGATATTAAACAACTGTCGCTATTTTGTGATGGACACAATTTTCTTTCTCGCATTTTAGATTAATTCGTCACGTTTTGCGAAAAAGAGACCGTAGATGAAACCTTTGTTTCACAGTTCATGAACAGCAAAGGTCATGTTTGAGCAAAACCTACAGATTTCCGATCAACACTTTTAAATTAACAAAATTCATGGAATTTGGATATGTACAATTTACAGAGCTGCATAATTGATAAAAACATGCAAGAAAGGAAAGATGCACCTTAGAAAGCCACATGCGATCATTAGACCACAGGTTCTCTCACACCTGACTGAGTACACCGCCAAAAAGGCCTTCAACTTCACATTGAGAGATCACTGTCTACTGTTATGTATACACTGGTGTATACTTGTATACAGTGGAACTGGTAAAGTGACCACTTTTCATAAGAGAAAACTGGTAGGGATGTGGTCATACCCATACCAAAGTTTGTCGTATATAGTGACCATTGCAGTCCAGTCCCAAAGGTGGTCACTTTAGGCAGGTTAAGGACATGCTATATCAGAACAGTTCCCCAAAAAATCCAAACACCTCTCGACTCTGGAATCAAACCCTGGACACCTGCTGGAACCAAATCCTGGAAATCCATATGGCAATCGAGTATGTTGTCACTATACCATCACAGAGCCTTTTCTGCTTTCACAGTGATGTATGAAGAAAAAAAGAAGTAATTAGTATGATGAGATAAAGGACAAGTGTAGAGATAAATTAGAATCATTCTTTACCGCGAGTGTATTCGTTCCTTCCGCATTCCATTGGCTCGTTCCTTTTTCGAAGAAAGTTGATTGTTTTGGGTCATTCAATGAACAATCATTTCTTTAAAGGGAATCGGTTCATCACGTTTCCACCCTCTTAAGGGAACATGCCCTTTCTTTGGGTTGCATGTTTGTGCTTTATGACACAAAAGTCATCTTGTGCTGGTACCTACAGTCTCCTGAACCTCTGCTGCTCAGGAAACCTAACCTTGGTTTACAGTAGGCAGGAAAAGCGGCAAGTGATCCATGATACCACTGGCATCAAATCTGAGTTAATGACTTGATAGATGAAAACGCCACTTCTATGTCAACTTAGGACTTTCCTTTGAGTCGTTTCTGTTCCCCTACAAGGGTGAACAGGCGATGACTTCAAGTACTTTTCTAAATAATGGATCAAGATCCAATGAATTAGAATTCAGTTTCCTCTCTCTGCCCAGAATGTATTACATTCGTTAATTTTGATCCACATTTCCATTAGGTTCATCAATGTCAACATCAGTGATCAGCAACTGGTCAGTCACGCTTGCATTAACATTTGTACTACAATTTTTGGATGTTCATGGGCCAATAATTTTGTAATTTAACTAGAGTAATTCTTCTCACCATAGCTGATAATGTGATTGCATTAGATCATCACATACTCACGACAAAAATGAATCATTTTTCGGTGTCCGGTGGTAGCCAACCCCCATCTTTTTGATTGCTGATCAAGTGCTTAACCTATTAAGCCAGTGGTCCGTGAGAGAATTTTGGTCGTCCGCAGCAAAATCTGGACATTATTTGCATTTTTAATGTTTTATTAATAATAAAACAAAAATAATATTCTAAGAAATTCTCATATTCTGAATGCAATTTCCACCTTTATATTGCACTAAATTCACGAAATGTGGTCTGCGGGATTTAAACATATGAATTTAGTGGTCCGTGAGGTTGGCATCCGCTGCATTAAGTTACGAGTATCAACTATCCCCACCCCCCACTTTGTCAGCGTATATATATAAGGCTTTTACTACGGACAAGCAGGAAGACAAACAAAGGCAAGAATGGTTAACTAATGTAGCTTAATGGGCAGAGCACTTGACCGGCAATCAAGCATGATGTGGGTTCGACTCCTGTGAAGCACCGAAAAATCATTTTTTTCTTTGCAAATATTTAATAATGTAATTGTATAACTCTTTCAAAATGAGGAACATTATCATACAGCTGTAATATACACAAAGATTATACCATAAGTATAAAATACCAACATTTTTGCAATAATCGAAGGTATATTGAAAACTGAAATTTTTTTAATACGTAAACTTGGAAGTAGACCTTTGGTAAATATCAATCATATTAAGTAGCTTGTGAATATAATTAGGTTACACTAATGCAGATGACTTAACAACAAGGTATGTAACGTACTTCGTCAATGAAAAGGACTTTATGGAGGTTAAAAAATCTTGCATAGCTTCGGGGAACTGTGAAGAACATGGTGTTTGCTCTAAATATTCTAATGTCTGAAACACACACAAAAAAAAAAGGTATAATTTTTACATACAATATCATTTGTAAGCAATAGAGCCCAGATAATATGCAATTGCATATTTTAGCTCTTTTCAGCTTTAGTGGATATAAATGCATAAAAACGATAAATTTTTAGAATAAACGCATATTTCAAGGGTTTCAATAATTTTAAAAATTTGTTATTCTTTTATACGAAATTTTCCACGTAACAATAAAGTTAAACTTCCCCCTTACTCTTCCTTTGCTACAAAAAAGTTTGTTCTTTAAACATTCCCCCCTCCCGGACACATTTTATGTTGTGTCGTAAAAACAATTTGAATTTACTCTGTTTAATTAAATTATATTTTTAAAACCATCCACCAGCAGTTCAAATTTTCAGTCAACTAAAAATAATATAGTACATAAAAACAGCCGTGAGACACAACAACCATATATATGTGAATCATATTTTGTTTCTGTCAGCTACTTTTGTTGTTCAAGGACAATCCTCTGTTAGACGTAAACAAGCAAACAATCCTCTGTTAGACGCAAACAAGCAAATGTGCAGCATACATGCAGGGGACTGGCCTCTGTAGCTCAGTCGCTAAATTGGAAGTATTCTAAAGATGTTCTCTGGACTTTGTATGTACATAAGTTTTGCCCTTAGGCAAATTTTGACATTACTTCTCATCGGATGAATGTTCTGGTTCAGGTAAATCACCAGCTAGCAGCAGATGATGTAAGCCATTTCAGAAGGAGATCGATTATTACACCCTCGGACTATATATTAGGTCGACCGGAAAGTTCTGTCCATTTGGGAAGTGAAAGAAAATAATGAATTTTTCATACGTTTAATAATATTTATTGTACAATATAATTTCCATCGTTACTTATGGCTTCTTGCTAGCATGATGGTAATTTGTAAATACCACTTTTGAAAAATGTCTTATCCTTGAAGGCGAAGAACTTAAGTAGTGCTTGGTTGACATCTGTTTCTTTTGAATTTTTTTCCCCTTCAAAAAATTTTGGAAGGAGAGAAACAAGTGATAATCGGGGGGTGCTAGGTCTGTGGAGTATAGTACGGCAGAATTTTTTTCCAGCCTAGCTCTACGATTTTCTGACGAGTCGCCAAATCAGCATGTGGTCTAACATTATCATGGTGCAGTATGATGTGCTTCTTATTGAATATCGCCGGCCTCTTTTCTTTGACTTCTTTGTTTAAATCATCCATTTGCTGACAGTGTCTCTCTGAATTGAGCTTTTTGTTAGGGTTCAAAAGCTTGTAATGTGTTGGCCCTTGGATGCCCAACCATAAACACAGCATTCTCTTCTTCAGGCTCAAGATTGGTTTAGAGGTGGAGGGAGCAGGTTGTCTGGGCTCACAGTATGCTCTTTTCCTAACAATGTTTTCTTAGTTAATCCACTTTTCATCACCAGTTATCATCTGGTCCAAGAAGGGTTTGTTTTTGTTCCGAGCAGGCAGAGATGTGCATATGGCGACTCGATCATGCACATTTTTCTCACTTAACTCATGAGGCACCCATCTGGAATATTTATAGACCAATCCTAGTTTCCAAATATGGTCTGAAATGGTTTGTTGAGCTGAGTTAAGCTTTTCTGTAATCTCCGATGTTGTCGAAAAAGGATCTTGCGCTATCATGGTCTTGACCATATTGTCATCGATTAAAGATGGCCGCCCAATGCGCGGCTTATTACTAAGATCGAAATCACTTGCTTCAAATTTTTCAAACCATCTCCTGCACATTTCATCCGAAACTGCATCTCAGCTAAAAACTTTCACTAAATTTCCACACGCTTCTGTAGCATTTCTGCCTTGTTGTAATTTGTACAAAATACAGTGTTATAAATGAATTTTATGGGTAGCCATGTTTACACGATCGTGTCTCTCTTGATAATGAAATGAGACATCTGTTTCAGTTAATTTAGAAGAGCAGATGTGTATAAATGCAATGATAAAGTCTGTCTCAAATGAACATGTGCATGCTTAAAACTTGAGATAATATTATTGGACAGAACTTTCCAGTAGACCTAATACGTATTTTTTTGAACAATATTCAAACTCATGAATATTTATGATTGCCTGCAGTTATAGTATGCCAGAACATTTTTACTTCGCGATTTAAAACGATAGGTGTAAATTCACATAAATGTGGAGCATTTTGAGAAATATGACATCTGAGTATTTTATATGGTTATATCATCAATCATTATAGAGTCTTCATCTACGATCAGAGAATGGTTCTTATTTCATGATTAATTATACTGTGTTTAAATATCTGTTCTATTAATTATTTATTTAATGCATTTTGTAAATGTACTACTTTGGTGACAGGCTATCAATCTGAGAAACCCAAACTGTGTAGTTTGTAAGTCATCTGTTAGCACCTGCTAATGTAGTACTAATCAATCATCCAATCGACTGTGAAAAAAAATCTATTGATTGATAATAATTTATTTATTTATTTTACTCTTATTTTTGGTACTCAAGCCACTTATGCAATTTCTTCTTTGTGGACCATATTAAAATTTTGGGGACTTGGTCGTTCTTTTATTTCTTTGTATTTAACCCCCTCTATCTCACTTCCTAACTTGGAAATCCTCACCATCCCCAAAGCAGAATGTGCTAAAAAGTGTGACGCACATGGCAGAAAAAACAGCTTCAATGCAGAACAATCATGGGGTGAATCAATTTTTTTTCTTAAAAATAAAGAACCAAAAGTAGTCCGGCAAATGTTTTCTACATTTCTATTAAAAAAGGAATTTACGTTTTATAGAATTTAAAAATGTATATATATACATATATCTCCTGCAGAACGTTTTTGATCAGCTGAAGGCTTGTTGCAGAACATTGCAAAACATTCTGCTTTGGGGCTTGCCACTTGCATGGAAACTCTTCAGCACCAAAGCCTATTCGTAGGAAAAGAATTAAGGAAGGTTACTGACATTCGTTTTCAATAGAAGGAGGAAAAGACCAAACTTGAACTTCGTTAACTATGTCAGCCTACAAATAAAAGGCTATTTTTTGTTGACTGCACCTGGGACCAAAGTCGTTTGTTTACTGAGGATGTCACCTCTCTGTCCCCTCACCCAAGCCGGAAATACTCGTATGTTGGAATACAAAAGCCTGCATGTTTGTCATCATAAGCAAAACTTCATCAAAAGTCATCGTCTCAATTCAATAGTCTCACCACTGGAATTCTAGGAATGTCTACAGGTCCCACGTGATATTGTCGTCCCTCGGCTGAGGAAATACCAGTCTATGGCAGTTTGGCTGTGCTGTGGCAACAGTTGCTATTCGCATCCTGATGAGAACGGAGACTAGTGTCCAAGAGGGAGATGAGACAAGTGCCGGACTCGAGTGGTAAATTCGGGGATATTCCCGAATAATTATCTGAGGTGCAGCTCTCTTTATCAATCTCCCCAAGAACGTTCATTCGCTAACTCTCAAAGAAGACAATTGATATAACCAGCTGATATTCATTCTGTCGCAGACCACTCCGTGATATAACGCTCAAAAATTACCCTCTCTAGAAGGGTCACCTCGTTACTCCAACAGAAGCTTCGTTAACATAACTTATGGATGAAATCCAGCCATCAAATTTCGATTGGACCTCACAACTTCTCATGTAACCCCTCAGTAACACAAAGCATACAAGCAGTGTGTATCCTGGACCAGCGAAACCACCGGTGTGATTGCACCTTTCCTACCCCCATGGCTCAGCGAAGGATGTCACCCATGGAGTTGATAGCGTCTAGGTGTATTTAGTAATTATTCTTTCTTCAACTTCCATAACTGTTAATTTTTTTGTGTTGCCCCTTTCATATGCGCTAAGTTCTCCAACGTCATATTCAGGAGATAATCCTAGTCAACCCTTTGTTAAATCTAACTGTAGAACTCTAGTAAGGGAATGTATTTAATTTAGCACATGTATCTCACGAATGTATTTTTTTTTTATGTGATTTAATGATTAAGGTTTGTTTTAACACTGGTATTTCTTGACTAGAACTTGGATGTTGAACACTTTGGCATTTGTGCTATTCCACTATACTTTTATAACTAAGTGTTATTGCAGCCATTTGATCTAGTAATTGCATAGTTAATGTTGCTGTCTTAGCTATTCAAATTAAGGAGTCACCATAAAATCAACTCCCACTCTTACTAATAACTCCTCCTGAAATTTAATCATGCATATTATTTAATTTAAAACTAATTAAAATTACTTAAAAAAGCATCTACACACCATTACACCAGTTCTGTAATAATATGCTTGGCACAAAATGACAGAACAATTGCTGACAGTCTATCATGGAGAGAAAATCCATTATAGACTACAGTAGGAGCTCTTTTAATCCGGCGCGCTCGGGACCATGGTTGTGCCAGATTAGCGAACATCATTATAGTTTTAACGGGAATACCAAAGAAAAATTAATACAGTGCAGTGATATTTAAAACAAGTTGCAATAAACTGCCCTATGAAAAATACAGATGAGCATTACTGCTTAGAAGAGTCTATGATATCATGTTGTATCAATGATTTGGATCTCCTCTTCAAAAAATCATTACAGATTATACATATATGGCTTCGGCAAATTGTATAAATGTATTTAATGCATCAGAAGCCTGTTTTCACAAGACTTCAGCTTCACCCGCCATAACTCTTTCTTCTTCATCCGATTCCACCTCCTGAATGCCCTTAGCCATTCTTTGAAAAATTTATTTGCCTGATTCCGCTATGCATTCACTTTCAAAGTTTTACGAAGTTTTATTTTAAAATACTTATTAGCTTATTATTAATTGCCGAGCAGTATCATCAACATGGAGCTTTAAAAATTACTAGCAAAAGCAAGCATATATAATGTACATTTATACATCACAATATATGTAAAGTGTAACTTTTACAATATATGTAAAAGTGTAACTTTTACAATATATGTAAAAGTGTAATGTACTTCAAATCACTGGGGTTCAGGCTCCACCACAGAACCATATTATTCTATGCTTATGAGCATTATCAATTATTTTTACAGTATTTTAGTCCCTTGTACATTTACTAAAAGAAGTAGGCTGTAATTTTTCTCAGCCCACCCACTATAAGTACTTATATGGGCACCACTGCTTGACTGTATAAATGAGAGGAGTCAGCAAGTTGCCCAAAAGAGTTACTCACAAAAGTTAGAGTTACTTACAAAAATGAGTTAGAGTTACAATTGATTCACTAAAAAAAGAGAGAAAGATGGCTTAACAACTTTATTAGATCTATGTTAAGGTATTATTACCCTCCGCAGGGATAACACAATTGCCAAATATGGTCAACACAAGAAAGCCTCCGGGGCGAGATTTTTGTGAGTTTTCGTGGGGGAATTTATTATACTATAATTTTTGCCACCCACGTATTAATTACAGCTCAAACTAGAGCTTATTGATTTTGGA
>QLNU02015270.1:114766910-114788903 GCA_006491805.2 Dysdera silvatica | reverse complement strand
TATTCGTCTAGCGGTCCAAGACACTCCGGGCTAAACGGAGGGACCCTGGTTCGAATCCAGGATGGGGAAAGCGTCTCTTTTTCTCCAAAATTACACAAGCTCTAGTTTGAGCTAATTAATACGTGGGTGGCAAAAATTATTGTATAATATTTATTAGATCTAGCTAATTTTGACCATCTCCCTCAGTGGTGCCCAAATACCAGCCAACAAGCCTGTGACATGGTTAATTGTATTTTTATGGCACAAGGGCCATTCTGCACCAAACGAGGTGAAAACTTATGAGGTGGTCTCGTGTACAAGTAACAAAATGAAGATATTTTTATCATTCGTTTTGGTCATAAACTTCCTGCTACATGCAAATTTTCATATTTTCCCCCTAATAGGATAAAACATATGTTACACACAATCTAAATTGGCGCTAAATCTCCAGAGTCAAGTGAGCAGGTTTAGTAGGACCGTTAAACCAGTATGTGGAAGCGCATACATGTGTAATTATTTTTTTTTTCTATTGTAAAGGAAGTGAAATCTTGGGGGAAAAAAAAAAAAGATTAACCAATGACCACATCTTCAGAACCTGTTTTTAAAAAATGACAATTATTTTCTTGAAATTTGACTTTTGCGAATTTCTTGTTACTTGTGTCTACATCGTTTTCATTAGCTTGTGTTAAATGTTATAACCATCAAAATTTTATTAAACACTGCTTTTAAAATAGCATTCTGCATTGTTTAGTTAGATATGATCTTGCATATGGTCTGGTTCTATCTGTAAATGAATTTTCAAAAGAAATTTTGTTGATGTCTCATTTTAAAGATTTTCGAATGCTGTATATCCTTCTATGCCACAGAAAATCCCATGAAAATATGGTGAGCGTACTAACATAAAACATTCTCTTTCTCTCATATTTCAAATTGCCACCTGTGTACAATTTTTATACAAAAACAAAACTCATTCAATTGCAGTTCCGACACGATCTGAATATATTTTTTTAACACGGAATAGAACTGAAAATATTATAAGTTCAGTTTTAACAAATGCATTAAATTGCACTGTCTCTTCTGGGTGAAAAATTAGAATGTACGTGAAAGGCCACTAACCAGAGGATAAATAAAAAAAAAATGTTTAATATCTAAATTTTATTATTACTAGTTTTTACAACAGCTCAGAATGTCAGCTTCAACTATTATATAAAGCTACATCTTTTCACTAAAAGCTCGCTGCAATCTTAGCGAGACATCAGAAGAAGTGTTTCTTCCAACATTTTACTAAGATTACAAGCTTCAAGGGAAAAAAATAAAACTTCGCATAAATTTGATGAACAACATTTTGTTTGTGTTTCTTTCTTAATTTACCTTCAAAGTTGTAACCTTTTACAAAATTTAATTTGCATTCACCCAAGTAAAACTGTGGAATTTGATTAGGCGTATGCAGAAAGTTTGTAAAGGGGTGGATGCATAGCTACAACTCCATATATTCATATGCATATATATAAAATTTTATTGCAACGGGGGTTTACAACCCCCCCCCAAGGACTGTTTAAATTGGATATAATCTAACAAGAAAAGTACCCGGCAGTGTTTTCCCCCCGATTTGCTTGAAATTTTTACCAACAAAACAATTCTTTACTCACAAAGAAAATAATGGTTTCTCGGGACCTGGTGGGGCCCAAACACAGTTATGTGTCCTTTCGCATCCTTTATTAAATAGTTTGGATTAGTGATAACTTTTACCAATCTTGTCAATTGGCGTAGATAGCCTCAAGGTCTAGCGGAGGACTACAACCAATATTAGACCTAATTCTTGAGACCATTATCTCGAAGAACAAATTTCAATGAAATAAAAAAAAAATCTCATGAAAGACTGAGCTTACCTCGTAGATGATGGTGTTCCGATTTTGCACTTCGTGTTCGTCGGCAGCATGTCCTTTGTTCTCGCCTAAATGTGTCGCATAGCTTTTTAAGTTCGCACGATCGTGCTTAACGTTGCGGAGCAATTCTAACACCTTTGAGTATAAATAAAATAAAGATATAAAAAATCATAATAACAGAAATAAACAAATGAGATATAAGCTCAAAACTGAGGAGTAAAAAGCCGAATAAGCGTATTAGCATGTATGACGCTCGGCATAAAGGAGATTACGAACTGTCTACCTCATAGTTAGAAAGCAACACTGCATCCTCATTCAATCTGAAAAACGAAAAAAAAAAACACAATTATAAAAATTGAAATTTATGTAAGAATAGAAAGCATAATTCGTAACAATTTAAAAAATATTTTCTTTTAAATCACAAGGTGGGACTGCAGTTTTGGGTACGGTCTTTTGCTAACATCACCAAATGTGGTCCCACCAAGTACGCAAGTGTTAGCTATTTAGTGCACATTTTCCTGAAGTCAACACCACTCATCTAGCAGCGACATGTTATATAAAATAGACTCCTACTTTTACGAACCTCTAATTTATAAACTACTGTGAAACCTGTTAAAGTGACCGCCTGACTAAAGTGACCACTTTTTTATATGAGAAAACTGGTAGGGACTTGGTTATGTCTATATCAAAATCTGTTGTGCATAGTGACCATTACAGCCCAGTCCAAAGGGTGGTCCCTTTAGGCAGGTTCTACTGTACACGTTTTTATGAACTACCGCATTGGTTTCGAAAAGTATCCCTTAGAAAAAATATTTATTCCCATTTACGAACCTCTGATTCTGCAAATGTCTTAGAGGTCCCCCACCATTTAATAAAATCTAGACGGAACAATCAACAAAGCTTGCTTGGGAATCGAAACCCAAACTCCGCGAATGTAAAGAGGATGGATATAACTACCAGACCACAGGAGCATATAGAATTAAAATAATATGGCAAAACTCCAGATGCAGGGGGCAGACTGGGCTGCCAGCGCCCCCGGGGCCAGTGCGTAGTCCTCTTGATCAATAGGACTCGTGCCTTAGAAAGGGAAGGATTCTCACTCTCCAATAATCGCAGGCATGCACCCTAGGATGGAGTGAAAAAATAAAAGTTGTCCTATTAAATAGCATTAGGTGTCAAAAGTTGTCTATTGACTAGTGTAGTACTGGGGATTTTTAAAAAAAATAAATTGTACATCATCTTCATTCCCCTCCAAGAGCTTTCAAAATTGTGAAATTTCAAGGTAAAACTGAAAATTTTAATTTTAAAACTTCTTCTTCAAAATTATTAATTCTGTCATTTATGAAATTATTTTTAAAATGCAACTCTTTGCTAGTTCCATGAACCACTCAGAACTCACCACAAGGAGATGGCTGCATAATGAGTTCATATCCGTGCCTGTCTAAACCACCCTAACTTTGGGAACTATCTTCTTAAATCGTAGGTTCATACTGCGAATTCGTTTCGAAAGTGGGATTGATTGATCTGTCCAGAATCCTTGCTCTAATAAATCCATTTCAAGATAAAATACCACATACTTTCGAAGAAGCTTCAGTGACTATTTTAATGCACCTTTACACTGCTTGGGTATGACATGGGAAGTGAGAAATGAGTGGAAGAAAAAGTGAACCTTCCTTCAGGCATTCCTGTAAATCTTATTACGATAGATGAAGTGTCAGGGTGGCTCTGAGACTTCACATTTTTACCAGTTGATAAGGTCAACATAGTCTTGAGCACTAAAGTTTATTTTTGCAATTTTAAACTTACGTACAAGTGGGGTTTTTTTTTACTTCGTTAACCTCGTAGAAAGGAATCGGCGCATACCTAACTCACGAATATGTTTTCGTTTATCGGTGAGCATGGCTAAAAGTACATTTTCTGGATGTGCGAAGAAACCATTACGCTGAATTGTAGTATCTACGATGAGTTTCAGTTCATCACTTGGGTACCGTGAGAAGGTTCAATGGAGCATCCTTGATAGTTGGGTTGCATTTGATGTAAAACCATATCGGAGCATACACTTTCATGATGAAAGTTGTCAGCGCCTTCGAATTTGCAGATAGATCGGCAGTGCTAATGTAAAATCGAAGCACTCGGTTAGCGGTAGTAAGCCATCTTGCATGGGATAATTTTCCAGGACTTTGAACCGCCAGATTCAGCGAGGCTTCACCCAATGAAACATCTTTGCATACATCCCGGCGATATTTTTGGTCTGTACTAAGACTTTCGATGGCCTTCTTTTCGACGACTGGAAAATTTCCTTTAATTAGTTGAAAATCGACTGGTAAATATTCACAGTTGATTAAACTTTTTCCGATAGGTCCTGAGAATGCTTGAGGACCCGTTGTTTTTCCATCCACTCTAACATATACTTTAGCGGAAGTTTGTGAGAGTGTAGTTGACATATTGCCCACTGCAGGGATCTTCCAAGCTACTTCTCTAGGAGACAAATAATACCTCCAGCTCTTTCCGTATTAACAACGGCACCGTCACACCCCACCGCTATAAGTTTTGATGCGTCGATGTTTTTAGTAGTCAGAAAATCCCACAGAGCTTTCTTGATATTTTGTGCTGTGCCGGATGCTGCAAAAACATGCCAGAGACACACGCTACCAGGTTCTTGAATGATCGATATGTGCTCTTCCACTTCACACCTGCGATGGGAACTGCCATCTTAAATCTTCTCCATGACCAAAGTTTTGTCCTTTTGGCCATCAACGTAAAGACCTTGAAGAGTAATTTCTTCTCCGAGCACTTGTTTTTGAAGATTTCGTCGCAATTTGCTTCGTTCTCTTGGAACTTTTTACATCGGTCTACGATAATCGATAAATCTTCTTCAGCTTTGCTTCTGCTGCTTAAATCGTGCAGTAATAAAGATGCCAAGGTGGCAGCAGACCTGTCCGCAACTCCATATCTATCACATGTTCTTGCAAACGTTGCAAGCTCTAGTCTTCTTTGGACGTGGATGGTGTTGACGGCAACGGTTCAGATCTATCAGCTCCTTATGCTAGGGAAATAACTTCGTCAACGTCTACTATGACTGTGCCTCCTTCAACTAAAACGTATGCGCCAGAAGTGTCTAATGATTCGCTGTAGGTTGCGGGTTTGCTTTTTTGTAATTTGCCAATTCGTGCTTCTTCTAAAGTTAGATCTCTAATCTTTCTTGGAGCTTTTTTCTTGAGTTGCTTGGTGGTTCGAAGATCTACGGAACCAATAGCCACTATTTTGGCAGATTTCTGGTCAGTTATGAAAGACTTCTCTTTTATGGGAACTTTCCGGGATTTTTCACAATGCCAGTGTTTATAGTCATTGTACTTGCAAAAGAAGTTTTGTCAAAAAGTGCTTTGGCTTCTTTTTTGAAGGCTTGAATTTTATATTGAAAATTAACAGTGTCCTTGCAAATGTGGCAAGACTTCAGAAGATTCAGGTGTTTCTCATGCTCTCTCTTTATCAAGGAAATTATTTTGACACGATGAAGAACTGGGATTGAAGCTTTATTCCAAATTTCTTCAAGTTTAGCAGCAATCTCTTCATAAATTGCGTACACTTTTAGTTTATATTGTCCTACATTTTCTTTTTGTAGCCTAATCCATTTGAATGACGCAATATGTCTTCTCGCATCGGCAGAACGATACTAATGAGTTCTCTTGGATTACCAATAATAGGACAGTTAACTTGCTTTCTCGTATGTGACATTCTAATTTGGATAGAACGAAGATACACACTCCAAAGGCGATAAATGAAAATGAGTGGGTGGCAGCGAGTGTGAACTAATATCACAAATGACACGTGGCTTAACGTCATTGTGGACTAAGGTCCTGTTCCGTGGAACTACTGTCGCCATCTTTCAACATCTTTGTAAATGAATGTCAGTCATATCGGTTATTAAAACTATTTAGCTTAAACTATTACTGTAGAGTTTCGATCCACCCTCCCAGAAGCCCCTCCCTCCTTTTGTCTCAATTTGTCTCAAAAATTCGTGCCTCCCAAATATTTTAATTTTTTTTTTATTGAATAAAATAAATTTATTGATAAAAAATATCGTTATTTTATCTCATAATGATGAACAGAAGCATTTTCTGCGATTTTCCATCATATTTGAGGGGAAGGATAACGGAATTCTATTACTTGTTTTTTTTTTTATGAAAAAATTCCCAATAACCCCCTTAACTTTTCGGCCATGTTTCGTTACATATAAGGGAGCTAGATGGACGGAATTCTAATGTAATGAGAAAAATAACATACCATAATTTTGAAATTTACCGTAAAAATTACAAAAAAATTCACTAGTATTATACTGCAATACAATAGACACAATATACAATAGACAACTTTTCACATCTATTGCTATTTCATTATATAACTTTTTTAAAATTTCACCCTTTTTCGCTACACCCTAATGCACCCCCTTTGAGAGAACCCAGTCCGCCCTTGTCCAAATGCATCTTGCCAAGCTCCTCTCATCGCCAAAACTTGTGCTATACTCTTAAAATGAGTTTGAGAATTCAAAGCACTACGCCACCTGCACGTGAATCGCAGCATATGCAGAGCCTGGCATGTATCTTGAAACGTTGCCAGAATGAATGCTGGATGTTGTCCATAATTGTTTTATAGGCAAGGGAATTTTTTACAAATCAGTATTTTTACTGAATCAGTGGAAGCCTAGTGGGGGGGAGAGATGCTCCCCACACCCCCTGCCACCAAAAAACATCAAAACAGCACGGAGACACACTCTCCTGCAATTTGAAAGCTTGAGATAGTAAAAAAAATGGCCTTTATACATGCAGTGATCATAACATCAATAAAAGGAAAGCAGGATGTATTTATCCAACAGCCATATTCCGACTTCAGCAAACTTCATGCCACAACATCGGTAAGTTCTTTTTAAAACACAAAAATTCGCGACTCACAAAATGTTGACTGAAAACTCAAACAATGATGACATCATTGAAAATGAAGTCAGTGAACCTTTGGCAACAAGGATACGTCTGGAGTTTGGCCCAGTTTGGCCCAGACTATAAATATAAAACTCAGTGTAAGTTTACATGAAACTGCGTTCAACAAAGGCACTAGCTTCCACATCTAACTTCCTTCTCTGGTAATCGTTCTCGGATGACGTCACCATGCATTTATGTTTTGCGAGTCCCGAATTTTTCTAAATGTTTTGAAAAAAAACTCACCGATGTTATGGTATGAAGTTTTCTAAAGTCGAAATATGACCGCTAGCACTTTGTGAGCCGCTGCATGTACCTCGGCAAGTTTTTATGATGAAAGCTTTCAAATTGTGGGAGAGTACCTCCATGCTTTACTGATTTTTTGATTTTTTGTGGTGGGCACCCCCTACTAGGCATTCGCTGATTCAGGAAAAATACTGATTTGTAAAGAATCCCCTTGCATCCATGGCGCTCGCTGAGAGCTTGTTTTGGCAATGTTCTAAGATACGGTGCTTACAGCTCTTGGATTCAATTTTAAAAGTATAGAATGAGTTTCGGCGACGAAAGGAGCTTGGCGAATGGAGTTTGGTGGAAGTGCAGAACATGTCCCAAAGTGCTTTATTCCTCTAAAAACCTTGGTGCAATATAGCCCATATACTCTTGCGCCATAAAAAATGCAAACAAACAAGCCTCTAAAAACGAATTAGAAAAGTCGCTCTAGGCAGGCTTGTGACATGTTGTGTAATGACACATGATGCGTGGCATCATAAGGCCATTGTTTTGGGCGGTGGTAAGTGGCTTTGAATGTGCTTCGCCATTATTTTGAGTGCGTTTGTTCAGCAATTGGAAATTTGATGGTGGAAAGTGAAGAAAGGTATGTTGGGTTATGAAAGTAGGTTTAATAGGGTCAGAGTATGAGTGTGTGGATTGCAAGGAGAAAATGTGATTATATGCTAAGCCTAACGTAGATAATTCAATAAAAAGCAATGGTTGAATCAGTAACAATATCACATTCGTTACCCAAAACTCACTCTATTCCCTTGAAAACGCTGTAAACTCTGTAGACTACCGTATCACGTGAGAGTGTGACGTCACGTAGGTGTGTACGAAACCCAAATAAGCTGTGAGCGAGCATGCCATGTTTTCTCGGACGAAGGAAGATTTTTCACAAATCAGTATTTTTCCTGTATCAGTGAAAGCCTAGTGAGAGCATGTCCCCACTACCAAAAACAGCAGTAAAGCATGTAGTACTCTCCCACCGTAAAATGCAATGGCAGGTAGTCACTGTGTGCCAATTGCCAGGTTTTGAGTTCTTGGAAACACCGTGCTAGATTCTGCTAAAATTGCGCTAGTTTTAGAGGGTAATGGACCCAATATTAAAGCCGTTGAATCAATATGATGTTGCAATTAGTATTTTTCAAGCATTTAATACACTTACTGAATTACAGGGACCGAACTGGGAGGAGACCCCACCACCACTCGTCATTTCGCGACTGTTCAGATCACATTCGATATGTGCTGTCCGAAGCAGTAAAAGGTTGAATCAATATTAGGAAGGGGAATGAGGAGGCAGGGCCTTGTAATGTGACATAAATAACATGGCGACAAGTAAAGACAATGTTGCCAAATGCGTTGGAAATACTTCCCACTAAACAGCAACATGGGACATGTTCTGTACTAGCGCCCAGAGTTTATTGTAAGCTTTTACCAAATCGTTTTACAATGTCCACCAACGCCGTTAAGCAAAAGCAGCACTCTATCGCACCAACAGCAGTTGGCGCGATTGGCAAATTGGGCTAAAATTGTACATCTGTGTCAAATTCCAAATTTTTCGCGAAGGTTAAACAACTCCCGCGATCAAAGAGCATGTTTAAGGTTTGTCGCCCAACTTCAGGAAACTATAACGGCAAAAACATCAGAAAACTTGGCGAAAAATTTGGCAATTTGACACAGGTACGCAATTTTAGCTTAAGTTAAAAAGCTAAAGTTTTAGCCCACCACGACGTTTTTATTTACTCAGTACTTCTTATTTACAAATATAACGTTTGCGAGCACGTATGAAAAGAGACCATAACAGAGGTACTTACACTTCCATTATTATTATTTTTTGTCTTTAACATTATTTTTTCACACACTTGTAAGTAATAGTAACATTTTAATGTTATAGCTCTCCAAAATAAAATAACAAATTTCAGAACAAACCCGGTTAACTAAACATTCAATTGGTGCTAATGAATGATTATACTACAAATCTTTTACAAATTTGGAATAGGAAACAAGAAATGATACCGGAAGTTCATATCGCAAAACTCCTTTGCGCATGCGCGGGGTTCCTGCTACACCATTTCAAACTTCGTTACCATTTTGGGTGCTTTATGAATCGTCTGTACATCTAGCTGGAAAGTAGGATTCCACGTGAGTTTCCTAATTGATGTTATTTATGGTGTATTCGGTATTTGTATCAATGGCCGTCGCTTTCAAAAGTGTAAATATTATGACATTTCCGGTGTTGCTTTTCAGTTACCGTTATAAGTTTATATTGCGCATTTTAATGAGGATTTTTTAAACGAATGCATTATTAAATATTTTATTTTCATAAACTTTAAATTAAAGCGCCAAAAGTTATTACAGCGAAACTCCTCATCAACTGTCACTCGCTGGACAAGAAAATTTGGCCGTAAAAGAGGAGTGTCCTTAAAAAAGGGGGTTCATTCTAAAATATTTCATTTCCATCGATTCAATTCTCTTTAGCTCTTATTCTCTTACATTCTATTTCCTGTTATTAAAACAGTCCTCTTCTGGGAAAACAGTGCCGCAGCAGGCGCAACTTTCTAGAACTCTCTTAAATAATCAGCAATTTTGGTCTTATTCTGTTCGCACACGGATTCTAGTCTAATGGAATGAGTCATGAAAACTGCAAAGAAAATCACAAAACTGTACAGAAACAAATAACTGAGTGCGACCGTTAAGCACGGATTTAAAATGTATTATTGTAAATCAGCTTTTACCCGGGAATTTTTATCTGCTTGTAAAAGCGAGGTGACCGTATTGAGGGGAGCTCTTGATTTTCTAAAGAGTCGATTTCCTTAAGTATCTCAGTGAAGTTGATTGCAACCCAGAGTATTTTAATCATTTGACGTTCGGATTACAGGTCAAGCTGTAGATCTCATTTCTCTATAACTCACTTAGTGCTTCTAACGTTTCATTTGGGCATGCACATTAACATAGAATTCTCAAAATTATTGGGAGGGCACAAACACATTTTATGTACGTTTATACATTACAGTATATGTAAAATCGCAATTTATTTCAGATTATTGGGGGGAGGGGGGGGGGCTTAGGCAAGGCCGACTCGAAAATAGGAGGACATGACACCTAGTTTATGACGTCACTAAAGGAGGGAATATGTTTACGCTTTGGAACACAGCCGACTAGATAACTACTTATATTATTAGTACTTATATTATTATAGATTACTACTTATAGTAGTAATATAATTGGCTGTGAAGTAAGTAACTTAAGAAAACACGCCAAGCGCTTATAGAGAATCAGTATATGACGTCAATAAGTAACGTTTAACACGCATGCGCAATGGAGCCTTGGAATGTAAACTTCCGGTATTATCCAGCGTTTCCTATTCCTATTTTCTGTAAAACTCCTGAATACACCAGAAATAACATTAATTAGGAAACACATGGAATCCTACTTTCCAGCCAGATGTACAGATAATTCATAAAGGACTCAAAATGGTAAGAAGTTTGAAATGTTTTATCAGTAACTCCGCGCATGCGTAAAGGAGTTTTGCGATGTGGACTTCCGGTATCATTTCTTGTGCCCTATTCGGTATTTGTAGAAGCACGGCCAACTAGATTACTACAGGCCCGCTCACGTGAGCCCAACGCCACAGAAAACCTGTCCCCAAATTTTCGCAGTGGCGATTCTCTCACGCAGTTTTTCTCCGACAGATGGCGCCTGCTGCCTGGAAAATATTCCCAATTTAACACACTATAAATGCCAATTAATGCGGTCGCGTTCAATTCACCGACAGTCACTTCACCTACACCACTTGACCGACACGTCATTTCACCGACAGGGTCGTTCCACCGACACATCATTTCGCCGACAGAGTCATTTCGCCGACAGGATCGTTTCGCCGACAGGTCATTTCGCCGACAGGTCGTTTTGCCGACACGTCATTATATCCACAGGGTCGGCTCGCTGATATATATATATATATATATATATATATTTTTTTTAATTAAAAATGTCTATTTTCATATAAAATGTCATAATTATGCCCTGTAGCTCAATGTACCTTCATGAAATCCAGGGGCGGATACAGACTTTCATTTTGAGGGGATGAAGGGCAGAATTTGCCATGGTCTTGGAATAACACCCTTCATTTTTCATAAAAGTTGGAATTTTTTACAGTGAAAAAATATATTTTTGGGGGTCATGATCCCTGTGCAGTGCCGTAGGCAGAAAATTCAGGAGGGTTATAAGCTTAATGGGATGGGTTATAGAGCTACAATTCATATATTCTTATGTTAAATAGACAAAATTTCATTGCGATGGAAAGGTTACAACCCAAAATCTACCCCTGGCTAAGCCTCTGCCCCTGTGACCCCCTTGTATCCGCGATTGATGAAATCGTGTGTTATTCCTTCATGAAATGAATGTGTACCGTTATATTTATAGCGCTCCTGACTACCTGTAGCCAGATTTTGAGATCGATGTACTGGAGAGTGACATTACAAAATAAGTACCTCTCCAATTAAAATAAACGTTCTTTAATATATATAGGGTGGACCATATTAAATTGATACTGTGAAATATCTAAAAAAAACGAAGGTCTTACAAAAAAAAGTTTGAAACAAAAGTTTTTGTCTTGAAGGTGAGGGGTGGGGATTTCGTTATCTATATTTTACTTAGGGGTCGTTTTCAAGGTCATTTGAAGGTGAAATTCAATAAAATTTTGATTAAATGAAATTTAAAAGTGTGATTATGATTATATTGCAGATTACAGCTACTTCAAAACATTAATCATTTGATCACGATTTCTTGGAGTTTTCTGTAGTTAATCATAAAATCATTGAATACTTCGTATACATAAATATTTGTGTATCATGATTTAAAGCATATTTTTTCTTTTTACTATAATTAACAGTTACATGCAATGTAATATGAAAACTAAGGAATTATTTATTACCGCATTTTATACGCATTTATTACGCATTTAACCGCATTTATTACGCTATTAATTACCACAATATTATGATTTAACCAAAAATAACGTGACGATTAACTACCAAAAATCGGTGTTACTTAAGCTGCTAGGGTAATTAAAGCCACTATGCTGGGTAAATTTCGGACACTGATTCTGGCAACACTGTTTTGAGTTTGATTGTTAACTTTCATGCCATCAATTCCATATTTTGACGAAGCTTTGGGCCACATATTTTAATAGTGTGTATGTTCTAAAATTAAGTTTATAAACCTTTATTTGTATTTAGGATAATTTCGTCATAAATTTATACCGTATATAACTTTAACCACCAAAACCATATTTTTAAGTTAAACTCACTAAAAACGCTTTCAAACATAACCTCAAACTGTACTCTAACGGATGTCGTACTTCCTAAATTATATTTCCATTTTTTTTTCCTATATTTTTAAATTCATTGTGGTTTCCTATACGGGGTAATAAATGCCACTAAACAGGAGTGATTTTTATCGTCCTCATCCAGGATGACAACGGCGTCTCTTTTAACTGGCAACAGAATATATACGTTCGTAAAGAGATTAGATATTGTCGTTCGTATCTCAGTAGGTAGAGCCTCCGCCCGGCAAGTGGAAGGTCGTGGGTTCAGGTCCCACCGAACGCAGAAATATTTATTTTCTTTCGAACGTTTCACCATCTAATCACGCCATAACATCGGCGCTGGTATCACTACGCCAATAAACGTTGATTTATATTGTTGTTTAATTTAATCTGCGTAGTGTTCGATTTATATAAATAAACCCTGATCAATTGTTGTATTCTTTTGTAATACAATTAATGTAAAAGTATAAATAAAGATCACGTTATACGAAATCTGCTTAGATTACGGAAAATACCGTTACGGACAAGTTAATCATTATGGAGTCAGATTTCACTGCACAATAAAACAAATACTGGGGAGAGTTCAAGTATTCCTTAAGCAATTTTTTAGCCATTTAAGCCCCCCCCCCCTAGTAAGCAAAAATTAACATTGGCTAACATAGGAAAATACCACGAACAGCAACCCACCCCATCCAGGTAATACTTGAACACTTCCCTTTATAAAATATTTATTGCTCGTGCCCGCTAGATGCGGAAGTTACTTTCAATATTAAATCATTAAGCTTTCTATTAATTTTTTATAAAATAAATTGTGTGTTTTAATATTTTATTTTGACGTCGTCATAGTAGTGCTTTTGTTTTTAAAATAATAATTTGTATTTAGCTTTTATAACAGTGGCTATTTTTGGAAGTTGCATACATAGGAAGTAGTCGCAAATTTATACTTTAGCAAAAATTGGTAAATAATATTTCTCATTACCCTTCTATACAGTCATCTATGTTTAAAAAGTTCGACTTCCCTTCACACTTTTTCCAGGTTTAGGACTGGCACAGCAGTAACAGTGTTACGTTGGCGTGTTTAAAAGTCACAGGAAGAAAATTGCTTTCCTCATCTACTTTTATTTTTTCCCTTTGTGCTTTTTTCTTATTTATTATTCTATTGTATTTAGTCAAACTTTTATACGTAGGATAATTTTATAAGGCATTCCTTGAGGTTGCTATCGACTTCATATTGGTTTAGTACTTTTCGAATTCCCTCATCTAATTTAACGTATTTTTTTTTCTTTCCTTCCATATGAAGGAAATTTCTGTCATAAATGAAATCATTATATTTGGCTTCACTTTTTAAATTTCGTAACAACTCATAAAAATTCTTTCCTTTCGATGGGAATACCCATTATGTAGAACACATGGCTTATTTTTCGAGGTTTCAATCACTTCAATGGTAACCATAACTAGGAAAATCCTTTGTCATAACGTAATATTTATCTAACTATTTTCTTATTCACAAAATATATATTACACAACTTGTTTCAATATATAATGAAGAATTTGAATACGAATTTATAGTATGTCACTTCGAGAAAATCTGGTTAAGTGCAAAGAAAGCAATGTATGAGAGGGACTTGTCCGGTTTTTCGCCCTTTGTCAAAAAGCAGTGGCGACATTTGATTGGTTTAGAAGTTTCTGAGCATAGTCCTCGTAGGACATTCTCGCCCTTGGGGCAGACAAAGTCATAAAAGCTAATTGGTTAGGCGACAGTATGTCCGGGCTATGGGATGCTTTGTGGATACGTTTTTCCTTCTGACAAACGCTAAAATTTAACTATTTAATTTGTTTGATAAAATTTTAATTTATTTAAATACCATCTGTTCTGTGGCAAAACTGAATTAAACAATTAGAATATTTAATTATTTATTATATAAATTTTTTATACTTTTCCACCACATACAACGTCATTAAAAATACAAATTTGATATAATTATTCACAACATATTATAAGTGAAATCTGTCTATAATTATTTCTTGCTATCTGGGCATATTTCATATAATGTTAATGATTATCGAACTACAAAGATAATTTGTTTTTTAGTGAATCTGTATACAGTAATAATTTTGCGCTTTTCAGACTTTAGCCATATGTTGTGCTCAATAACTTTTTAATACAGTACAGCTTTCGACATTTAATTAATGATAATAAATGTAAAGGTGATACGCTGCACAATCTAATCTGAGAATTTCGAAATAAATTTTGTGCAAATATTTTTCCGACTCTATTAATGCTGAATAATATTGTATATGTTCGTTCTTAGAATGAAGGGCCGAAATCAATCGAATGTATCTGAAGAAATATGTGTGATACATACCACCTAAGTAATTCTCTTAGTGAATACAAAGCTTTGAATATGCACTCTTCCATAAATATAGAGGTCTATTTGTATTTTGATGAAGAGTTACTAGTGCTTAGTAGTAGCACACGAATAAAAAGAGGCTGATGTATTTTGAGGCCGTAGGATTCAGCCTAGTTAGCTTATAAGTAAATCCGCCACTACCAATAAAAATATAATAGCGGAACTGAAACAGAATGTTGTGAAAGCGGAGAAGAAAGGAAGTATTCAACGGAATCACCACCTAGCTGAACTGCCGTAGATGCTGTTAAATGAATCGCAATGTTGCTACATCTCATCCCAAATGTATATCTGAATTTCCTAGATTTTTTTTTAAAAATACGGCACCGGTACTCTCTACATAAACCAAACAAATGGAAATATGCACTTACTTTCCTTTTTCATTAAATGCCAAATATTTCTTTGTATCCTTTAACTTAACTTTTCTAAATATTTAATGATAAAACATTCTATTATACGTCTATATAACTTAATAATACATAATGTTTTCAGTTTTTATATATTATTCATTTTTCAGATTTTAATTTTATCATTGTGTTCTAGTGCGTTGAGATGAATGGAATTGTAGTTAAAATACATTTATTGATTAAATGTATTTCCGAATGAATTAAATTAGAATTTTGTGATTTATGTTAATCTGTATTATTTATCTGCATTAGTTTTAATAATTTGTTGAATATATTAATAAAAATAATATTGCGTCCAAATTACAGCCGAAATTGCATATATGCAACTCGCATATATATAAGCGAAAACCGCATATATGCAAAAAATATCGAGCCTCAAACTTTCTCCTATCTTCTTAATGTTACCTAAACCTGCTTAATTGCGATTTTGCACATGCAAAAACCACATACATGCAAGTATTTTCGAAGCCAAACGAATATTTTATTATGGAATTTAAACCGGATATATGCAAAACAAATATTCATCCAAAGTAAATATGTAGCTGGCAGCCCTTTTCCAAGTTCCATTAACAGCTTATTTACGCCTTTGTATACGTCTTTCTCCTCTTTCTGTATTCGGAATCACTGTCAATTTTTTTCGTCGGTCTGGTAAAGAAACTATTTCTGCTCTAACGCTTTTGCAAGATTATTTAAAATCAAACAATTTTCATATGGAAAGCGCTAATACCTTAACAGATCAAATCTTTAATCATTTATCAGAAAGTTCATGCATACAATGGAAATTAACTGATTTTTTCACTAATGCAATGCATATGTTTATGTAAGCACTACTACATTACTTCCTGTTATTTTTATTAATAGATTTATTAATAGTACTGTACATTATAAATATTGAAATAAATAATGTATATGATTTATAAAATTAGAAATAAGAATATCTAATTTAATAATAAAATACTATAAAAATCGAGATCGAGATCAAAATGCTCATGAACAAACAAGAATTGCGGAATCAAAGCAAACTGGTGGAGCTGGGCGCGTGCGTGATTTTATGGAGCCAAAGTGTTCGCAGCATCTGCTGGTATTTGCGATCATAGCGGATATTGAAGTTATTTTACACCTTTTGGACCTTAAGAACAGAGGATGCATCGCGCATTATTGTAATCGGCTTATAGGAACTTTTTATTACGCAACAATGAGGAGTATACACACTTTCTCGCATGCTAAAAGTTTTCCACAGGGTTCACACACACACTAGAGAAAAAAATTCCATGAATTTTCCGACAAACTTTTCTAACCAATCATAAACAAAATTTTGTACTGAACTTCGGTTTTGAGGAAAATAGCTTCACATTCGCAGGAAATTCAACTATGACGTGGAATGAAGTGGAAACTCATTTTTATTTTATTTAATGCCGTATAAAAAATCCGAAGGAATTTGGGAGGTTGCTTTTGAAAAACAGGTGACCAAACCTAGGGAGAAATCATGCTGCCTTCGATACCCCTTAAAGTTTTTCCTGAAAAATTCATTTTTTCTTCTTACAAAAGTCTTTTGTCCGCATTATCCGATGAGCCGTAAGCATGTAGCGAGTATTTAACATTGAATATATCCATGTTTCAGACGGAGAAACGAATTTGTCTTCACTAAATTAAATTAGTGAATTAAAATTAAATTAGTAAATTACATTAAGTAGATCTTATTTTTCTGAAAACGATGAACATGTTTTCACATTTTATAAAAAGAATATTTAATTTTTAAATCTATTTTTAAAAAGTAATTGAAATCCACGACTTCAGTCCTTATTCTCTCCTAATAATTTAAATTAAAAAGTCCACTCTTACATGCCAAGGTTAAAAAATAAAGCATTTTTTCAAACTTGTGATATTTAACTCGAATTTTAAACAGAAAGACAAGTCTCTTAAAATTACATATAACTGGCATTTGTATTTTTAGGAAATTTTGGCGGGACGCGCCTTACATTTATTCATAATAAAAACCAATAAAACTGTGGAAAATTTTCTGGGGATGGGGGGAGCGGCCAGCCTTCTAGGAGAGCCGGCCCTCCCCGGCACCCACCTAGTTACGCCTATGATGGGCTCACATATGAGTATTTCTATGGGGGCTGAGAAAAATTATTACCTTCTTCTCAAGGCTGTCAAACATTTTAGTGAATGTATAAGATACTAAAATGACACAAAAATAATTGATATTGCTTGACAATTAGTAATGAGCTAAAAAGTACCTTATGTTAAAATGTGACTGAAAAACTTCTGAAAGTAAGTGCACAGCAGAATCGGGCAAATCAGATTTTTAAATGTCTAGGGAGGGGCCCGAGCCCCCTCTTCCCCCCCCGTATGGGCGCCCATGGCCTTTAACATGTATACTTTGTAAACCAATTTTATTCCAGTTATAGTTACTAGTAATATTTGTATGGGGATTAACCATTTACACAAATGCAACAATATATTTAAATAAATAAACATTTAACTGTGATTACGTGTATTTTATATCTTTTACTCGTAGTGTGCCTGTCGTGCATCCCAGTATTGTAATCCTGTCAGGGCGGCTATCACTTCCTATGTGTTGGTTTTATTATTTTCTGTGTCTTACGTAAGCATGGTTCAGGTTCCCCTTCCCCGTTGTCAGCAAAAATAAGCAAATCTTAAAACCCTCCCCCAAAGATGCTTACGTAATACTTGAACGGCCCCTAATAAGCGAATAAGCAAATTAGCGTCAATTTCTTTCGGCAATTTTTTTTTAATCTGTTGGGGAATCCAGTGGCTTGGTTGTTTAAAGCGTTAGCCTGGCAACTTACTCGAATGGCAGTTCGAATCCCCGCGTGCTGTTTGTTTCTTTGGAAACGTATTGTGTTTCGGAGGTCATGTAAAGACAGCGGTTCCGTCCGAGACAGTCCAAGTGTAGCTTTGGGACGTAAAACTAACAAACTAAACCAAATTTTAAACTTTTATGTCACCGAGAGTCTACTTAGTAGTAATGGTTCGATATCGGTTAAAAGGATAATTTTCCAGAAAAATCAATTTGCTTTAGTCAATAGAACAGGGTATATTTTAAGATAGCAAATCATAGGCAATTGACCCATTTTGAAATTTATTAGTGTCATAAATATCCGCAAATATAACAAAAAGGCCCTCAGTCTTCTGTCCACGGGCGACGTTAGCGGGGGGACAGGCGGACCCATCCTCCCAATGTTGATATTAGGGTTCCATGTCCCCCCAATTTCAAACAAAAATTTTATAACGGGTAACGCCGTTCAAAATTTAATTTTTTTTTTTTAATCTAAGGAATGCGGTTATATTTTTCGGCGTAGTGTATTTAGTGCGAAATAAAAAAAAATGCACTTTGTCATTTATTTGATGTAATTATACCTTTTGTTGGATTGTATTATATAGAGCTCTCTTTTCTGCATGGCAGCGTTTTCATTGACATGTTATTATTTCAACTTTCAAACGTAACGTTTTTAATAACGTTACAACCACAACTACATTTTCCCAATTTTAATTTCGCAAGCTCAAGGAAATTTTTGGCCAAGTAATGTCATTATCAACGACATAAATTAAAAGAACTGTCTACATCCAGGATTGTCCAACATACGACCCGCGGGCCACACTCCGACCCTCCGATAGCTGTCTAGAAAAATTAGATTTCTAGAGTGCTCGCATTTTCCGAAACAGCTGACTTGCGAGATCGGTGAAAAACTTCTAAAAGTGGCCCGCTATCCTCAAACTAGAGCTGTTTTTGTTTAGGAGAAAAAGAGACGCCGTTCTCATCCTGGATCAGGACGGCAAAAGCCACTCCTGTTCGGTGGCCTTTGTTACTCCGTACAGGGAGCAACAATGAATTTAAAAATATAGGAAAAGAACAAAACGGAAATATAATCTAGGAAGTATAACAACCGTAAGAGTATTGTTTGAGGTTATGTTTAAAAATGATTTTAGTGAATTTAACTTAAAAATGTGATTTTGGCGATTAAAGTTATGGACTGTATAAATTTATGACGAAATTATCCTAAATATAAATAAAGGTTTATAAACTTAATTTTAAAACATACCCGGTATTAAAACATGTCGAGGCCGAAGTTGGAAAGTTTTTTGTGGAGAAAAAAAATATAGAAACTTATATGGATGAAAATTATGGATATATTACAATGCAGTTGAACCTCGTTAAGATGAACACGCTTAAGACGAATTACTTTTAATACGAACCGTTTTATGAAATCCAGTCAAATTGAATAGAAATTCTCATGTTCTTTTTCCTTTAAACTCGGTTAAGGCGAATTGCTGTTTACCACGAACTAATAATCGATGGACCTTGGAAAATTTCCTCCGATTAGTACGAACAAAACGCACTTTATAATATCAAATCTTCTTATCGACAATTTCAACAGAATGTGATTGTCAGGCTAAATATGCGGGCATGGCGACTGTTATATACACTTGCATAACAAACATTTCCTGTTGGTGTTTACATGTGATAAGAATTGAAAAGCATTTCCTGTTACAACAAATTTGTTAGAAATGGCATAGATGACATAACAGAAGAAAGGGTTTAATTTATATGACCCCATACACGAGATTGTGACGTTGTTGATGCAGTTTGTTTGCAGATGACTGTGTTCTCGATGCACTTACTGGTTCACTTTAATGAATTTTCTCCCAAACACAATATATCATAGGACTGTAAATTAAGGAATAATAATATAAATTAACCAACTTTTTGTCGTAAATTATCTTTAAATCTTTTTAGAATTCATACGCCTTTACTCATTTTATTGGAAACTTTATTTACTTGGCTGTTTCAATTTCATTTATTTGGTAATATGAGTATTATACCCAGAAATTCAGTTCGTTAAACTCCCTTGATCTTCTTTAATTCAAGTTTAATTTTATATATTGTCTAATTTCATGCTTATATGTTTATTTTCATTTGAAAATAAAATTAGCTTTATCTCATCCACATTTGCCTTCACTATATCAGAGAACCATTTAATACAGTTTTTTCCTTCACTCTTTATTCTATCCATTGCTGTTTTAAATTTCTGCGCGATATTATAATACTAATGTCATATCAGCAAACAACATCATATTTGCAATGGCATATTGAATACATTCAAAAAATGGAGTTACGTTAAAGGTCCACATACAGTATTCGTGATCCTTGCAAGGTCATATTCAGTAACAAGTGTATAACCTTTCCTTACCCTTATGAACAACTTGTTCTATTTGTTAGACAATTTTTTATTACATTATTCATCTTACCACTTTCACCATAATTTTTCTTCTTTTCTAATAATATGTCTCTACCACCTACATAAAACGGTTTGTTCAGAAAAAAAAAAGTTATCATATGCTTTTTATTTTCAAGTGTTTTTTGTAATACTCATTGTCCTTAGTAGTGGCCCTTCTCTGTAGATTTTCCAGTCCTAAAACGATACTGATATCTGTATAGAGTACAATATCTATTTATAAATTCCATCATCAACCTTTTATAAAACAGTTTTCAAATATTTTGGCGAAGACCAACAATACACATATTTGTTTATATCAGGGTTTTTTAAACTGCGCGTCAGTGCTCCTTGGAGCGTCGCGGGTTTTGGTCAAGGGCGTCGCCAACATTGTCAATGTTTCTGTCATCTGGTTTAATACTTACGTAGGTGCTAGGTGAAATATAATCGCCCTTATGCCAAAGATACGCAAAATTAATTCATTCAAATTAATTAATAGTCAAGAAAATTAATATTCAATAAGCATAAATTGCAGCACTAAAAACAGTGTAGTAAATTGTCTGCCTAATGACGTGTCGGCGAAACGACCTTGTCGGTGAAATGACGTGTTTGCGAAACGACCTGCCAGTGAAATGACCTTGTCGGCGAAATGACCTGTCGGCTAAATGACCCTGTCGGCGGAATGACGTGTCGGCGAAACGAAACGACCCTGTCGACGAAATGACGTGCCGGTGAAACAACCCTGTCGGCGAAGTGGTGTCGGTGAAGTGATTGTCGGCGAATTGAACCGGACCCCCTTTCCCATGCGATTTTTCAGGGAAACAAATCCGGGAGTCAGGAGAATCTGAAAAAAATAGCTGAAATATGTGAAAACCCGAGAAATACCGAAGAGTCGACCAGTCTAGTTGTAGACTATTATCTGATAGTTTTTCAAGTTTTCTATATAACTGAATTACATAATCATAGTTTTCGATTATATATATAGTTAATATGTGTTTGTGTTTTAATGTGGAAGATGACGTATTTGGAACAAAGATATTTACAGTTACAGTGAGTTTCTAGCAGACAACTGAAAAATGGCGGCGTCCTGTGTTGTTAATGGTGTGTCTAGTCCTGTTCCTGAAATTGAACAGACAGTTAGAAAATTAGAACAAGGCAGTGTTTTGGTAAAATTGTATCTCAAAAGAAAGCCAGAACGGAGAAGTTTCTGTGTTAAATTAGAGTCGCGTCAGATAATTTGGTTTAGACCTGTTGCTGGAAGAAGCGTCACTGAAGGCACAGGTGCGTTATGTATTTAACATAAAAAAATTTGAATCGTATATAATATTTCAGTTACCATATTTCTTTACAATCCTATTTAAAAGTATGATAAAAATGTACTGTCTGTGAGGAGTTCCTGCTTAAGCGCAAAAATCAAAGTCAAAATAACTCTAGTTCCAAGCAAAGCATCATGTTTGGGTATGATCCGAATGCTAATAGCGGCTCTACTGCACAA
>QLNU02015270.1:114741388-114766810 GCA_006491805.2 Dysdera silvatica | reverse complement strand
ATATATATGCAACGTGCATTTCGATCAATTTAATACCAGTCTCTTTGCAATTTGGTTTAAATAGTAGTCTATGTACTACACCATTCTGCGAAATAACTGGCAACAATATATATACGTTCGTAAAGAGATTATATATTGTCCTTCGTAGCTCAGTGGGTAGAGCCTCCGCCCGGCAAGTGGAAGGTCGTGGGTTCAGGTCCCACCGAAGGCAGAAATATTTATTTTCTTTCGAACGTTTCACCATCTAATCACGCCATACCATCGGCGTTGGTATCACTACGCCAATAAACGTTGATTGATTGACATTGTTGTTTGATTTATATTATTGTTAAACTTATATAGTCACTTCGACGTATATTCGTCATCGTATTTCATACCATATCTACCTTTCATGCAAACAAATCTGTGAAATCAAAGCAGAACGGTAAAAAACTTGTAAGCTGTTTCAAAAGGGAAACCTTGTTTGCAAACGTCTGGCAAAAAATATTTCGCATACTTCGGAATGAAAGTAAGAATAAAAACATAATGATTTAAGAGAAGAATCGCAGAATGCGGTTTTATTGAATGTTATTGAGAAAGTATAAGATATTTTTAAACATAAAAAGCCTTAAAAACATTAGAAGGTCTCGCCTAACTAAATGTCAAATTTAAAATGTTTTAATATTGTTATTTGGCAGCAGTCGGTTGGCAAATTAAAAACATAAAGGACGTTTGTTTTCCTTTCAACGAAGAGAATTCAGTTTTATTGGCGAGAAACTAAAAAACTGGAAACTTTTTTTCTTTGGTCGTTTGGCAACACAATGCAATGATGTAAAAAATTGGTTACAGGCCAAAACTTCCTCGAAACGTGTTTTTGGCATCGTTTTGGCTGTTAACTGGAACCGTTCAAACCACCATTCAGATTTCCAGAGAAAAAGCATAATTGTTTTTAGAATTTATAATTTTATTTAAATTTATGATTTAAAAATTCCGACAAAAAAGAATCGTAATAAATCGCACTTACAGCTTTTAATACATGAATTTAGTTATAATTTGTAGCTGAATGATTCAAATTAGAACGTGTTTTTTTTTGCACATTTAGTAGCTATTTTAATCAGCTAACTTAGACTGTTTCATAGATTTACAATGGAGAGCGGAATACACGATTATGCTATTAATTTTGAAAACTAGCTAACAAATAGCTGAATATAGGTCAATAAGGACTGCATCTATAACTTCATATTTGATCGAGCATTATGTACTAAATTTGTTGATTAGCAGAAATTCCATGGTTTCTGTATCGCTTCCTTTGTACCGGTTTTCAATGGTTTAATTTGACCAGGATAACAAAGATAGTACTCACGTGCTTCTTGCATTTGATACACCCACGGACGGTACTGGGACTGTTGATACCCGCTCATGTACATGCCACCTCCTTCTTGGATGAGAGGTACAGCCGAAACCCCAGACGCAAGGGCTTCCATGGACTTCGTCCTCATACTGTCTGGTGGGGGGTCCAGCTGCATTTTGAACTAAAATTATCACTTAATATTCACAAATCCACATCCCACTATAATCCACAAGACAATGAAGGGTTAAATATCTCCAAATCACTGTGGATTATCCACCTATACGGCGATAATCCCAAGCGGATTAAGGTCAGTTGATAGAGTGCTGTGACTTGTAGCTCTGCTGGGACAAAAACTACACGAGGTTTTGTTCTCTGGGACCAGGGATTTTTGGTAATCAGGACGAAGAGAAAGCATTCATTGGCTTGTCGCCCCTGTTTGACGTCTTTTGGCTGAAAAGGTGATGTTGTTTTTCCTTTTCTTTTTCTCTTACCAAGACATTATGGAGGGGTTGTTTGATCTATTTTGGGCTGGTGTTTAGAGCAGGGCGGCAACACGGAACAGAGAGTAAAAAAGAATCCAGGGATAAGTCGCCAACGAGGTCTTTGAAGAAAATGGTGGGACAATCACCCACTTGGTTAAGAATTGAAAAAACAATAACAAACTCAAAATAGATGACGATCTGTGTTAAGGCACCTTTCAATGAAATGTTGTAGCTTGCATTTCAATTCTTGGTGCTGAAAGGAGTCTTTCGTTTCCATCGGCTCTGCAGAGGTGCAGTGGTAACGCTTTCACCTAATTTACTGTTGATCCGGGTGAGAACAGTGTGAAGAAAAAGCTGCTGATGAACTAACTGCTCACTGTAGCTCGGGGATTGATTTCCCAGAATTAAAGATATTAGGATTACTCGGAAAGTTATAAGGAAAGACACTGCATGCAGGGGCGGCTCGAGGTTGATTTTGAACCCGGGCCTCCTGGCCGGATTGCTTTTTGCACCCCCGCCCCCCCACTTCCGGCGAAAACAGGAGATTTTCACAGATGCACAGTGAGCCATATACCCTATAAAAGTGGCCAAAAGTCTCTGAAAGAATTTCTCTAAAGATGTCTCTAAAAATTTCTCTTAACTTGTCTCTTTTTAGAGAGATTTTCTAATGTTGGGTCAATTAAAAAAATTCTAACTTGGCTTCAGTTTGACGCCCTTATCCAAACGGGGCCCAGGGAAGCACCCCCGTTTGCCTGTCCCTTAAACCACCTCTAGCTGCATGGTCTTCGCTTTGCCTGCACAGTATAAAGAAAAACTCTAGTTTGAGCTTATTTACACGTGGGTGTCGAAAATTATTGAGTAAAAATAAATCCCCCCCACGAAAACTCACAAAAAACTTTCCTTGGTGGCTTTGTGTGTTGACCATTATTTGGCAATTGTGTTACCTCTGAGAAGGGTAATAATATCTCACATCCTTATTACAGTTTAACCTTTAGAGACGCTTGCTTGTTATGAATTTGAATTAAGAAAAATTAAAATTTTTGATGAGGACCGAGTCCATCAGACATGTTAAAAGTACTTCAAAGGTATTTTAAAGGAAGTTATAGATTGATCGTTTTGGTGAAAATTCAAACCTAGGTATTTAGTTAGTAGACTCTGTCTACTATTTCGCTAGTCTTTCGAGAAATCGTTTATTTTTTCCCCCTTCAAGTTGCAAATCAGCGTTATCGTTTGCCATAGAATTCCATTAAATTGGCTTTTGATAATCAAGCGCAAACCACTCGTAAGACGTTGCTATGCGTTTATCAAAACTTTATTTATGATTAAGTTCGTTTACACTTAAGGTTGCGCAAATATATCAGACGAGGAAACGTTATTTCGTGAATTAGGAAATAGAACACGTTATCGTTAGCTGAGATAACAGACGATACCATGATCTGTACCATGAATTTTCTACGATGAATATTTACAATGTGAGAGCAACATATAATTTTATCTAATTTTATTCATGTACATACGTATAAGAGCACCTATGAACATGTGTGTTTGAAATACACTAGAACTCAGTTATTAGCGGGTTTCAATAGATATTGAACCCGCTATTGCTTTTGGCTTTCCTGTCTGCCTGTCTATACGCAATAAAAAGGACAAGGTAAAGGTCTTCCGTAAATGCAATGATGATGGCTATTGTTAACGTTACAAACCTACCGAGTTACTTGAGAATTAGAGAGTTGCGAATTAGAGAGTTGCGGATTAGAGAGTTGCGAATTAGTTGTGGATTAGAGGGTTGAGGATTAAAGAATTGCGGATTAGCGAATTTCGGATATACAAGTTGCGGAATGACGAGTTGGGGATTAGAGAGTTACGAATTAAAGAGTTGCGAATTAGTTGGGGATTACAGGGTTGAGGATTAAAGAGTTGCGGATTAGCGAATTTCGGATTAACAAGTTGCGGATTGGAGAATTGCGGATTAGAGAGTTGCGAATTAATGTTAATTGAAACCCGCTAAATTTAAATATCCTTAATAATAATAACCTTAAACGATTTTCTTTCACTTGCTTGTTACTATATTCAAGAGACAGACGACATTTTGACGCCATAATCGATATGTAATCCGACATATAATGTAGCCTGGTGAAGTGATCATCTTTGTAAAGTGACCACCTGAATAAAGTGACCACCTGAATAAAGCGACCACTTTTATAAGAGAGAACTGGTAGGAACTTAGTTAGGCCTGTACCAAAACCTGTCGTATATAGTAACCACCACCTGTCTGTGGTGACCACCACAGTTCAGTTCAAAAGGTGGCCGCTTTAGACGATATTTACTGTACAAATAATTAGCGAGAAAACCCAGGATTTTGACATGATAGCCGAGTTGTCTCTGCAATTGTTACTATAACTGCGTTCTCGACTGGAAATATATACATTTTGGTTACATATTTATGAAAAAACATGTACATCACGAATACATGTTATATATGTGTGTATACGTTAAGTGCGTTTGAAATACGCATACACACATACGCGATTCGTTATAACACATAAGCTATTCGTTATAATAGTATATTCTATATATGTATATATTATTATACACTGAACCGAACTAACTGAAAGTATTTGTTCGTTATAACCTTGGATTTGTCATATTCGTATTCGTTATATCAATGAAAACATTTATTTTACTTTAATCGTTAAACGCAGAAGCTTTGGTGCCTTTTATGTAAAGTTTCAGTCTGTTATAAAAGCAATGCATTTCAGTTGAAATTTCAATTTCTTTTGAATTGTGAAGTTTTTATTTGTTTTTGTTTTTTTAAATTTATTTTTTAGTTGTTTTTTAATTTAATCTTTTAATTGTTTTTTAATTTAATCTTTTAATTGTTTTTTAATTTTTTTAATATTTTAATTGTTTTAATTTAATTTTTAATTGTTTTTAATTTTTTAATTGTTTTTAAATTAATTTCTTTAATTGTTTTTAAATTAATTTCTTTAATTGTTTTTAAATTAATTTCTTTAATTGCTTTTTAATTCATTTTTTAATTGTTTTGAATTTTTGCTTGCTGGGTAATTAATGAAATGTTCGTTTTATTTTCAAGTTCAAGTTCAAGTTTCGTTTTTTATTCAAGTATAATGTAATTATTCAAAGCCCCAATAAAATATTTTCAAAAGATTTAACATCATTTTATTGAGACTAAAATAATTTGTATTTGGTTGTACGAGTTTCACTTCTACTCAATGCATATGCAGGATCGAATAGCTGTTTTAGCCATAATTTTATTTACTTCATTTGGGCTTAGCATGCTTCTCGCTATGCTTGCGTCATTAAAATTCAATTAGCTAATTATCCACTATAACTCAGCCAAAAACGTCTAAATTTGGCAAGAGTGCTCATGCCTGTAAGCTTATACGTATTGTTGTTTCCTGTTTAAAATATTGGTCGTTGTGTTAACAGACTAAACACGCGAAACTGGCGACCAACTAAACAACAAAGTCTGACAAGAATGATTTACCATCGTCACGTGGTATTTTAACCTTGAAAGTTCATCATAACTCATTCTGAAAGCATTTATGGCTAAAAATACCGATAATTATAGCTAAAAGGAAAGCACTGTCTATCAAACCTGACTTTTCTAAAGTTGAAAGATAATATACTGTTGCCAAACTGAAAAAAAAAAAGATTTCCATTTATGCAATTTGAAAGGCATAAATCTGCGAAAAAATCGTAAAGTTGCCGAACGCTTTTGACAGTCTGAATCCACCTTCTTCAAAGCAAAATTAGCTTTTATCAAGGAAAAATTGGATAACCAGAAACAAAAAAAATTACACAAAATAACGAATGGTACGAAATTGCTTAAAATAAGAATAACAAAAATTGAATAAAGGAGTAATGACAAAATTTAAATAAATTAAAACGTAATAACAAAAAATGAATAAAATGAAGTGTAATGACAAAATTTAAATAAAATAAGGAGTAATAACAAAAATTGAATAAAATAAAAAGTAATAAAAATTGAATAAAATAACGAATAATAAAAAATTGCATAAAATAACGAGTAGTACGAAATTACTTAAAATAAGAATAACAAAAATTGAATAAAAGAGTAATGACAGAATTTAAATAAATTAAGACGTAATAACAAAAAATGAATAAAATTTGAATAAGGAGTAATAACAAAAATTGAATAAAATAAAAAGTAATAAAAATTGAATAACGAATAATAACAAGAGTAGTGAAATTACTTAAAATAAGAATAACAAAAATTGAATAAAAAGTAATGGAATTTAAATAAATTAAGACGTAATAACAAAAAAGAATAAATGAAAAGTAATGACAGGATTTAAATAAATTAACGTAATAACAAAAAGTGAATAAAATGAGAGGAATAACAAAAATTGAATAAAATAAAAAGTAATAACAAAAATTGAATAAAATAAAAAGTAATAACAAAAATTGAATAAAATAAAAAGTAATAACAAAAATTGAATAAAATAACGAATAATAAAAAATTGCGTAAAATAACGAGTAATAACAAATTACACAAAATATCGAGTAACATCAAATTGTTTAAATTAACGGGTAATAACAAATTGCCCAAAATAGCAAGTAATAAAGAATCGAATGAACTAACGAACAATTAAAAAAATCCCACCAAATTACGAGCAATAACAAATTACTTAAAAGAACGAATAATGAAGATTTATTCAAAATAACAAGTAATAACAAACTGAAAAAAGGAAAAAAAATAACTAGTAATAGTGAATTGGATAACATATTAATCCTCTTACGTCTTCAGTGTCAAAAACTTGAAAAGAACGTTGGCAAAATATAATAAGAAAATAAAATTTCAAACAGAATTTTTTTTCATATTTATTATTATATATTCATATTCTTATACATTGTTATCAATTTGTATTATTATTAAGGTTGATGACTAAATAGTCAAACGCCTGGCATTTGTAATAACAATATTATTATTATAACTCATGATTATGTTCATTTTGTTTTTAAATAATCTTTAGAGCCGTTTTTCTGCACTTGTACGAAAGAATATAACCAGCTTTTTTCGTATTCTTGTTAAAACTGTTAGAAAACAGAACTTTTATAAAATTTTATAATTAAAAATATATTCTGGCCTATTTATCCGTTGTTTGCTTCCCTTCTCACTGTATATCTAACAATATTATGCATTATTTACATGGTATTAAATTCAAATATCATACAATCTAATTATAATTAAATGTTTATATATAATTTAATCATAAATGTTAATATGCACAATTTAAAAGAGAAACGTCTCCAGAGTAAATAAATTCATATAAAGGGAGTAACTACATTTTTATGCTTTTGAGGATATCTCGCAGTGTATGGAACGAAACGTCAAGTAACAATAAAATATTAAATCGGCAGTGCATCGCTTAAGGCCTGGTTGAAATAGCTAAAAAGAAAACCATTTAATGCCTGTAAATCTTTTACCATGTAGCTAAAGAGTGGCTCTATTATAGGTGCATAACTGAAAGAATGAGACAAACATATATACCCGATCTAAAAAAAAATCGCTGGATGTGTCCAAACAGGCTCTAAAAATCGTAAATTTAGTAAAATTCTTGCTGAAAACTGCAGAAGTCTTCAAAACTGGCGGAAAACTACCCGAACATACATTTTCTCCTAACCGAAATGTTTTTAGCAACATTGTTAAACAATGTTTGATAATATTTCAGAATTTCGAAACCTAGTTTCTTTTTGGATTGGGAAGTTTTCCAAAACATGTCACTGGAGTTCAAAATTTATTTTCAACGTGTATTCGAAAGCGAAAGTGTTCGAATATATTTCATTTTTTTAGTTTTCGCACGAACGTAGCAACATATTTTATCTCCAAAATTGTTTGCAAAGTTTAAAATCTAGAAGGAAAAACAATGTGTTGAAATAGTCTTAGCGCATATTCATAACACCGTGCTTCTTCGCTTCATTATACAACAGTGGCGTAGCAACTAAAAAATTATGGGGGGAGTAACATAGATTTAAAGACGATTATGTGATGAGGCCTTAAAGAGAATATTCTATTTTGATAGCCAATGGGGGGGGGGGGGCGTAAGCCTCCCATTCCTATGCCGCCGATATACAGTAGTCCCTCCCCCCTCAATTCGCGGGTAATAGCCGAAACTATGGATAATAGCGAACCCTATACGCATAGGCCTAATCTGGTGGGGGGCACATGCCCCCCAGTGTTTTTTTTTTTTTTCCTCCATCACGCAGTTTACGTTATATTTAACCCTCAAGTTTACAACATATATGTATGAAAATACACAGTACATATATGTAATGAAGTTATACATATAGCCGTTAATTGTTTTTCGTATTGCCTACTTGCCTCTGGCAAAATTCATTCATAAATTAAGCACAAAATTAGCAACATTGCATTCGGCAACGTTAGACATAATAAAAATCGTGTTCCTGTGCCTTTTTGTTTTTAAATTAACAAATATATAAGGCGAATTAGAGTTTATTATGAAATATTTTCGTGTGCTATCGTATTTTGTATATTACAGCTAAGACTTTAACGATGTCAGTGGATTCCCTGTTTGAGCGAAGCATAGTCTTAGTGTAGAGAGGTTTCATTGTTATTTCGCCATGTTTGAATTCAAGATCAGGAAGGCGTGGGGTGAGGCATCTATACCTTACAAATTGGTATACATGCCGCAGTTAAAATCAGGGACATATGCCGCGCGTATTCTTTCGGATGTTAATTTTAATTTTTAGAATTTTTTGTTATTTTGCGCCAAATGCCGTTAAATATAATCGCAAATCCTAGTCAAATGTCTCCAATTTAATTATAATTTTCTTTTCTTACAAATACATAAAAATATCATCAAAGTTTTCAAAAAATCCGCCAAATTCATAAAAAAGCTCTCCAAAATTCTTTTTTTTTTCGTCATTATTGAGAATGGAACCATCGCATAAACATGCACTTGAGTCGAAAGCATAAGACCTTGCAGATACAGAGCCATCCACCAGTCAATGTTTGCTTAAAAAGAGTACTGCAACTCCATCGAAATATTTGCATGCAATATCTCCAATTTCAAAACTAAATAAAGAAAAAAGGAAAGGCAATGAAGAAATAGGCACTTGTCTTAACCATTGCAGAAAACAGAAGACCGTTAAAAGAAAGTGTTGGAGAAGAAAGTTGGAAAAGAAAGAAATAGAAATAACTAAAGAAGGTGGTTAGATTATGAATCAAATAGTCATAGTACTAGTTCTGAAGTAGATGATGTTTCTGGGTTTGATTCCATTGCAACAGAGAAAGTCAGAGGTAATCCTAATGAGATGAGTAAAAGAAAGGAAAGTGAAGCTGGGTCATCACAAACTTTGGATGTGAATACATGCAATGAATATGAAGAAAATTATTATCACACAACTGAAGATGCGAATGGTTACGTTGTGCTATATGTAAATAAGCGATGGCTTCATGTAGAATGTACGATTTTCGATGAGTTTTGTGCCGACTGTGGGAGAGAGAGAATAGATTAAAAAATTAGTCCAGCCTATTTGAAAAAAAAAGTAATTCATTTATGTCATTATTTTGTCCATGTTTGTTCCGATTCTGAAAATGAGTGCAAAATAAAAACAGCAGATGTTTTTTAAATTTATTCAATTTTTATGTTTTATAAAATCGCAATTTCAGTTATTCTATTTTTTCATAACATAGTTTTTGAAGAAACGTATTTGATAGGAAGTAAATTCATTTACTATACGAAGCGCGGCAAGCCTCATGGTGCGGCGTAACACCCGACACACTTGGGAGAGATGCCGCAACGAAGGGTGTTAAAAAATAAATTATAGCGGCTTATTGAATTTTTTGTAGATTATTTTTTTCTAATATATATGCTTCTTAAAAGTGTATCGATTATTATGACTAAGTAAATTTCATGTTTGTGCGCCATGGGTCTCAGAATATCGATTTTAAAAAAAGTGAGGCATGTAACCCGGATTTACCCTATACATTATCAGATTTACGTTCTGCCTCTTGAATGAAAAGGATTTTGACATTTTAACTTACTACTTGGGAAACGTTAAGACAATGGAAAATAGCGTGAATAAACAGAATTTGACGTGTTTACATTTGCTCCTTAGAAAATAGCTTATTGATTGATTGATTGTTTGGCTTTTTTATGGCGCAAGAGCATCTGGGCTATACTGCGCCAAATGGCTTATACTCACTACTTTTGTACTTTGGCGCCATTATTAAGAAAAAATAAGGGTTATTTTCTCAATAAAACCGCGACAATACTGCAAAAAATGCCAGCAGGGAGAACATTAGAGGCTAACTGGATGATAGTCCAAATTAGAGTGGGTACAAAGGACAAAAAAAAGAATGGGATCATGTACGACACGGAAGGTTTCACCATGTTACTAAAATGGCGCGCAATTTGAAACTTTTAAATAGTTTATTCCTAGAATTTGCCATTTAATATTTTGGGGCCGCAGTAAACTACGTAATTCGAATTACACCGCTTTTCGATAGAACATCGTTCACCTTATAATGCGATGCAAGCGTGGATCCCATTTTCGCGCTTATAACACGTTGTAAGTCTTTTCCTTTTATGTAAAACGTAATTTCTCGCTCAAGAGCTGTATGTTGAGCTCCGTGTGCGGTTTTGCGTACAGGCATTACCAAAGGCGATATAATTGGCCCGTTTTGGCACGAAGCGAAAATAATGAAGATTGGCTTGCACGGGCGCCCATGTGAGTAGGGTTCTAGGGGTAGGGGGGATGAGAAAAATTAATATCTTCTTCTCAAGACTGTCAAACAGTTTAGTGAATGTATACACAAGATACTAAAATGCTACAAAATAATTGATACTGATTGACAATTACCGTAATAAGCTAAAAAGTACCTTATTTTAAAATGTGACAGTAACAATTTTGAAAGTAAATTCATAGCTGAATATGGCAAATACAATTTTTGAAAGGCTAGGGAGGTTCGAGCCCCTCTGCTCCCCCCCATATGGGTGCCCATGGTCGTTTGCTAACACGAGTTTGCTTATTTCGAGCTGCATTTTTTTAATTGAGCGCTGCATTAAAATGCGGTTTAGGTCTACTTACATCTAAAAGAATAGATATTTTTTCCAGATACAGCTTAATGGATTCCAAGCATAAAATTTCTTGAAACACTGTTCCCGTAATGAGTTCCTCATTAACAAAATATACAGTGAACACCCGCTAATTCGATCCTCGATGATCCGGCCTCCGGTCTGTAAAAGGAGCGAGGTTACGCTTCCATGTGACGTCACAAACAAAAGATTTAGTAAAGAATTAAACATTTTTATATACTCTCAGTAACCTGGCACACTCCCGTTAATCCGTCACTAAATGGCCAGATTAGAGGAAGTTTGTGCTTTGTTTCTTTATAATTTTTTTACACCAAAGCATGGCTGAATCAGAATCACATTCCATACTTCTTTTTAAGTTATAAATAACTCAAGCAAACTAGTTCTACAAAGCAGAGATGTAGGAATACAAAATTTATGGGGGACCTCAAATAGCTTTAAAAAAGTCAAGTGATTCGGGGAGTTGGAGAAATGTACTTTGTTATTTTCTGGGGTAGAGGCTTGAGCCCACCCTTTGTTAAGCCACTGCTACAAAGGACGCCTCAGCGATAGTTTTTTTGAAAAAAGTAGCTGCAAAGAAACTTGCTACTTCTACTACTGAGAGCCGTAGCCAGGCTGGGACTATAAGGAGCTGAAACCTCCCCTAGAAATGTAGTCAGCTCCTCCCCTGGAAAATATTTTTTCTCAAAATCAAATATTGTAGAATTTTATTTTAAATTTTTTATTTTGTACGAAATTGTACATGATAATGGAAATTGTTCTTTGACGTTAAAAATGTATTCAAAATAGCTTTCTACGGTAGATTTTGTGTATATAATTACTAATAAATTTGACACACACGTTTAAAGCTCATACTAGAGATTTATTTGGTACAGGAGAAAAAGAGACCCCGTCCTGACCCTGGAATCGAACCAGGATCCCACCGTTGAGTCAGGAGGCGTGTTTCCATTCCCGGATCGATTCAGACACTTGGCGTTAAGCGGCAAAAACTAGCAATGACGCCTAGGTTGCCGCTTATCGCCCGCCTACGCTTGTACTGATTCAGGCGGCGCACATCGAATGTGATCGAAACGGTACGAGTCGCGAAGCGACGAGCGAGGGTTCTGGGGGGTCTCCCCCTAGTTCGGTCTCTGTGATTCAGGTAAGTACTGATTTATTTATAAAAATACTAATTTATAATCAAAATCAAATGCGGCACATGGGCTCGCCCGTTACGATTCAGTGAACTTTCTGCTATAAGTAGCTAGAATCGACCGTTTAGCGCCGAAACGCTTTTTTGCCGCCAAGCCTTCCCGTCGGTAAGTGTCTGAATCGATCCGGGAATGCAAAGACGCAGTCTGGAGTGTCTTGACCGCCAGACGGACAAAGACATGGAACAACGCTCTCTTTCTCCGTATATAAGCATGTAAGATATTATTATTATTATTGTGTTAGCCCTGAGAAGGGTAATAATATCTTACATTGTGTATATAATGTTTTACAGAAGTTTGAATCTTCATATACTTTATAATAAGGATAAGAGAAATTATAGAGAGGTATACTAAAATTTATAAGTTTTCAATGCAAAATTTATTTTAAGAAATTTATTTATTAACGTTAAATATATTAGTCTACTTATATATTTAGTGTTATTAAATATATTAATAAAATACATCAAAACATTTAAGACACGAAATCCGCCCCCATAACTTTCTGAGCCTCCTTTAACTTTCAGGGACCCCCGTAATAACCGTCCAGCTATGGGCCTACTACTACTACTCTTAGGCAAGGGGGAAGGGTGGCCGCCATAGGCGGCGCTGTAATCCTAAGACAGGACGCTCAAAATCTCAACCAACCGCCAAAGGCGGGTTGCGAGGGGGAAGGCCATCATGCACAACACACAAAGATCTCCGCTCACACTGCTGTCATCACTCATGGAATATTGTCATCACAAAGGAACTTAAAAGTTGAGCTTACCAAAGGACTGACCAATAATATCGTTGAGCCCAAATTGGCCACACCCCATGGATGATTTCGTACATCCGTCTGAAGAACACGTGCTTTTAGATGCGACTGGCGGGCTGCCAGATTTACAAGCTAAAAATGATAAGAAAAGAAACATGTAAATCAATCAACGAATAATTTATATATACATAAAGTAAAATCTTTGAATAGCGAACACCTCAGGGTTTAAGAATCTATCTGCCCACTGTTACACGAATTTGGGGGCAACAAGCATTGGTACTGAGAATTGGAAAATTGTCCTTTAAACAGAGGTGTCCACTATTCCCAAATATCCGTTAAAGAAGTTTTACTGTATGAAATCACCTCTTGATTTACGATAGCCAGTTTTATAGCGAACATTTAATAACGTACTATTACAGCAAAATGGCTAAGAATATTTAAAAACTCAGAAATTTTGTGTTGTGCACAGAAAAAGGGACAGGAAAAAGAAACCCCATTAGCGACATTATATATTTATTATATATTTATGTAAAAAGGTGAATTTTATTATTAATCGTAATTATTAGTTTTGTTTAAAGTGGTATACAGACTGCATCGTTAAAACGTAGTGAGCAATATTTTGTTATATTATAAAGTTCAATTTATTCCTCACCCTCTGTCCGCTTATCCACAAAGCCAAAAAGTTTTTTTATTGGTTGGTGTTAAGTCATTTTAGTCATTAATTTTAGTCATTTTTTAAGTCTTTAAAGTCATTTTATTGGTTGGTGTCTCGTGCCATCAAATTTTCATCTACAAGTGATGTTTTGACTAATGAACTCGGCTACAACTGCCTCTTATACCGCGGCTGCAATCCAACAATCATTGACCATATTTTTAGGACAGCTACTAAACCTAAACCGGCCTCTTCTCTCCTCTCCAGCTATTCTTTGGCACCTAAGGATATTGTTTGCATTCCTTATGTTCCGAAAATTTCTACTAGGATCGCTGCTGTCCTGCACAAATTCAACTTTTTCATCCCGGATTCCGACAGCTGGGACATATATTCCATTCCGTGCCAGTGTGGCCAAATTTATATCGGTCAAACACGGAGAGCACTGAGTCATAGATTAAAATACATGAGGCTTACGTCAGAAAGCAAGAATTTCATAAATCGGCTCTGGCAAAACACTCATGGGAATTCGAACACAAGTTCTTATTCTCTAATGCACATATATTATTAAAAAAGTCAACTCAACACTTGATCTCAGTTTCTTTGAGGCATTTCACATTCTAGCAAACATCAATGTTGCAGTTAATGATCAACTCCTTAGTAACTCTATATCATCCACTTGGAAAAACCTTTTGTGTCTCACGGCTGAAGAAGTCTCCACAAATACGCTTTACTCCTCCGCCCAATCAAGTTTCCAACCGACGTGATGGCAACACCGACCAACAGCACGGACATAAACAGAAGCCGCCATTCGCTCTGACGACGATAGCTGGTTAACGCTATCGAAATAGCTATTAGAGACGCTGTTATTATAACGTTTTATAAAATAACTGAAAATAAGTTGGAAAAGCTGCCAAGAGCGCTGTGTCTGGAGGGGCACAAGAGGCGCTGAATTCGCGAATATTATCGAAAAATTAATTTGAATATCCACTAGGGGCGCCAAAATTTTTGTTATACTTCTGGTTATGCTTAGCGAGAAAAATTGGCAAAATATAATAGCCTACAGGCAGTGCCGTATTTATAAATGGGCACGTTTTGTACTTGCCCAGGGCGCTAGGAGTGCAAGAGGTTACAGATTTTTTTAATTATAATTTATTTACCGTAGAATTCTGTCGATCAGCTTTCCCCGAGAAGGCGCCCTCCACCTTTTTTTCTAAATCTGAAATTCTGAAAAATTGCGTGAAACAACCCCTGCCCACCCCACCCCAGGTTGACCCAGATAAGGGACTTCCACACCCCCGAATCGCAATAAATTTGTATTAAAAATGATAAGGTACAATAAAAATACCAAAACTAAACATGAAAGTGAATTTTCAAGCTTTGCGCCCTCACTGAAATTTTGTTCTGCATCCGCCCTTGCCTGTCCAACAATATCCAAAAAAAAACGTCGTCAAATAAACTAAATTTATTTATAAAAATATCGTTATTTTATCTTATAATAATGCACATAAGGTAGATTAATCATTAGAGCCCGGATTTCTATGCATGTTTTTACATATTTCTCTATATTTCGTCTTTGTGCACATATTTTTTATATTTTGAATGTTTCTGCATATTTTGGCATATTTCTACAAAATTTTCATAAATTTTTCAAAAAGTGTGTATTTTTCTAATCCGCTTGTGTAGTTTAATCAAGTAGATTAATTCGATGTTTCTTTTTTTTTTTAAAAGGGACTTTATTTTTTTTATTTTTTTAAATAAGAATAAAAAAAATGCTACAGAATATGTTTTCATTACAACTGATATAATTAGATAATATTAAAGTTAGAAAAAAATAATTTTAGGCGTCTGCACATTTCTGTGGCGATGTTTCTCAATATGCATAATACTTTCCAAGTCAAGACCAAGTGTAATATTTTCCAGCCCAAGCCATGGGCACCCGCAGGTACATGCAAGTGAGGGCCATTTACTCTCCCATACTTTTTTTTTTTTAAAGGGCCTACAGAATATGTTTCTATTATAAATGATATAATTAAATAATGGAAGTAAAGTTAGAAAAATAATTTTTATGACATTTCTGTGTTGATTTTGTATGCGTATGCTCCCAGTCACGGCCGGGAACCAATATTTTCCAGTCAAGCCATGGGCGGCAGCTGGTACAGGCAAGGAAGTGACATTGCTCCCCATAACTGTTTGAAAAAAAAAAAAAAAAAAGAGTAAAATTAAACAACTTTGATAGAAATTTGCATTTTTAGAAAAATTCCCCTGCCTGCCCAAGTCCAATGTATGATGCCATGACGCAAACAGGTCTCCGTACGTATTTCATGTTTTTGTGCGTATTTTGCATTAAGTGCATGATCATTTAAGGACGTAACAAAGTGATAATATTATTATGCATGCCAATTTATATTTCTTCAATAGAGGTGTCATGTTAATCCGAAACATCGCTTATGAATATGGTACAGTGCATATTCCTGCATATTCGTAATAGTACGAGCATATTTGCATATTATTTGGAGGCTAAATTTATGCCGGCCTCATTAATCATAAATGTGCATCGCGGTTTCTGCGCATATTTCTTCATAAAATTCTGTCGTTTCGCCCCTTTGGGGGCAGGAACGACTGCCTTACGGTGACAGGAGTGGGGCGCGGGCGTAATTATCTTGGGAAATCTGGGGGCTAACTTCTTTTCCGGGGGGCTGGCCAACTAAGTGGGCTAAACCGTATACCTCAATGCTCAAAGAAATTTTCTAGGGGGGGTTAGCCCCCCTAGTTACCCAATGGAGTGGGGCGCCAAAAATCGTTGTGCTCCAGGGCACCTCGTACCACTGCCTGCAGGCGCAAGATCGTAAATCCACCGAATATGTGAGATGAACAATTTATGCGAAAAAAAATGTGGAGCGGCATATCCTTATTTTCGTCGAACAGTTTAGACGAGGCGCATTGATTTTTTTTTTTTCCCCCGAAGCTGGTTTATGTTTCAAAGCAAGTTCTAAAATTTCAGCCATGGTTTTGGCTGATTTTGTCCTACGTAAGTGGTGAGTTTTTGGACCAAACGAATATTGGTACCTAGCAAACCATCTCTTTACAAGAATATTTATTCTACAATTTCTTTCCCTAATGCTAGTGTATATATTAGAAGTAAAGTGAAGTGCGTGTCTTTTTTTTTTTTAAATGGTTAAGCCAATAATTGTCAACCAGAAAAAATTGCTGAAAATGTAACAAAATGGCCCTTTGTTTTTGTTTATTGAGCGAAATGTGTCGGAGGAAAATGTCATTTGGTGAAAGATACACACATACAAAGGAGTAATATTTCCGAAGTCAATAAAAAGTTCAGTAAAAAGTCTTTATGCAAACTACTAGCTCGTGTTAAAAAAATCTTCACCATGCCTTCAAATTTTAATATCTTAATAGACAAATAAAAGTTTTTTGACTTGACATATCCATTCTTCTAAAAAAACTGCCTCCTATATAAGTAAATATTTAAGTTGCGGAGGAAAATAAAAACAGAGATGATGATGATGATGATGGGGTGGTTCACATCAAGAAAAGACCTATTCCATGCAATTGAGATGAATCATTATATCTACCTAGATCATAGATATGGTGGTGACGTAACTAGCCTCTTGGACAAGGGAGCAATCCTATCTCAATGCTACGTAAGTAGCATTCATTTTTAATTTTTATTTTTCTTGTGAGGGCCGGAGCTATATGTGTTTTTATATTGCATACTCTATAATAGAATTCTAGTTGTTAGGTAACGTACTTTATCTCTATTTTAAAAAAAAAATGCTCAAAAGTTATTTTGAAGAACCGTGAAAATAAAAAGTGTCAACACGCTCTCCCAAAAACATCTACTTACAGGGATTTACTGCATCGTTTCGTATTATATGGATCTCATTAAAAACCTTGGCATACAAGTCCTGTTGACAAACGCCCAATATACTAAACCCAAACTCGAGCAAAGAAGCAGAAATTTTAGCATAAATTCTTCGCAGGAGATTTATTATAATGAGCACGTACTTCAGACTTACGTGTGTATGTGCACGGCTAAGCATAGAGATTTATTTTTGCCTGTCCTGAAACAGTAATACATGCCTTCATCTTCGTGCTGAATATTTTGAAAGGAAGAATGAGTTATTGATTATTTAAACCACGGCCCAAATTTTTGCAAGCACGATATACGCCGTAAATATCTATTCAGAAACACGCAAAAAAAAGCGTATCAATTATGTATGGTGAACGTTTAACTTTTTTTTTTTGCTGACCTTAGCTTCAAGGCTAAGGTCAAAGGCTGTAATGAGTAGTCTTTGGTCGACACGTGGCTACGTGCCTTTATTTGATGCCCTAAATTTTCCCTAAAAATAGAATTTTCTAATTTCCATTTTTTTCTAAGAATTTCTTGCTTTAATATATACAGAGGGTGTTTACACATATTTATGACTTTGACAGCATAAATAAAATACATACAATGAAAACATTATTTTCTAATTTATTCTGATAGCCCTGTCTTTGAACTATCATATTACATCTAGATTTCCACTGTAGTGGAGCTTTTCGTAAAGTCATAAGCAGAATTGGTTCTTTTCCGTTGGCGCCACGCCATTTATGATTTTTTTCTTGGTCGCTGTAATTGATCATAATTATTCGTATTTAATCGTAACTTTACGATATTTTTGTTGTCTAAAAAATCGCAAGTTTACGATCCTTGATTATTTGCGAGACGCCATTTTGTTTGTTTGTTGACATTTTGCAGAATGAGTGCTGTTTCATGCCTGAACCCTGTTTTTTTTTGTTTTTAATAATTTTAGATGGATTATACTCTTCGGTAATTACCAAATTATGAGCATTCTGCGATTTTGTTTTTACAGGAAAAATGAATTCTCCTTTCATCGTTTACTAATTCAGGCAATGCACATCGAATGTAATGGAAATGGTCACAAGTCGCAAAGCGACGAGCGTGGGGGGAGGGTTACTTCCCCAGTTCGGTTCCTGTGATTCAGGTAAATGTACTAATTGCGTGAAAAATACTAATTGCAATATAATATTGATTCAGACTTTTACTGATTCCGGAAGCGTACATCGAATGTGATCAGAACAGTCAAGAGTCGCAAAACGATGAGAAGGGGTCTCCTTTCGTCGTTTTTCTTATGTAAAATGTTGAAGATATATAATAAAAAAAAATCATAATTAAATTTTTTAACGACAACTCAGAAAACATCCCTCACTAACATTAACTAATGGTTTTTTCATCAGCAAAACCATCATAAAAATGCGACTACAAAAAAAAATCGCAAGTTGCGTCGGGCTAATGGAAATCATCGTAAACATGCGTCTACGATAAAAATCGTAAGTGGCGTGGCGCTAACGGGAAAGTACAGCGGGATTTTGTCTTATTCCTCCTCCACAGTCCATCCCAGGTAGTGGGTCAGCATGCTTAGTGGTCACATGGTAGTGGGTCAGCGTGCTAAGTGGTCACGTGAGTTCGGTCTCAGCTCTGGTGGCGTGCGGATGTCTGTCCGGGCTGGCGGGTGTTGGTTCCAGCTCGCTTAAGACGGAGTGCTTGGGATATTCACTTTGGCCGCCGGGTGGCGGTGGATGGATGCCTGCTTCTGCTATTCTGGGACCGGACTCCGCCCTCCCTCGTAATTCGGACTTCGTCGCTGGGGTCGTGCTTGGCCTTCTGTCCATGACGGGCGTTCGCCATTGTCTTCGTCCGCTGCGATCGCTTGGGGGCCAGCTTTCGCAAACAGTGGATGATAATTTGGTATGTAATGCCTGTCCGGACTATGCTGGTCTCGCGCGCCCTGGTTGCGGGGAATGTTTTACGCCTGTTCGCTGCCGCTCGCGGCACCTCACCCACTCAACGGTGTCCGGTGGTCTCCTGTAGGAGTACCGGCCGGCCCGGGGTGTTCTTCCGCGCCATCCATCTATTTCGGCCGCTCTTCGGGGCGGACTGATCGTGGATGGCCTCCGGTCGACGTTGAATGACGACAATCATGTGAGCTGTGCGTCTCTGTACGCCTGTTTCGATCGACAATCCCCTGCAATGCCCCCTCCCCCCCAGTGTCCCTTCTCGGTCCACTGGTCGTCATTTTATGTGACAAAAGCCTGTCTGGGAATACAGCGCTGCCCCATTCGGCGGCCACCTTTCCCATTGCCCTTCTTGCGAAAGAACGAAGTGGTCACGTGGTAGTGGGTCGGCGTTTTGAAAGAGATTGTTTTAAAAGTCCAAATGCACAATAAGCCATCGGTGCTACATCTGGAGACTGGGTAGGAATATGGTTAACTAGTATTGTCTTGATTCCAGTTTCTGTCTCGTTTTCTCTAGAAATGCGGTTGTACTCTTGGGTCTCTGTTCGCTTTGTCCTCGTGGAGTTTTACACCTTAAAAATCGGCAGGGCACAGTTTTGGAATATCTTCTTTAAAAATAGGAGTCAGAACATTATTTTGATAATATATAGAGTTGAGTTTTGGATTTTTTCAACTTTTCTTATTTTTTATTTTCCGTTACAAGAAATGCCAGCGATAACCATAAATCATTTACAGAAATTTTTTTTCCTCCCTTTGAAACAAACTTTTGAATCTCTCGGGCCTCTTTTTCGATAATACGAGTAAATTGATCTTTTTTCATTGCAGATATTTAAATAAAGCCATTTTTCGTCGATTGTAAAAAAAAATTCCATCTATTTCCTGCATCTATAATCTGCATCTAGTCTTCGGATCATCAACATGAAAATGTAGGAAACGATGAACTGTAATTTTTTTGTTTTAATTAAATTCAAATCTTTATTAATTATTTTATTTCTATTTGATGATGGTGTATGCAAAGCTTTTGCAACAGTTATTTCAGGTTATGTTTTTTTTTTTGGTTTTTTTTTTTATAAAACCATAGACTGCACTTTAGAAGCGTTAGAAGTACGAACCTTTTTGAGATATTTCTTATTTTTTTCTATCTTGACATTAAAACTTGGCGATTTTTTCCTTTTACATTAATAATATCGCTTATTTTATATTTTGGAAATTGAAACCATGCTCCTCACATCGGGTTTTAAGAAATTGAAACCATGCTCCTCACATCGGGTTTTAATTATTGAATATAAATATTTCTCTTCGGAAAGGGTGAATAAATAGCCTTCAAACAACAGCTTCCTTTCTTACTCTAGTTCACAGCGCAAACTAAATTTTTAGTCGCAAACAATTTTTCACTTTTCAGGTAATAGCGTGTTGCTAGATTTTTTCCGAATCACTGTTTGTTTGTTTTTAATCAAATTCATTGTAAATATGTGTAAACACCCTCTGTATATACGGTCAAACCTCGTTAAAACGAACACGCTTAAGACGAATTACTTTTAATACGAACCGTTTTCTGAAGTCCCGTCAAATTGTATAGGGATTTCTCATTTCTATATTCTCAAATTAAGCCTGTACTTTTCATACCAAAAAAAAAAATAATAATAATAATAATTTCTGGTCCATCAAACTCGTTGTACCAGAAATACTTCAACTCATCAAAGTTTTTTTTTTCTGTCGTCGTGAAATTTTAATTGCCACGTGATTTTTCGCTTTTATAATACAGTAAAGCCCTCTCATTAATGGACAGTCACTGGACAAAAAAAAATTACCCATAAAAAGGGAGGATTTTGTTGCTCAGTGGCGGATCCAAGTGGGGAATTTTAGGGAAAATTTCCCCTCCCAAATCCATAAAAATGCGGTGAAAATCGGTTATAACGAGCGCCTTTTATAACGACCACCTTCATATAACGAAGGAATTTTTACAAAAAGTTTGATTGCTTATTTTATTTTTTAAATTGCTCGTTAAATCCGGGGTCCGAAAAAGACTCGTTGGCTAAAAGAGGAGTAAAAAAAAAAAGGACTTGTTCACTTAAATTGTACTGCGCTTAATCCTTATACCAAACAAAATCCATATTTTCCTCGCTATATCTGGAAATTCCCTAAATGCAAGCTCTTTATAAATGGGTCCTACTGAATTTTGCGTTCCCTCTCCCAAAAAATCCCTCTTTGGATCCGCCTCTGTATTGCCAAGGTATTTTTTGTTGGGAACCTATATTGTTTATCTAACCGTAAAAACAGAGTGGCCGTATCCGCAGAGTGTCCGTTAAAAGGGGTTTTACTGTGGTATAAAGTCTCGATGCGCCTGAGAAGATCTTTAAAATAAAATATAGCTACACCAAAAAGGAATTACTTTGAAAGTATTTGGTGGTGGGGGGGCGCTGAATTTTTGTCTCGCATAGGGCACCATATGACCTAAGTCTGTTTCCGCTAGTGACCAAAATATAGTGCAGTAGCGTAGTAAAAAGGAGAGGGTTGGGTATCAAAGCCCCCGCCCTTTCATTGGTTAACAAAGTACGTTGTTCTCCTTAACGTCGAATCACTTCTGTCTGGGATTACAGCGCCGTCTTCGGAGGCCACCCTTCCCAATTCCTTCCTGCTCAATCCTATATTAACGTCGAATCGCTTGACCTTTCTCAAAACTTCTTAGGGATTGTTCAAGTTACGTAGGCATTTTTGGGGAAGGGGGTTCAAAATTTGCTTATTTTTTCTGACAGAGGGGAAGGGGGGGAAGTCTGAATCATGCTTACGTAAGACAGAGAAAATAATAAAATTAGCACATAGTTACCATTCACAAAGGACTCTTGCATACTTTTGGCATTTTAATCCTCACCTCCCCCCATCTGGTCCGCGCTCGTCCGATCTCACTCAACCCTCCTGTAGCGGACGTCCGACAGGCGACTATTCCCCCCACGTTCTTCAAATTCCAAAAAAAATGTTCACCATCTTGAAATTACGTAAGAAACTTTTTCTTTATATTCGATATCATATATTATACTTTTCAGGATGCAGGTGTGTTACATATGCCCATGAGCGAATGTAACTGGCTCACACCACTTAAGCAATAAAAAAAATTCTTTTTTAGGACAAAGCGTTTCCACTCATCAATACCTGCACGTTTCAAAGAGGGAGCAAAACCACAGTAAGACCTATGGAAATCCATGGACCAGAAGGGGGGCAAGTGCCATTTTAACCCCCCCTCTCCGGACGCCAATGTCCACCGCCACCCCATTAAGCATTCCAGATGATTATTCCCAGGCTTCTGATGGGAATAGGATAAGGTTATTCCGCTCGTCCAACTTCCTGTCTCCCCCGTCCCCACCAGAATGATTAAAAAGGTCATAAAACATGGGTGATGTCCATCTTCTGTATTTTCCAAAATACCTTTTTTTTTTCAATCCCAACACATGCTTCAAATCGTTATTCAATTTATGTTTGAAAAAAAACGATGTATTTTCCATCAAATTTGTAAGAACAAAATTGAAATGGGGAATTTACAAAATAAAGTCGGGGGCGGGGGGGTATATGTCTTTTTCATCGAATTTATAAGAAAAAAAATTAAAATTCGGACGGTCCTTAATAAAGCAACGCCCTCCCCTTCTATCCTGTTTTGTCTGCTTGGACCTGACCCCACTCCCCTTCTGTCCTGCTTTGTCTGCTTGGACCTGACCCCTCCTCCCTCCTAAAGTAAGAACGTCCCTCAGCCGCCTCGGCGGCTGATTACGCTGTTCAAGCGTCCTGTCTGGGATTACAGCGCCGCCTCCGGCGGCCACCCTTCCCAATGAAACCCTTGCACAATCCTCCTCCTCCAAGAACGTCCTTTATGAATGATCACATAGTCACAAAGTGACAACCGACATGACAGAACTGCAGTACTTGTATATACAACACATTGCCAATGAAGATATAAAATATAAAATACACGTAATCACATATAAATATTTAATTATTTAAACCAATGACTCTCTACCCTTTCCGCTCGAGGCCCTTTTATGTCCCCTAGCCCCGCCTTGAATTTTTAAATTATTATGAATATTTTATTTTTACTGAATGTATTTTATCATACCTACATCTTATTTATTACACACCTATCTATTTTACAACATGAGAAATATTAACAATAAAAATATAACAAAATACTTTATAATACCACCAAAATATCTATTAACAGCTTATTAAAACTTTTTTAAATGCGATATTGTTTGCTGTGATTACTCTGTATTTATGAAAAAGCGTTTAATATTATAACGAACTTACAAATAAGCGCCCAATGTTACAATAAAAACGTAAAGAAATATTATAATTTGCATCATATTTGCACATTATTATTTCAAAAACATAAACTAAAAAATTGGAGGACCTGAATCTTACATAAGCATGAAGGGAGGGGCACAGGCGGTCGCAGCCGCTCAGATTAAGCGGGGCTAAAGTAATTTTGGCGCCAGTTATATTGTGACTTGGCTCCCATACACCTAATGTTAATTTTTCGTGGGGGGTGGGTGTCGGGACCTACACTTGCGTACGCCAATGAGTGGAACTCAAAATTGTGGTGAATTACCACTGTTGATGTCAAAAATGTCGAATTATTTAATCCTTCCACATTCCACACACTTTATGTATTTAGAGTTTTTTTCTTCAACTGTTTATACCGAAAAAAGAACACCGCACCCATGGCTCTGGTGGCAATGGACAGCACATCTTTTTCTTGGTTTTAACTGGAAGGTTGCTGGTTTGACTCCAACCTGGGGTAGTGCTCTCTTGTTGAAAAATTTGGTTCAGTGGAACTCAAAATTTTGATGATGTCCAAACAGTGGCGTAAAGGCACTTTTTGGGGCCCCCTTGTATGAAAATTAATTTTTATGTACATATATGAAAATAGATAATGATAAAAAAAATATTACTTCCACATTTATTTACACCAAACCATCAATATATTTTCGGAATTTCAAAGGGAGGGAGGGAGATGAGGAAAGGCAAACGCATATTTTATTGAAAAATATGTTTAGTTCGTCCACTGCTAATATGGATTTTAGGGAGAACGGTCACAAGTGTTATTTTGTTGGCACTGGCACTTTTGTCCTTACTATTTATTTTTGTTGGTTACTGTAAAAATCTTTTTTTTTTTCCTTACAGTTTTTTTCAGCAAACTCCTCTACTAAAGAATCTATGTCTATTTTCCGATCTCGATCAACTTCGCTGCATATAACACTTAACGCGGATAGTCGTTTTTGTGTCATTGAACTTTGAATATAGTTTTTTATTAATTTGAGTTTCGAAAACGATCGCTCTACACTCGCCAATGTTACGGAAAGAGTTAAAAAATTTTCAGTGCAGTTGAAACATCTGGAATACTGAGTATAGAATGTATTTTTAATAATCAAAAGCTCAGCTAAGTCTTTAATAAATCCGTTTTGCATTTTTAATATATCTGTTTTAAGAACATTTCTCATTAAAAGTAATTTTTGGGGAAATTCGGAGGAAATGTCAGCAGAGAGTTCTTTAGCAAGATATTTTGCAGAACTCTGCAATTCATCGTCATTTTTTTAACAAAATTTAAAGGATACAAGCACTCAAATTTAAGTAAAGTGCCTTTCATGCTAGTGAACGGGTTATAGATTTGAGAGGCAATAACATCTACGTTTGTATAAAGTATGTTAATTTTAAAAGATTGCTCCAGATCATAAGACGCGAGTCTTTACTTAATTCACCAAAACATCTTTTACTATGAATCTGTCTTTTTTTCGAAAACTGGCATTCAACACCCCGACAAGAAGCTATGGTTTTAGCGGTTTCTTTTGCTTTACAGAAACCATTCCAATAATCTTTTAAATTTTTTGCAGCTTCACCTAACATTTCGGCTGCTTTAATTAGGTTTTCACCTGGTGATTGAAGAACCTTAGACATTAAATTTGTTGTTTCTAATGTTTTTGCTTGAATTACGGTGTGTAAGAGAAATTCATATGTTTGCATATATTTTTTTATGCCAATAGCTTCGTTTCTTTCTTCTGTTTTTTTTTTCATTAAGTTTATTTTGACATTATGGGGTAAATTAAAGCTTTC
>QLNU02015270.1:114727377-114741288 GCA_006491805.2 Dysdera silvatica | reverse complement strand
TTATAAATGGGCAAATTAAAAAATATTCCAAAACTGTTTACTTACGTACTTTGCTGATTAGGTACCACCTAATCGATATGGCAATATTCATAAGCGTACGCAGAAAGTTCGTAAGCGGGGAGGGGTTACAGAGCTACAACTCATATATTCCTATGTTAAATATACAAAATTTCATTGCAATGGGGGTTACAACCCCCATCAACACCCCCTGTGTACGCCAATGACAATATTTTATTCTACTTATTTCCGTTTGCAGATAAGTTTTTACACAAAGTTGATGGCGGCGCTTTTAACGTCTATTTTAAAAGATTTTTATCGGAATGTGATTTCGTATCCTAGATAAAAATGCAATATTTGCAAGGTAAAGGCCAAGCACGTGCCAACAGGAGGGGGCAGGAGATTTTTCGCTCCCCAGTCTCGGAAGTGGAGAATATAGCTCATTATTGAGGAATACTATTAAAATTTTAATTTCAAGAATAACATTAAACATTGCCACTAATGTAGCAAAGCTAAATTAACTTTGGATTCTAATTTCATTTCTTGTCAATAGATGTCGCTACTATACCGTCAATAATAAGCTTTGATAGTGAACCCTGACGTATCTATTATCAAAAAAAAAAATTAGCGTCTCTTTACCTGTACATTTTCTTTCAGTCTTTGTGAAACTATCGATCTTAAAGCCTGGTGCTCTGCGAAATCAGTAAAATTGTAAATCGTTCAAATGATTTGCGATTTTTTATTTTAACTATATAATTAACAATTAATTTACCTATTTAATATTTTATAATAACTGTTGGCATTTGTGACAATAGATGGCGTCAATAATTTATGAGCGTAAAAGATCTCTCGCCCCGCCCCCATTTCCAAAACGTTGGCACGTCCCTAATAAAGGCTATCCTTCCTACAAGATCAGTGGTTCCCAACTCAATTTGAGCCACGGACCACTTGAGGTTATATTATATACTGCTTGACAATTGCTAAGACACAGAGACATTTTTGTCATAACTAATAACGGACATTATTGTAAGAAATGAAACATACAAAATATTTAGTAGAGGCACTGTGGTATCCAGTGCTTAAATTGGGCGGGAGCCCGGCTCCGGTACTTCTTCATTTTTGGCGATTATTTAAATATTAGCCAGAACCCCTGAATAGACGCTGTCATGAAAAAGTAATGAATTTGTGATTAAAGTCATGCATTTTGTTGTCCAGAAAAATGGATATAAACAATTGATATGATTTATCGATTCTTTTGCAGCCATTTGATTTTTTAATCGATTTATCATAATATTAGGGCTCCTGCACATTTTTTGTTAGAAAGTGCGCCCTGGTGGTATCTATACTAAGCAAACTGGCACAGCTTCATCACCAGGAGAACAACATAGCAGAAACAAATCACTGTTCCTTGGGATATCTTGGAACAATCAATAAGAAGAATGTCCTTTTCCACGTTAATGACAACAGATTTGGGTGTCTCGGTAGAAAATATGCCCTCCTCGGTCACTCATACCTGTTCTACAGCTCTTTGGCATGCTTACCACTTAGCTGACGAAGAGAGTTGTGAGGATATGGCTAACATTCTTTCTTTAAGGCAATTTTCAAGTCCTGAAGAACTCGGAGACGAAGGTTACTTTGCCCCACACGTCTACCGACAACGGCCCAGGCATGTTCTATGGGATGCAAGTCTGGAAAGTAAACAGGACAAGTAACGAACTCAATAACTTCACTTTCTAACATCTCTGATACCTAAGCTGCTCAGTGTGGACAAACATTGTGGTCCATGAACAAAATTCTGGAATCGTTACTTCACGGAAAAGACGAACATGGCCCAAGAGAATCGCAATACAATAATGTAGTATCGTAATGGAACATTTCTTTACTTCCACAATGAAACATGTTGAAGATGTGAAGAGGCATACTACCATTATGCATCATGCCCGCTCAGGGCCTGTCAGAAAAAAAATCGAGGCTCGGGGCACCTAATACTTTAGGGGCCCCCTCAAAATTGACATACATACACGTCTAATATATATTGAGTTACCAAGTTGAGGCCCCAAATATTGCGAGTTGTTCCTGCTCCCCCTCCAAAAGGTCCTATGACCGCCCACACTATGACTCTTAGGCCATAACGACCAATTTCACACACGTTCTGCAGATGGTAACTAATTGTCCGTTCTCAACACACTAACTGACATCCACTATTACTCTTGACTGTGAACTGCGATTCGTTTGACCAACCTTAATTATCCCATTTGACGACCACACTTGATGACTGTTACACCACTCTAATCTGTTCTGACGATTTTATTTTATTTTATTTATTTCAAAACAAATTTTGACAAGAAAACACAGAATAAGAGACAAAATAATGGCATGCTGTTAACAGGATGCATCTGGCAGGCGTCCAGGCATACAAGAGGACTTGATTTAGGCGACGAGATACTGTTCTGGCAAATGACGAGCGTCTATAGAAGTTTCAAGATCTGTGGTTAACTATCCCGGAGTAAGATTTCTGCTTCTTTTCGCTACAAAGGTTACATACCTGCATTCCCTTATCCATGGGAGAGAATCTTCGGAACCGGTCTCTCACAGAAACTAAATTTTTAATGGGACTTGGCTACGGCCTTGCATGCTGTGATTGTATCGATACATGCTGTAAAAATTTTTGAACCCCCGAAATTAAATCTTAGCTATGGTATTGCATACCTGTCATTCTGAGCTATTGTGCCTCTTCCGTGGACACCTTCGAGCCTGCAGGGCATTTCCTTTAAATTCATCAACCTTTCGTAATCAAAAAATAACACTTTTGAATTAGCCTATTGCTGTTACAACTTTAATGACACTTTGCCTTGCCTCAAGCCTTCCAACTACAGCAGATCCTCGTTAATCTGAACTAATCTGGACACGAGACCTGTTCGGATTAACCGAAACTTTTAATATGGAATTTATACAATAAGCTATAATTATTTGACATGTGCGTGCTTTGGTATGCACGCGTAACAAACAACAGACGACGGAAAATTTCCTCTTTCTTTACAATAAGTTTCAATTATGAATTTGTCATATATGAGCCTCAGTAACTCGAAATTTAAAGGGAAAGTGGTTTTGATTCGAATTATTTATTTTTCGAGTTACTGAAGTTCAAAAGGAATTTAAGATGCATTTCAAGAGGAATGATAACCTCTTCAGTTTACTGAGAATTGAGTTATCGCGGTTCCAATGTTTAAATAATCGATATATCAAGCAAATCGATGTACTAAGTGATAATATATTAGCCTTTATTAAAGTCAGCAATTCTTATCATAGCCGATGATGTGGTAATATTAGAAGATAAATTACTCACAAGGAAAGGGATGATTTCTCGGCACCTGGTGGGATTAGAGCCCATTGATGGATCCAAGCAGGGCCAAAATATGGCAAGGGCGCACGGGGCCCGCGCCCGGGCCCCCAAAAATTTATTTAACGTGATGAATTTGTAAATCAATAAAAAAAAATTTTTTTTTTTCCTTCAGATTTACAACCCGAAACGAATTCGGCGAAATCGTAGCTAGTATCTAATTACAACTATTATAACTACTATAACCACAGCTTTGAGAATTGGATAATAAAAGAGCAGAGTTTTCAAAAACAGGAAATCAGTGTGCCAGTGCTACACATTATTCGCTACTTTTACCAAAACTTTTCAAATTTAGCTTTGAAAGTGAATCCTTTAACATCCGACATTGACGTGAACGTGGGATTAAAAAGCACATTTTTACCTCCATTTTTAAATGGTAATAAGGGTACATACATTTTTCGGATTTATGTCTAATACGTACGTCGTGTGGGGGGGGGCACCAAATGCAAGTTGGGCCGGGGACCCAATATTCATAGTCGGCCCCTGGATCCAAGGGGGCGATGGAGCGATAACCCCCACCTTGAGCAGGGATTATGTCATGGAAAATGAAATGCCAAGTACCAGACACTTGGCTAAAAATAGGAATCGGAAACAAATCGTGCCCCCCTTGAAAGATTTCTGGATCCGCCCCTGTATGAACCCACAACCACTTGATGACCAGTCAAGTGCTCTTACCTACGGGCGTCTACCAAACTACCCTCTGCTATCGAATATAATTTACCAACCAATATTAGCTTTTGCTTTTATTTTTCGAATTTTAATTTAAGATCAAAATATTCTTTCCAATTCTGAAAATTCGATTTTTATGTTTTCGAAAACGAAAATGCACAATTATTTTGATTTTTTTTTTACTTTTGTAAACAGAAACACTCAAATGCCCAAAGGAATGTTGGGAAATTGACAACTTAACACGTGAGTTATCATTTTACCAGCGTGCTCTTTGGGGATGAAAGAGATGACTTGTCAGAAACGTCATTTTTGAGAAATCGTGTTGTGAATTGTAAATATGGGGATTCCGACATCGCATTTTCGCAATATATTTCTTGTTATCTTTTGTCTGTTTCGAAAAGTGAATTTTATTTTCTCGTTTCGAATCTCAGATATCATATAAAAGTTTGCATATGTTTCTCTTTCGATACGCACAAAAGAAACATGAAATATATTTCATAAAATCGAGAAATTGCAACATATATTTTTTTCAAAAACATTTCCTTCTGAAAATCAATAGAATGACATAAAACACTGTTTCAACACAAGAAAGCCAAAATGAAATATACATTAGAAACAAATCAAAAATTGGACTGGAGACTAACTCAATTTAAATTATTAAATTAGCCAGAAGCAAAATACGCGATGAACTAGAAGTAAATCATAAAATGAACTAAAAGTAAATTATGCAATTAACCGGAAATAAATTATCTATGAATTAGAAGTAAATTCTAAAACGAACTAGAAGTAAGACATTGGTGGCAGATTAAAAATGATTTAGAAATAAATTATAAAATGAACTTGAAGTACGCTATAAAATGAACAAGAAGTACGCTATAAACTGAACTAGAAGTAAATTATAAAACGAACTAGAAGTAAATTATAAAAAAACTAGAAGTAAGATACTGGTGGCAAATTATAAAAAAACTAGAAGTAAGATACTGGTGGCAAATTAAAAATGATTTAGAAATAAATTATAAACTGAACTAGAAGTGCGCTATAAAATGAACTAGAACTACAAAATAAGCTAGAAGAAAGCTATCAAATTAACTAGAGGTAGCTATGAAATGAGCTATAAATAAGCTATAATATGAACAAAAAACAAATTAAAATATAAACTAGAAATAAACTATCAAGTAGAAGTTTTCTAATTTTTCTTTTGGGCTAAGACTCCCTTCGCTTCTCATAAATTGTCGCAGCTTCCAAATAGTGGCATTGCGTGAAGGGTCCACCGGGGAGAAATTCTTGGTCCCAAAATCTCAATATTGGACAGGTGAAAGGGAATGCCAACGGGTATTAACGGGTCAATACTTAACGTGCCTCTGGGGCAATATCATCCCACGCTACACCGCTGCTTCCAAATATGCAAAAATGTTCGAAACACATGTCATAAATATTTCCATACAGTAAGTCATGTAAAATGTTAGTCAACCTCGTGGCATTCCTGACCTAAACTCACAGTGCCCCCAGGGAGTCACGATATACTGCTTAAAAACCCGTTTCGTTATTTCTTCAAATTAAATAGAAATTTACTAAAAACTGGCTAGAAAAGAATAGAAAAAAACAACTGGAAGAATCTTCAACTTACATTTTCAAAGAGTGTAAATCAATTATTTGAAGTTTTTGAAAATAAAATTTGTATAGGTAACATATGTGCAAGCAGCAGAAATATTCAGTCTTTAATTTGCTTAAAATTTAACGAACAAGGTATTACATTGTCACTTGAATTTCAGCATAGTAAACAAAATAACAAAAGCACGAAATAAAGGCTCTTATATTAATAATCATCCTAAGATAAGTTTTATTTGAAGATGCTCTGGAAATGTTCTGTGGTTGTTTGTAAGATTTTACAGTATCTATGATCATTGAAGCTTCGTCCTAAAGTATATTTAGCGCATTGAATACATAGTCATTATTGTAGTCCGTTGCCTGAAAAAAGCGTTCATTATGAATTCCTTTATATGGTTTTTAAAAGAGATGATAGTTCTTAGGAATTCTCCGGTTTCGAGTGTTGGAAAATTTCTTTTATAGTGTTTGCCTCAGTTAATTAGATATTCTCCATTACTGATTTGTTTTAATTTTAGAATTTTTTATACTTCTTTTAACAAATTTTGACATTTTCTATTGATTAAATTCGCGGCCCGAAAATACCTTGCTCGCTAAAACAATATAAGTGCGTTGCACTTAAACTAAATAAAATGCATATTTTCTTTTCTATATCTAGAAACTAAATAAATGATGTCTAGTTTTAAGTAGGTTTTACTGTATTTGTAAGAGTAATAACGTTAAAAGATGCAAAATACTAAAGATAATAATATATAAAAATTTTATAAAATAAAAAGACGAAAAAGAAATTCATGTTAATATTAATATAATAATAATAGTAAATAGTTGGAAAGTTAATATTGATCCCTCTCTAATTAACTTTGTTATTTAATTATATTTATGTTTATTAATTAAATGTATGCTTTATTTGCATGATACAAATGCAATAATATGTATTGTTATGTATAATTTTAAATATCCGTCCATTTTTTATTTAAGATTTAAATAGTATTTATAATAAAATTTTCAGCAAACATAAAACGATATCTCCCTCGCTATCCGTTAAGTTTTACACATTTTTTATCGTAGTGTTATGCATATAATGCATGCAATTTTTTTCTTCATAGCTTTATGCATACAATGATAAAGATAGGCAATGTAACTCCAAACTTATAAAAAAAATGAACGAACGCACACAAATATGTTGACAACATTATAGTAATTTTCTTTTCTAATTAAAAATTAGATTTTCGAATTAAAATCAAATGCACGGCTGTGGCATTCTTGTTCTAATGTTAGCAGTATTTTTCGAATTGGTTTAGCATCCACAACGTGACTTGCAAACTGACAGAACAGGGAGTTAACTTACTGAGTTTCACAAAGACCCACTGCTCGATAAAAACTGCAATTTCACACTCACCTTCCTCCCCAATGTCTGCGTTTGACATTCTGGAAGCTTTCAGAGAGTTCGTATCTTGGAGAAAACTACCGGAGTTGCACTGTGTTTAATCCTGGCTCAAGGAGATATATTGTATCGGAATGTTCGTCTTCTTGTGCTTCCTCTCTCTGTTACGACCCTGTCCCCATCCCTTGACTATGCCGCTGCTGCGACTGCATTCATGACCGAAGTGAATTGAAGCAAGGCATGGTGGGTGGAAGAGTGGGGCCGGGTGGATGCCCAAAACCGATCGATTCTCGAGAGCTAAGAGACGAAAGTGTGGCCTTTCAGTGAGTTCTTAGTGAGCAGAAGGCGATGGGTAAAAGATACTTATTATAGGCATCTTTCTCTTGTGTTTTCGAGCGAGATGACTGCAACAGTAATTGGGCACATCGACCTTTCCGCAGAATACATGGATTGTCCGCTGAGCACATGGTTCTTTCACTGAATACATGTCTCTCACTGGACGCATTAATCATCCATAAACACATAGGTTTTCTTTCGAGTATATATCATTCAGTGAACACATCGCTCCTTCACTGAAAACGCAGCTTTCCCGCTGAACACATGGACAGTTCATTCTACCCTCGGTTTCCTCCCCGAACAAATAGGTCTCTCACCGAACACATGTGTCCTTCATAGAGATCATAGGTTTTTACTGAACACATGAGTGTTTCATTGAAAACATGGGCTTTTCCTTCAACATACAAGCAGAGCCGACGAGACGGGGGGGGCAGCCCTGAGGCCAAGATGAAGTCTAGTGGCCCGCGCTGTCAAGGACCTATGTTGCGGGGGGGCCCGGCTCAAAAAAGGGGTCATGGGCCCGGTCAAAGTGAGCCTGGGGCCCGCGATGGCTCTTAGTGCCCCTGCACACAAGTATCTCACTAAACACGTAGGCCTTCCATTCAATGAGTTCATAAACCTACGCTGTCATATGGTAGTGTTTTTCAAACTTTATTCGGACACAGGCAAATTTAATAACATCACTCTAATTACCTTAGACCATCAATTGGGGGAGGGGGGGCTTTCCCCAGAGGGAAAATTGAAGGATATATTTTCCTAAACCAATATTTCTAAAATCTGATTAACAATATTAGGTCCTGATGATCACTATCGGTTACAGGCTAAACAATATTTGGTACTAGACACCGTTATTAAAACATCAAAATCTTCCAGGGTACCAATTTTTCGCACCCTAATCCAAATTTCTTAAATTATTTAGACATCCGAGAAGATGCAACTTTTGGAAATTTTGTTGTCCACTCGTTGAGGACGGACACACCCTCGAATGGCGATATTAGATACATTATGTTATTAGCTTTTTATTAGATACATTATATCATTACTTTTTATTAGATACACTATGTCATTGCTTTTTTTATTAGATACATTATGTCATTACTTTTTATTAGATACATTATGTCATTGCTTTTTTATTAGATACATTATGTCATTACTTTTTTATTAGATACATTATGTCATTACTTTTTTCTTCTAAAATTTCCTGAAAAATTTTCAGATTACTTGATAGGTCACCACAAACCATCAACGGTTTCTGTCTATGCTTTGAGAACTACTGGCGTTCGTCTCTACCATTGTCCGGGATCGATTCCAAGAAACGAAGGACACGTGCCATCCTTATTACCCGCCTTAGTCGGGTGTTTGGTCCGTTAGACAAAAATGGTTCGGATTCCTCGAAAAATGAGAAGTTCCAACGAAATATAACCTTAGTTGTCCTTGCTCCGTAAAAGTAAACAAATAAGAATTAGTTCATCTTCGAACAGTAATAGGCATGGCCGCTTTTAAATTTATCTTGCTTTGCAGGTCACCTTCAGATATTGGTCTCGTCTCAGTTATGTATTTTATACACTTAGATGTACGGCAAAATCTCCCTTAACGTCCACCTCTCTTTACTACCGCCTTTTCTGAAAACAGATTTTCTTCCCCATAGATCCAATGCTAAATTTCCCTCCATTCAAGGACCACCTCTCTCGTGAAAAAGCTTTTCACGAAACCGGCTGTGATCGCCTTAAGGAGGTTTTACTGTATTTATAACAGCCTGAATAATTATGAGAATGATTAAGTTACCTTTTAGTTCAATTTTTTATTAAATTCTTTCGTTTTGAATGCCATTTCTTTAAATTTTTTAAAAATAAAAAAGTAGTTCGTTTTTGCTTGTTTGTATGAATATATGTTTTCTTCAATTAAAAGGCAAATGTTTTCGTAAATTGGGTTATTTAAACTATTGCCCACCTCTGTTTCTGCAGTCCACTACCCAAATGGAGGAAAACACTAGTCAAAAATCAAGTTTTGCTTTTGTTTACCTCTATTTATAATCTAATCAGTGAACGTTTTTATAATTCAAATACTCTTCTGCAGCAATTTGGAATTCACAAACCTTATGTATCTCAAAATTACGTTAGTTGATTAAATTATTTTCTATTCTTATTCCAAAACATACTGGAAAGTCGTTTCTTCAAGTTATCAACTTTACGATGTTCTTCTGTCTTATTCTTTGAATTGGATTAATTTTTAGAAATGTCTTCTTATTCTTTTATTCTTCTTCCTCCTTCGTCTTTTTCTTTTTTTTTTTCACTTTGCCATTTCCCATGTTATATGGGGTCAGCGTTATGGTCCTTTAATCTTCTCTTCCACAATTTTCTATCCAATGCCTCTTCTCTACTCCATCCATACTCTTCCAGATCTTCCGTCACTTTATCCTTCCATCTCAGCCGTGGTCTTCCCCTCTTCCTCTTACCCATTACCACCAGCTTATCCAATATCTTTACCACATATTCCTCATTTTTCCGCTCCATATGCCCAAGCCATCTTAACCTATGTTCTTGTAATTTTCAGTAATTTTTAGAAATGTAAATACTAAAATATTAGTATTTCCGTTTCTAAAAATTAATGCAATTCAAAGAAATGTAAATGTAATACTAAAGTATTACTTTATTAACTACTATACACACACACACATCATCATCATCGAATAAACATCAAAACTAGATTTCTTCACACTTAAAGCAGAGCTCCCTTAATTGCCCGAACCAAACGCAAATAACAATTTATTTGGAAGTCGAATGCTAGCCACAGAACCGAAACTAAGTTTTCCCATGGGAGAAGGGGGTTGAAAGTAACAAAATAAGAGCACCATGTAAATACCATTTCAACCGTGTTTTTTTTTTAAGATCCTATGATTTTATTGCATTTTGAATACCAAATAAATTTTAAGAATGATTTTTGATTATTAAAAAAAAAATTGCTCCTTTCCATGGACTCCAAATAAGACATAGCTGTTACAAGAGATCAATTGTTCTCTCTGTACCCTCTACACACCGCGCCATGGATGCCGATACGAGTACTTCTAGCAGGGGCTGAGAAAATTAACGAGTAATTCTAAGGGAGAGGGGGTGCTGAGAAAAATTATTACCTCCTTCTCAAAGCTGTCGAGAATTTTTGTGAATGTACAAGATACCAAAACGCTACAAAAATAATTGATACTGCTTGACAATTAGTAATGAGCTAAAAAGTACCTTATTTTAAAATGTGACTGTAAAACTTTTGAAAGTAAATGCATAGCAGGTTCGGGCAAATCAAATTTTTAAACGGCTAGGGGGCTCGAGCCCCCTCTGCCCTCACATGAGCGCCCATGCACCACGCTGTGCACAAAGTTTGAGAATTAAAAATTATAAAAATGGAAGGCTAAAAATGAATAAGTAAGAAATTAGATATTGACTTTACTTTTAAATTGAAGGCCATTTGCTTCTTCATTGACTCCCAATCAATCTTCATAGTGTTCGAGCTAATCATTAGGTTCAGTCGAGTTTCTATTTAACGAAGTGCCATCGTTCCTCTGAAAAACTTCGTTATAAGGAAAATTCGTTAAATAGAAATTAACATAAATGTTGAAACTTAATTTCGATAAAATGAAAAAGGTTAAATTTGGACAGTAAAGACTAAATTCAGTAGACTCTTCTTTTTCAACGAATTTAAATATTTTTTGTATACAAGTACGTACAAATTAATAACAAAAGTAAAGACTGAGGATTACTTTATATCTGTATGATCCTCATACAACATATTTGAAACAGAGAAATAATCACTAATTTTGCTTTGTACAGGTTTCTTATAAAAAACATTTTGTTTATAGAAATTCTCACACTTTTGTAAATATCGGAACACGTCATCTATAACATTTTCTTCAACAATGCAACACGTATGTGCGAGAAGCAAATTTCGTGGCTTAGCCACACCTGCAGAGTGATACATCCCCGCTGCTTCGAAGTTCCCAGTTTAGAACAATAGAATTATTTATCACAACTGACCCTATGTCCACAATACAGAAGGCTACCTCACCTCCGTCTTTTTGCTATTAAAATCCTCAACTACCCCTTCTACAACCATCCCGCTGAAAAATTGTAAAAGGTAAATTAAAAAAAAAATCAAATTCTTTATAAAAAGAACTTCGTTATATAGAAATTGTTTTTCGTAATATGGAGACAAATTTACATGTTAGTGCCATTCAAAGTCAAGGTTCCGCCGAAAATTTCGTTAAATAGAAAACTTTGTTAAATGGAAGTTCGTTATATGGAGACTCTACTATATTTTCTTAGCTAATATACGTGCCTTTCTAAAGTTAAAAAAAAACAAAAAAAAACACAATCTATTTCAAAAAGGCGGACGAATACAAAATTGCTTTTTAAGCTATCAGAATGCTTAAAAACTAATAATTTGTAGTACTATGATGTTACACATAAGACACTTGCACCAACACACCAGCATTGGCATGGACCACACACTCCAACATATAATTGGAAATCTTTCATCGAATGATGGGCTAATTCATGGCAAACACCATCGCTTACCTGAAGGCCAATAAAATGGTTGTAGGAATAGATAAGAAGTTGAAGAATGAAACGCTGAATATTGCTGGTCAGTTACCCGCATGCTTCAGTCCAGCGTTACGAGTGTGGGTGTCATCTCTTAAATTTTTCTAATGACATCGTTGACAAGTGATCCTATACTTCATGTTGATTACTCAGCCTCATGCAGAATATCCGTCCTCTCTCTCCTAAGGGGTTGTATTCCTTGTAAACACGAATTTTGAATATTATGAATAATTTAATTGTTCTCCAGGGACGAGTTTTTATCAATTTTTTCCGTAAAAAATATCCTTGTAAAATAGTCTTTATAAAACAGTCGTTTGATAAAAGTGCATAAAATGTCGCATCACAACTCCCCATATTGTGTCTTTTATCAACTACAGCGTCTGCGATATGATTTCGAAACATTAACCATTTGCATACGTTTCCTTGTTATTTTTGAATGCAAATTTTTAGACAAATCAAACAAGTGGTTCTGCATGCTGAAATTTTAATTTTATTCGGTGTAGATAGTGTTATGAAAAGTGATTAATGAACGAGAGCAAGATGACGCTCGAAATGATAATTTGAAACTGTGCGAAGTTTTTCTGTTTTTGAGTTAATGCAAACTATTTTGACTCACCATTTCATACACAAAAATTCCGTATTTTAGTCGGCGGCGTAGGCAGAAAGTTCATAAGGGGAGGGTTATAGGCTTAATGGGGGGTTACAGAGCTACAACTCACATATTCCTATGTTAAATATACAAAATTTCATTGCGATGGGGGGTTACAACCCCCAAAACCGCCCCCTGGCTACGCCTCTGATTTGAAACATAGGTGGGAAGGGCAAAAGGCAGATTTAAAATATAAAACGTTAGGTTGAAGATTCGTGATCGTATAATAAATAACTCAAAGAAAGTTTCGTAATACCTCATCTAACAGCGAATATAGATAATGGTTGCATACAAGGCCATAGACAAGATTTCATTTAGGGAAGGTTCAAAAATTTTGCAACATCTATTGATACAATCACAGCATGAAAATGCTGTTGCCAAGTCCTATTGAAAATTTAGTTTCGGGGGCCCGGTTCCTAACCCCCCCCCCTCTGGATACGGTCATGATTGTATATGATGATAATGAAACTGTATTTCGGAGAGAGTAGTTTCACACTCTAAGGAGAAAGAAGGACTAAACTAGTTAGATTTTTTGTTCTTTTAATCGTCTGGCGTCCAGCAACTCTCTCCCTCCCTCCCTCCAAATCCAAAACAAAAGAAACAGGCACCTTCGACATTATCGAAAATACAGGTTACAATTCCTTCCGACATTTTTCTGATCCCGAGAACATGCTAATGTGATTCTTGATTGATTCCTTAAAAGGTTCCCGCCCTTAGTAGGATTCCTTGTAGGATATCCTTGTAGGATTTGATAAGCATAGTTAAATGTATTCGATAAAATAAACGTCAAGAAAATCTACTTTTAAATGCATTTTTACGTACACGGGATGATCATTTTTTAAATATACCTTACCGTTACAAATAAACATATGTATGAAATGCATTGAAAAGCAAAGCAATGTCCAAGTGACCACCAAATAACGATTGCCATTTCCTACAACGGTTTGCGTGCAAATATTTAAATACACCCGGGATTGTTAACCGCAACCAACTTCCTCCATTATTGATTCTTGAGTTTGCAAATCTTTTAGAGACCAATTCACACCTTTTTTTTATTATTATTATTTTTAATAAGTATGTTGTTGTGAATAATATTCGCAGAGTTATAACCAAGAAGCTCAGTAGTTCGAACTTTATTAAAAATGACAGTAAAATAATTGACGTCGCCCAGCACGTTGGCTTGCGTATTCACAGATTCACATCTCGCCAAAGACTTCGTAGTTCGTTAGCGTCACTCCAGGGGAGCTAGCATCGCGCTGCTGCTCCCAATGGCGCATGCGCT
>QLNU02015270.1:114696459-114716223 GCA_006491805.2 Dysdera silvatica | reverse complement strand
TTTCGAATTGCGTCGCGATTCTTAGGCGTACTGTGTGTTTCAGTCAAAGGCATCGCGAAGTCGATTTTCGTTTTATATCATATATTATGGTTGAATCTCGTTAATCTGAACTAATTGGGAACGAGACCTGTTCGTATTAGCAGATTTTCGGATTAACTGGAATCTTTGCTACAGAATTTATTGTGAACTGTAATTATTTGATGTGTCTGTGTTTTGATGTGCGCGCTTAACAGACAACTGCACAATTTTCTCATCCTCGTTAGAAAAGTCAATTGAAACTCGGCAAACAGCAAAATACAATTAGATAATGCGAAATAAATTAAATAAATTACGACTGGCATTTGAAACAAATACATTAGCATCTTGAGAAGCAGCCATTAAAATGTATTTAGAACAATTTGAAGGCAAACGCTTGGAAGCTATCACAGCTTCATATTTAGTGCGAAAATGGTTGAAATGCTATAATATTATTTGAGCGTTACATATTCTGCGGGTAGATTGTGGAATTCATTTAACGCGTTACGATGGCTATTGTTGATAGATTGCCAACTTTCAAGGAATATTAGTCCATTATAGTTATGAATATTTTTGTGCAAGATTTTCGCATTATGCCAGGATAGGATATGGTTCTGTTCAGCGCAGTGTCTGACAAGAAGTGAACTAAAATCTTGAGTCCTAAATTTGTTTTCATACTCTTAGAGTCTAGTTTTGAGGGTTATTTTAGTTTTACCATAATATTTGTCGACGCAATTAGTGCAAGGTATTGAATAAATAACCCCGGTGATTTGATCTTCTGCAGTTTGGGGGAGGATATTAGCGAGCTTAGTATATGTTCCCTTCACTTGTTTTTCTTCTGCGTTTACTTGTAATAGAAAAGTTTGGAACAAATTTCAGCCAGTTTGTTCCGAAATACAGTGAAACACCTCTCAACGGACACCTCTCAGATACGGTCACCCAGTTTTTACAGTTAGATAAAAATTCCCAGGCAGAAACTGATTTACAATAATGTGATTCAAATCCCTGTTTACCGATCACTCTTAGATATGGACACAGACAATGTTTTTAATGGTTCGTTTCATTAGACTACAACCCCCCCCCTCCCCTGTATGGACAAAATACTTTTGAACTTCGGCCTTCACTAGAGGTGTTTCTCATGACAGAAAACTAAGGATAAACTGGAAGAGATCTAAAGGGAATTTCCGCCACTGTTAACAAAGAGTGGCAATTGACTCGGATTCGCTGAGTCAAATGGCTAATGCTTAATAAAGATTTTGATTATAAACAAATCATATAGTGACACACGGCGCAAAACTATCGTAATAAAAAATTGTCAGCGCAAAACTATTGCAGTTCAAATTTATTATTACCGTTTGCTCGACTACCACACAGATCCTTTAAGTGTAACGAAAAGTGGTGTAGTCCTAAAAAAAAGTAGCCTAGCGCTCTTCTAAATCAGGGATGGATCCACGGGGGGAATCAGGGAACCCCCTAACCAGTCAATAGCCCATTAATCTGATAGGGGCATAAATTATCATTATGCATGTGTTGCTGAGTTGGCATTGTAAGATCCCCCAAAATGCCCCTCTGGATCCGACACTGCCTACAGCATATAGCTTCGGGGCATATAAGCATAAAATAATAACGTTATACAAACGTATGTGCTCAAGTCAAACTAATCTGAAATGCACCTCTGAAGTGAGCTAATAAAATAAAGAAAGAAAACATTTAAAAAGATAACCAAAAGTTTGCCTTTTCGCCCTTGTCACCTTTGTTTTGTGGACAACGCATTGTGGCTTTTTCTAGACAGTTTACACATTAATTAGTAACGTGAAACACTGTGCTAAAACTGTAATAAACCATTTAAACACGACTACCACAGTTAAAATTATTTAATTAGGTGGATGACGATCGTTTCGGCAGTAAATGACTGCCTTTGTCGAATCCGGTTATAAAGGTGAAGGTAACTATCAACTTCACCGCGCTTGGCGTATAAACACGTGCTTTTTCGGTAGTAAATGACAGCCTTTGTCGAATCCGGTTACATAAGTGAAGGTAAACTATGAACTTCACCGAGCTTGGCGTATAAACAGTGCTTACACGTGTTTATACACCAAGGGCGGTGAAGTTGATAGTTTACCTTCACTTTTGTAACTGGATTCGACAAAGGCAGTCATTCACTGCCGAAACGATCGTCATCCACTTAATTAAATAATTTTAACTGTGGTAGTCGTGTTTAAATAGTTTATTATAGTTTACACAGTTTATGATACGCGTTACAAGACGCTCACTTGAAAAATTATTGTGGTTTCCGAAAATTTTAAATCTAAATACAGGCGCATTTTTCAAAAGATTTAAATGTAATTTAAATTTCATTATCAGATTATCTGGTACAATAAGGCACCTGAGATGCTAAAATGAAGAAAATTATAGTTAATTATATAAAAATATCTTTTCTCTACATAATTGTTTATTTAATTTATTTTACTTTTGCAGGAGCAACATTATTATATACAACATACAGATACTTTTGTTTTCAACTCAATTATCTTTATAAAAGTGAAAAAAATGTAAAGTTTTCTTTTAGGTGCTTTTACGAATTTTAAAAATTCCAACATTTTTTTCCTTCAAATTATTTCTGAATTACAATTTTGTTTTCAGTACTTTAAAGACTTTTGGGAGTGGCTTGTGGCAATGATGACAAAATTCCTTAAACGTCCTGTAAACCTTTTCTACAATTGGGAGGGGAAGGGGTTCCCTCTAAATATATACACCCCCCCATAATTTAAGATTACTGCTAAAATTGTCAGACGTGTTAAGCCAACACCCCCTACATTCAATATAGGTGACGCTGGTTAAGCCTCTCCCTCCATCTCTCTTTAAAAAGAAGTTGTCTGAAGAAATAAAAGCTAGATTTCCCAGGTACTCCAGGGGTGCTTGGAAGGCAGAACAAAGTAAAGAAAGGGGCGGACTCCCCCACCACCCCAGCTGTTTAAAGATAGGACGTTTTAACTACTAGACCTTTATCATTGACTACTAGACCTTTATCATTATGACCGCTAAAGGTTCTCGTTTTTGTATATGGAGCTAGAGACTAGACTTTCGTACTTTTTTGTAAACCCAGACAAAATGAAGAATTTTATTTTATATAAGGTCCAGGAAACTAAGTATGAATAATGAAAATCTTAAAGAATCGATGACGAAAAACTTTGTGCTTCTATTTCCATATGCGTATTTTCCCCACGAGCAAAAATATTAGGGGTTCGAGGAACCCACAACAAAATTATTGAGGGTTCAAAAAGTGTCTCGAACCCATGAAGTCGGCGCCACTGGTTCCAAGCTGTAATTTCCTTTAAATTCCCACGATTCTTAGTTGATTTATTCAAAATTTTAGGGTCATTGCTCTAAAAAATTTTTTTTCTTAACAGAATTGTAGAATCCACATATTTTTTATTTACAGCTTGAATAGAATTTTGTTTGTAAAATGTATGATTTCCTAAAATTTTGTCCTAGTGCCGCTAGGTCTCCAAAAGAAGTACCCTAGCGCCGATAGGCTGCGCCAGGCCTCGGCTACACTCTGAGTAACGACAGAAAATCGGTGTATGTCATCTCGTAACTAAGAATACATTTCACAGGGGAAGGACTGGTGAGTAAAATTCACCAAAGAGCCATTAATAATTTTTTTTTCAAGGTAAATAAATTTTAATACTCACCGTTTGGCTGTAAATTTACTTTTTATATTCAACAAATGCTTGCGTCTGATATTTTAAACTTATCTTATGTCCTGAAAAATAGATAAGTTTCGAAATGAAGCACTTAAATACTTGGAATGTAATATTTCAGGTAATTCACAATAACCCCTTTTGTACGGCCATAAATTTTGTCCCTAATGTTTCGTATTTCACTCGAATCGCATCGTTAAAATAATACACACACCTTTCTTCATAGCCGCCGCCAAGAGCCACTTGGTCATTCAAAAACCGCCAAAAATTGGACCCCATGGCAACAATATTATTCCACTAACCCTATGCAGCTAATGTTTCGTAAATACTGAGTGTTTTAATAAAAGTATAGGCAACACCATAGAAAAGGTACGTTGCATGATAAAGGCGGAAGACCCTTCTGCCGTACAGAATTCAGAGTGTTTGATAAGTACATGCCCTGGAGATCGGCATTCGAGCTATGCCGTTCGTCAATGTCATCCTGTAGCAATACTTCCTACGAAGTTCCGCTTCGAGGGACTCTTGATTGAGTGGCTTTGGAGTTTCGAACAAGCCCACTCACATTAAAATACGGTTTATGGGCCCGAAGTCCCTTTAATATTATTTGAATTTAATTGTTCAAATTTCCGTGTTTTGGCTTCGGATCTGATTTTAATAATTGATTGGCTATGTATCGATACGTGGTCCGAATGCTTGTTAGTGATATGTACGCGAGTAGTAATTTCTGGATTTCAGACATGGATTTGTGCATGTGTTTACGGCAATGGCGAAGCGTGACTTTAGGTGGTAGATAATCTTCAACTGTTCACTCCCAACTACAAATAAAAAAAACCAAACATAATTCGCACACACACATTATAATACATGCACACAATAAAACCCTTCATTAACGGACATCTACGGGATGTAAAAATTTACTGTATTTTGATTATAAATTTACTTCATATAATTCATTTTACATTTTATTTAATATTTATAATTCATATATAAAATGTATATATTATATATATATATATATATATATCATCATCATCATCATCATATTCAACCATTATCTATCCACTGCTGGATGAAGGTCTCTCCAAATGCTTTCCACACAAGTCTATCCTGAGCAATTCGCTTCCACGTCACCCCAACCTGTTTTCTTATTTCATCCACCCATCTAGTTTGAGGACGTTTTCTAGGTCTTCGGTGGTCTCTTGGAATCCAGTTCAGAATTTCTGTTGTCCATCGTTGATCAGTTCTTCTTGCAATATGCCCAGCCCATCGCCATTTCAGCCCTTTTACTTTAACAATGATGTCCTCTACTCTAGTTTGCTCTCTCACCCAAGTGTTTCTTTTTCGATCTCTCCTAGTTATTCCAAGCATGCACCTCTCCATGCTCCTTTGCGTTGTCTGTAACTTTCGTATTGCTCCAACTGTTAGACTCCATGTCTCTGATCCATAAGAGAGGACTGGCAATACACACTGGTTGAAGACCTTTCTTTTTAGACACAAAGGCAATTTCCCCTTCAGGATAAAACTGTTTCTTCCAAATGCACTCCAGCCAAGTTTAATACGTCTGTTGAGTTCTTTCATAATGTTGCCATCCATTGAAATCAGCTGGCCAAGGTAAATATATGAATCAGCAATTTCTAGCTCAATGTTGTCAACTTGTATTTTTGTTTCCTCTACGAAATTATTGAACATGATCTTAGTTTTTTGTAGGTTCATCTTGAGTCCAACTTCTTTACTTCTAGTTGAGAGCTCCTGTACCATGTCTTGGAGTTCTGATGGGTTCGTTGAAAAAATAACAATGTCATCAGCAAACCGCAAATGATTTAAATATTCACCATTTATTTTTATTCCCTTGTTATTCCAATTTATCTGCTGAAAAATCATCTGTAAAGCTGAAGTAAAAAGTTTTGGAGAAATGGTATCTCCCTGCCTCACACCTTTACCAATTTTGATAGTTTTGGTATCTTTATGTAACCGAAATTTTGCACTTGCATTTTTATACACACGTTTCACCATGTCAATGTACACATCCTCAATGTCTGTTGATCTTAAAGAGTTGATGACTGCTGATGTTTTAATAGAGTCAAAGGCCTTCTCATAGTCAATAAATGCCACACACAATGGAAGTTCATATTCATGTGTTCTTTCAATTAATTCTCTTAATACTTGAATATGGTCCACTGTACTGAATCCACTTCGAAATCCAGCTTGTTCTCTTGGTTGAGCTGCATCTAATTTTTTCTGCAGGCGATGTGTTAGCACTTTTGTGAAGATTTTATAAATAGCAGGTAACAAGCTAATTGGTCGGTAATTTTTCAAATCCTCTTTATCACCTTTTTTATGCAAAAGAATTACTGTTGCAGAATCCCATTGGTTTGGTATGTTACCGCTGTTAAGACATTTGGTAAAGAATTTTGCAAGTATGTCTTCTACATATTCTCCAGCTTCTTTTAGGATATCTAATGTAATACCATCATCACCAGGGGCTCTTCCTTTCTTCATACTTTTTATTGCAAATGAAACTTCTTCTTTTAAGATTTTAGGAGCTGTTCCTTCGACTATTTCAATGTCTTCGTTTAATCCACTGTTACTTTCGTATAGATTTTTGTAGAATTCTTCAACTCTTCTAAGTATTTCTTCCCTATTTCTTGTTACGGTGCCATCCTCTCCTTTTAATGCAATGATGTGTTTCTTCCCAACAGATAAACTTCCTTTAACAACCCTAAGGCTCTTGTTATTTTCAATGGCTTTCCTTACTAGCTCACAGTTGAATTTTCTTATGTCTTCTTTCATGCTTTTGCGCAGAGTTTTACAAAGTTCTATGTACTCAATCCTGGAACTGGTATTTTGATTGTCCACCTTCATATCTCTTCGCCTTTTCATGAGCTGTTTCGTCTTCTCAGATAATTTGCTATTGTGCTTTTTACAGGTTACACCACCAATTTCCCCAGCAGTTTCAACTATTGTCTTAACAATGTTTTCATTTGCTTCTGAGATATCACTTTCATCAATAAGTCCTTCCAGTGCAGAAAAGCGATTTTTTAATTCCAACTTGAATGCCTCGGTATTTTCTTTTAATTTCTTTAAATCCACCCTCTTACTTACTTGTTTCCTAATGAGCTTCTGTCGTTCTAATTTAGTATTTAAGTGCATTTTACATCTCACCATTCGATGATCACTTCCAGTATTAAATCTGTTCAGTACACTGCAATCTTCAATAATTGATTTCTTGTTTGCCAGGATATAGTCAATTTCACTAGTTCCCCCATTTGGGTGTTTCCATGTCCATTTTCTTTGCGGTTTCTTCTTAAAAAATGAATTCATGATGCTAAGATTTTCAGCTTCTGCAAATTCGATGAGTTGATCGCCACGTTCATTCCTTTCCCCATATCCGTATTTACCAACCGATGTCTCTCCTTGTTCCTGTTGTCCAATTCTTGCATTGAAATCCCCCATGATGAGCTTGATATGTTGTTTCCCTTTGGTGTGTAACTCTTTGATTTCTTCATAAAATTCTTCAACCTCTTCGTCGGTATGGCTTGATGTTGGTGCATATACCTGTACTATTTGAAGTTGGTATCGCTGGGTTAGTTGAACAACGAGCCTCGCTGCTCGATCTGACGTGCTTTCGACTTCAAGAAGGTAGTCTTTAATTCTTTTGTTGATTAAGAAGCCAACACCACTTGTTCTTCCAGTTTCCGTTCCTCTATAATAAAACAAATGTCCACTTTTAAGTTCCACCAACTCTTCACCTTTTCTTCTAACTTCACTGAGTCCTACAATGTCCCATTTGATCTTGTCAAGTTCTTCTTCCAATTCCTGAAGTTTTGCTTCAGAAGCAAGGGATCGTCCATTAAACGTAGCCAAGGTCAATAACAAACGGCAGCCTGGGCCATTCCAGTGATTCTTAGCACCCCCTGCTTTCATGCCACACTGACCGCTGCCTTGATCAGGAGCACTCCAGCACCTGGAGACTAGGGGCCATGGTTTCTGGTGTGTCAACATAATGGAGGAATTAGCCATAATTTCACCACGCTGGCTAGACGGGTTGGTGAATTAGCCCTCCCCTTCCGCCTTTCTATCCGTGTAGCAAATATTAATTTGCCACATAAATAGAAAGCTCAGCCTGCACCACTTGAAGGCGGGGTAGGACACTAGGTTACTGGCCTGGCCGGTTCCACACATCGTCACATACGTTCAGCGTGTGGGTCTCCTTCCAGTTAGATACAAACCTTTTGCAATAGAACATTAATAGTGTAATATAGAAGACATCACAATAACACAACGTATATTTTTGTAACTGTGGTATGATGTACATACATTTACACCTATTAATAACCTTCATTTACTCGCTTGATTTTCTACATTTTGATTTATATTTATGTTTACATTATCTACTATTTCCTATTTATATAATTTTATCATATTGATTGCTGCTGCTTCATGCGCGCTCTTCATTGATAAACTTGTTTGTATTTTTATTTTATTGTTTACTATTGTTTTTTATTTGTTTTCATTTCTCACCAATCTATTTGCTTGATTTTCTACATTTTCATTTATATTTACATTATCTACCATTTTTCATATATATATATATATATATAAACACACACATACACCTTGCGATCTTGGCAACCTTCCCCACTTTACTGTGACCACAAGAGAGAGGTGGGGTATTGGCAACCCTATCTGCCCGAGGCGGTGGGGTCGTCCCGGAAAGGGGGGATTGATTTCGTGGCAAATCCCCACGTTTTGAGTATCGTAGGAAAACGCAACGTGGCATTATGCATGACACCATGCTGGTATCTCTCTTCTCAGAATGCTCATAACCTTAGATTCGCCACGAGATACCCTGTATCACTGGCGTACGCAGGGGGTGTTGATGGGGGTTGTAACCTCAATGAAAGTTATTATGATAATATAATTAAGATCATGAAATTATTAAGCCTAACAGGCTGCGCGAATACATTAACGACAAGTGAAAAAAGCCCTTTCGCAAATGTAATTCATATTTTCGGAAAGTATTTTATGGAAAATACAAAATTTCAAGTATTTTGTAACGGAAATACATATTTTTAAATATTTTGCCCAGCTCCGGTCCGATATACATGGTCGTACGCAGAACGTTGCTGGTGGGGGTGGGGCGGAAACAATGTCTGCCCACCCAGTGGCGTAGCTAGATATTTTGCCACCCAGGGGCGAGTGATTGTCAATGCCGCCCCCCCCAATATGGTAACAAAACAAATTTTGTTTTTTAAAGGCTAATTGCCGCCCCCAAATTGTGGCGCCCGGGGCGACCGCCCCCTTGCCCCCTTAGCTACGCTACTGTGCCCAGCCCCATCCGTGAATCCATTGCATTGCTTTTACACCTATAATAAATTACTATGAGTTGAAAACGAGAAAGAATGCCACCAACCAGCATTACATTTTTATATGTAACATGCATGCATACATACACACACATACATAGGCGTAGAGTTGTATGGGCCCGAGCCCGTCCCCCAATATTCTGAAATAAATTGCGATTTTACATATACTGTAATGTATAAACATACATAAAATGTGCTTCCTCCCCCAATAATTTTGAAAACTCTATATTGATGCATACATAGGTATGCTCACTTGCCTATTGCATTTTGTTAGGCCTAACCTGGCACTATAATCACGATCGCACTATCATTTCACACGAATCCGATCTTTCAGCGGCCCTTTTTTCCGCGGCGCTTTTTTCCGTCGGCCCTTTTTTCCGCGGCGCATTTTTCCGTCGGCGCTTTTTTCCGCGGCGCATTTTTCCGTCGGTGCTTTTTTCCAGGCCCTTTTTTTCGTGGCGCTTTTTTCCGCGGCCCTTTTTTCCGTGGCGCTTTTTTCCGCGGCGCATTTTCATGATCTGTGATGGACAATAGGAGTGCAGCAATCCAAAAGATGGGCTAGGTCTTTGGCAATCATAAAAGCGATGTCTTTTTCCAGAGGTAGTATATATAACATTGGCAGCACATTTATTGACAATGGATTCAAAATGTTGGGAAATGTAAGAGAATTATGTCTCCATCCTCTGCCGTGGTAATTTGAAAATGAAGATCGCATGATTACCATCTCTTGGAAATAAAAATGGTAAAAAAGTAGCAAAATATATTTTGTAGTTCGACAGATGTAATTTTTTTTTGAAGAAATTATCTCAGGTTATTCGTCGCAACTGGTAAACAATTTCGTAAAAGCAGAGATAGTTGCTCATAAATACTGTCATGAGTAGTGGCAGTACTAACAGAAACGTGCTTTCAACGCACTTACACAATCAAATCTAAGCATATAAATAAAAGAGACACACAGTGGCAAGGCAATGATAGAAACTATTTTAATTATATATGGCAAATTCTTATATTAAAGAAATATCTGTTGCAGTTTTCATTTTTATTAAACTAAATATGACGAGTTTCTATGTAATGTGGCATTGCTCAGTATAATTTGTAAAATTATGCAACTATGAATCAAAAACTAATTGGCACAAATTCTTATTGTCTTAAAAATTAAGCAAGTAATTTTAAAAATAGGTTTTCGAAATTGAACTATTTTAGTGAAATTTATTTATATATTAAAACACGTATTTTTTTACTATTTCTTCTCTTTAATTGAAACCAATGCGAAGTTGTTTCTTTTCCAGTGAAGACGAAACATTCCTAAAATTATAATGTCATAGCTCGCGGTGCATCTGTGAGATACACTGATGTTACAATTCAGGATTAGTTGCGTGCTTTTCGCGAAAATTAGCCAATTAAACACAATCTCACTTTCTAAACGAAACTGGTTTTTATGAAAAAATATAACAAAAAAAATCCAAATTATTTATTACTATTATTCAAAAAGAAGTTTTTTTAAAAGTGTATAAATTTTAATCGCAAACGACATATAAATGTTATAGTAAATAATGTAGTGTTTAAGACACGTGATATTTGACAATAAAAATAATGATTTGATATTAAGCAGGTACTAATTAAAAAGAAATTTTGAGAAAAAGTAAACTAATTTTAATGAAGGATGTAAAACTGTTTAAATTAATATTGTATATGGGAAATAAATATTTGCATGACATTTTTGTTTAGAATCTCTTTGCAAATACAAACATTGTATTTTGAGAGCAAAATGTCCCCAAAAGCATATATAGTAGGAGGAAGGTAATGCCTATAATGAAATATTGAACGAATAAATTATATTTCCATTATCCGGTTATTTCTGTGATCGAACGTAAATTTATTACGTATTATAAGTCAAATGTTATAAAATATTGTATATACGAGCTCACCACCTGGTTTGTCTATAGGATAAATAGAATATTTTAATTTTTTGATTAAATGTAATCTAATCTAAATATAGGAAAAAGCATATTAAGCTGAGAATATAGGAAAAAGCATATTAAGCTGAGAATATAGGAAAAAGCATATTAAGCTGAGAATAAGAATGGTAAATAGAAACGACATGGTTTGAATGCTGGCGAATTATTCCGAATATAGAATGGGCTTTATGGCGTATTTCTTTCTGTTACTAATATGCTGTGCAGAATGCTACTGAGATTCGTGTGCTGCTTTTACTGCAGCACTTGTAATAAGACATTAATTTTGAGTATTAGTTGCTGACTCAGAAAAGAAAAATGGGAAGAAAGGGAGGTTGGATTAATTTTAATTAAATTTTTTGCATTGCCATATGAAGGTCAACAATAAACATTATTATTTAGTCTATTGCACGGAAAACACCTATTTCGTTGGTGAGTTTTATTAATGTAATAGGTATGTATGAATTTGATTAAATTATGTATAAAAGGGGATGATTGTGATGATTTTCTTACTAAGATTATCACTAATGTGATTGGCTATCATATAGATTGTATTTATTGGGTGAATATGCTTCTGTACCAAATTAAATTGTGCTCTTAAATATGATTTTCGTTTAGTCGCTGCAATTGAAAAACGTAAATAACAAACTACACTTTCACTCTCTTTAATTTACGTAAATGAAGAAGTTGATATGTAATAATTTATTAATTCATAATGATCTAATCCTTCAAGGAGCTTTGAAAATTTTATTTTATTAATTCTACTAAAACAGTGGGAAAGGTTTAAGTGAATGATAGTTAGCGTGAATTATATAAAGTAAGGTTACATAAATGGGTTGAGGCACATTCACCAATGATTTCAATTTAGTGTGATTAGGGCAAATTCCACAAATTGAAATTTTACGGGCGGACACGGAACACTATGCTTTGAATGTCGATATAATTTGAACCTTGTACAAATTATTACCATTCGATTATGTAAGTAACGGGGTAAGTAAGCATAATTTATTTGTCGCGATTCAGGTTTCGAACAGATCATTAATTTCATCCGCGATAAGCTAACTCGAGTGGGGTGTATTTTACATCTATTGGAACCAAATTGAAATATGACATCGAAATTATTTGTGTTTATTAATATTATACATGTATATATATGAAAAACAGTGCTAGTGGATTTCGAGAAAATGAAAGGTAAATGTAATTCTAATTTTTTTTGTTTGCTGATGGTTTTTATAAAACAATGGGCAACTTGTTAACAAGAGGAGAGGTGAAATAAGGCCTGTTTAATTATTTCTATTTAAATATAGAAAGAGGAAACTATTTTGCAACAGGACGAGTTGGAGTTTAATATGCAAGCTTTTCTTTCACTTTCGATAATTCTAAAGAAAAAAAAAACAGAATCAAAGAACAAACTGAAGATAAAGTTAAGGTAAACATAAAGGTCTGTGTAATTGTTCACGAAGTGTAAATTAGAAACAAATGTACGTACTGTTTTCACCAGCTTTAACTAACAAATGAAAAATAACTAGAATATGTTCCGTGTTTTCCAAAACTGGTGTTCAGTCATTGACGATTATTATAATATTGAAGTTTACAAGAGAGTTGTAGCATTGAAATTTTTGAGTATTGAAATATTGAAGCATTGAAATCTATATGAGTATTGAAATATTGAAGCATTGAAATCTATATGAGTATTGAAGTCTAGAAGTATATGAATATTGAAGCTTGTAAGTGTATGAATATTGAAGCTTGTAAGTGTATGAATATTGAAGCTTGTAAGTATATGAATATTGGTCTATAGGTATATGAGTACTTAAATCTACAGGTATGAGTATTGAAACCTATAAATATATGAATATTGAAACCTATAAATATATGAATATTGAAGTCTGTACGCATATAAGCATTGAATTCTATAAATATATGAATGTTGAAGTCTATACGCATATGAGTATTGAAGTGTGTAAGTATATGGATATTGAAGTCTATAAGTATTGCAGTCTATGAGTATTGAAGTTTGAATACAGAAGTATTGAAATTTATGACTATTGAAGTTTATGGGTGCAGAAATATTGAGGTTTATGGGTGCAGAAATATTGAAGTTTATGGGTGCAGAAATATTGAAGTTTATGGATACTGAAGTAGCCTACAAGTATAAGGGTGTCTGATATTATTACCCTTCACAGGGATAACACAATTGCCAAATAATGGTCAACACAGAAAAGCCTCCGGGGCGAGATTTTTGTGAGTTTTTCGTGGGGGAATTTATTATACAATAATTTTTGCCACCCACGTTTATGTAGCTCAAACTAGAGCTTTTTATTTATAGTTGGAGAAAAAGAGGCGCCGTCCTCATCCTGGATTCGAACCAGGGTCCCCGCGTTTAGCCAAAAAAAAAAGCTCTAGTTTGAGCTACTTAAACGTGGGTGGCAAAAATTATTGTATAAGTATAAGGGTATTGAGATTTATAGGTATTGCACTTTATGGGTATTGAAGTTTGTGGATACTGAAGTATTGAAATCTTTTAATATCCCCCTATTATTTATCTTCTTACATACTTATTATACATATAATTCTAATGACTAATATCCAATGAAACATGATGATAGCAGAGGGTTAATTTTCATTCTTTTCAGTTAGGCATTCATTCTTGAATATATAAAGCGGACAAAAATAAATACACGTTAAGTCAACGATCATGAAATGATACGAATATATTTAGTTTATACATCGCCTTTGCAAAATTAAAGTGAAAAAATACGTTTTTCTTCTTTTTTTTTTTTTTTTTTTGAAAAATTATAAAATGAAATCGGTATTTAGTAGGATTTGTAACTACATTATGCTATTTTGTACGTATTCTTGTGTATTCATATTCACTAATATTAGAAATAAATTTTAACTAAAATCACTTTTAGACTTAAGTATATTATTTTGGTATTGAAAATCAATATGAACTGTTTATTTATGTTGCAACATTCTTCTTATTTCGATAATACGAAAAGGTAAATAACAATTTTCAGAGGAAGAACTATATTTTGCTTATTAAAAAAATAAAGGAATGTTTAACTAATTTTGTGTTTCCTCTAACATTACCCGGGAATAAAACTGTATATTAATCTATAAACATTTTTGTTGAGAGTTTTGATGTAAAAATCAAAATGACTATATAATAAAATACTATTTGATTTGTATCTTTCAGTTTAAGCCTAAACGTCAAGATAATTTTCGGATAGACTTTTCATAATCACATATAAATTAATGTTTTAACACGATATTCAAAAGACATAGGGATAAGTGCTTAATTGGTAATATTAATAAATGGACTTTTAATAAATAAAACCAAATGTTTAACAATATTGGACTAAAGCAGTGATAACTGATGAAACAGTTTTTAAAATGTATTAATATTGCATTTTTTTTTAAATTTCAAGGCTGGCTAGACGTGGAATTAAATATATATCATTGGCTGCTCCACTGCAAACACGACATTGAAAGAGGGTGTTTATTAACTAACTCAGTTATCGTTATTGATTTAGTGTGTTATGCAGGTAAAAAAATGTTGCCAAGGTGAATTAGAGATTTGCTTTCAGAAGTTCCACATTCAGTAGTTTGAAGGAAATGTTAAAACAAATGTGAATATATTATCATCTTCAAAAAATTTAAGCTCTGCTGTCACAAAATTATAAAGGTTAGGCTGAAATAATACAACATATTTGAGGTTTTTTGTATAGCTATATCTGCTAGAAATATAATCAGAAAATTTGGTGAAATTTAGTTTAATTTTAGAAGGGAACTTCAAGGAGATAGTTTTGCTTCCAGTTGACTTAAAATAAATGATTCGAGATAAATAATATATGTCTTCTTACATCGCTAGAAGGTAAAATTTATATGCTTTTTCATTTGAAAAATTTGAGTGGCTTGAAATATAAAGTCTTTGTAAAGTGTGCATCAATTTTTGTCGATTTAATAGAAATATAAGGAAGGAAATCTTGAAATAAAGCTTTCAAGATGGGGGTTCTAAAAAGATATCTACAAGAGGGTTTTACATTATTACCCAGAAATTATAGCAAATGCCAAATTTATTTCTGTATACTTAATATTTCGTCCATATCTGAATCAAAGCGTGTGTAATTTAAAGCTTTCTCTTAAATATTAATAAAAAAATCATATTTCGCTCCATTTGTTTATGAATTATTTCTTCCGCTCGTACATTTGGTAATACCGTTATGAGCATCATATGAAAATATGGAGCTCTAGTTGTTATTAGTAGATTATTACTTATTTAATTATTAATTAGTTATTAAATTGAAAACTTGGAAGCCTATGTAATAGTTAGCCCTATTACTAACTGCACGCACAGTTTTTATTATAGTAAAATATGGTTGGTTTTTAACTTAGAATAAAGATGTGGAATTTAGAGCAAGAGTTATTTAAATAGTGTTCGAATAATGCTCTGTTTACAATTGAAGAAATATCTGCAAAATAAAATACGCATTGTTTAGTTTTTATATTTTTTTACTTTATTACGGTCCTGTTATTTCGGGGATTATTTATATTGACATGAATTTGATAAAATACATTTTATATTGACTGACAGAGATCTAAAAAGTGTTCCGTTGGAATTATATTAAATTAGAACAGCTATGAAATTTTTTTTTTTTAATTAATGATTTTGCACAAAATATTGAGGTAAATTACACACTTGTTCGCCCTATGACTGAAAGAAATTAAATTAGGTGTGGAATTTTTAACTTTGATAACCACAGTGGAAAACTAAAAGAAAATCTAAATTTGAGGAAGATCGATCATTAAATTAAATTTAGAATGGAAGTTCATGTTGATTTGATTTTTGAATTTCCCAAAATATTCTTTTTACAATTGACTTCTACTTTTTTTAGATACATTCGTTCACTTATATTGTTTTGAAATAATATCATTATTTATCAATTCATAATATTCTTTCAAAAGATATGCTATTAAATTCTGGTATCCTTTTTCAAATTTATCCTATGATATTTTACTAAATTTTTTAGCCTATTATCTGTTACCAACATATATCGGATGCTTTGTATTAAATGGAGATAATTTAGATAATTGGATAATTCAGGTAATTGGATAATTTAGATAATTTAATAATTGGAGATAATTTAATATACCTTAATAAATCATTTATTTTAGTTGATTTAACTATTATAAAATTGGAACTAACTAAATTTTGATATGTGCTAAATTTAACGCGGTAACTATCTTTTAATAGATTATTTTTAATTCATTGTCAGAAAAGTGAACGTGAAGGTTTCTTCTGCAGACAAAACGTATTTGATTTAATGCATCATTATTATTAATATGCTTTACGATTCTAATTTAGTACAAATTATTCTATATGATGATTGTGTAATGTAAAATTATTATACTCTTATGATGATGATAATAAGTCCCAACAGATACATACATCAATTACAATTAATAGAAAATTTTAGAGATCATAAAAATACATTTCAGGAGAAATTTTTGAAATTGAATTCTTTTAAACTTTCATGAAAATAAAGAAATGAAGTTTCTATAAATGGTTAAGATGCTTTTTCTAATTTACTTATTAAAATTGGAGAGTTGAAATTAATAATGTGCCAAATAGTTAGAGATAAAGTGCAGAATTTTACCTTGGCAGACGTAAGTGTCATCAGCGGAAACTATTTTTCTAGAATATTAACATTTGAAATGCAAGCTTTGGCAAAGGTATCTTCATATATCGATGTTTGATACCATTTCTCTGTTCGGTATGGATGTGACAGGCGTCTTCTTATTTCTCTTGATTTAAAATTGCTAATTTAAAATTTGAAAAAAAAAATTTTTTTTTGGTGACTTGCCGGACATTTTTTTTTTCTCATTATTTGAACGATGTTTTTTTTCCAGATGATTGAAACGAATTTCTAGTCTTTTTTTTTTTTCAGCTGATTGGGCTAGAATAAAAAAATCATATCAATATATGTAAAACTTGTTTTATATCTTAAAATTTTTTATCGAAACTGAGCATTGTATATCTGATGTACAAATTAGTCCCAAACGTAAATTAATTGTATATGTAAACATGGTATATATTATTTCCTAGCCGTGTTCATATATGGGGAAAAGACTCAGATGAGACCGATGTGGCTACTTTTCAAGCAACCTTATTGTTAACAACAAATTCAGTTTAGGCCTAAATTCAGACCTAAATTGTGTCTAAATTTTAAGTTTTGCATTTTAATTTAATTATTTCTCATAATTAAATTTCAGAACTAATTTTATAATAACCAGTCCTGTTTTATCACGTGTTGACTCCTTGTGTTCTCGGGTGTAGAGAATACTGTTTACTAAATTCAAAGAACTTAACTCACTTTCTATATTTGAATAACGTTTACATAATTATTTAAATAGTCTACATAACTTTCCTTTTCTTTTTTTCTGCATAGATAGTCGTATGCGACTATTTATGCATTCATTGGTAGTTTAATAAGTTTAATATTCACAGGTAGATAATATACGTAGATTAGGCATTGTCATATGCTAATGTCCTTTTCCCATTTCTGTCCAGGGAAAAGGTTAATAGTTGACATTGATATTTTGTAGTATATTTTACTACATTTTGCCTAAAGTAAAGCTTATTATAGTTTAATAATAAAACAATAATTTGGTTTTCAATTGCTTTCAATACATTTATATATTTGTTTATTAAATATTAAACAATTTTAATTATTTTAATAGCGAGGAAACAATTATAGCTCTATTTAATGAAGTGGGGAACTTTGTATCTCAGTCAGAATATAAATTCACAAATTCAAGCACACAGAGATTTCCATTCGTAATTTTTACATTTCCTTTCTACACGAGAATATGAAAGCTTTTTAGAAATGCCCAGCTTCTTAATATCATGCAAAATTTCGATGCTCGTTTATTTTGATAGAGCAATTAGTTTTTTTTACGTTGAAAAAATGCGAATTTGGTTAACAATAATATTTCTGTATAGCAGATCTGTAGCCAAGATGAAGGGGCAACTGGGTCAAAGCAAAGGGGATATGGGGCAGAGGGCATTGTTCTATAGATATAAATAACTCGATGGGCAAGTGGGGCCCGCACCTGTGCTGGCCCCAGCTTAGTTATAGGCCTGCTGTACAAAGTGGTAACACAATTTCTGAATAGTTTCTTTACAGATTTGAAAGTGAAGCATTTGTACAGATTTCGCAGAGCCATAAAAAAAGGGAATGTAAAAAACTTGTATTTGAAAATTACATGTTTAAATACCATTAATATATGGAATATGTGCTAATCACAGCACCTATAGAGGTTATTGATTTACGATATATTTTAGGAGATTACATAGAAGGAAAAGTGTAAAATTATAAATAGTATATAACTTACTCGTTCTCATTTCTCACGCCTTGATCTAAAACAATTTGAATTTCTTTAATCTGTATTGAGCAGGAAGTTCACTTCCCTCCATTTTAAATATAGATAAGATAACTTCGCTTTGAAGATGAGTTTTTTTTTTCTTTTAATGAGATTTTTTACTTCAGTTTTCCCATAACTTTTTGTGTTTCCTTATAACTTTTATTCTTGATGGCTATGCTTCTTAATTTCCTTGGGATGTATACGACTTTTTATTCTTTTGGGATGAGTATGATTTCTGGTTCTCTCTTGAGATAATTGTGATGTCCGGTTCTCTCTTGAGATAATTGTGATGTTCGGTTCTCTCTTGAGGTAATTTGGGTATCTTCTTCCCTCGAATGCTTACGATTTATGAACCACTTGAATTATTATGCGTTTTGAATCTAGTTTCTGAATTATTATGTAACACAATTCTCTTGAATTATCATGTAATACAATTCTTTTGAATTATTATGTAATATCGTTCTCTTGAATTATTATGCGTTTTGAATCTCTTGAATTACTATGCAAAATGATTCTCTTGAATAATTATGCTTTATGAAGTTCTTGAGTGAGTTTGTTTTATGAAGTTCTTGAATGAGTTTATTTTATGAAATTCTGGACTGATAATAATACTTCATGGATATCTCGAGTTTTTGAATTCCTTGAATGAATTTTTAAATCTCTTGAGTGAGTTTTGGGATCTCTTGAATGAGTTTATGAATCTTTTGAACGAATAGGCTTTATGAATCTCTTGAATGATTAGGAATTGCGAATTTCTTGAATGCATAGGATTTGTGACTATTTTGAATGATTAGGCTAGGCCATACGTATCTCCTGGATATGCTTTTTTTAAAACTCTTGAATATGCATGCCATTTGATTTTCTGAAATACGTTTCATGAAACTTTTGAATATGCTTTTTGAAATTCTTGAATATGTTGTTCAGATCTTCGGACTAATTGCCCTGTATGGATCTCCTAAATGGTTGTGCTTTACGAAGTACTTGAATTCGTTTATCTCTCGAACGTTTGTTTTATAAATTTCCCGAATATGCTTTTTTGAAGCTTTTAAATATGCTTTCCTGAATCGCTTGAATATGCCTTTTTGAATCTCTTGAATATGTTGTCCCTTTGAATCTCTTGAGTGTTCTCTCGAAAATGCTTTTCGAGTCTCTTGAAAATGTTTTCTGAATAACTTTAAAATGCCTTTCGAGTCTCTTGAAAATGCTTTTTTGAATTTCATGAATATGCTTTTTTTTTAATCTCTTCAATATACTTTTTTGAATCTCTTGAATATACTTTTTGAATTTCATGAATAT
>QLNU02015270.1:114667465-114683048 GCA_006491805.2 Dysdera silvatica | reverse complement strand
TATAATCTGGGCTCTAGTCATAACTTTAGTTTCACCGTGTATTATGTGCGTCCATATGAGTACTTCTGGGGGTGGGGGATTGAGAAAAATTATTACTTTCTTCTCAAGGCTTTCAAAAATTTTAGTGAATGTACAAGATACTAAAATGCTACAAAAATAATTGATACTGTTTGACAATTAGTAATGAGCTAAAAAGTATCTTACTTTAAAATCTACTTGTAAAACCTTTGAAACTAAATGCATAGCAGAATCGGGCAAATAAAATTTTTAAACGCCTAGGGTGGGGCTCGAGCCCTTCTCTGCCCCCATATGGGCGCCCATGCCATGCCATGTATAATTAAGTAAATGAAATTAGAATTAAATGAAATAAAATCGTAATGGCGGAAATCCTGTTCTCAACAACGCCATTTTTCTTATAAAAAACTGAGGAGAGGAACGACTTCGATATAATCTCTAGGCACGCGCCTTAATACTTATCCTGTGTGTGTGTGTCCACACACACACACACACACACACACACACATACTTGAGCGCTAGAATGCTGAAACGTAATTAAACGTTATTGGTTCGTTGTCTAAATAACATTGCCGCGAGAAAATGGAAGCTTCTGGATAAATCTTCGAGGACGTTTAGGTCCTGTTCCGACTGTATTAATTTTTATAAAAATCCCTTTGAACTATTATTAATATCATTATTTTAAAGAGATAATCCTTATTGTAGAATAAATAAAACTTAGAAATAAAAAAAAAGGGGGAAAGAGAGTATTTGTCTATTATGGGGTGAATAATCAATGGGATTATTGGTGAATTATTATGATTAATGATTATTATTGAAGTATTTATCAGTGAGTAGTTATCGCTTGGATATACATACCAGGACGTAAAGAGTTTAATCGAATTGTAAGTACTGTTTATTCTATTTTTGTAGAATTTATGAAAAATAATAATTATATAGATGAATGATGGTAAAAAATTTATGTTTGGAAGCCCGATATAATATCTCAAGTGATATTAAAAAGTTATAAATGATAAAAGAAGTTCGCAAGAACATTTATAAAGAATATTAATATATGTTATTAAAACATGAGAAATAATAAGAACGTAAGAAACTTATAAATAAATAATCAGAAGTGTTGATAAATAAATAGCCAGAAGTGCTATTGAATAATAGTTCGAAGTGTATAAAGAGAGTGGAACTTTTCCTAATGTAGATATTATTTCGAAAATATTTTTAACAATGCCAATATCAAATGAATCAAGTGAAAGATCTTTGTCAGTTTTAAAATACGTTAAAAACCATTTAAGGAGTACGATAGGAGAAGACAGATTGAACAACATGGCCATATTATACCTAGAACAAAAAATTTTGGACGAAATAGATACTACAAAAACAATTGATGAATCTGCTAAAGAGAAACCAAGACACAAATTTATATACAAAACATTTTTTAAGCACTAAGGTAATTTATTACTATTAAATTTTTTGAATAAATATCTGATTTTTCTTGAAACGTTGAGTTTATTATTAGTTACATATTGCCGGTTTAAGCAACGCACTAAGAACCTAATACTGGAATCTTTCCGAAAAAATCCTCAGTTCCTTACACAATTTTTTTTGTTTTGTTTTGGGGTTTGGGTCTCAGGGCCTCGAAATTTTTACCGCCAGGGGCCCCCAATAGGCTTAATCCGCCTCTGAAAGAAATAATTCTCAAACGACTCTTGCTTCATCCGGCTTGTTTGAATATTTACTATTCGTGGTAGGGACTTACAACTCGTCTTCAGTATCATAAAAAAACAGCGTGAATCTGATTTCCTGAAAGTTCGTAGTCCTGAACGAAAATAAGCTTTGAAGTGACCTGTATTCCGCAAGCTTCTTAATGGCGAAATTTTACTTGACCACCTGAGGTTCGTAGCAGACGTTTGGAATACATTTATGTAGGAGTAATAAACACAGTTGTACTATTTACGAACATGTTAAAATCTCTGGAAAGTTGACTAAAAATTCGCTAGCTGTTGTCTAAGAAATTCAAGCTTCACGAAACAAATGGTTGAATATACTTTGCATTTGCTACCGAATAACGTAATTCTTTCTGGTTCAAAATGGTCATAACTAGCTTTAGGATGAACTGAAATATAAAGCTTAAAATTTTACAGGGGGATAAAAAAAATATTTGCGATTATACAGTGCAACTTGGATAATTCAAACCCGTTTAATTCAAACTTTTCCCACAGTCCGATGAATCTAAAATCAATTATATAAAATTTTTCTAATCCGAATTCTTGGATAATTCGAACTAGAGTTTATAGTCCCGTCAGATTCAAATTAATAGAGTTCGACTCCAACAAAAAGACTAAAATAATGTGTAGAATACTCAAAGATTTATCCCGGGTTGTCTACGGGTCATTCCACGTCAAACCACCCAAAATTTTGATGATTCACAACCCGACCCTTTTAGATTTCCCTGAAACTTTGTCAAATTGATGTCCCAGTAGATACTTGAAAATTTCGCAAGTTTTAACTTTATTCGTCAAAGAGGTCACATATGGCCAATGGTCAAAAGTCACTGAAATGGGCCTGTTTTGGATTATCATGCTTTACAAAATTGACAATTTTTTTCGTTTTTAATCTACAAAGATAAAGGAGGTCACATTTGAATGAATTTTTAAAGTTCTTTCTTAATATGTAATAAAACTAAGTATTATAAGCAGAATTGTTTTAAATAAGATGAAAAGTTTGACGAATTTTTCAAAATGGGGTCACTTTATTTTTTTCAAGAAATTATATATTATATAGCATGATATTCTACACCTTTTCGCAAAATTTCGTGATGGGACAAGAGACATTAAAAAGGGGTTCAAGAGACATTCAAAAAATTCGACTCACAGGTAAGACTTTATTGTTATACATTATGACCTCTCACATTCCATACTTGTCCATTATTGCATGTTGCCGCTTTTTTCTGTTTTTGTATTACTTCGCCTTTCATTCAATAATATACCAATCTCTGTTTAGCTGAAAATTTGGGGAATTACAATATTTATAATTTTGTAATTATACAGAAATAGGAGAAACAAATTACTAGCAATAAAATAACTACACGTGCATTTTATCAACCTTAGGGGAGCTAGTAAAGTACCAGTGCTCTCTATCATATTGTTTCTGCAAATTTTCAGTTGAACAAGGATTGGTATATTATTTAATGAAAGACATAGCAATTAAAAAAAAAACAGAAAAAAGCAGCAACATGTAATAATAGACAAGTCTGTAATATGAGAGGTCACAATGCATAAGAATAAGTCTTACTTTTGAGTCGAATTTTTTAAATATCTCTTGAACACATAGTGGTCCTGTTAAGGCAAAATAATTATCCAAATTCTTGGAATAAATAATTAATAAAAAAATTATTATAGAACATAAAAATACTCATTCTAAAACTTATTCATCATTATACTCAAAATGCATCTCTCTCCCCACACCAAACCAAAAGAAAAATTGTATAATATACGAGACCAGATACTGTCCTTTCTTTAATTGTGTTTCAGCTTCCCACCTGTGATGTGACTATTTGCGTATCAGAAAATTAATCAGTGGACTTCTGCCATATATTTTGTCATGGACGATAGGCAACAACAGGACTTGCATCAAAAGTAAACGCGAATTAGACTATCATCAATAAATAAATTAATTAAATAAACTATTCATGCCAAGTGAACAATAGAACTGTTCTAAGAAGACTCTACCGTGGAATATCTACCACAATTATCAATGTGCAACAGTATTAGTTTTAATCGAAATTAATATTTAATTAAATTAATTAATTCTATATGCAAAATGTTCATATTCTTTTTAACATAATCGGTCTTCTTATGTATTATTTTATTTCGTCATATATTTTGCAATCATTGTTGATTCATATTGTACTTATAAATTAATTTCAATTTCAGAAATAAATATTTAAAATTTGGATATATATTAATTGAAAGTATTGATGTGTTGTATATACGTATTATATTATTGTTTCCGAAAATCCCAATGTATTGACTTAAAGCCTAAAAAGTGTAACGTTCTTGATTTCATGTATGAGTCACCGTCGTTTAACCGCGTTAAAACAGTCATGTAACTTTTGCCCTTTTACATTTTCTTCCCAACGATTTCCGAAGTGCAGCTGGGCCATATGGCCATTAAAATGACTAGACCTTAGACACTCGAATGCACCTTCCACTGCGCATGCCCACGGACTTTACTTTTGGTGCTTCTGGACGTTTCCTTAAGGGGTGGTATAAGGATTGGGGAAATGTTATAATTCGATCAAATCAAAACTCGAAATGCACCGACCAAGCCGCGCCCATAACGTGATTATTTATATATATATATTACCCGATATAGAAGCAGATGGTAGAAAAATAATCTGAACTCCAGCTATACACTCAAAACCCCATTAACTTCTCTTGAATATAAACATATGTAAAAGAACATATATATTAAAATCCATGTACAAGATACTTCTGTTAGGAGTTTTTCTAAATATAATAGACAAAGTGTGGTTATATTCATATATATATATTATTGGGAATTCTTTTGTCTGTAAAAAAAAAAAGTCTAAAACAAACTTTATTTTAACGTTGCATCCACATTACGTTCAGATAAATTAGAATAGAAAAGGTCGGCAGTTTATTGTTTTACTTTTACGATTCAAGAATATCAAAATTGAGAACGCAGCACGTAGAATCGTGTAAAAGAGATTGATATAATAGCAGAGAAACTCGTTCAATATTCACGTTAATTTATATGATTATCATAGTCCTAAGACATATATTCACTGGAATCCGTTTACGATTTCAGTTACATTGTAACACACATTATTATCAAGTTCGCATTGGCAGGATAACAAAATATGGTTATATTTTCCCCGGCCTTAGACTAAAAGCGCCACTGATCATTTGCACTTACTACTGCATCCTTTAACAAGATGTTTAACATTGGGATTCATAGCAGGAGGAAGATGTCAAAACTAATTTATGATTATACTCGCAATGAATTTGTGGAAGTGCAACGTTTCCTAAATTCTTATACCACCCCCTATGGAATCATTTAGAAGCATCAAAAATGAAGTCCGTGGGCATGCGCAGTGTTCAAGTTTCTAAGGTCTAGTTTAAAATGTTCCAAACTTTTAAGTCAAGCATCCCGCCCCCTGGTCTTCTGCTAAACAGGCCCCTCCAAGATTGCGCGGTTTTCACTTCTTTAATGAGACTGGCATAGTGAGAACGCCGAACCTTACTTCACCTTTGACCTCTCAAGCCATAAAATTGCCCTTCTCCCAGTCCACCAGTGACGACAAACAACCAGACAAAACCCACATTATCTCTGCCAGTCGACTTCAGTTGTATGTAATTACCCGAAACTTCTACGGACACAGATGCAAATGTAAGTTCCATAAACTTCTGTCACATAAATAGTGATCTGTAGCGCCCCCTCACTGGACCTTGCGTACACGTGGAAATAACTTCTCTCACGATTAGAAAACATCGCCAAGGAAGACCTACATTCCAGCTTCCTGGCGACAAAGCCTCTCTTTACGCCAAAATTAAATGGTTTGACGAGCTAATGGACAGTACTTGAAAATAAAATAACGATATTTTTATAAATAAATTTAGTTTATTTGACGACGATTTTTTAAATACTGTGGGATGGGGGGGGGCAAGGGCGGATGCAGAACAAAATTTCAGGGAGGGCGCAAAGCTTGAAAATTTCACTTGTAAGTTTAGTTTTATTTTTTACTTGAAAATAATCATTTTTAATGTAAATTTATTATTCTTAGGGGGGGCGCACTCCTTTTGCCTAGACCCGGCCTTGTTTTTTTACACGATTTTTCAGAATTTCAGATTAAGAAAAAAAAGGGTGGAGGGTGCCTTCTCGAGGAAAGCTGATCAACAGAAACTTATGGTAAATGAATTGCAATTAAAAAATAAATCCACCGTCTCCTGTGCCCCTACAAATTTTGCGCCCATTTATAAATACGGCACTGGCATTAATACTACTAGATGTAGTAAAAACTATAACTGGATGTAGTAAAAACTATAACTAGATGTAGTAAAAACTATAACTAGTTGTAGTAAAAACTATAACTAAATGTAGCAAAAACTATAACTAGATGTAGTAAAAACTGTAACTAGATGTAGTAAAAACTATACATCGCATTAATACCACTAGATGGCAGCATTATCGTTCATAAGCGCTTTTAAAACTGCTTGTCAGATTAAAATTATTTCGCGCTTATGAGGCTTAAAATACTAAAATAATCAGTATCTGGGAAAAGCCATGGTATTTTGGGACATGTTTAAAATTTGTAAAAGCATGATGTTTTATACATCATATTAAAACTAATAAATTATATCATTTTAATCTTTCAAGTCTTTTCAAAATAATGCGTTGTATTATTTAATTAACTGTACCGAAATTGAAAAAAACATTGAAAACTCCGTTACGGAAGGACATCATTTCATGTTTTTTCTGTCCTTCCGTAACGACACGCATTTTTCAAAGTGCATTTTTTTATACCGCAGGAAAATTTTCATACCATTTCAGTTAAAAGTAGTATTAGGCCCTTTTCTTAAAATGACTTACGAAAAACATTGCAGTTTAATATTTTGAAATTGTAGAAAACATTGACCATGAATGTCGTTCTTTCGTAACATTTTAAATACCATGGCTTTACCCATTTCGATGTTCAATTTGACGAACTCACGAATGTATTGCCAGTCCTCTCTTATGGATTGGAGTCTAACGCAATCAGGTGCAGGACTTCAGACACATCATTGAAGTACCAGGGCCACCCGATTTCTGCTTCAATTTAACTAACAGGTCTTCAACCGCTTAATCAGGACGAACAGTTGGAGCAATACGAAAGTTACAGACAACGCAAAGGAGCATGGAGAGGTGCATGCTTGGAATAACTAGGAGAGATCGAAAAAGAAACACTTGGGTGAGAGAGCAAACTAGAGTAGAGGACATCATTGTTAAAGTAAAAGGACTGAAATGGCGATGGGCTGGGCATATTGCAAGAAGAACTGATCAACGATGGACAACAGAAATTCTGAACTGGATTCCAAGAGACCACCGAAGACCTAGAAAACGTCCTCAAACTAGATGGGTGGATGAAATAAGAAAAGAGGTTGGGGTGACGTGGAAACGAATGGCCCAGGATAGACTTGTGTGGAAAGCATTTGGAGAGACCTTCATCCAGCAGTGGATAGATAATGGTTGAATATGATGATGATGATGATGATTAATATATTGCACATAATTAATGTTTTATATATATATATATAATTTTGTATTTATTGTGTTTTGGAGGTCATAAATAATTGCTGTGGTGGGGGGCGGATCTTTTGGTTACTATAAAAGTGGGTCGCGGCTTGAAAAAGGTTGGGAATCACTGGTTTGAATTGATGTTAGGCAATCAATGCTTACATTTGTTCTATAGACCTCACACCCCTGTTTATTATTTACCACTGTTTAAACATAAGCATCAAAATAAGCATTAAACCAGTGTATAAAAGCTAGGCAATACCTATCTATCGTCGCGATATATTAGTTAGGGTTAATTAACTCTATGTAAGGGATTGTTAAATAGTGGGGGGGTAAAGAATTTACGGATATCGTTTGAATTTTCAGTGGCACTGTACACTGCTTGCGGAATCTTTGTAGGTTCGTCGCTGTATCCTGGCAGACCGCGGAGTACATTTTGAAAAACACTGCATTTGAAATATAAATATCAAAGAAATGCGGTAAATCCATCCAGTTAAAACAATATTTAGTACTGCTTTAAACGTTTAGGTTACTTCATTAATACGCGACAAAAAAAAATTAATTAATTCAAACATATTGTTAAAAGAATTTAGTACGCCATTTTGGCGGAGACTCCAATAACCACGTGTGCACACCTTGATGGTGAATGGAAGACTGAAGATAATATTAGAATTCGGAAAACGATCGTGCATACCTTTGCCAAGTACAAAAAGTGAAATTTTAATTATACAATATATGTTGCCAGATACGGAAGTCGAAATTATGTATATATAGAAAACATCACATAAAAGGAAACAACTTGACATGTTGCCAATTTTAGAAACTGTAATTATTAAGTTTGTGTTTCTTGGTATTCCAAGTGGCAACAACAAAGAAGTTCACAAACTGAATAAGCAGCATTTCTATTGTGGAATCCCACACACAAATGATTCGAATCTTATCTACTTCTCACTATGGGCAGCGATAGCCCTGGAGTTACCTATTAATTTTCTGCACGAAAATTTGTGTCCGTAATTGGGAAAAACGGTCAATTCTGAAAGCGGTGCTTTGAATTAACTTTCACTGTCATTAATTATGCAGTATTAGCTTAATTAATTAGTATTGCTATTTATGAATTAATTAATATAATAGTATTTTCAGGGAAATACTTACGGACTGTCAATATAGTATTGGAAGTTGCGGGAACCAGGTTTGTAAACTTCCCAGCCACATGGGTTTGATTTTGAACAGATGTTGGCTGTACTTCTCTGAAAATTACAATATATTGATATGGTTAAATATTATATATATAAAAAAAGGTTATGTGATGCTATTTATGAAATATTAAAAATCAATACTAATGCATAATCTCACAACATACTCTACTACTCAGATTTTATAAATAACTAATAAATGCCATTAAATCGTAATTAACACAAACGCTGCATTAGAAACTAGCACGTCGTTTACAATTGTTTCGACAGGTACATACCCTACCTTCGTCAGAATTTACATTCAGACTAATGAAAGCAGGATATATGCCCATCGAAACAATTGTAAACGACGCGAAGCTTACAAAATTGTGTTTCTGTTAATTTCGATTTAATATATTGTTGCGCAACGCATCACCCCTTCACATTTACTTATCTACTTTCATACCTTGTCATACATGCTGGAATCAAACCCGGAATATTCGCATGTTAGCTAAACGTCTTACTACTCCGCCATCTGAGAGAAAGACAATTCCTTCACTAAAGCAAACTTAATTTACTTTAGAAAATAATGAAGCGCTTGGCGATGGCGAATGTTTAAAGACAGATCTACAACGTTGTTCAAACTCACTAAAAGGCGAAAAATGTGTGTTATATGCCCTTGGAAATCTGCCAAATTATATTAACCCTTTAGTCATAGGCGTAATTTGGCGAGGAAAAGTTTTAAACAAAATGGCGAGTTGCAGTTGACCATTGGCGATTTACAAGGTTCTAGCAATCTTAAAACCAACGATTTTTCTCAAGATGGCGAAAGAAACTTACCACCTCAAAGCGTGCCCCAAGTTAAAACTCCTAAGTTAAGCCTATACCTTTGGTCTTGGATCGGTATGTAATAAATGAATTCTACAGATCGAACGTCATCTGTAAGATGGTATAATATTACTGTCTGCTACCCCGGTTGGGTTGTATTTACATCATGTCCTGCCAAGCGAATGGTATCTATCAAATAAAAAACGTAAATTCCTCTGTAACACGTAAGGCATTTAAGAGATGACGTCTTGTTCACGATGGAGGGAGATATTGTACACGTCCGATATTTTTTGGAACTCCTTTAATAGGAAAATATATACAGAGGCGTTTCTTCTTCTCTCATGATGAAACGGTGACCGAAATGATGGAAAGTGCGACAGTACTAGTTCGGACTAGTTCGACATTATAGGACTGACATTTCGAATCATTCTCTAAGATCGCATGTCTGTAACCACAGCATGCTCGATCAGCATCTCTATGATGAGAATGGAGTATGCTGGTTGAGCTTGAATCGCTACTGCTCGTACTTTGGCTGACATTTCGAATCATTCTCTAAGATCGCATGTCTGTAACCACAGCATGCTCTACAGCTCGATCAGCATCTCTGGGATGAGAATGGAGTATGCTGGTTGAGCTTGGATCCCTACTGCTCGTACTTTCCATCATTAAGTACGAGCAGTAGCGATCCAAGCTCAATCAGCATACTCCATTCTCATCCCAGAAATGCTGATCGAGCTGTAGAGCATGCTGTGGTTACAGACATGCGATCTTAGAGAATGATTCGAAATGTCAGCCCTATGATGTTGAACTAGTCCGAAGGGTTAATTCAGTGTAGGAGAGACAAAGCCGCCGAGTGCGTAATCGGCGCCTTTTTGCAAACTTGGATTTCAGCGCCCCTATGAAATGGAATTTACATTTTGAATTTGAAAATTGAAATGAAATTAATTTCAAGAATTTTTATTTCGTTGATATAAAAATAAAATCTATACTTCGTACCCTAAGTTCAAGCCTGCTTACCACTCATGTGGTAGCAGTATGTCAAGATGAAATGGCTAATCCGTTATATAATGTTCATCTTTCATCGCCTTACTCTTCATTTCAAGCTGTGCAACTTTTTCAGCAAAGTTTTACTTCGTGAATTGTATGAAAATTTATTATCGTTTATCGTCTCATTGGATTTCATTACGTATGCATTTAATGATTAAGCTCAATGCATTGTATGAAAAATTACTATTTGTCTCGAAATGGCGCCCCTGCTGATCACGCGCCTTTGTGCGGCGTAAAACCTGCACACTCGGAGCAGCGGACCTCAGGAGATGCGATATTAGAACCGAAACTAGCATATTCTAAAAAATCCAGAATCAAGTTAGTTATGCATTCTGTAAGTATTTTCCATTAAAATATGGATTTAGTTTCCATTTAAACTCACAAGATTCCATGGAATAATCATGGATCAAACATAGGGGAGCCAGTATACAGAGGGTAGGTCATAAATATTGATACCTTCGGCAGCTTTTAGAGTACAGAGTCCCTCACATCTATCAAGAACATATTCACGAATTTTTTTATATGTTATCTAAAATACCTGTATACCTCCTCTTTTAAATAGAGCCAATTAATATTTAATACTAAAAAAAAAATATTTTTCGCAAGTTAAAATGGACAAGTTAAATCATCTCATTCATGAATCTTTGTTTTGTGAATTTCAATTGGGGCATAATGCAGAATGCGCGCTATGATCGAAGTTAACACTCATTGGCTTTGAAAATTTAATCATTTGCATACTTGGTCTAAAGGAATTTGCATGCGAAATTTCGAGATGATCGGATAATTTTTTAGGAGGTTCTTTCTTTCTTTCTTTCTCAAAAGAATGTATTTTGGCTTCGTCGACAATTTATGAAAAGTGATGGAAGCCGTGGGTCATAAAAGTTTGAAAAGCCCTTGTATAAAACAACGAGGAATACACTTTTCGACAGATCGTGAAAAACTCGATTACGGGCGCCAAAGGTGCCAAGAGCCAACGTGGGTCCCAAGGTTCACTTCGACCAGCCTCATCACCCTTTCCCTGGGTTGGGCCCTCATATCATGAGTCCTAACCAGCACGGGCCCCTAGACTGCATCCGGGCCTCTGGGATGCAGCCCTACTCCCCCCCCCACTCTCGTCGGCACTGGCTGGAGCACGTGAGAGTTTTGACTCTAAGATCTTTATTATATAAATTTACGTTAAAGCAATCGTTTTCAAACTTCCTTGCTTGCGATCGCAAGGTTTGAAGTTCAAGACTATATCAAAACAATGAATTAAAAGATCAGCTCCCATCAGTCAATGGTAGTCGTTGTCAATTCTAGGGAAACACGTTAGCCTGACCTAGAAGAAGCGCTGATGACGGCATAGAATTTCATTACTAAGAATCACTAAGGGAGAGTCATCAGGTCTTTAAATGTTGGAGAACAAGCCCTATAAATATCCCCAAGAAGCTGAAAAACAATTAACTAGTTCTCGCGAATGAAGTCGTAAAAAAAAAAATGTTCGAGGAAATTTCTACTTCGTGTTTTCCATCAATTTCACCACAACTATTCTATGTTTTCTGTAGAAATTTCCGTTCTCTGAAACAATTACGGCTTCTTCGAACTCGTGTTTAGAGCACTTCCTATTTGCCTTACTTTTTTTCTGCTTTTCAAGGACCTTTCTATTACGGAAACCCTTGAAAAGAGGCATAAGCATACGCAAAAAGTTCGTAAGCGGGGAGGGGTTATAGAGCTACAACTCACATATTCCTATGTTAAATATACAAAATTTCATTGCAATGGGGGGTTACAACCCCCATCAACACCCCCTGCGTACGCCAATGGAAAGAGGTTCATATGGAATCTATATATAAATGGAATACTTCAAGAAACTCATAACGTTTCCATAAACCGCAATTAGCTGAATCAACGAATAAATACAATTTATTTTTGACAAAATTAGATTATTTTTAATTTTTCTTTTCTTACCAAAGGGTTAAGGGGATGCTGGGGCTATGTAAAATCTCTAGCAAGGCACTGATTGATTGTTTGGCTTTTTTATGGCGCAAGAGCATCTGGGCTATACTGCGCCAAACATGGAGGAGGGCACTGAAGAGTACGCATTCAGGTTGGTCAGAAAACCGACATAATTTTTCTAGTGCCTCTCCACACACTATATCAATGAGAGCTGTATTTCATGTATAACAGTAGAAACGTGCTAGTTTATAACTATTAATAGTTATGTACTTGTTTAAGGCAAAAATAAAACTACATTTTAAGTCACTGAATTTATTTATTATGCAAAAATAGGAACTTGGTTTAGTGTGAGCTGTGTTATTGCCACCGCAAATGCCTATCAGCTTATAAAATGATGTGCGCAATTATTTTTCTGTTTTAAAGATGTTGGGCTCCATACTGCGTACTACCAATGTGCGTGAACTGAAAACAGCTAACATCTCATTTTTTATACCAAGAAATTATTCGACAGAAAATTTTACTTTTTACCAAGCAGAAAATTAATCAGGAGATTATCATTCAAGAAAAAATGGATTTAGAGAAAATTTTACGTTTACCATGCAGAAAATTAATCACGATATTATCATTCAGGGAAAAATCGGATTCAGAGAAAATTTTACGTTTAACATGCATAAAATTAATCAGGAGATTTTCATTCAAGAAATCGGATTTAGAGAAAATTGTACTTTTACCACACATAAAATTATTCAGGAGATTTTTATTCAGAAATAAAAATTAGATTTAGAGGAAATTTTACTTTTACTACGCAGAAAATTATTAAAGAAATTATCATTCACGAAAAAACTGGATTTCAAGAAAAATTCACTTTTACCACGCACAAAATTAACCAGGAGATTTTCGTTCAGGAATAAAATTTGGATTTGGAGAAAATTTTACTTTTACCACACATAAAATTAATCAGGAGATTATCCTTCAGGAATAAAAATTGAATTTTACCAAGATACTATTTCTGTAGTTCATCAAAAATTCATTTTTCTTACCAAAAAAAAAACAAACATCGCTATTCGTTATTTACGTCAGATTCTCTAGTTTCTTCAGAGCACTCGAGAAACAACGATTTTCTCCAAAGACAAATTTTATCTGGGAGATAATGTTTCTGCAGAAAATTTTATTTCTCACCCAGTAAATATACTAAAGCATTCTATAGATTTTTTTTTTTTCAATTATTATTATTTTGGAGAAAATTTTGATTTGCCGAACAGAAGATTCATGGGCTGTTATTCCGTATAAGAAATAGTTTAGTTTACCAAAAAAGTTAACAAACGGCCATTTTTCTAAGAAACCATTTTGTTTTATCAGAAGAAATGAGCACTATTCTGAATGAAAACCTTCCTATACCAAATGAAAATTTATCAGAAGAAAATTTATTAATAAAAATAGTTTTATCAACAGAAAGTACCAGGATATTCCTATTACAGGGACAATTTTCCTTACCAAGAAATTATTATTATTCTGGAGAAGCAACAAATCGATATCCATTAAAAGAAAATTTATCAAGGGATTATTATTCTTGATCTAGGGTTCCCCACCTGGGTTCCTCACCTGGGACATAGAGTGGAACTTGAAGGACTACGACAAAGTGTGATTTATGGTCTTGAGTTAGGAGTCATCACTCAGACGGGTGCCTTGAGAAGCGTAGTAGAATAAACTTGAATCGATTGCTCAATTTATATTTTCAGTTCATGAGCCGAATTAAGAACTTGTTTTTTTTAAGTTCGGTTTGTTTGCCTACAGGGTTGTATATGGTTAACATATCGTATATGGTTAACATATGGTTATACATCAGACTTCTTCACCCACAAACGTGATACAATATTTACCCCTATTCGGGAGAGTTAAGGAATAATAAGCATTATGGCTTGAATCGAAAAAGTGTTCGTTAACTAAAGGTGTCCGGCATAGGCGTAACTTGAGGGTTAAATATAGCGTAAACTGAGGAGGTGGGGGCAAAAAAACAAAAAAAAATTGTATGGGGGGGGGAGTACGATTTCGCCTCTTTTCTAAAAAAAACAAACTGGGGGCAAGTGCCCACCTTGCCCCGCCAGATTACACCTATGGTATCCACTATTCCAGAGTATAAAAGAGTCGGATGCAAACACTAAATTCACTATAGTGCCCGTATTATATTTGTTATAAATATTAATTATAATTATAATTATAATTAAATATATTAAAATATGTAATTAATAATATTAAATAATTATAAATAACAATTAATAGTATTTATAATTTTTGGAAAAAAATCCACCGAACATGTGAAAAAATGTTTATTTTGATGTTCTTCACCTGTTATACATACTTGGCAGTTCCCAATTCTTTTCTAGTGTGTTAAAAAAGGCAGTTTTAGGCTTATTTTCACTAAACAGTAACACAGATCAAAATCAGAAAACGGAATTCCGGATTTCTTTGTCTCTGCTGTATTATTAGCTCATTCACTTAAATTATGTATCAAAAATTGTATTTAATTCATGTAATTGGCTACGTAGAAAAGACATGGACATAAACAGTAGTTACGCTCTACAGCCAAACCGGACCCTTTGCGGACACGGGGATATGGGCAAATATTCCTTATTAGTTGTTCACAACAACTCCTCTTATTTTGTCGGTAGAGTTTAGGACCACCCTGTATTATCTTTGCAAGGGGTGCGAACACACTTACCAAATATTTGTTGGCCGTGCGAAGAATTAAAAAAGGGTCGAAAACCCGCATTCTACACAAAAACATCGTTTTACCAAAAAAAAAACCAACCTTTTTTTATTAATTTCAAAGAATATTTTTTTGTACTAAAGAAAGTATTACTAGTTTGGAGAAATATTAACCTTACCACTAAAAAACTGTCGAATTATCAGTTAAAAAATTTTACTGTAGAATTGTTGATAAAAATAACAATGTAAAACAATACATGTTATATATTTTGCATACTTTTTTTAGGACTAAACACCGTAATGTAGTTTTAGAATTCCATTGCGGTAGAAAAAACATATTGATTACACATGTCCGTATTAAAATTTTTTAAATGACAACATATTTTGTTACACCATAAGTTAAACATTACATTTTCCATAATTCTAGCTTAATAAATGCAATAGAAATATTGAAGGGCGGGGGCTAAATACGTAATACGTTTGGCATATATAAATAAAACTATAAATTATAGTTATATTTATCAACTTCGTAATAAATAAAAAATTATAAATTATACGAACATTAGGCGGACAAAACAAAACCATCA
>QLNU02015270.1:114604031-114623249 GCA_006491805.2 Dysdera silvatica | reverse complement strand
CTGTTGTTATTGTAATTGTTGTTATCACATACGATGTAATAATTTTATCTGGATGACGCTACTTGTCTTCTTCGCAATATTAACGTGTTTACATGATGAATCTCACGTGATCAGTAATGATATCATTGCCTGGAACGCCATCATGTTCAACCATTGCTTCATTATTCCTTTATCGCTTTTTAACCTCAAGGCGCGTTTTCCTAGACGCGCATATTTCGCGGCCCAACAATATAAAATGCCGAGATAAAACTCAGACAATAAAAACCAATGGAAGCGTTTTGCGCGTTCTAGGAAAACACTTCCATTCGTGTTCTATTGTTAGAGTCAGTTCTTGACGTTTTTCATTATTGCGCCGCGAAAAATGCGCGTCTAGGAAAACGCGCCTTTACAGGTGATTCCAATTGACCATTCTATAAATTTTGTTTGTTTGTTTGGCTTTTTTATGGCGCAAGAGCATCTGGGCTATACTGCGCCAACCATTCTATAAATACTATGCGAGATTGGAAATAATATGCAAGATTGGAAAGTAAAGAAGCAAGACTTCTGAAGGTAATGACATCTTTATTGATCGTACAAGATCCGCTTATGGCGAATTTAGCAGCAGACGATATCGCGTTCTGAAACATAACCAGACGGTTATGAATGTTTGCTGTTGCCAGATCCAAGTTTACAAATGTTGAAAATTCATGAATTATTACAAACGAACGTTTATAATAACTGTAGCAAAAAATAAAAGCTAAACTGTAGCATAAAAGTTATTTGACGATTCCAGATTCAAAGCTAGAAATTTCAAACACGTTAAATTGTTGAAAAGAAAGGGAATTTCTGATAAATACAGAAAATCGTCTGCGTTTTTATCATCATTAGCAAAACGTTTTAACTTTAAAAATGTTAAATTTAATACAAATTTTTAAATTTCGTTTCAAATTAGTAACTAAATTGTAACTATATTCGTATAAGAACTGTGACAATTCATATATCTAAAATGTCTTCCTATAGAGAAATTGAACTTTAAAACTCGTTTTAAAAAGAATAAAATGTTTTATAAACCGCTTGTTGTTACACAATTGTAACAAAGAAATTTATTTTAAAATTGAATATTTTAAAACGGGAAACTATTTTTAAACGGCAGTTATCACAGAACGTTTGGCACATAGAAAACATCAATTTGATGACCATTATTTTAATGAAAAATCAGCTGAAAAATGTTTTATTATAAGCAGACGTTTTATGCGTTGGCATTTCATATTATTACTTTACGTATCGACTTATTTTACCGCAAGTCTTTTTTATAAAAATATGAAAATTTTCCCTGAAAAGCTTGCACAAAAAACAGATCAAAGGTTCGAGGAAAATGAAAATGGCGTATAGTAAATGCATTCATAAATCGTCTGCTTATATATGACTTTTCCAGTGAAAATCTTGGTGAAGCCAAAAATAAAGTACTTACTTTTGTAGAATACTGTACATTGTAACACGCATACGTGGTGATGTCTCGCATCGCTGATGTGAATTGCTTCTATGTTTCTTCTTTCTTGATGTGTTAAACATAGAAAATACCAGCTGACCAGCATTTAAATAAAGGCTCGTTTTCCTAAATACGCATATTTTGCTGCGCAACGTTGTAAAACGCCGAAATGAAACTCAGACAATAGAGACCAATGGAAACTTGTTCGTTTGGATTTTTTATGGCGCAAAAGCATCCGAGTTATACTGCGCCAATGGAAGCGTTTTGCGCGTTCTAGGAAAACACTTCCATTGGTTTTTTATTGTTTGAGTCAGTCCTCGACGTTTTGCGTTAGTGCTCCGCAAAATAGGCACATCTAAGAACACGCGCCTTTAGACTGTAAGTCTTACGCCTTCTATTAGCGGGTTACGATACTTACGCCATGTTTTCCTTAGTAGCACAATCGCCAAAAGGTAATTGGCCCAACGGCAAATTTTAGCTAATGTTAAAGAGCAGTTGAACCCTTACTTCGATGGTTTGTGAGATCTCTTCTTATTATTGGCGAGTCCATTTCATTTTTGTTCTCCAACTCCCTTTATTAAACCTTATATTTGGGATTGTCTTACCCTTTTCTGAAACGCGTGGGGTAGTAACTCCACATCTGATCTATATGCCTCATTACCATCCGAAGAGTAGGAGTGAAATTTTCCATCTTCTCTCTGGACTTCGTGCTGCCCTATTTTGCGATTACAAGCCACCAATGTGCCACCTTTCCCATTTACTCTTCTTGCACAATTCAACAACCATCTTGCTCAAAAATACTTCAATAAATCTCCCCAAATATATTCCAATAAATTACTCAAACGCATAAATATTCCATCAATGTTTTTCAACAATATACACTGGAGGAATGGCCTAGTTGATGATCGATTAAAAAAAAATAGAAATAAAAAAGTAAGATCAATAGAGAATTAGTACTAGATCGAAAAAATACGCGATGTCCAATTGTACGCCCAATATTGTATGTCCAATCTAATTGTAGCTAATCGTATCTCCCTAATTGTATCCAATCTAATTGTGTGTCCAATCCAATGCCCAATGTAAAATTGAGCTTATGTGAAGAGGAAGAACACCACTATAAAAACATCTATTGTTTTCTGAGACCAGATTTCATCTAAACTTTTCTACAGTAGTAAAAACAAAACTTCTTACGTATATGCTAGTGTATAATAATTTTCAAAAAATAGACTCTGTAACAAACCGATAGCTGATAATAATAATAGCTGATAAAATATCTTTTATACACCTCCCATAGAATGCCATCGATGCCTAAAAAATCCTCCAGTAAACTCATTTTAGGAAATACGTCGGTGAAGTCGTGACGTCACAACATGGCTGCTGGGCACAAACAACAGATTGGGCCCATTGACTTAACATTGACGATCGTAGTAATTAGCATTTCTTAAGCTTGCAAATAAAAATGGGTTTATATTTTGTAGCTTGTTGCAACCACCGGACTGTCGGGAATAAATGTTCTTTTTATAGATTCCCAAAAGACAAACGCAAACATGCACTTTGGGCAAAAATGTCCAGGTATCTATAATTTCTATCAAAGGTCATTCAAATCACATCAACCGGGGCATTGACCTTTAATTTTCAGATTCCAATGATTTTTGATTTATATTTACCTATGGAGCAAATTGCAAATTTTCATAGTTTTCGGAGGTTCCGTTTTCCTGGAATTAATTTTTGGAAATTAAAAAATAAAATAACTTTTTCATTGATCTTGAGTCACATTCATGTAAATATCTAAGCACCTGTTTTAGCTAGAAAGTTCATCTTGAGCTCATTTTAAAGCCCTCTATATGCGCTTTCTCTGTGATATACATATGTACTGAGAAGATTTTTTTATCGTTTTTAAAATATATATATATATAAAAACTCAAAACAGCATTTTTGAAATAAAAAAAAAAAATTATATATATATATATATATATATTAAAGGAAAACTTCATTTGAGTACTTTTGCACGAATTCAGGGGATGGGACAATAATGAGATCAATGTTTTAAAAAAAATCTTCCCAACTGCATTAGAATTTTTAAAAAAAATAAAAAAATTCTGCCTGTATTTTCAAATAGTTCACAAAATAGTCATTAGCCATTAACTCTTCCAATTATATTTTAGAGTAAGTCACACATTGAAGGAATGTGAAGTTAGTTATATAGTACCGTGCCTCTCTCTTCGCCCCAAGAATTTTTTTCTGTATTCGCCTGTACGTTGGACCAAATTTCTGATATTAACATAAGAGAATTAGAAAGATGAATTTTAAATTTAGTGGTTTGTTTAATAAATTTTTATATTTGGTTTTTATTCAAACTTTTGTGTTCATGTATGTTACAAAAGCATTTAATTCCGCACTGCTCACTGTAGTCCGGGGTTTGGTTCCCTAGGCCTTAAGAGGTTCGGATTCCTCGGAAAACAGTAGGTCCCGGCGCAGCATGACCACTGTAGTCTTTGAGCCGTAAAACCAAAAAGCAACCAACCATTTAATTCGTTGTATTTTATTTGAAAAAAAAATTTTTTTTTTTGGTGGAGGGCTAATATATGTATATATATTCAAAACATGTCCATATACTTTGGGTAGTTTTGTTCAGAATTCTTGTTATATTAATAAGTCTTGATGCCGCAATCATTTTCTTTAAAAAATGTTTTGATCTTTTATGAAAATCAATTCTTTTCTCCTTAAATTTACAGTTTTGATTTTATAGATCTTTAATTTTCCATTTATTTTTTGTCTGTAGGGGATATGGCAGAATATCTAATAACTTGAACCATAATTATAACCCCCATCAACGACGTAGTCAGGTTTTTGTTAAGGCTGGCCCCTTAAAATAAATTTTTATAATTTATTTATTTTTTATTTCCTTGAAGTGGGGTACGACCAAGCCCCCCTGAAAAAAAACGGATCTTGTATATATACACACTGAAAGAACAATTTATCTTCTTCGTTCATGAAATTATTGAAAAAAATTTAATTTGTTACGAATCTGTCAAGTGTTTTTATGGCCCTTTAATTTCCTGCAAAAATTTTTTTATAAGCGCACTGAGAGTTACACAGCAAAATATGTATCGCTTCCAGAAAAATAATATACGTGTATATAATAAATTGCTCTTTCAGTACATGTGTATATATATGCATACATAAACGCAGACTGGGTACAGTATCTGAATACTATATACTTTACTCTTCATGGAAGCATGAATTTGTTCTCGCATTTCTTCATTATCAGGGTCATAAAAAAAAGATCGAACATGTGAAGAACGTATAGCGTTTTCTGCACGTTCGATCAGTTTCGGCTGATCCGAAAAAAACACGGAAATTTCATAAAATGAGAACATTTTAAATCTATCTCATAAGCATAACATAGCAAATGGCAGTTTGTTTGTGCCCAGCGCCATATTGAAACGTCACACTTCACCGACGTATTAAATGATAGCATTCTAGGTTTAAAAATTCCATTTAATGATAGTATTTTAGGTTTTCACGTAAAAGGTTAGAAATGAAAGCGCATTTTCTACGGCACCTTAAAATTATTTTGGATACAAACCTTTTTATTTTTCTATGATCCTTTAAAATTTAATTCAAAGTACTTCATGTAGTTTGTTATTAAAACCGCAGTTTCTATATAGTCCCCTGCCTTATTTAAACTGCCATCTAGCTAGATACAAGTTAGATTTAGCTATCAATTATAGCCAAAAATTAGCTGTTACAACTAATGTAACTTAGGATGCAAGACAAATCAAATTATACTTTTTTACAAATAAAGAACGTAAGTCCTCAGTAATACATGGATCATGAGAATTTTTCACTTACCTTTTATTGAGTTAACTAATTTTTTATTGAGCTTATAAATTCATTAATCTGGACTGACAACGATTGTTATTTGAGTTGAAAAATGAACGAAGAAATCGATGCTGAGAAAATTTAGTAAAACTTACTTGAAGTCTAGAAGTACAGAAAACGGCCAACGTTTTTTAAATTACGTAAAATTAATAACCATAAAGTAATGTAAATCTGTCCATATTTGGTTACCACTCTACAGAATTACGCTTTACCCGTAAGATCATCAATAGCTATCTTATCGAAGTTTCAGTGTAAATAACCATTCAGTAAGCTTACGAAATAACGGCGCTTATAAGCGTAGATAAAAGGTACTGAATATAACAAGTCAATATCTGTTTCCGAAAGCCTTGCTGGTCTTCCTAAAAAAATGGCTTTTTATTTAAGCTCACATCAACTTTATCGTAGTAAATTCCGGTAATATTTATGTTAATGGTATGGTGTTTAATCAATGGACGAAATCCCGAAAATAACGTTCAAATCTAACGTTCTAATTTAACTATTAGTGACCTTCTAGAGAACAATGACGTCATTAACGTCAATTTTCATGCCTTACTTCCCTGTGAGCACAATGTACACCCTCACTTTTTATTATGGTTTACACATTTCTATGTAACCCCATCTATATATGCATTTCACAATATGCAAACATGTATTCGTTACAATACGCTTGCCCTGAAGTCCATGAATGCTTTATGTGGTCACTTTGTTCATGGAAGACATAATGAAGATGAGCATTTGTATAGTACTTATCCATTTACGAAGAAGATAGAAGACACTGATGTCCAAAATTAAAGGGAGCTCTGTTACTATCTTGGCTTTTGCTGTCTTTCGAATTCCTTACTTAAAAAATTCGTTATTTTCTTATGTATAATTAGGAATACAGCATTATTGTTGTTCCAGTTTCTAAAAATTGTCTCTAGAGATTGGAAACAGCTTGCTTCAAACTGTTTTCCCATCTCCCGTGGTTTAAGGTTGTCCTGTTCCCAATCCAGGAATTGCCCTTCCCGTAAAGAATTTTTTGAATGATGACGTACATTAGCATAGCTAGCCGTAAGGTCTAGGGAGCTATGGTCTCCACTCCAATATCCCAGCATTCATATAATTTTAATTTTTCTTGAGGGGGGGGGGAGTAAATTTTTATAGGAATCTATTTACATCAGTGACGGCATAGAGTGAATTTTACACTATCAGAATTAATATTTAATTGTCATATCTAGAAAAAACTCTTCCAAGAACATCGACCGAAAGACTAACTGATGTGATGCTAAACCCGCGAGAAGGCGCGCCGATTAGAGGAACGCGAGAACGCGCGCGGGGTGATTTGCACCCCATCTGATTATATAGCATTATTTCATTAAAAACGTCCAATTTTACAGGGAACAATAAGTGGAATTTTCTCTTTGTCACCCTACTCCGAAAGATTGTGACTTTGAAGGCAACAGGAAAGAGTTTGGCCAGTTTCAGAAGCAAGGGCGGACGGTTCTTTTTCACGAATCTAAGCTGTGGGGTGTGAAAACCCTGTGTGCCTGCTCGTGGGTTAAGTTCACATTTAGATAGTACTTCAAGGACAATTTTGAATGAATATAATTCAAATTAGCACATTTTTCCAAAATCTTCAAAAACCAGTGATGTGGTATTTAAAATTTTCATAATTTTGCATTTGGCAATCAAATTTTGGACACCAGCGTAGGGTAACTCAGGATAGATAGCCAGTCCAAATATTTCCCAAATTTATTTATATAGAGAAGCATGAACTTCGTTCATGGGAAGCAGTTCAACCTGTTTATCCATTGTAACATGTCATTGTGTTTTTCGATTACAAAAAGTGAAATTTTAATGTTTATTTAATCTAGTGGTTGAATTTTTTTTTTTGAGTTGCGTATTCGTATGTTTCACAATGTGTATGTTACATTTTTTTTTAACTATATGAACTTTTAAGGTACATATATAATCCAATCTTTGTTCCTAAGCATAAAACAAAGACCTGCAATGGTGAAGTGGAATGATCAATGAATCAAGGAGAGATGACCACTTTTCATCAATATTTCAAAAATATACGGCATTAGGATTTTGCATACTGTATTTTTTCTACATTATCCAAATTTTAACTAGTATGATTATTTTGAGGAGAGTATATATATATATAGATAAGAATTCATTTTTGTATATAAATTTGTCCGGTATTAAAAATATATAATAGTGTCGCTTTGGCAACGGTAGTCACAGTACTGCCACACCAATAGCGAACTTGTCCATGCAAAGTTATATATATATACTCGTAAGGGAGAGAGTGGTTGCGCCTGTAGCTTAGTAGGTAGAGCACCTGACTGGCAATCAGGAGGTCGTGAGTTCGGGTCCCACCAGGCGCCGGAAAATCGTTCTTTTCTTTACGAGTAATTTAACATCTATTGTTGCCACATCATCGGCTAATATGAAAAAAAAGTTGCTTCAAGTCCTTTGCTAAAAAGACGGTAAAATTTTTCAAAAAGTAAAGGATTGAAATTATACTTTAAATTTTGTTTATTAGAATTTTATTCACTCATTTTTCATAATTGTTTACAAGTTATTATAAGTTTTTCATGGTTAGCTATATGAAATGCGTTATTTTTCGTATTTTAACTTCACTTTTTCTTTATGGTATTAGATGGCCATCTCTCCTCGATATGAAGGAGAGATGGCCATTTGTCATTTTAATTTCAAACCATGTTTTTCGTTTTTTGTTCTCAATATTTAATTATTTTTTGCCCAAAAGATATTAAGTGTATGTATAAGAATTTAAAATATGCATAAACATTTCTTGTATTTGCATTCTGAGAGTTTTCATTTCAATCAGTAAAAACTATGGCCATCTATCCTAGAATTATCCTATATGATGAAACTTAAGTCAAAAGGTTACTGCCAAAGAATGGTTTGTCAATGGTTATAAGTTTGCATTTAAATTGTATTTATGAAAAGCACAACTTATTTTTTGATAGCAGAGTATGTTGTATAATGTATATCTCATTGTATGCATATAGTAGTCAAATTGGTATATGTGTTATGTGTACAAATAAAAAATTTCATATACAATGTATCATTTATTACAGTGTCTCAGAAAAGGTCATGTTAAATAAAAATTTTGTACAATACATGCCCAACTCCAACTAAATGCCAACAACTAAACTTCAACAAAATATACTGCAATACAAACTCAGCCGACACTTCTCAAATAATACAACAAATTTGTGTCCTGTGTTCTTTGTTTTTACTTTTTCAGTGTTGTTTGAGCTTTGAAATTAAAGAATTATGTTATCATAAAATGAGAAGATTGAAATCAAAATCTCTATGGCTCAATAATTGAGTTTTTAGAAATAACTAGAAAAGGCCTATTTGGCTATTCGATTGCAATAAATTCCTTAATCAGTTACAATGAGACCAGGATTTTGACCAGTTCATCCAAAACTTGAGCTATTCAACGAAAAGAAATCGTAAATAATAACAGAAGAAAATTTACATTGGGTTACAGAAAAGGAGAAAATAGAAATAGAGAAATATATGAAAGAGGGGGCTTAAACCTAACCAGATGAAGGTAAATGCAGGTAAGACTGAAATAAAAATTTTTAAAAACAGGAAAGAAAAAATATAGACCAGATTAAGAATGACCTAAAAGTTGAAATGAGTGAAAAAATTATTAATTGTGGATAAGATTAAATTTCTTGATATAACACATACAAACTAAATTGGAACAACCGTATCACTCTAACCTGCAATACAATTAGCACAGTAATTAGTATAGATAAAAAAATTTCAAATTTTTTATCTGCAAAATAAAACTATCATGTACTAATATACAATAAAACACTACATTGTAATAGTGTTTGGGAAGAGGGAACCTTCAACTGTTGGAGGGACTGCAAAAGAAATAAATTAGTAAAATTGAAACAAACTAATATATTAGAATTCATGATTTATTGGCATGACAATGCATGGCCACACACACACAGCGAACATCAAGAAGCATGCTTTTCACTATGTCTCAGTGATTCCTTAATCTGCAAAATCCTTAGACCTCTCTCCACCATTGAGAATTTTTGGGGCACGATTGGATTAGAAACGATATTTTTCAACGTTTTTAGGTATAGTAATAGTAGTACAGATGTTATGGCATGGTTAGATGGTGAAACGTTCGTAAGAAATGTTGTCTGTGTCCAGTGGGGTATGATCCCAGGATCTTCTACAATCTGGGCAGGTGCTTTTACCAACTGAGCTACAAACGACCAAACAATCAACCCCTTACAAACGTATTTAAAGTTTATTTTGTATAAACACGATTGGATGTTGAATTTATGTTCTCCAATAACCTTAAAATGAAGATAAACTCTGAACTTTGAATACGGCATAGCAGGGGCTTATCCAGGATTCATAAACTGGGGTGTGTTCAAGATTTTTAGGGGTTGTGGATTAGATTTTGTGTATGTTTCAATTTCATTACAGGGTGTATCAAAAGTCTGGAGGGGTGTTGGCGGGTGTGTATATAAATCCCTGTTGCGCAGTCCACAATACTACAGAAATGTATTTGAGCATTCTCTAAATCGATGCCATGCTACATAAACAAATGTATTGGTGAACATCATTGTGAGTCCTGTAGATAATGAGTACCTTGTGATTCAACCACTGGGTGCATGAAACTGCTTGTACTTTCTTTCTTTTTCTTTCTTTCTTTTTTCTTACAGATCATATTTTTCCACATACCAGAAGTTTTGTCTTATTTGAAACATTCCTTTATGGTGTTACATTTTCTCCGTGAAGCAGTATATGTAAAAACAAGTAGAGATCACAATATCAGGAAAGACAAACTTTATTCGCCATACCAACCGCTAAATAATATACATTTTTACACAGGAAATTATCATAATGAAACCTATAGTCATCTGCACGTAAGATAATACAAGTTGAAACTTGAATCCACCTTTTTGGCTATGACCAAAGAATTCCAAAACGTGCGAAAAAAGTTCAAACACAAATAAAAAGAAGTTTACATAACTGAATAACACAATAATCCAACAAATAAATTCATAAACATGAACAACAAAAGTTACTTGATTTAAAAACACAAATTAAAGAACTAAATACACGCTTGGATCGTTGGGGATTGAACAAATCCTTTCTTTGCTCTAGAACAGTGTTTCTTGAACTGTGGTCCGTGGACCACTGGTGGCCTGCGCCGGCTTATCAAGTGGTCTGCAGTATCATCACAAAATTTCAGAAAATAAAAATGAACTAGAAATTTCCGGCGTAGCTAGAATTTGGGTTCGGGTGAGATTTATGGAATTTCTCATAAATATTGCTTGTTATAAACCTTACCTTTCGGTATTTCATGAAAGGTTTGAATCCTCTGAATACACCCATGCTGTCTACATTGCTTATTACTACTTAATTTAATAAATGATGTAATTTTCATTGTAAATTTGACAAAATAAGATCGTAACTCATACTCTCTTTATCAAATAGCATTACTCTAAAAATTATTTTGTTTGTTTGGACTTTTATGGCGCAAGAGCATCTGGGCTATACTGTGCCAAACATGGTAAAATCAAAGATTGAAAAAATTATTTTTGTTTCAGGTGGGTTTGGCAACCAACCCATATTCTGAAAACATGGTAGGAGATTTTAGAAATTTTCCGCCAAAATCTAGTGCCTTTTTTAAAGAAGTAAAAAAAAAATTTAAAAAGAAGCTTAAAATTTACCACAAAAGAAGTTAAAATTAACTACAAATTATATTTCAAGGGATGAATACATCTCTGCTGCCGAAACTCTTATATACGTATATAAACCTGTTCATAAATCATATAAATCAAGGATTATTTTAGTTACGTTTTTCCCTGGGAGGGGAGGGGATTAGTATGACGGTGCCTATGTACGGCTTAATATCATTAACGGTAGTTGGCAAACTTAATTTCAGGCAATATACATTTTTTTTTATTCGGGGCAATTTTAGGCAATATATTATTTTTTATAATTTGGGGGGGGGAATCCCCAGCCAGTAGTCCACGATCAATAAAGGAATACTTAGAGTGGTCCGTGAGTGACCAAAGTTTGAGAAACACTGTTCTAGAACAAACGAATTTAATAAAACTTGGGTCCTTTATTCCCTACAATTAAGTAACCTATATAGGTGACGGCATACAAACTTTTGTCATCTATCCTTTCAAATAAAATAACAATTAGAGGTGGACAGCATATAAAACTAGAACCTCCACGATTTATCATAAAAAAAAAATGACAAATCGTTTCTATATAAAAACAAAAATGACACTGCAATACAAAAACCATAAAAAAAAAAAATCCTTTAACCCAATACAAAAACAAAATTTCTTAACAATAAAATAGAAAACAAAGCCTCTTAACTCGGTTTGAAAACAGTTTCTCCACTTAAAAAAAAAAAAAAAACTTAAAAGGCAAGCAAGCAAGCTTCAAAACTAAATGGGGAAAGCAGGGTTTCTTTACTCCCTGCAAAAACAGTTTAATTCAATACAAAAATAGAAAATGAAGTTTCTCAACTAAAAATGAAACAAAAACTTCATTTAAAAGAAGTTTCTTAACTTAATATAAAGAAAATATAAAACAATATTAGTTAAACAACAGAAAACCTCGAGGCAAAAACAGAAAATGAAATTTCTTAAGATGATTTTGATTCAATGAAACAAAGTTTCTTAACCCGAAAACAGAAATGTCTTAACTGAACGCAGAAAAAAAAAAAAGCTTCGTAACAGATAAACAAAAAACAAAATTTCATCTTACCGTAAAAGCCTAAAACTGAAAAAGTTTTCAATGTCAAGTAGTTTAGTAAAGTTTTCAATGTCAATTTCAAGTCAATGTAGCAGCACTGAGCGAAACAAAAATTGAAAAAAATCGATGAATAAAATTAATCAGTTAAATTCATGGATCCCACTCTTTTGTCCTGTTGAAGTCCTTTTCAAGGACCAAATATTTTTTTCAAGGGCCCTTAAGTTGTCAATCGCAATATATATATAATTAAAAATGAAAGACATTATAAGCATAATGTCGAAATTATGTTGCTGCTTTACACTTGGCATACTGTCAGCAAAAGCTACCTTTTATGCATCCTTTGTGTCAGCCACACTCAGCAAGTCAGGGAGGAAAAGGGTATGTCCAAAGTACTACTGGCTTTGTTCGAGAAATAAAGGGGAAATACCTTTTTTTTTTAATTTCTTTTGCCAAAAATTGAAAAAAGGTTTTGAGAAAAATTCCAGGACTTTTCAAGGATTGGCGACATTTTTGACAGTTTTCAAGTACTTTTCAAGGGCCCCACCCTAGCGGGGAAAAAAAATTCAAGGACTTTTCAAAGACCATGGGAACCATGAAATTGCCTATTAGTATGCAATATCAACAAAATATTCATAAGGTATTTAATTATTTGCTTGCGTTTTATGGTGCAAAAACAGTTAAAGTCATGGTGTGCCAGAATCTACAGCTCTCTGAAGACTCTGAACTTCTTATGGCCCAGAGAACCAAACCCAACCCTGGATTGCAGTTAGTTATTTTTTAATAATTGGTAAGCATTGTTTTGGCACCACTGGGAGTATAACCCGGATTAATGGCACACTAGACGACGCTTTACCACTGCATGACCCAGCTAGTTAATTAACACATATTAATAATCCAAGCGCTTTCATACTACTACTAATAATAATGCTATAACATAAAAGTGTTGGCATAACGCAATTAGGTATTTGTATTTTCTTTAACTATTAAATATTACCCATTTTGATGAAAACCCGATCCGGCGATTTTACCACTTATTTCATATATAACTTAAACTACATTAACTTATTTTAAATAATAATTATTACTTAAGCCGCCTAAAATAATTAGTAGGAAATACTATGATTTGGTGGGAAAATTGAGATCACCGAAGTTTAGTGGAAAAAAAAACAACATAATTTATTGAAAATTAAAAAAAAACAGCAATGCAAGGAAAATAAGGCATGCCAAAATTTTAAGGGACAAATAGGGAATACAGCAATATTTGGTACTGTACTGTATCGAGTAATGCATTATAAGTTACTATGTACAGTACGATTTTCTTAGATGTTAAGAATGAATCTCACTTGTAAAAGATGGACATTTTAAAAAAGCTTAACTAATAAAAATTATAACAAAAGACGTAATAACTATTTTGATTATATAGTTAGAAGTGTATGCAGAAACCAATCCATATGTTAAAAAGATGAAGGCATGTAAATTAACTAATAATTAATACTTAATTTTAATTAACTATATCTGCAGTAACAAATGGGTTTCACAAAGAAAAGTTTGTTCTACTGAGGTAATTTTTTTTTGAGGACAGTGCACACAATATTTTGGGGCTATAAAAAATCACAAACGAAGTTCTTATATATAAGACAGTATTAGATTATACGACAATGACACCAACGACAACCCCAGACAGAACAAAAAATTTAATACATGCAATAAACGAAGAGTCCGCTGATGATTTGTTTGTAGAAATCATGTAGCGATATAAGGCAAAAAGTGGAGATGAAACACATTATTGAACATTTAGAGTACAAGCTGAGCAAAGAGTTAAAAACACATCTCGGGAATAAATATGACACTTTCGAGAAATTAAAAACTTAGAACAAAAGTACCAAACTGCTTCGAAAGTGATTGTGTTTTTACAGCACAGGTCATGTTGTACTGGGCCTATAGTTTCCCAAAAAAGAGTCAAACCTCTGCTATCAAGGAAAGAAAACCTTGGATTATGTTGGACAGGAAACAGCACATGCTCCACGATACCATTACGACTTAAACTACAAATTAATTATATTAACATTATATTGTTTAAACCATATAATTTATAATAATATTTATATCTCTCTCCCTCTCTCTCAACTAAATTATATTACATTACTTAAACTAATAGGTGTGTTTCGTTTAAAATTATGAGTACATGATACATATGATTTATTTCTACCTTATGTGTTTATCGATTGACAATAGAACAGTAAACGCATTTATTGCATATATGAAATAGAAATTATCACATGACCATTACGAGGTATTATATTTTAGTTTAGTGAATGGTGAGAAAACTAAACTGATTTTTTAAGATCATTTTCCCTAACTTCATGTTAACATGAGCTGAATACACTAAAAATCTTGCATTTCAAAAAACAGCTTTTCTTTTTGGATTAGAAGAAATTTTGTATTCCTCACATATTGTAGTATCCTTTTCGTTTGACATTACAAATGGTTTCATTAAAAAAAAAAGTTTCTTACGATTTATTGTAATCATGGCAATATAGATTCTATATAACCATATGATTCTATTTAACGGAAACAAAGGATACACCATTTACCTATACTTTCAAAGCAGTGTGGTACATTTCTTGCACTTTGTTGGTACATATATATACAAAGTACCGATAGGTACCAATAAGGTATAGACCAAGAGAACCAAGACGAAAACCCAACATATCATGGACGCTGCATATTGCTATTATATCGGGCCATATTATCGTATATGTATCACTTCCAATCCAAAGGCCATACACTAATAGCACTGTGCCTTTAATGGCATTCTCTCTACTGGCTCGATGAAAACACAGCATCTTAAAAAAAAGTGATAGTCATGGTACTCAGTGGTAACACTGTCGACACTGCTGCAAAACATTAAAAAATAACAATAATAAAAACCACAGATGATTAAGATGTTGCACGGTTAAGTCTTGTTCGTTTAAATTCGCTTAAAATGTTCTAAAAAACATGGATGCTATTCTAATAAAGGGTTCGAGTGGACAGTGTTGGTGAAAGGCGACTTGTCTTTGTACAAGAAGTACTCTCCGAAGGAAACGAGGTTTTCACGGCCAGCAGCATCATCGGGATACTCAGAGTCTTTCTGTGAATTTGGAACGTAGTAAGTCCCACGATAGGCCTCAAAATATCGGCCAACTTCGGCGTGAGCGACGGGCTTGCATTCCAAATCGATTTCCAGATTTTCTGAAATTGGAAAAAAGTGGGAACCATTACTAAAGGAGGTAGGGGGAGGAAATAAACATGACAACGAATATTTCAGACACCACCAATTTTAAATCAAGCAGAACAGCAGCAATATTTTTCGCATATTGCTGCTATTAATATTAATCGTAAAAACGAATAAAGCTCTAGTTTGAGCTGTAATTAAAACGTGGGTGGCAAAAATTATAGTATAATAAATTCCCCCACGAAAACTCACAAAATTCTCGCCCCGGAGGCTTTCTTGTGTTGACCATATTTGGCAATTGTGTTATCCCTGCGGAGGGTAATAATACCTTAACATCTTTACATACGGAGAAAGAGAGCGTTGTTTCCTGTCCTCATTCGTCTAGCGGTCCAAGACACTCCGGGCTAAACGGAGGGACCCTGGTTCGAATCCAGGATGGGGAAAGCGTCTCTTTTTCTCCAAAACGAATAAAGCTCTAGTTTGAGCTATAATCTATACGTGGGTGGCAGAAATTATTGTATAGCAATATTTTACACCAATAACAGATAAAGATCAACCAAAGCTTATTTACCTCACTGGTCAAATTCTGTCTCTAGTTTATTTATTTGCTTGCGCAAGAGCAATTAAGATCATATAGTGCAAAGACATATAGTTTTCCCCTAAGGAATCCAAATTGCTACCCAGTGAATCACACCACAGATTACAGATCTGTAGCTGGCATGCAAAGGACAAGAAAATTAAAAACGGTTCGTGTTTTCAAGCTGCAACAGCAGCAAAGATTGTGCTGTGCCAGAACTTACAGTTTTCCACTGCCACCCAGAGAACCGAACTTTGGACTACAGTGGGCAGAAAAATGGCACACATTCTACAATACCACTGTGAGTCGAACACAAGTTAAGGATACAAGAGATAAATTACCACTATGGAACACAACCACTAGGCATACATGGGGTCAGTGACCTAGGCAGAAAGTTAATAAGGGAGGGGTATAGGCTTAATGGGAGAGGTTACAGAGCTACAACTCATATATTCCTATGTTAAATATACAAAATTTCATTGCGATGGGGGGTTACAACCCCCAAAACCACCCCCTGGCTATGCCTCTGCATGGAGTAGCAGACCTACACTTTCCTAGGGAATCTGAACTTTTTTAGGTCTAGGGAACCAAACCGTCAGACTACCCTGCACAGTCAGTAGGCGGGACTTTTTTTTCCAGCACCGGTTGGAAGTTGTTTTGGCTCAAATTAGAGCACTTCTTTTATTTTGGTAAAGAAGAAAAAAGGAGTACCCACATAATCCAAAATTGAACCGGGGTATCTTCACCTACTTAGCAACTGGGTCACGAGAACCATGCTCCTTTTCTTCGTATATAAGGTTTGTAAGGTATTATTAGCCTTCTCAGAAATGATGCCATTGCCAACAGGTCAACATATTGAACCCCCACTTCAAAAATGTCGCAAGTCAAAATTTGTCGATTTGCATTTGGAGTAATTTTAAATTACATAAGAAAAACTATTAGAAGGTTAGATGTGCCGTTTCTTCTGAAGATAGACGTTAATTATCTTAATGACGTTTTCAGCGGGAATTTTAAAATTTTTGAGTGGTGTCACTTCGGAAGCGGGGGAGTCGCGACATGGAAGTTACTGGGGCACAATTTATCCCAATTTTTCTTTTCTTTTTTAATAAGTGAACATATAACCACCGGGCAAACTTCAAGGCCTTTAAGAGCTCTAGTTTGAGCTGAAAAAACTGGATTATGAACGTAATTTTCCTAATCAATTCCTCTCCCCGGACCTCTTATTTTACAGAATGAGCTTAAAATTGATAAGCATAGAAGACACCTCATATTTTGTAACTCTGCAAAAACACAGAGTAATAGTCGTAGATACGAAACTGAATTCATTGCACACAATTGGAAGATGACCATTATTAACAGTTCTTTGCTGTATTACTGTAAACAAAAGATCATTAATGTGGAACTAAACTGTGAACACACCTTGAGCAGCGTATCGATTTGTGCCATCGTTAGCCAATACATGGTAGAACGGCTGCATATTTTTAAATGCCAAGTTGCACACACCCATCTGTTTGATCCAATCGTTACTTGCGGTGCATATTGGGTCCCAACCATAAATGACACACCGATAATTATACCTATCAAACAGAGAGGCAAACCCATAAATTATACAGACATTTAAATTTCACAATAGTCTTTATGCCAGATTTCTCCATTGAAAAGAACCTCGACAATGATGCTAACATAAATATGCAGGACTTACTTCATGTGTTTCATAATCATCCCCACGGCAAATTTAACTGGGCAGTCTTTCTCTCGAGGTTTCGGTATTATCTGTGAATGAATGAGAAAACATAACAAATTGAAATAGATGACAACAGGGGTCACACTTACCTAATGAGGTTCGTATTAGGGAAATTTCACTTTCGGAACAGGGGGAAATTAATTTTTTTAGCGAGAAAATCAATTTTCGGAGCAGGAGACCATAATTTGCAGCAAAAGATATGCATATAAACAATATTTAATATAAAAAAAAATTGTTTTCGGAAAAATTACTTCTGTAGTAAAGTATTTTTTTAGCAAAAAAAAACTTTGTTTTGACAGGAAAAAATCAGGCTTTTAATGCAGCACAAAAGGAAAATTTTTTTTTTTTTAAATAAATGATGCATTTACGTGTTTTAAAAATTAGACTGCATATATGGTTTCGACATGGCATGCCCACATTTTCTATGCATGCATCGAATTAGACACTTCTTGCCAGCATGCTAACTCCCATGTTACGGGCTTCTACACATTTCATGAAATTTGGAGACTTTTAAGAACCAAAAATGAAAAATAATAAGGAGGTATAAGCAAATGGGAATTGAAGGAATGTTTTATTTGTTCATTTTTATGATATAGGGAGAGCCGAGTTCAAATTGTGTCGAAACCTATAGCTGTCCAAGGAATCGGAACTTCTGCTGCCGAAGAAAAACCAAATCCTTGACAATGATAAACAGAAAATGGCATGCATCCAACCGTACCACTGGGAGCCAAACTCGTTAATGGCATGATAGGCGAATGTACCACTATGGCACTGTAGAGCAATGGGCCTACATTTTGCCAAGGAATTTGAATGTCTTATGGCACCAACACTCTGAACTACAATGAATAATTATTTGGTAACCCTTCGCTTTTTAACGCCTTTGGAAGTCAAACTCAAACTAACATCATGCTAGGGGGATAAGTTTCCGTTGGGTCGTTGGAGGGCTCCACGAGACAATCTATGTGCAACTGTCTTCACTCGTATGATTCCATTTTAAGAACAAAATAGGTCTGTTAGGAGGGCCATGGGCAGGCTGAGGAGGGGGGGGGGGGGGCAGTAATAGAAACTAAATAAAAATGTGCTACAGAGATATATCAAGAATCGGGAGAGAAAAATTAAAGACTTTTTGTATATTTTGGACAGAAGTAAGAACTTCTAAAGACAGTACGAACACTCCCACAACAGGAAACGTTATTGCGACTTACATAAACATTATTGTGACTTGACTGGTTAGCACATGTGCCGTTAATTCAATCTAATCTCACAAAAAGAAGTTATACATTTAGAGTGTGGTTTACTAAGTTGAAATGATAAAATAACATTAACTGCGGAAATAGTAATTTGGCACATAAAAACCTGTTCCAGGTAGGTACAAAAAATTACATTTGGAACAAAGTGGAGCGGTTTAACTGTTTTATCATACATGCATAAAGTTCCAAACTGTCTGGCAGTGGTACCAAAATTTGTCTGGTGAGTTTTATGTCACAATAATAGGCAGCGATGTCCTAACGTGTTTGTAGTCCTTGGACCTAATCACTTTTGGGGGCCCTTTTATCCAG
>QLNU02015270.1:114579010-114601534 GCA_006491805.2 Dysdera silvatica | reverse complement strand
ATTCACCTTTGTTTAGTCTTAATATTGCTGATACAGTAGTGCGGCCCATGGGCCTACAAGAATAAGCAAAATTGGTCCTCGGACTGAAAATGGTTGAAGACTCCTGATATAATGTATACGTGGATGGGAATATATATGTTATTTGAATAAACCCGTGTAAATAACACAATGGTCACGTGCATGATATTTTAAGACAAATTTTATAACTTTTATTATTTACTTATTGGTGTTTTGTGACATAAGGATAGCTAAGGTTACGCTATTACAGGACCTACAGTTTTTTGAGAAACCTGAACATCTGTTTGCTAGAAAACTAAACTCATGTCTTCAGAAAACAGAAAAATTGGCAAATCTTCTATGTATGGTGCCATTGCATCAAACCTAAGTTCACGGCATCATGATACATTACTTCCATGCCACCATAGGGCAATATAATTTTTTATTTATAAATCCTATGACACAAGGACAGCAAAGGTTATGGTGAACCAGAACCTATAGGTTTCCGAGAAATCTGGGCCTGTTATGGCATAAAGAACAGGCCCTTGGAGTATGGCAAGCAGTTAGTCAGTAAGCCTTCTTTTTTTTTTTTTTTGTGGCATACTTAGAAGTCGAATCCGAGATAACGGCATGCTAGGCGAACATGTTACTACTGACAAGGCCCAAGATAATTTCTACCAGAATTAGAGTAGCAGTTAAAATGTTCATAATCAATGGGTTCCGCGAACTGGGTGGCACCTGCCTAATGCCGGCCAAAAATTTAGGGATTTATTTTTAACAGAGAAACCATAAAAACGGAAAATCCAAAGGTATCACCAAAAACGGAATCTCCCGTAAAATACGAGAAAGTTGGCAGGTATGCTATTCACTTCCACCTCAAAAATGCATGAATCGTGAATCTAAGATTTTTTTTTTTTCGTTTAAAAAAAGTACAATTTTACTGTTCATCCGTACAATCTTACAATTCTCCCAAAATCTGTACATTGCACAGCCAAATCGTACAAGTTGGCAGGTATGCAGAGACAATCAGAGTTTATTTTGTAACTAGCTTCCAGTTCTAAAAGAACGAAAGAAATGGCTGAAAAGTTTTAACATAGTTAAACTGGGGTAAAATAAAAAGTATAAAAGACAGGAGGGGGGGAGAGGAGAGAGAAAATCAGAGACAGCAAAATAAAACACTAAAAACCATAATTATTAAAATAATCAAATTGATCCATTACTAAAAATCGGGATAATATATATAAAAATTACTTTTATAAACGAAAACACTTTTATACTCTACCTTAACTAAAGTTGTAGTTTCAAACCAAGACTCTGACAATTCACGCAGTGAAGGAACAAGATCGTGACAAGTTCTGCGGTTTCGAAACAACCCACCTTCATAAACGTCAATATACACAAAGTAGTCTGGATCATCCAAACTATAACAAAAAAAGAGAATTTTGTCTATGTGTGAAAGTGTATATATAGATATAGATATATATGTGTGTGTGTGTGTGAGTTGTGCTTTTTGTATGTGGGGGAGGGTGAGGGATCAACCCATTATCAATTTACAGTAGATAGAGGTTTTCCTACATGCCATTACTTCTACATAATAATGTAGAAGTAATGGCCTTAAACTCACTACGTTGGCCAAATGAATTGGATAGTTCAATACGGAATCAAAACTTTGATCAAAGATCACAAGGTGCATTGCAGGTGATGTCACCCTCCCATAAATGGACCAAGCTGTCCGTCGCCTAACTGGAAACTAGCGTTCCCAGCACAGAACGGCTATGGAATATATTATAAACCCTCAATTTATATATACAATAGGACAAATAACAAGCCTGCATGTAATGAGCTTCAAGATTTAGCGAGGAAAACATGGATTTTATTACGTATAACATTAAAGTACAATATAATTCAATTACTTTCAGCAAGCAAAACTTTTGTGTTCCTTAGTAATGGACAAGGATAAATGATAAATTAGCTTGACGTATAAAAGACGACATAAGATGCTTATTGCAAAAAACAAAATTTGCTGAGAATTTCTTTCGCATCATTAAGAACAGATAGATGCCCCCATGCACAGAATAACTTTTACAATGCACAAACAACTGATCTTACCTAAATATGAAATGCTGCTAACCAACTTCCTTATTTATAAGTCATATATGAGGGGTGTTCAAAAAGTAAGTTTTCCTTATCAAGGAAAGACAAAAAAAAATTACAAAATTACCAAACTATTTATTTACCTTTGTACACTATTTTTCTATTTTTTTTTTTCACATAATCTTCATCCCTCTCCAAGCATTTCTGGTACCTAGGCAACAGTTTTTTAATACCCTCTCATACCAATCTGCCGCCAAATTCTGAAACCAGTTTTGGACCTCCACTTGCACTTTGTTATGTCATTAGCAAAGCGGCGACCGCCAAGATGATTTTTAAGTTCAGGAAACAGATGAAAGTCACTTGGAGAAAGGTCAGGAGAATAGGGTGGGGGTGCTCGAAAAACTCCAATTTAAATTTCTGCAGAAGCTTCCTCATTGCTTAAGCAGTGTGAAGCCGGATGTTGCCATGCATTTTCTTTAATTTTAATAAACATCGTTCGCCAATGACGAACCATTTACATAGACATGATATCTTCACCATAAACGTAACTGACAATGAATGTCCATGAGCGATTCCTTTTTTGCAGTCAAAAAACGAATCACACTACATATTTCACAGTTGGCAGCAAAAGGAAATGGAGGCTCCCAGGCGGTCGGCTATCAAATGACCACTTGAAATTCAATTTGATCACTTGAATGTCAACAAACCAGATACAAGTGCTGCCACTGAACCCAAACTAAAATTCCCTGCCCACATAAACTTCTGGTATCGCGCGTAATGTGATACAAAAATTAGGAAACTTACTTTTCGAATACCTCACGTATTATTGTATGCATATTACAGGTACATACATTCATTACTTATACAGACATTATTTTCAAAGTTTGGAATTTTGAATTCCAAAACGGATTTAGCAAGGACGGAATACAGCAAGTAGTCTGTTGGTTCCAAGCTCCTCATAATATATGGGTACTATTGTATATTATACTATTGCATATTATAATGAACTAATAGGAGTAAGAAAAGGACAATAAATCTCCACGGCTTTAAAATGACAAGATTTTCATATTATAGCATTATACTTTCAATGCATCAAATGCTATAATAAGAAATATCTAACCGTTTGCTCAATACTTCTAATGCAGTGAAATCTATCTCTAATGACACTGAAGGGAGGAAAGACATCATTATAGACAAGGTCGAACATGATACACTCTGTACTTACTCAAACCCGGAGAAAATATTGTTATAAATTTCACTGTATTGAAATAAAATGCACAGTGAAGTTCTCAAAAACTCATCACGTCATGGAGTAAACTATCGTATTGTGTTATCAGGGTAGAAGGAAATTAAAAAAAACTTCAAACGGTTTCAAATTTAATTCAAATTTTTTAAAAAATAAAATTTACTTTAATGCAATTTTATAGATTTTTTATTTATATTAAATTACATACTGAATCAGTATTTACTACAATGCATAACTAGAGTTGTGAACTTGTTTCTGCAAATCGTATCCATGGCTTGTAAGGCTTCTTTTTGGACTGAAAAGTTCATCCTCTAAGCCAGTGTTTCTCAAAGTGTGGTCCGTGGACCACTGGTGGTCCACAGGATCATCACCAAATTTCAGAAAAAAAGAAAGAAAGAACTAGAAATTGCCGGCGTAGCTACAATTTAGATTTGGGTGAAATTTAAAGAATTTTTCATAAATATCACTTGTTATAAACCTCGCCCTTCAGTGTTTCATGAAAGACTTGAACTCCATGAATACACCCATGCTGTCTACATTGCTTATTATTATTATTTAAGTTAATGATGTCATTTTCATTGTAAATTTGACAAAATAAGATCATAACTGACACTCTCCTTATCAAATAGTGTTATTCTGAAAATTAATTATTTTTCAGGTGAGTTTGGCAACCAACCCATATTTTAAGACTGTACAAATAATACAAATATCTTTATTTTTCCACGTTTACACACTCTCAAAACATATACAATCGTATAGACAATATTTATCTTTTATATTTTTAAAACGTTATATTTTGAATGCTCATTTTCTAGTTTTATGCCTGTCACTTCCCCTAGATGATGAAGGAAAATCCAGCATTTAGAAAGCTTTAGAAATGTGTGTATTGCACGCTACACCACCTGCAAATATACTTCAGAATCAGTCATATGCCTATCACTTCCTCCCGAAAAACAGCAATATGAAAATGAATAACTTACTGAGGATGTTCGTGCCACTTCAGAAGAAAGTGTCCTGGAAAATTTACAGGTTGAAGAAATACCCCTAACCGACGTGCAATTGCGTTGTACAAAACACCTAAAGTTACAGGTATGCCTGTCCGTCTCCTTAGCACCTACGAGAGAAGAAAATCAAAACAATAAATCGTTACGCCAATTCACCATCTGATTAACCATTACCCATGTACATGATGAATAGATGCAGTGTGTGTCAATATATCTTCCATTATAAAAAACAAAAAAAAACCATTGTGAACATGTTGGTGACAAGCTCAACGATGTTGGTCAGACATTGCATGCATAATCTACTTGACATAACATCTATGGGATAAGCTGGAAAGCTATATCTAATCTTAGTCAGCAAAACCTTTTCCTACAACAACTATGGCAAAAGTTCCTTTAAAAGAGAAATTGGGAAACATTTTGATACAAACCTATTAGTATGACACGAGAAGTGTAGCTTGAAAGATGACTACAGCCACTATGGCCAAGCATGGACTGGCGAGATACCGGTGTTTCAAACACTACACATCATCATCATTCCCTTTCAATCGAGGCATTCAAATACTTTTGTCGACACAGTATACATGAATTACAAAATTGAATTATTTACTCCATAAACTCCTATATATTTTCACAGAAATGACTACTGTCTATTACAGTGGTTCTGAAACTTATTCTTCTGCAGAACTTTTAACGTACCAACACATCTGACCACATATGGAAGCCCTCTATATAGATATTATTCAACAAAAACACCAAGGGCTATCATTTATCGCTGCTTAAATATAAACATAAAAATAATTAACAAATCCGCATAAAGGGGGGGTAATACTTTTTTAATTGTTATTATAGGATATTAATTAGGATTAGTTAGCTTACGTAAGGGTGCATAATGGGAGAAAATTGCAGAATTTGAGGGTTTTCTTGAAAACTTTGGTGACAAATTTTACAAATTGCTTGTGGAATCCTGGATGGTCATTGTGGAACCCTGGGTGGTCATTGTGGAACTCCAGGGTTCCACCACCACCAAACACCCTCTGAGAAACACTGATCTTTTCTATAGTTTACCATAAAATGCACTTGATTATGAAAGAGAAAGATTACCTGATCAATAAAGGAGTTCTCAGCACAGATGAAATCATGTGAGCTACCCACAAATTTTAAGTCGTTGAAAAGGTGATTGTTAATGCACAACAGGACAACTCGGCACTGGTTAGTGTTCCACAAAGATCCTATCAAATTTGCACCTGAAACAATAAAATTCGTAAAAAACACTAACAATGAACCTATGGTATTTGCCATTCGCACATTCCAACTCCCAGTCTCAAGATTGCAAAATACAGCTACTATGAGACAGGACAGACATCGTAACATAACCTCCAAACAAGGACATATTTACCTTATATGTACCTATTTATATTTTTCACGACCAGGATCATGGAAGATAAGAACCAAGTCATGTGTAAAAATTAATAGAACGCAACGCTTTTGTTTGTGGTTTTATGGCTCAAGGACTACAATGGTCATGCTACGCCAGGACCTACTATCCTCGAAGGAACCCGAACCTCTGGATTTAAAATTTTCCGAGAAATCCAAACCTCTTAAGGCCTAGGGAACCAAACCCTGGACTACAGTGAGCAGTGCAATCTATATGAGATCTCTGAGTAAGTGTTCTTTGCACCATTGGGAGTCAAACCCAAGTTAATGGTGTGCTAGGCGAACGTGTTACCACATGGCACCACGGCAGGGTAGTACAGAATGCATAATGAAAGTTCCAAGATTGTGTAACACAGACTATCTGAAAAGGGACAGATGATCTGTACATTTCCATGGATCTTGATATACTTCAATAGCCAAGCTTACTATAAATCGAACTCTGCTCATCAGATTCGAATGCAGTGATTACAACCACTGGCGTATAAAGATAAATAGCTTTACCAAAGACATATAAAGAAAAAGAGGGTCTAATTAAAATGGAAGTTACCTCTAACGTTAATTCAAAGCTAGGATGTTATGATCAACAAGTAATCGCCTCCATGCAAAGAATGGTCAGACTATTGACTCTGTTCATACGTGATTCAAGCTATCGCATTAATTACACACAAAGGGAATGTGAATAATTCAATCACATTAATTCTGCAGGAGGAAAATGCTGGAAGTCAGTAGCGGCCCTAGACTTTGTGGGGCCCTAATATTTTGGAAAAGGGCCTGGGGGTATGGAATAGACCCAGAGAAAAGGGGGTTCGGGGGTCCTCCCCCCAAAAGAATTTGAAAAATGAACTAAAACAAGGTTTTTAAGCCATTTGATGGGAGATGGTAAATAGTTTTGTCTTCTTCTGATCCGTTGTTAATAACAATAATCTTAATTTGATAAAAGTATAACAAATGAATTGTAAGAACAATAAATATCATTTTAGCGTTATTGAAATTCGAATAAATTACATTTATGTTTATACTGAATAGGGGTCTACAATGTAATGACAAACATTTTACATTGCAAGTGCGCGATAATAAAAGGGCAGGAGCAGGACCCTTGGCGGTTGCCTGGATTGCCCGGCCCTGAAGCCGCCTCTGCTGGAAGTAGTCATACCTGGCTGAATGCATGGTTTGTTGGTTGTATTTTTGTGATATAAGCACATCGGTCATTCTGCACCAAGCACAGTGAGACTGTACATATGTTTTAAAGTTGAATGTATGAAGCAGACCAATACCTCTTGGCATTTCTCTCAGTATGGAGGATTGCATCAATAGGTTCCAGCTTTTTCAGATAGTTTTGTCAACATTCAAGAAGTCCCATACTCAGGGTGTCTACCCAAATTCTATTTCAAACTTCCCTGACTTTTCCAGGTTTCCAGACCAAATGTTAATCGATTTCCAGTCGCTAATTACAGTAAACAACACACAATGCACTAAAATTTGCCCAATCAAAGCAAGTTTCAAGGCCATGAAATCAATTAATGCAAACCCCAAAGCCATTTATAACTCAATTATAGTGAATTTACAAATTCAAAAGCTGTATTAAAAAGTGTATTTCTTTACACTAAAAACTTGCACTAATTAAATATTTACAGCAACATTTCCATTCGGCCCTTTTGAGTTCATTATAAAAGAGTTTAACTATATAATCGCAAAGCTGAAACTTCATCTTCTATTTCATTTAAAATGCGTATAACTATATACACGTAAGAGCCAAAACATTAAAACCACCTGTGCGTTATGCAAATATTGTCTGCAGTACCAATCAAATGGAAGGGGTGGGTTTTAGGTTGGTATATAAAAATATGGGACTGTGTTCTGTCGATCAGTAGTTTTTATCTCTGCAAGGTGGGTAAAGATAAGGATTTATCGGACTTTGACAAAGGACATATTATGATGGCGAGATGGCAGGGTAAGAGCATTTCGGAAACTGTGCGTCTAATAAGATGTTCATGATATGTAGTAGTTAGTACGTATCAGAGATGATTGCAAACAGGTGAAACATCTATCTGAAGACAAGGTGTTGGCCGGTCAAAGGCCATTGATGGCAGAGGGGATCAGTGACTTCATCGGCTTTTTCGCGGATACAGACATGCTACCATGGCGGAAATTAGCAAGGAATTTAACAGTGGCGATACACAGAATGTGTGGAAACACACTGTTCACCATACATTGTCGTCTATGGGACTATGAAGTCATCGCCCAATTCGTGTGCCTATGCTCACGGCAACTCATTGCCATAAAAGCATTCTGCGGGCACATAGCCATGTGAATTGGACATCAGAAGAGTGGAGGAGGGTCACATGGACAGATGAATTTCGTTTTTGTTTACATTATGTAGATGGATGTGTTCGTGTGTGAAGTTCAACGGAGGAAACACTCTTACCTACCTGCACTGCTGGAAGGAAGGAAGGAAGCAAGGTGATGGCGGGAGTGTTATAGTGTAGGCGAGTTTTTCATGGAACCAGCTTAGTTCCATTGTCATTGTTCAACGCAATCTCAATGCTTCCAGTTACACCTCTTCATGTCCAACGTCTTTCTAGATGGCAATGGCATCGTACAACAAGACAATGCTCCCTATCACAAAGCTTGTACGGTTCTGGAATGGTTTCAAGGAACATGAGAATGTTTTCCTTATTACCATGGCAACCAAATTCTCCCGACGTGAATCCCATTGATCACCTATGGTTTCACGTAAAACAACGCATCTCAGCATTAACATCACAAGCATGGAATGTACAAAAATTTGGTCAACTTCTGTTGCAATTACGGTGCGATATCCCCCATGCAACCTATCAACACCTAGTTGAAAGCATGCCACGCCACATTCATGCTCTTTTACGCTCCAAAGGTGGATCTACACGTTATTAGGTAAGTGGTTTTAATGTTTTGGCTCTTCGGTGTATAAGGCAAAGGAGATTGGTATGAGCAAAATCCCTTACAGATTAAATAATTTAGCTAAAAACACTTTTTGTTTTTCAAGTTTTAGTTATATATTTGGCAAACATTTTCTTCTGAAAAATATATAGGCTTAATAATTTTATATAAATTATATTAGTTTTGGTGCAAAATGGTAACTTTTGGAAGAAGTTTAGTCAAAAGTACAAGTTTTTCAAATTTTTCAGTAGGTAATGTGGTATGAAAAGCACAGTTCAGGAAAATTATTTTAATAAGTTATTTATTATAACAATGAATTTTAAATTTCCCTGACTTTGGCCTTTGTATTTCAAATTTCCCTGACTTTTCCAGTCAGAAAAACTTCCCTAACTTTTCAAGGTTTTCTAGATGAGTAGACACCCTGCATATTTTAATTTTTTGAATTATTAGACTGGATTTGTTAAATCCTGAGACGTCAATACGACAAGCAAGATAAAAAAAATGAAACACCAAATTAAGCATTATCTGGGTTATATTTTTAATAGCGAAGCAAGTATTGAGATGTTTGTTTAATGGCTTTTTTCTACAAGGTAGCATCACGTAAAACTACTAAACATCAATAGTGACGTATTTTGTCTTACTATAAAAGCATGGAGGAAACATTACATACTCAGCAAAGATTAAATGTGTTTATGAGAGACCTTTAGACCCTTCCCCTCTCATGCTTCTAGCCATAATTTTTAATGTTTTAAAGACAGAAAGCTTTCAATGCATGTCGAATTCCAAATTGGGTAGAGCTGAGGCATTAGCATACACAGAGAGTTCATAAGAGAAGGGTGGGAATTACAGAGCTATAACTCCATATATTGATACGTTTGTTCGTTTGGCTTTTTTATGGCGCAAGAGCATCTGGGCTATACTGCGCCAAATATATTGATATATATGTATATATATACACACACAAGGTGAACCTAAATTCTATCGACAAATGAAGAGGGGTAGTAAATGGTGTTACTGTAATGCCCTAATTGTTTGAACTTTTCCAAAGTATGACTTCGTTACAGAGATATTAAGGGTCAAAATTTTATGACATCACTTCTGGCACTTTGTGTTCGTTGTAAAAGCATGGAAAAAATCATATGTCAGCAACACGTAATAACGATTAATCTGTCATCAGATCATTTCATGGTGTGTTTGAGAGAATGGAACATGTGCAGTTACATTAACATTGAACTGCGGCTTCAGTCAAATTGACTGCTTGTAAAGTTTAAACTCAAATATCTTTTAAACCTTTCGTGTTTTAAAGCTGAAAATTCTTGATGCAAATTTTTGGAGATTTTTCTAGCCCTGATAAGGGAGGAAATACTGGCATCATGACCTTGTGTGTCAAGCATTGTGCTGTCCGTGTAAAAGAAAATAACATCATAGAAAAAAAAATCAACGTGTTCGTCCTGCAATGTTTTCTAAAATAACAATTAAGAGGCCTAACAAAAATTATCCTCTCATCCATCGTTTCTTAATCAATCTAAATTGGACAGCTAAGATAATACATTAAAAAAAATGAAAAGAAAAAAAAAAAGAAAGCTGAAACTGAAATCAAACAATACCTAATTTAAAGTTTGCACTCTAGGGCAATAATGTCCAAAATTAATTGTAAACCCATGTTGCAAAACCGTGCAAATCTACTGCAAGTACTGTATATGAAAAATCTACTGTATATCATTATTAAGGCAGTAATACATAATCAAAATTTTGGGAAAAAAAGTGCAAACAAACTATTTAATGGAGGAGTCATTTGGAGAACAGGGTGCTTGGGGCTAACTTCCCGTATCTTGACTTTCACTTGCAGGGCTATGTCATCTATTTGCTGTAAAACGGTTTTTGTGCAGCAAACACGAGTGGGCTGACACCACTGAGAGAGAAGACAGGCACCTGTAATAAAAGCACACAATGCCATTCAATAATTTCACATTCACAACACAAATTTCTCTATGTCAAAAGCACATTCTAGATAAGAAAAATATGCCCTATCATATTGTACAATAAAATTCCTACATGGCTTTCTCAAATGCATTGTCGTTGTACTTCAAAAATTATTTATTAAAAAAAAAAATACTCTTACAATTTTTTTTAATTATGTGGAATCACAATAATTGACTGCAAAACTGAAATAAAAGATTTTTCTCTAAGTGTATTATTAAAAAAAAATAAAACGAACACATTAATCGATTTTAAGTGGCTACAGTAAACTATACACAACACATTAAAGTTTGCATAATAAAATTATGATTTAAGACTAACATTCATTAACACAAACCCCAAAGCCATTTATAACTCAATTACAGTAAATTTACAAATATAAAAACTATATTAAAAAGAATATGCATTTCTTTACACTAAAAACTTGAATTAATTAAAAATTTATAACACTTTCATCCAGCCCTTTTTGTATTTATTATAAAAGCATTTAACTATATAATTGCAAAGCTGATGCTTCATCTTCTATTCCATTTAAAGTGTGTATGACCAGATACAAGGGAAAGAAGACTAGTATGATCAAAATCTCTTACAGATTAGAAAATTTAGCAAGAAACATTTTTATTTATTTATTTTTATTTAAGTTTTAGTTATATATTTGGCAAACATTTTCTCCTAAGAAATATACGGGCTTAATAATTTTATATAAATTATATTAGTTTTGGTGCAAAAGGGTAATTTTTGGAAGAAGTTTAGTCAAAAGTATAAGTTTTTCAAAATTTTCAGTATGCAATGTGGTACGAAAAGCATAGTTCAGGAAAATTATTTTAATAAGCTATTTATTATAACAATGAATTTCAAATTTCCCTGACTTTGACCTTTCTATTTTAAATTTTCCTGCCTGTTCCAGGTTTCCCAGATCCATAGACACCCTGTCAACACTAAACAAGACAATACAAATAGACTAAGGTCAATCATTAAAATTAGTAGGTTTCAAATTTAAAATCAAATATAATTTTAATGTAACACATAAAATCTATTTATAATTCGAATCTCCCTTGTTCAATCAAATCGAACTTCATGAACATTACGATCCCAGCTCCAGAATTTTGGAGATGGCCGGTTTAAAAAAAAAAAAAAGTAAAAGATCACCAGAGGGTGCCATGATAGTTTTTTTTTTGTTCCTTCTATTAGAGATATGAGGGTCAGCCGAGAATTTTGCACCCACATCACGAAATTCCCAAAAAATGCCACCAGCTGCACACCTTTACCAAACAATCTCCCTCCATCATCAGAATCGAACTAATCAGACCGCGCGATCTTAGTTCCAAAACTTTGGGTGGTAGACCAGTTTTTAAACAAAAAGTGACAAAATCCTCCCCTATAACTTTTTCCTCTTTCCAAAAATTAAGTCCCATTTGAAAGGAAGAAGATTTCGGGATACCGAGGAAATCCAACAGAATGCGATGAGGGAGCTGCTCGCTATTCCAGAAAATAAGTTCCAGTCTTGCTTCAATGGAAAAAACTGCTGGATGAAGTGTGACTTCAGAAGGGAGTTACTTTACAGGAGATTAAATGCCAAATCTGTAAGTACTGTTTTTTTTTTTTTAGCCCCAGTCTCAATACTTTTTGATCACACTTCATACAGCCTCTAAAAATTGCCCTTTAGATTTCATTTCTATTAACCAGGCAACAACCTGTGTCATCTCACCTACAATGACTCAATTTTGAAATGGAGATAAACAGCATTGCAACACTACCAAAACAAAAACACACTTTGAATCTATCACTGCTTAAAGCAACAAAGAGAAAATTCCTACTTGTAACCATTTCTTTATTATTTTTTAAAAATGTAAACTCCTTGGACATCCTGTATATATCTTCCTATCCTGATTTGATCTTCCTGCCTCCGATCCAATTATAGAACACTGTTACTCAATCATAAAATCGATATATAAAGTAGCCATGTTTATAAGGTGATAGTTTGAATGTGGTGGTGCGTTAGCACACTGAGTAACACATGATCAGACTTGTCTCATATATATTCACATAAGTCACGTCCAGTTTGCCCCTACCTATGATATTAGCAATGTAATACCATAACTGCATTTACTTTTTTCTAATTATACTCATGTTAACTGTTGTTATGAAGACACACATAGAATAATTTTGGAGATGCATTCTACAACCAGAGTTGGCGATAAACTTTCATGTACCTGTATCATGCCTAAATACGTTCGAAGAAAAAAAACCTGTATCGATACTTACCGATTTCTAAAATTTGATTTTGGTTGGGATCATTTAAAAAGTCTCGCCACACTTCTTGTAAGTGTCGATGCCTAAAGTAACGCAGAACCTTTTTTGCATAGTACTTGTGAGTAAGATTATCTGAGCTAAAAAAAAATTAGCAAGTATAAAAATACTTCAAACATTAATTACAAAGCTAGAAATAAAATAAGCAATATAAAATATAACGAATTATAAAAAAGCACACATTTCAAATTTATAAATACATATCACATCCCACAAAAAAAACAAAACTGACAAAATCAAATGACATAAATTCATAGGAGAGTTCTGTTACTTGTTTGTGTTTCATGACACAAGGATAGCTAGGGTCATACTGTTCCCGAACAAACAACCTTTCAAGGAATCTGAACTTCTGTTTCATAAGGAACCACATCCTCCAACTGTTTTTCTATTAACTCATTTTCCCACAATAAACTTCAAAATGCTCCACAGGGCAATTCTTTTGGAGGGCCGCATAATAATCTTCATAATGCTCCAGAGGGCAATTCTCTTGCTGCTCCTCACAACAACCTTCATAACGAACCTCATAGTATTCCTCATAATGTTCCACAGAGATCTTCAGAGTGGTCCTCACCGTATTCTATGCAGAAACCTTGTGTTGGGCAGGAAAACTGTACATATTTTATTAATATAATCGACAGTGACATTACCAGCTCGCCAGTAAAGTACTGTCCGTACACAAAAAGTAAATAGAAATAACAGGAGGTGATGTCACAAACAGCCTAGCCGATTACAGCAGATAGGGGACTTCATTTCCCAAATTGTTTTTGATGCAAACGTTTGCTAAAAACGAGTTTCTGAAATTGAGTCTCCCTCTGCTGTAATCGGTTAGGCCATTTGTGATGTCACCTTCCATTATTTCTAACTGTTCCATCGGACAACTACTTGTGAAAGGACAGTAACTACATGTGATAAATAATAGAAACAATTCCAACTAGTGAGGCAGCTAGTTTTGCAGTATCTACATGTGGCATCATCTATATAGGTGATGCTACTGCAGATTTGATGGAAAGTATATAAAAAAATTACACTACGATTGGTGCAATGATGTGGAATCTCGCTAGTAACTACAGGTGATCAAGTAGTATATCTTCTAATGTATCACAAATGAATTAATGTGGTTTCAGTACCTGACTGGAATATATATATATCTTCCTTTGATTGAGCCCTAAGGCTACGGTCACACGTATATATTTTTCCACTAAGCAACAGCATGAAAACATATATGTGTGGCCTTAGCCTGAGAAGTAACAAGTAGGTTTAAATTGTTTGAAAATATTTCATTATTAACGGTCATTATTTCCAGAAATACACTGTTTTTCCAGCAGTTCCTTTTTTTTTTTTTTTTTTTTACCATCATTATTACCATTTTGACAAAGTGAATTTTTACATCAGTATATGCATATATAAATTAGACAATATTAAAATCAGCATACCAGTTTCCATCATGAATTATCCTTTCTAATTCGTCCATCAACATTCTAAAACCTGAGAAATAGCTGCCTAATTGGCTCTCAAAGTTCCAAAAGGAATCGTTAGATAAACTCTCCTGGTGGTAGAATTCCTCCGCCATGTTGGCCAACTCTCTCCTCACCACATTTCCATACTCGTATCGCATGCGGAATTCATTTTTCCAGTCCGTGTTCTGCCCTTCGACATGCGTGGACAATTCTAGCCATCTAAAAAAAATAGTAAAAAAATCTTAAAAGCTGGATTAACAATGGGATAAAACATTTATGTTTTCACTGCACAAAGACAACAAAAGCCATGATAGACCAGGATGTACTGTTATACGAGGAATGAAAACTTCTTCCGTCAAGGGAACCAAACTACAAGCTACAGTGGGCATAAAAAAGATACATGTTCTGCAATACCATTAAGGGTTAAACCTGGGATAATAGCATAATAGACAAATGCATTATAACTATTACTACTGGAGGACAGGGGACCTGCATTTTTCAAAGGAGTCCACACCTTGTGATGCTTAAGGAACTAACCCCTAGGCCAGTGGGGTGGAACCTACCGTATTAAGGCCGCATAACCGTATATAACACCGTATAAGGCCTTTTAGGCCGGTAAGTGCAGCCTTTTAGATGAATCCAAATGTTGTAAATCAAATCTTTTTATTTTTATTAATATGATTTTGCTCATCTTTGTTTTTGATTCATTTACTTTATTTTTATTATGATCTTAAATGAATGTATTTAAAATACAAAAAGATAAAAGTAGTATAGTAAGAATAACCTAAAAATTCAATTTTTTAAGTAAGGGTGCAAAGAAATTAAAATATTTATCCAAAACATATTTAATTGCACATTACTAAACAGATATATTGATAGTCAAGAATGCCACAAAGTATATGTATGCATTAATCAAGCTATTAACTGTCTTGTAAAGTAGTCTGAAAATTTATATATATCTAATATATATATATAAAGCGAGAGCTGGGGACTGGAAATTTTACCCTGACATAAACCCATGTTTATTCTTACATTTTAATTTTTAAAGTTTCCCCAATCAAGTTTATTTACATTTGGTTTATTTTCTATATTTATTACCTCAATACATTTCCGTTTCTTATTCTTTTAAATATCAAGTTCTTAAATCCATGTATTTGATCTAAATTCATTATATTATTTTCAATTTTTATTTCTTCAATTTCTTGCTTAGTTTTTCGTGTTACATTATTCCAAAATCTATTTAATTTTGTCATTTGCATACGTTTTTGATATATTATCATATTTGACCACACACTATTTCCATATAAGATGTAGCTATATATATATATATATCAACGAATAATTTAATTTTTAAGTGCAAAGGTAATGGGTTTTTTAATCTTTAATACTCCTACACTTTTTCTAATTTTTTTTATTAACTTCCAAAATATATTTATTCCAATTTAAACTTCATTTATATAAATACCAAGGAACTTAATTTCATCCGTTTTCTTTATTTCCTTATTATCTAACTTTAATATTTCCAAATTATCTAATTTTTTATTTATATTATGAAAAAGTATATGCTTAGTTTTTTCTCTATTAACTATTAGTTTATTATTTTTAAACCACTGATTTAGAATTTCTAGTTTTAATTTTGCCTTGATGTAGAAGTTGGTTTTTTTTTGTGTTATATCTCCAAAAATAAGTCTTATGTTTTATTGAGGATAGCTGCAGATGAAGGTCAGATTCAGCATCGAGGCAGCTACTGTATTTCGTTTTAGTTTAAGAACAGCCAGAAAATTTGGATTCATGCAAGGAAGTTGTTGCAAACGGAATAACAAATGCTTTTGCCTTATCGATCCATGATTTTCATTCTTTAAACTTGGACAAAATTCAGAACATGGCTTATAAATGAAAGCAATTTTCAAAACGCTGTCTGGCGTATAAGACACTCATAATCAGCTGATGTCAGGTTGGTTAGTTTCTCTCAAAATAATAGCAAATGGGGATTCATCACCCAGTTATACTCCTTAAATCTTACTTTCCAGGCTGTTGGATGATTGTTTTAATACGTTTAAAATAGGATATTAAGATAATAATATGATGAAAATAATTTTCCAAAAATCAGGAGCACTCATTTATTTTTTTACTAGACAAGTAGATTATTTTATCTGAAAGTGCCCTTCATTTTCATTCAATATTTACGAGGGGAATGGTTTGGGAACCTCCACTCTAGATTATACTCCAAATGCATGAATGGTGATCAGCACGCTGATGCTAAGCAATTTTTACGTATGACCCTCTTATGCAAAATTAATTAAAACAGCTTAAATTTTAATAATCATTTCAAGAATTCTGTTCACATAATGTTAAAATAAATAACAAAAAAATTAAAGGTGCATTTTCCTAGATGAGCATATTTTGTGCCACAATAATATCAAACACAGAAATGAAATTCTAACAATAAAAACCAGTGGAAGTGTACTGTGCATTCTAGGAACACATTTCCATTAGTTTTCTATTGTTTGAGTAAGTTCTTGACATTTTAGACTGTTACGTCACAAAATATGCACACCTAGGAAAATGCGCCTTTAAAGGCTCCTTTCAGACTAGTCCATTCAGTTGAGAGGGGAGAATTGAAGTTAGGAGTGAAAGGGAATTTCCCCAACGTCTTTTTCCAGTCATTTTCGGTGAGGAAAGTTTGGTGGGATGAAAAATAAGGAGTTTCTAAGGACCTAGGCATAAAATTAATGCGTTTTAAGGGCCTTCAATTTTAATTTTCAAAATTAAGAAGTTCTTAAGGACTTTTAAGGACCGTATGAACCCTGAATTAATAAATTATATTCATGTATAATAAATTTAATACATGGCTCCTGTACTGTGAGAAACTGAACGTCGCTAAAATACGTATCATAAATGCAACAAAAAATGTCCACATTTATTCAGCTCTAGAGAATACGTTGCTCAATAATACATGTCAATAACCTCAAGAATTGGCCATCTGGGATTGGTTTGGCTTTTGTACATTAATCCAAGGGGCTGAATACAACATATAAAGACACAATAAAGCAAATAAAAATAGGTAAACAATAAAGCAAATAAAAATAGGTAAACAATAAAGCAAAGAATAAAATTTAGGTTCACTTGACATACGGAAAAACAGAAGAAAAAAAACGGACCTGGAGTATCCAGAATAATACTGCTTGTGTCATGAATGCCACCCTAGAGGTTATGGAAAGACCAACGTGGTATATAGTTACTATGAAGGGACAATACACATTATTTGTGGTTTTACAGCTCAAAGACTACATTGGTCATGCTGCGCCGGGATATATATTGTTTTCTGAGGAATTCAAACCTCTGGTCCTACAGTTTTCCGAGTAATCTGAACTTTTTAAGGTCTTGGGAACCAAACCTCGGACTACAGTGAGCAGTGTGACTATCCACATTGTGTTTAGGAATAATACAGATTTCATTACCCAAAACTCACTCTATTCCCTTGAAATTCCGCTAGACTGCCATATCACGTGAGAGTGTAATGTCACATAGGTGTGCACGTGAAAAACGTAAATAGTTTTTAGCCCAAAAAAGGCCAAACATGCTGTGAGCATGCACGCCATGTTTTTTCGGATGCAAGGGGATTTTTGTGAATCAGTATTTTTTCTGTATCATCCCCCGCCACCTAAAACCATCAGTAAAGCACAGAGGGGTGCTCTCCAGCCGTAAAAAGCAATGGCAGTCACTGTGTGCCAACTGCCAGGTTCAAAGTTCTTGGAAACACTGTGCTAGATTCCGCTAAAATTGCGCTAGATCTAGGAGGGTAACAAACCGTGTATTAGTGCCTTGTGTTTTAACTCCATTTAAAAATTTGATCATACAACTATGATTTTTTTAAATTACAATGTAAACAGAATCGTTCCATCGTGAGAATAATTATGCATTTTGTAGTTAATTGCACTATAAATATAGTAACTACCTTTTAGGTATAGAATATACAAATATATACAGGAAACACAAATTTAAAAGGCATGGATATAGAACACGTATAAAAAATACAGATGACATAGACGTCATGGATATAGGCATTGAAGATATAGCTATAAGAGATATAGGTACTAACTTCTGACGATATTTAATTCTCCACAACTTGTTACTGTTCCCAAGGGCTCTGAACGCTGAACATGTCCTGGAGAATCGACATATATCCTGGCACGAAATTTCGTTGTAACTAAGTATTTGCTCGAGTATTTCAACCGGCAAATCACTGAGGAGAGTATCGCTCCATAGATTGTCCTCCATCGGAATGTCATCAAACACTTTGTCAAACAATAACGATTGAAAAACTGGAAGGAATTTCGGCATTGGTGACACAGTCCAATTAAAATTCTCAGTCACAAAGGATCACATACATTTCTTAGTGGGTATATTATATATATTGTTCTTATAATATATATATATATAAAAAACACGATATATTATTTAAAAACTGCATAAAATTATTAAATATACCAAGATCTACTTTTTAGAACAAACATTACACAAATACAATCCCGTAAATATAGGGTTTAAAGATTATAAATGCCTTGTATAGGGCCTGTGTTTTATATGTGTTGATCCCTGGTGAATGCTGGCTTTTTTCTTTACAATTTAAATAACGGACTAAATTAAAATTAAGTTAAAGTTATACTAAATAGTAATTAGTATTTAATTAAATATTTGCCTCTTTTGTATCCACTTAGTAGGTCACACAAATTATAAAAATATCGAATCTATTAAAGAAACCATAATTCATTTTTATATTTTCTACGAAAACATTTATTTATTTATGTTTAACGTTCCCAAAGTAATTGATTTTTATTGTAAATTTTTTTTCCTCTATTCGATTGGATCTAATCGAACCTGAGAACGTTGTTTCTTTTGAAGTCTTCTCATTATGTAATTGCTGAAGAAGTTCCAAATAGTGAACAGCCACTTTGAGTTAAATGTCTTATTTTATTTATGTGAATTGTGGAATATTTTTTTCATAATTGTGTGTGATACTGGGTTTTAAATTGTCGTCGGTGTCTTCTAATTCTTTGCATTTGCGATAGTTTCTTTATAATAAATTTAAGATAATTCTTTTCAATTTTGATAGTCGTCTCGTAAAAGGCGCCAAAGCAGCAAATAAAATGGAGAGAGATCTCAAAGATTTAACCGAAGACGAGAAGTTGCTGTTTAAAAAAATCAACGATAAATTATATGATGAAGTTAAAGCCCTTATGTCAGAAAGTTCCGTGCGGATAAACTGTTGCGATGAAACAGGGTTGTCGCCTTTGCAATACGCTGCGTTTAAAGGTGATGCTAAAATGTGTCGTCTTTTTCTCGACTGCGGCGCCGACGTGAATACAACCAACCACCAAAGCAACTATACTTCCCTCATGTTCGCCGCACTTTCTGGTAAATTAGATGTTGTCAGCTTGTTGCTTGAAAATGGAGCAGACGTATCACCGAAAAATACTGTCAACAGAACAGCTGCACAAATGGCCGCTTTCGTGGGAAACCACGACGTTGTGAGCGTCATTAATAACTATATCCGCAAGGAGGAAATAGATTATTTCACAGAGATTCGTAAGGGGGAGAAAGAGCCCAGATTACCTCTGGACTTAGCTAAACCTCTACACAGATATCTCTTGAAGACCAATGTTCATCCTGTTCGACTCGCCATGTTTTTAGAATCTTGTCCAGCACTGCTGAGCGAAGTGAAAAAAGTGTCGAATATTCTGGAATTGTTGTGCAGCAAACAATTGAATGAAAATGGCAACGAGTTGCTGTCCATAAAGCTTCATCATCTGAGCTTTATACTAAATGAATGTGTTAAATTCACAAATGAACAAAGGAAGAAGAAACAGCAAGGCGAGGCACAGTCTTCAAGTTCTGCAAATTCGTTAGATCCTTTGATTAAATGTTGGATTAAAGGCGATAGCAATGGTTTCCCGATGGCTCTCGAATATGTCTTACGGCAATCCATAAGAACTTACCCGTATGTCCACTGTCCATTGTTTATTCAGCTGGTGCGTACCTTAGCCCCAGTGGAAATTGGAAATGAACCCAGTGCCGTTACACTTTTCACACAAGCTGTCACGGGAGAGCGAGGAATGGACCCATCGTCTGTTTGCACCACTTGTGGAGAGCCAGGCGGGGAAAAAAAATGTTCAGCATGCCATTCAGTACAATATTGTGATCAACGTTGCCAAAAGCTCCATTGGTTTACTCATAAGTTGCTTTGTCCTAAATTGGGCGCCAAGTATTTAAAAGAAAAGGAGACGAAAAAAGAACCAGTAATCCCGCCAAATGAAAAAACAGAAACTGCTGATACCAATCAAAATGCCATTCAGAAAGATATTTCTGAGCCAACTGAAAAAGATAATGTGAAAGATGTCTAAAGTGACTTATTATTGTTCGCTTTATCTTGGCTTATGTGTGATTTTAATTCTACTTGACGCTTTTTTTTTTTTTCATTTAGCCGCCAATTATTGCAAGTTCTCTTATCTCCCTCTCTTTCCATAATTCATTTATTATTTTGAGTTTCTTTTCATGTAATTCTCAAAGAATCTGTTGTCTGGGGTTTCCAAAACAAAAGATTCCAGTAGGCTGCACCTTTGGTGATGTCAAGACCATAAACTATACTCGTGGCTAGATTTCTTATAATCTAACTTAAACGAAACAATACAGAGTTTCACCAGGAGATTCCATAACAAACAGTTATAAACATTCTGCCTTCACTTGACAAAGGGAGCAGTTGGCTCCCGAAACGTCGTGTTTTTAAACCTTACGCCAGTGTCAAAATAACTGTTTGTTAATCTAACTTAAAATAGAACTCCAATTACCAATTATCTTTTGTTCTACACCCAACAGAAATCCTGACAAATCATGACATTCAACCTCAAATCTTAAAAGTATCTTTATGTTGTGACAAAGCTTTCCTTGTGTTATATAGACATGCTGTCATAACTGTCATAATTCTCCGATGGCTCAAGCGAGTTTGACTCATGACACTACTTAGTACTTCCCAACTTTTCCTTCTTGATCCCATACTCTTGTATCCCAAAGCAGAATGTGCTAAAAAGTGTGGCGCACATCGCAAAACAAACAACTTTACTACAGAACAATTGTGAGACGACTTGATTTTTTTTCGTATTAAAAGAAAAGCAATTCAACTAATGTTTTCTGCATCTCTATTAAAAAAGGAATTTGTGTTATAAAATTTAAAAATGTAATGCATGCATCTCCTGCAGAACATTTTTGATCCACTGAAGGCTTGTTGTGGGGCATTGCAAAACATTCTGCTTTGGGACTTGTGTGTGTGTGTGTGTGTGTATAGGGAATGAGTTGATGCTGTTATAACCTCCCGATTATAATATTTAATTCCGTATATATATATTTATACATATGAATATATCAGGGGTCAAAATTAACTTTTTAAATCAGGTGCACAAATGCACCCAAGTCTTACGACTTACGTGCATAAAATACTAGTTAAGTGTACAAGTAACGAACGGAATAGAAAGTAAACCTCAACATTAAAAACAGGTAAAATGTAAGTGAAATAATTACATTAAAACATGTAAGATAAAGAATGCAAATTTTCAAAATAATTGAACATTTGTTTGTAATAAACAAAACAAAAAAAATCAACATAAATGCAGATACATTGAGAAAATTATATAAAATTATTCCATAGGTCACTGTTCTTGAAAAAAAAAAGTAAGTAGCCATAGTTTTGAATAGTTAGGTGCACTATGTGCATCCAAAATTTACATGCATGGATAAAATTTCATGTGCACAGTGCACCCACTAATTTCGAACCCTGGAACGGTTCTAATGCAGAACATTCTTCCCGTTATGTTTTTCTCTCGGAACTGTTCCAAAACTAGTTTTTGGTGGTTGTTTTGTACCCATTACTTTTCTGACATATTGTCTGACTGGGGATGTACTGATTCAGAAAAAGTACTGGGTCAAAAAATTATGTCTGGAAAACAACGATCTATCATGGTGTGTAGTCACTATGGCCGTTGGCATCTATGTTGGCGAATCGCCAAGAGGAGCATTTTCTGCACTAAAATCA
>QLNU02015270.1:114565232-114578910 GCA_006491805.2 Dysdera silvatica | reverse complement strand
TGTGAATAGAGTGTGTTATATGACACACTAAGCATGGCAAATACTATTCGTTTTGCTTTGGACATCTGAATGCAGAAAATAGGTATGTCACTTTCCATCAAGAAATATAGCAGCTCTAAAAAGCATTATACTCTTTTTTTTTTTTAGATTAAATAGCACTTTGCCCCAAATGTTGGTACTCACAGGAAAAAACACAGCAAAGTTAATTTGTAAAATATATATACTACTTCCATTCTTATCATTTTGAAATTCTTCTTGTATTCATTTTACATGTATGTTGGCTCCCAAAGTTTCGTGCTGTAGTTTGCCAAATTGTGCTTTTGAATGAAATGCTGGTAGGTGTGTGAACATTGTATTTTTACTAGGTTTTGTCGACATGGCTGAAGTCTTATCCTGTAACGTTCGTATAATTTATATTTCTCTTTTTCTTCAGCTGACGTTCTATTTCTTTTCTTGTCCTCAATTTCATTTATTCTTTCGTTTTCCAGTTTCTGGAAATCAGAATTTTGCATTTTTTCCCCTCATTCGTTTCATTCCAGCTGCACTTGACAGTTATGTGCTATCCATTTCTGAAGGAAAGAATACAAAGGACATCAATGACTTTATAAAAATATACAGCACAAGAAAACAATAGTACCAAATAAATAATAAATTTAGGGCAGGATGGAAATTCAGTTAAAAGTGAAACTAATGGAAAACTGCTTTTCAATTTCACCCTGTTTCCAATATCAAAGGAATAGTGAATTCTATAAAAACCTGAACTCTGTTTAAACTTGATAGTAAATACTATATGAATTTAGTAAAAACTAATGTTGTGAACTATAAAATTGGAGCATTTTGATTATATTTATTGCTGTTAAGGGCAAACTGCCTATTCCAATATTAAAACGTTAAGTGTGGGACAGTACGTTTTGTTTTTATTCCTAAATTAAATTGTGTATTAAATGAAATGAAATATGGAATAAAAGTGCTCTTATAAGTATACTTTAAAAACATGCCTTAGGTAGAAAAAAACAACTTAAAAGCATAAAGTTAAAAATAAGATTTTTTTTTTTTCATATGCAGAGCATTGAAACACAAGTAATTTAATGCTCCAGTAATTTACTTTTAATTGCTTATATATATTTTTTTCATGCGTTATTTCAAAATATGAGAATAAGACTTTCCTGTAATACAGAATTTTAAAAAAATTACGAATTCTTTCTCATCAATAATGATAACTGAAATTAATGTAAAAAATCGCCACATGTGCTATTTAGACTTAGATTACTTTGAAAAGCTGTGTTGCCACTTCACTGAAATGAAACTTTGAGTTTTTTAAAAGAAACATACACTTTGAGCTATTAGTTATCATTAAATAATAAAGAAAATAGCTGAAACTAATTTTGATACTGTGGTTGACCTTTCCGTAGAATGTCGCAAAAGGGGAGTTAGCTTACCTATCTTGCATCATGGTTAGTGACATTTTGGTTTAAGCATTTGTCTACCTTGGGGATAATTCAGGTTTAATTCCCTAAGTGATGAAGGTTTGAATTCCTCAAAAAATTGCAGTATCTAGTACAACATAACCTTAGCTGTCCTTATATCACAGATCACAAGCAAATGGTGTGATAATGTATGCAACTACATTAACCCCTTTCCGTGCCATTTAGTGTGACGAAATCCGGGCCCAAGCGGTTGGGATCAACGTGCAGTAAACAAACCAGACCGATGCTCCAAAACAGTTGCAATACGAGCCGATATATAATTACCTGTGATATAGTCATTTGTTTTACGCGATACTGCTGTTGTGGAAGTAAACACTAATTCTTTTTCCTTTTATAGATATTATAAATATATTTTATAATAGATGACAAATAGCAGTTTCATCTTCAAGTATGCCTTTGTCCTAAAGAATGTAATAATACTATGCCTAAAAATAAATAGCATATTATAAACAAAAAATGTAATTATAAGAAATGCTCACCTTGAATCAATATCTAATAAGAAAATACTTACAACTCTAAAAATTAAATTTCAAAAACTAAAGTACAAAGCCACTGGCATGGTTGCTTTGTAACAGAGATTATAAGAATTGTGACCAACTCTCGTGGCGTAGTGGTAGGAACTAAAACTCAAGCACAATCGTAACTGCCAAAAAATCATTCCACAAGCCTGGCTCATTATGTTTACGTTTGGCCCGATTTTCTGTCTGTGAGCCTGGCTTGTGATATTCATGTTTGGGCCAAAATCTTCATCACGAGTCAGACTCATTAAAGTACGGGAAGGGGTTAAAGATACACATAAGAATGTCAGCCCTTCCCATGACACATGTCTTAATTGGAACCACCAGCAGGTGCATTGCCCCAGTTACCCCATGCTTGTGTCCCAGTTGCCCCATCGAGCTATTTACATATATATATAGGACAATCCCTGGGTGCCCAATATGCCCTTTGCCTTGTCCCAGTTTCCCCTTCATCCTGGCTACAGGCTTGTTGGAACCTTAATCCAAACTTTGTCAGAACAAATTTATCTAAAATGCATTGATTGGGACAATACAAGGAACATCAGTCTTGGCAATGTTGGAAAAAGTCGCCAAGGTGGATGTATTGTGCACTTTTACCATAACTTTGACTATCATGCAGAAAATCTGGATTTGACCCTAAATGATATACTTGCTTTTTTTAACTCGTCTTTGTATTGTTCAATGTGTTATATCTTTTAAGCAAGTGACAACAACAGTTTTTAATTGCTATTATCACAATTTTTAAAAATAAGTATGTAATTTATTTTCTATATACTTTATCCTGTATGCTTCATATTATCCTGTCCCCTTACCTCCCTTTTTGCTTCAACCGTGCAAATATAATAGGACTTCAATATATCAAAAGTTCCATAAAAAAGAATGCAAATGTAGAAAACATACAGTGCATAGAAACAGTTTTTCTGTGTATTGTTATGCAATCCCCCACCCCCTCCTTTCAACGTTTTTTCACTGCATTAGCTTAGTAGCTGCTGAAGAATTCATAATATATCTGTTTAAACAAACCTGTAAAATAACTGCTGAAAAACTAAAAACAAAGGAACGTTCTGCATAAAGATGCTGAAGTTCTTGTGGCACGTTATCGTTTCGTTCCAGAACCAGCAGCTTAACATCAACATATACAGTCTATAACACATGGGCTGCAAGAAGTTTCATATTCCCACTATTGGTCTTTGTTTTCCAACAAAGTGGCAACTTACAATCAAGCTGCTAGTATGATGAAACAAAGTGGCAACTTACAATCAAGCTGCTAGTATGATGAATATCTTAGAGGTTGCAAATGTGAACATGGGGTTAGACCATTAGTTAGTATTCTGCTTTCACTCTACAGATGCAATGGTGGTCGGTATTAGCTTTCAAAATATTGTGTTCTTAAACCTCACACCAGTATTTAAACAAAATGATTGTGATAAAATAAGCTTTACATCGTTAATAATTTTGTTTAAAATAAAATGGTGTGTGATGTGCTTTGCATGATAATGTGATGTAATCTATTGACTTAATATCCATGGAATTTTAGCTCGCTAAGCTATAGGGAATCTTTATATGTAGCTATATGGGAAGTTTGTTTATAATTAAAGCTTGGTTTTATTGTCAAAGATTTGGTTGTTAACATGTTTGCTGCCCAAAGCTCGTGTGGTGAATACGTTCACACACGCCAAGATCCTATCAGCATTTTCATGCTTTTAAATTATTTTCTGTTGTTTTATTTTTTAAATATAGATGTGGTGGATTTTTTAGCAATAAATAAATTCACACGAGTATACTTGTAGTTGGCATCAAACATGTTAAGAGCTCCATCCCATTTGTTATGACACATTCTGCATTTGTGGAGCAACACGTAATGAAAAGTCAATCTCATTGTTACACTAATTATGTACATAGTCTAAACATACAAAAGTAAAGTAAAATAGGGAAAAGCTATTTTTAAAATATAAATCTTATATTTGATACAGAATATATAGATATGCATTTCTATGTGTGTTGTTGCACTGTAACGACATATGATAGAAGAAATGAATCCTTCAGCACTGATAACGGTGAATCCTTGATTATATCTGGTCTAAGTGGTTAGTCGGATGATTGTGTTGGAAGTCTAATTTTGTTTTCATCATAGGTTAATGGAAAGTTTATAATTCAGTCCTAACCCCAGGCAATGGCGAACGCAGACTTTCATTTTGGGGGGGGGTGGTCACAAACAGAATTTGCCATGGTCTTGGAATAACACCCTTCATTTATCATGAAAGTTGGAATTTTTACAGTGAAAAAATATATTTTGGGGTCATGACCCTGTGACCTCCCCCGTGTCTGTCCTTGACCCTAGGGCTGTCCCCCGAAGGGTACATGCTCTGTGTGCCACATACTCTCAAGAAATTTTAAAAAATACAGAGTACTCGCCGCATACTCTCAAGGTCTCAAGAAAGTTTTTATATTTGCTGGTTTTTGGACAACTTTCAAGTCTTTTTACTTTTTTGCTAGTCATTTGCAAACTTAAATGGAAAGAAATGAGGAAAACCCCGTGCCCCCCCACCACCACTCCTTGTCAAAGCCTCAAAATAATATCCTGCGTACGACCAAGGGAGGAATGAAAAACTGATGAAAGTGGTAACTGCCACCTTGGGCTTGGATAGACGATAGATGACCAGCCAAATGCCAGTCAGCTCGGCGCTGTGAGGTCACCAAGTCCAGTAACCCCTCAATTTCAATACTCTTTAATTAAGACAACACTGCATACTCTCAATAATTTTCTTCAGGACAGTCCTGTATAACTCCACAGTAGCACGGAGAAGTGGGGGAGGGGTCCAGATCTCCCCTCCATTGGACATCATGACACATTTCCACATTTATCTCCATGTCACATAATCTGTCATAAAGCTACTTAAGCCTCCCATAATTTTTGAATTCCTACATTCCTGTAACACCATTTGCAAGTGCATAATGCAGTACTTTGCAATTCTTTACCTTCAGAATATTTGATACATTTTTGAACTTGGAAATATAAAGAATATATATTCTTATTATTTTTAAATTTTTTCTCGGCTAATTTTGTATAAACTGAACCTTCATTGGACCAAATAATATATGGGGGAACTTTGTGAGATAAAATTATAAAGATGATGGCGAAACATGGGAAGAGATCAAACGACTTTTGGAAAATTAAGGTTGAATATGGAATTTTTGCTAAGTCCCACATCCCCACAAAGGATTTGAGCAACGTTTCTCAACTCAGGTACCACAAAACTCTAGTGTGCAGTGAGATATCACTACGGGTACTTGTGAGAATTAGAATGAGCTCTTGATTTTACAAAATTTGCTTTAAATGTGAGATTTCATTGGCACACAATTTGTTCACATAATATTTTAAACTTTAATGTTTTCAGATATAGGAGCATTCAAGTATTATTTAAGCACCGGGGGGGTGGGGTGGATTCTATTAGTCTTATTTTCCTATGTTAGCCAATGTTAAATTTTGCTTTCTGAGGTGGGGGTGAAATGGCCAAAATATTGCTTACGTAATACTTGAATTTCCCTGTACGTGGTTTTTTGTATGAAAACTGCATCGTGAAGTCTCGTAAACAGGCAATTGAAATCCATTTTTTTTTTCTGATTTGTCAATAAACTTGCATAATAAAAGTAAAATTTGGATTAAGCTTGGTATCTTAAAAATTACGTTGTTTTCCCTATAAACTCCAAGTTTATAAATAATGAAAGAGGATGTTAATAATGGCAGATATTTTGTTATGTAGGGATTCTGTTGACCAGAAATATTATTTCAAGGGTGCTAACAGGATTTAAGAAAAAAAAAAAGAGAGAGAGAGAGAGAGAGAGAAACCCTGGATTGGAGGAAAGGAAGACTCTTCATACATGTAGTAATACAAATTATATTTATGTAAGCCCTGTTGTTTAGAATAAGGGAAATGTTAATCAAAAAAAAAAATTTATTGTATAAATACAGAAATGGATATTATTATTGATGTTCATTTTTTGTGCTTTAATCAGTTTAAACTTATAACTTCTGGAAAATACTGGACAATATGACCTGATATCCTCCTATCTCTAATTTCATGTGCAGACTAAAAATTCTCTATTATAACATATTTTACATATCTGGAGTATGGACTGGGGAATAACAAAATGTATATCTTGGTGGTTTACCACTATGATATACATTGTAATACTCCATCATGATATACATTGTAATACATCATCATGATATACATTGTGGATTAAGGAATCACACAATATATACCGCCATATAGGTAGTATGTAGTAACAAAGATTCAGAGGGCTCCATTCATCAATAAAGAGAAAATTTGAATAATGAGGATATCCTTTTCTGTTTTATATGTCAAATGAAGTGTTGTATGTGACAAAATATTCCACGTAGCAGAAAATTGTTGCATTTCTTCAAGAGCAATTTTATCTAGCGTTAAAGCTTTTGTTGAATATGTAAGTACAGTCGGCTCTACTTAAATCATGAGTAAATGAATACCCTGCTGAAAAACATAAAATCTACTACCAAAATAGACACCGTTAAATTTCCCCACATTAATGAATAATATTTGCAGCTATCCTCAGGTAATCAAAAGGAGACTGTAAAATCTTTACCATGAAAAGCTGTGCTCAAACAATAAAGTGTGTGCAGGGAGAAAATATGTCTTTACAAAGGTTCCCTTCGACAACCCCCCATATGTTACATCCATAATACCCTCTTTTCTCTTATAATTGGAAAGTGGGGTCTTTTCACTTCTAACCAGTTAGTCAGTTTCCAGTTCGTGGTCATATTATAGCATTATGGAGAGCTTTCTTTTCATGCAGACTTTAAATACACAAATGCGATAATGTTAAAGCTTAACAATCCAAGTTCATGCAATACATTAGAAGTTTTAGAGGCAATAAAAAGGTCAAGAAACATTTAAGTTCAAATTGCAAAAGAGACCGAAACTTCTGCACAAGTAAGCCGCAAGTATATGTGCTAGTGTACAATTTTTCTTGCATTAAAAACACATAGATGCATATAACATTTTTCGTGTATAGTACTATTTTTTTTATATATATATCATAGTCATTATGTATGCATTAGTGAACTAGAACACATAAGTAGCCGTGTATGTTTCTCCCGGGTAAATGGTTCACCCTATCTAATCAAATAAGATTTGATGGATCGTCAACATTTGTTTTAAGTTCGGCCGACTGTATCTTACATTTGTATAGTAGGTATATAAAATGTTAAAAACCAAACAAATTCCAATTGACAAATTATTTGTGGAACATTGGACAAATTTTTCTCACTAGTTCTTAAAACATATGTTGTTCTATTATTATATCCTGTTGTAGAAGTATATTTGTAATGATGTGTTTATTTAGAATAAGAATATAAATATTGTGTGTATTGTAGCCTACCATTTTCCCTTATTTTTCTGTTTGATGCTGTAGTTCTGCACTTTTCGAATTATTCCTTGTGTAAGTTTCAATCAAGTTCTCTTTGATGTTTTGTGTATGTGAATATAGCAATGGCATATAAAATATCAATGTGGAAGTTATGTTGTATTCTTGTGTGTGTATATAATCTAACAAGTACAGGGAATAATTATATCCGAGTTTGGAGAATACAACTGACAATATGTCATGTTTCTTCGTAATGCAGAATATTTGTGAGTACCTTTAAGAAAATGGATTCTCTTGAATTTGATCTCTATTATAAATATAATAGTTGTGGGTTGTTAATTTTATGATAAGAATTAAATAACCTCAGGGAAAAGATTCTCTCTCTCATATACATACACACGTATTTTGAATAAAAAAATTGACGTGATCGAGGGAAAAAATAAGGAAAGGGAAGAGCAATGTCGCTGTGCGACCGCACTCGCCGAGGACTAGAGCCGGAATCCGGAAATAGTTTCCAAGATACAAAAGAGCAAATACTTCGCAATTAAATTAAATTGCACTATGGACAGAAGTCATATAGAGCAATTGATATTCGCGGTGAGGATAGTGGAACTCTGTTAAAATACGGGTCAAAATTTCTGAGTTTTACATTGGATTTACGCTAGTCGTGAAAAATACTGGGTCTAATTTGTTTGAAGAACTTAAGGCACAACTCCCCATTTTAGACATTAACTTGCCTCACTGTAGTCCGGGGTTTGGTTCCCTAGGCCATAAGAGGTTCGGATTCCTCGGAAAACAGTAGGTCCCGGCGCAGCATGACCATTGTAGTCTTTGAGCCGTAAAACCACAAAACAAACAAACATTAACTTGCGTGACTGTCGAGAGCAATCATATGACAACGGCGCGAATATGATTGGTATAAATTAAGGTGTGCAGTCGAGAATTTTGGCTGAAAATCCAAGAGCTGATTTTGTGCCCTGCACAGCGCATAGTCTCAATCTAATGTTAGGCGACATGGCTGCTTTTCTGCCTATGGCAATGACATTTTTCAGTATTATTCAGAGATTATATACATTATTTTCCGCCTCTGCTGAAAAATGCGATATTTTGATGAAGAATGTTCCAAATTTGATCCTAAAGCCGCTATCGGAGACTAGGTGGGAATGCTGACTTCAATCAATTGAAGTTGTCAGATATAAATTTTTCAGCATCCGAGATACTTTAGAAGAAGTCAACGAAAGATCCAAAAATCAAAAGTGAAGAGCAATCTTTACCAGATAGTGAAATATATTTTGAATTTATTTTGTCAACAATAATTTTGAATTGTTGCTCGCTATTCATAAAATCAGCGAACGGAAGCAACCTCAGCTTAGCTTTATTGCTATTAAAAGGATTGAAAAACTTCATTGGCACAGAGTAGTAGCCCGGATGCTCTTGCGCCATAAAAATTCAAACAAACAGAAAACTTCTTGAATGGTTTCAGAACAGCAGTTTTTTGTTCTTCAAAACAAATTGAAACTGAAATTTGAGGGACAAATGATGTTGAAGCTGAATTTAATGAAATAAAAAAAAAAATAAAACACAAAGGTTTACAAGAATGCGAAGGAGAAGATACGAGTACAAACAATCCAGAATCTAAATTCTATCGTGATTATTTTCTCCCTGTCAGTGATTAGGGAATCGTATCTATGGAGAAAAGATTCCAGCAATTAGAAAATCGTATAAACTATTTTATTTTTGTTTTTTGTGCAACATACGTTAACTGAAAAAAATGACAGACGATCGTCTGTCGTTTTTTCAATTCACTGATATCATGTGTTAAAATCACCAATAATTAAAAAAAAAAATGCTACATAGACCAAGACATCGATTTACGTAATATTAGCGGAAGTGAGCTGTATGAAGAAATCAGACATTTTTTTACGTATCTGTTGCGAACGTTTAATAAGTTAACACCTTTATAGTGTTTAAAAGAATCATCTGCGATTTATGATTCATTTCCGAACTTTACAATTACTTTAAGAATTTTGTTAACAATATCTGCAACCACAGCGGAAGCTGACAGAAACTTTTCTAAACTGAAATCAATAAAAAATTTCTTCGAACGGAAATGGCCCAAGTAAGATAAAACAACTTAACTCTATTATCCATAAAGCACGAAATTTGTGCAAATTTAAATTTTGCATGCCTTATAAATGATTTTTCTGAACTGAAAACCGGGAAAACTATTTTTTTTTTAAGTTATATTATTAGGCCTATATAAAATTCCATGACCAAATATTGCTAGTTACACTTTTTCTTGTATTAAAAACACATAGATACATATAACATTTTTTATGCATAGTAATATGCACAAAAAATGTTATATCCATTTCTTGTATTTATAGCAATACATTTTCTTTTATTCTCTTATTCGTATAACAATGGGCCCCAGAAATGTCTTTTGCCCTAGGCTCCGCATGAGCTAAGGACGACCCAGCAATGGACAAGAAAAGGTCAAGAGCAAGAATTTTAAAAGACCGCGTAGAGAAAACTGGCTACTCCTAACATGCACTGACGTACGCAGGGGGGGGTGTTGATGGGGTTGTAATCCCCCTCCCATTGCAACATCATTTTGTACATTTAACATAGAAATATGGGAGTTGTAACTCTGTAACCCCCCTACGAACTCCCTGCGTACGCTTATGCTAACATGGGCAGCAATTATGATCTGCCACATAGAAACAATTTTTTATTTTCAAATGTTAATTCCCCACCTAATAAATGCTATCTAGTGGTGTGGATTGAAGCGATACGCATATAGAAATGGGGGAAAAAGCGTTCAATCATTTTATATTGGGAGCACCGAGAAAATTTGCCGTTTCTTACGTCACATGATACAAAGTACGATCCTCAACATAGAAGCACGCTTTCCTTTTTCTTTTTTCCCCTCCAAATTTTGATTTCCCGCCCAATAAAGGCAGTCTACGCTGTGGAATGAAGCGGTACACGCATACAAAAGGATAAAAATATTCAAAGGCAGGTATTTCTAGGGAAAATGTTGAGAAATCTGGCTCGTGCTTTCATCGCAGGATAAGTACGGTCCCTGACATAGGAACATATATTCTTTTAGATTTCAACTTTGTGGCCAATAAATGCATTCTTGTGCTGCGAAATGAAGCTAAACTCATATAACAAGAGTTAAAAAAAAACTTTAAATTTCGTTTCCTCAAAACATTAATTTTGCACATTTTTGGCATAAGAATTAATTCATTTGAATGAATCAATTTTGCGCATCTTTGGCATAAGGGCGGCGATATTTTCACCTAGCATCTACGTAAATATTAAGCCGGATGACAGAAACATTGACAACAATGTAAAATATTTTTTAGTATTTGAGCATGTTTTAACATGCTCATTGTTGATGTTTAAATGCTTGATTTCGTTTTGAATGTTTCATGTCCTGATGTTTAAAAGCATTAAGTTTTATTCATTTGAAATGTTGCTTCCGCCACTAATTTTGGAGAAATAAAGAATTCTCTTAACTACATAAATGAAAAACAATAACAAACTCAATACACGCAGTAGTAAAGCAAAACTTCTAAAAACAAATTCAAACCAAGTAATGTATATCTACAGCATGATACCCAGATTGACGTAGCTGTAATCTGCAATATAATCATAATCACACTTTTAAATTTCATTTAATCAAAGTTTGATTGAATTTGACCTTGAAAACGACCCCCCCCCCAAGTAAAATATAGGTAACGAACCCCCACCCACTTCAAGAGAAGAACTTCTGTTTTTTTTGTTTATAGATAGATAGAAGACAGACAGACACTTGCAGTGTCATTTTAATTGGGTACATTGTATAATTAAAGAACGTTTATTTTAATGGAATGTACTTATTTCCTATGTCACTTAGTACGCATCATTATAAAAATGGGCGTAAAATGAAGCGGCACACGTAAAAAAACAACAACAACAACAAAAAAAACGGTCAACAGCACGCATTTTATGAGACAGCGTCGAGAAAACCGGCTTATTCTTACATTACATAGTAGCAATTATGATCCCTAACAAGCGAACTCTTTCTTTTTCAAATTTGAATTTATTGATTATTAAATGAAGTCTGCTTCCGTGACACGAAGCAATACACATATAGAAAAGGAAAAACGTTCAAGAGCCCGCATGTTAAGAGAAAGCGTCGAGAAACTGGTTTGTCCTTACATCGCAGTGTAGTAAATATACTCCCGATATAGGAACATGGTTTTTCCCTTCAAATTTTAAGTTCCGACCTAATAAATGCAGCCCGGAACTGTGAAATGAAGCGATACACACATGAAAAGGGAAAACACGGTCAAGGGTAGGCATAGGAGTAATCCAAAAAATGCAAATGGGGGGAGGTGGGGGCACACGCTTACCAAGTTTTTTTAGAACAGAGGCAAAATCGTATTTTTTCTACCCAATTTTTTTGCCCCCACCCCGCAGCTTACGCTGTATTTAACGCTCAAGTTACGCCTATGAAGGTACGCATTTCAAGAGACAGCGTCGAAAATCTGGCTCGTCTAAGTGCGACCCCGACATAGGAAAGCATTTTCTTTTTTTCCGAATTTTAATTCCCGCCTAATAAATGCAACCTGGTTGTGTAAAATGAGGCTTTATGGATATGGAAAGGCTAAGAACTTGCAAGAGCCGGTATTTTATAAAAACAGATTCGGAAAATTGACTATTCCTTACATCACAGGATAGTAAGTACGATTTCCAACATGGGAAATATATATATACAGTAGAATCTCTTTAATCCGGCACGTTCGGAACCACGGCCTTGCCGGATTATCGAACGTTAATATGGTTTTAACGGGAATACCAAAGAAAAATTAATACAGTACAATGATATAATAACATTGGAATATGTGAGTTGTAGCTCTGTAACTCCCATTGAGCCTGTAACCCCCTTACGAACTTCTGCGTACGCCTATGGTAATACTAAATATCTGAATATACTAATATATGTAAGGTGTTATTACCCTCCGTAGGAAAAAAAAAGGAATAAAGCTCTAGTTTGAGCTATATATATACGTGGGTGGCAAAAATTATTGTATAATAAATTCCCCCACGAAAAACTCACAAAAATCTCGCCCCGGAGGCTTTTCTGTGTTGACCATTATTTGGCAATTGTGTTATCCCTGTGAAGGGTAATAATATCATACATCCTTATATACGGAGAAAGAGAGCGTTGTTTCCTGTCCTCCTTCATTTAGCGGTCTAAGACACTCCGGGCTAAACGGAGGGACCCTGGTTCGAATCCAGGATGGGGAAAGCGTCTCTTTTTCTCCAAAAAGAAAAAAGCTCTAGTTTGAGCTATAATATATACGTGGGTGGCAGAAATTATTATATATACTAATATATTTAACATCAATGAACCAATTTCTTAACGCAAATTTTGCATTCAAAATTTAGACAGGTATACTAAAATTAATAATTTCTCTTCTCTTTATTATAGAGTATATGAAGACTCAAATCTCTCTAGCAAAAGTGATGTACACACAGTGGCGTAGGCAGAAAGTTCATAAGAGAGAGGGGTTACAGAGCTACAACTCACATATTCCTATGTTAAATATATAACATTTCATTGCAATGGGGGGTTACAACCCCAAGAAACCTCCCCCTGGCTGCGCCTCTGTATACGCAACACCGTAGAAATCTATTTTGAATATATTTTTAAAGCCAATGGAACGATTTCCGTTGCAAGTACAATTCAATACAAAACAAAAAAGTTAAAGTAAATTATTAAATTAACTTATTTTGCAAAACTATTTTCAGGAAGGGAGAACCCATCCCCCTCTAGCCTCAGCCTGGCTACGGCTCTGTATCTACATGCACAAAATTGCATCGCAATTGGGGGTTACAACCTCCCTCAACACCCCTGCTTACGCAAGTGAATTAACGGGGCTTGGATTCAGGGCCCTGAACCAACGAACTAGCTCGTCGCCCTGAACCAAACAGGGGCCCCAAATTGTCAAATTTTATTGTTATGTATCATATTTTTTTTATTGCAAAAATTTGGGAACTTCACAAATTAAAAGGGCTACAAAAAATAAATAAATAAAAAACTGATCCCATGGCCCCTCCCCCAGTGCATAGGCGTACGTAGAAAGTTTGTAAGGGGGTTATAGGCTTAATGGGGGGGGAGTTACAGAGCTATAACTCATATATTCCTATGTTAAATATACAAAATTTCATTGCAATGGGGGGTTACAACCCCCATCAACACCCCCTGCTTTC
>QLNU02015270.1:114531738-114565132 GCA_006491805.2 Dysdera silvatica | reverse complement strand
AACTTCACTCGCGCTTAAACTTCACTCGCACTTAAACTTACTCACTGACAACTTCACCATGTTTAATTTTATTCGTTTACACTGTGGTCGGGAAACTCTTCAAATTGTCCATAAATACATCAAAACACACATTAAAGTTATCCGTTTTAAAGAACATCTTCACTTTAATCACACCTGTAAAAAGGAATTTCTTATCCCTTTCACACTTAAAGTTAAACCTCTTGTAAATTCATCTCTTGGACATCGCATCGCACATAACATAAGTCTTAAATTTCTTTCCACTAGAATTTCTCTCTGTCCCCGCGTACTCGCTCAGCTTCAAAATAAAATATCCTTTCTTACTTCCCTTCTAAATACTAAACTTGATTTTCTTACCATGCTCCTAGTTAAATCCGCTACTCGCTCACAAGAATCTAAAATCCAAGAACATATTCGTCTTACTCATTCACGTAAACTTAACAACCTTAGACCTTCTATTTCAAAACAGTCAAAACTCCTTACAAAAAACTGGATACTAAATCTTTCAAATAAAAATCTCACACCACAACAGCAATTCGTACTATCACTCGGCCTAAATTTCTCACCTGCTCCACTTAAAATTCCTACACCACAGATTCTCGCTTCCATAGAAAATGCTCTACAAAATACTCACACTGACGAACGTGTTGCAGCTGATATCCGCTGCAGAGTGGCAGGACTCCTTCGGCGTCCAAAACTCCCTGGGGACAACCTAACGCCTATGCAAAGGGTTGCCCTCCGGGAGCTACGGAACGATAAGGACCTTGTCATACTGCCAGCTGATAAAGGCCGTACTACAGTCGTCTTAAATCGTCCAGACTACTTAAATAAAGTCTCTACACTCTTATCTGATACAAATACATACACCCACATCACAAAAGACCCTACACAAACAATTCAATCCAAAATGAACTCTCTCCTTCTAAAACTCTATAAATCTAAAAAACTTACATTTAATCTCTACGACTCTTTAAAATGCACTTCCGGCCGCTTACCATCCTTCTACGGATTACCTAAAATTCATAAACAAAATATTCCTCTTAAAACTATAGTTAGTTTTTGCAGCTCTCCTACATATAACCTATCAAAATATATTGCACGTCTACTCTCTCCTATAATCGGTAATAACGACTACACTGTTTCTACTAGCCAATCCTTCTGCACCTCTTTAAATAACCTACAACTTGACGACGACGACCTTATGGTCTCATTCGATGTAATTTCTCTCTTCACTTGCATTCCCACATCACTTGCAATCGACACCGCACTTACACGCCTCCAAAATGACACAACACTACATGAACGCACTTCACTAACACCTCACGACATCTGCACATTGTTGAAATTTTGTCTGGACTCTGCTGTGTTCTCCTCAAATGGTTCTATCTATAGACAAGTTTTTGGCACTGCCATGGGATCTCCGGTCTCAAGTGTTGTAGCTAACTTGGTTATGGAGTCATTTGAGGAAACTGCTTTATCTTCACTGAATTTTAACATTAAATTCTGGAAAAGATACGTCGACGACACGTTTGTTGTACTTAAAACTAATACACTCCAAAGCTTCTTCCATTACCTTAATAACTTAAACTCACATATAAAATTCACATACGAAACAGAACAGAACAATAAACTCCCTTTCCTAGACGTTCTTGTACACAGATCTCACGATAACTCAATCTTCACCTCAGTTTACCGTAAACCCACACATACAGACAGATATCTCGATTTTAAATCGCATCATCCAACATGCCACAAAGCTTCCGTTGTTAAAACATTAAGTCTTAGAGCGAATTCTCACTGCAGTAATGAAACACTTTCAAACACAGAAACAAAACACATACACACGGCACTTAAAAATAATGGATACCCTAAACGATTCATTCTCAGAAACTGTAGACCCAATAGTACATCTTTAAACAATACATCTCACACCCGCATATCTATTCCATATATTCACGGCATTTCCGAAACAATCTCTCGCATCCTTAAAGAGGCAAATATCAAAACATTCTATTCCCCTGTCACAACACTTCGCAAACAACTTACAAAAGTTAAAGACCCAGTTCCACCAGAAGATCTCACAGGCGCCATATACCAAATACCATGCAAAGACTGCAACAAACATTACATAGGACAAACAAAAAGAATGATCAAAACAAGAAAAAAAGAACACAAACAAGCACTCGCGAAAGGAGACATAGCCTCACGTCTGGCAGAACACGCTTTACAACACGGACACGAACCCGACTGGGACTCAACAAAAATACTACACCGTCACATCACAAACAAGAATAGTAGACTCTTCTTAGAATCTTGGGAAACTTACAAACTACACGGGAAAGCCATTAATACATCACAACCACTTCCAGAAACTTATAAACAACTCTTACTCTGAAATGTATGAGACATCCCCAAATTAGGTAACCCGCAGTGTGGGTTTCTCATTGGTCCCTATTGGGGTTCTTCCATGATTCTATTGGAGGCCTCCCATTGGTTCTCATTGGGTTTTCCCATTCTGCGGGACTACTCTGATGAAGGGTTTTCCAGAAATTTCAAGTATAAAAAAGAGACAGAAACATAACATCGTCATTACTCCTGATGAAGGACTGCTGCTGATGCGTCCGAAAGCTTGAGTGATCTTTTTCATTGCTATTTTACCAGTGTTTAACCTTTTTATGTAGTTTTAAATATTTCGATAAATTAATATTTTATATGAAGACTTTACCCAATGATTCCCAGGCGGATATCAATTTGCAATTTCTAAAATTTCTATTATAAACCGTTAGTAAGCCCCGTAATGTAACAAAATTCCGCCTGAATAAATTTGTATTATATATGACATTAAATTCATATGGGTGGCGATATAGTGTTTTTGAACCTGAGCGGCAAATTATCCAAAAATTTCTGTAACCACAGCTAAGGGAAAATTCGAACAATGAGAGAGGATATAATTTAATTAAATCAGGATTTATTTAAAAGAAATTAAAGAAAAGATACAAAGAAGAGAGAGAGAAATACATCGTAAAGATGCCTTATGGGACATAACGTCTTCACTTGAATTTTTTTTCATACAGATGCCATGAGAAAAAGACTTGGATGAGCATACATTATTTTATTTCTAAATACTTACTTAAATAAAAACCGAGGGCTATAAATTCCTTATAGCAATTAGATGGCTATATATCCTGATTGAGCATAAGCTTATAAGCATTCAGTTATGTAGGTCTGTTGGACCCGAGTCGCCCATAAATTGAAATTTTACATATATTTTGATATATAAATGTACGCGATATGCTTGGATTTTCCCCCTTAATAATTTTGAGCAACTCCACATTGATGCATATACTTTAAAAATTTGGTCCTACTTCATGTCATGTGTTTAGTCGGGAGATGTATCCACCTATATTAAGTAGAGCCATTCTGATCTTTACCCACCCCCTCTTCCAAAATGAAAATTGCATTTCATACTAAATACACTAAGCCGAAAAATACTAGATTAAACGAAAAAATTAATATTTTAAATTTTGAACGACGTTATCTATTATAAAATGTTTGTTTGAAATTTGAGGATGGCTAAGAACCCTAATACTAACATTCGGGGAATGAGTCCCCCTGTCCCCCGCCACGACACCCGTGCCAGAAACAACATATATGGATGTATCCATTATTAGCCCTATGGGGAAATAAGTAAGGACCCTCAATTCGTCAGTCCTACATATATATATATATATATATATATTTTTTTTTTACCCGAAAAATTGTACCTGTGGTGATAGAAAAATTTTCCCATCAAAACGTAACTGTTAGCATAGGTAACTACAAATTTACATGCCAAACAAATAAAAATCAACAACACTAAACGGAGGAGTTCATGCATATACAAATATAGTAATACGGTATTAAATAATTTATGCCCCATGGGGGGAGCCTGTAACCCCTACATGGCGCGGCCCCAGGTGGCGGATAGGGGATGCCTCCACTGGTTTATCCTGTGGGTGGTAGGAGGGAAATAAAATACCTCCCGCGGACCAACAAGCAGAAGTCCAACCTCCTCGGAGGCTCTGGCACCCCCTCACCCTCATGATGATTTCAAATGTGTGTGCGAATAATGCTACCGCGTCCGGGGCAGCCGACGCGCCAGGAACTGCAGTCCGGGATCCTGTTGACAAGTATGCTACGAGGACATCGCTCAATATTCTTCAATTAAACATCAATGGAACTCAGAGAAAAATGACTGAACTGCAGAGTCTCCTACGTGAAAATAACATTCACATCGCATGTTTGCAGGAGACAAAACTTGGCAAGGGAAGAAATTTCAAGCTCAAGGGCTACACAACAGTTAGGAAAGACCGAAATGATGGATTTGGAGGTGGACTGGCTATGCTCTTTAAAACACCAGAGATCAAATTCAAGGAAATCGTCGATGATGAAGGAGATCCTGAGAACAGCTCCACAGAATTGCAGGCTGCAGCTATCTACCTTCCTGACCATTCGATAACCATCACTAACGTGTACCATCCTGACAATTCAAGCATCAACACCGCAAAAATAGAGAAGTTAAGTCTTACACCAACAGACTCCACCATCGTCTTGGGCGATTTCAATGCAAAGAGTCCAACATGGGGTTCTGCATCTTTGGATGTGAAGGGATCTCAGGTGGAAGAAATGTTGGATGACCTGGAACTAACAACCCTCAACAATGGAGATAATACGTACCTCTCAAGAACATATGGAACTGAATCGGCAATTGACATCACAGACATCGATTACCTGAATGCATCCAGGGCACAATGGACAGTTCTCAACTCTGCAATCAGTGACCATAGGCCAATCATTACAACCCTTGACTTTCACGTTGAATCAATCAAACAAAGGAAATGCTCCTGGAACTTCAGAAAGGCGGACTGGGTGAGTTTCGAGAAAATCCTAGAAGATACCTGTACTAATAATCCTCTTACTGGAGACATAAATACCATGACGAGAACGTTTGGATCCAGTCTAAGAAAAGCAGCTTGTCTATCGATCCCGAGAGGAAAAAGGAAAGACTCATGGGTCCCCTTCTGGAAAGATCACAACATTGATAAATTGATCGCCAAGAGAGACAAAGTAAATGAAGAGTTAAAAACAAAGAACACAGAAGAACTTCGACGCGAGCTGGCACAGCTAAGCCACAACGTAGAACAAGAAATCTATAAATGCAAACGAGAGAAATGGGCTGAATTCTGTAGTAAACTAGACCCTAGGAGAGTGAGTCAACATTGGAATTTCATCAAAATTTTGGACAATACCAAAGGAAATGTTCAAACTAATTCAAATATTGTTCTTGACGGCAACAGGCCTCTCGCCAACAATCTTGACACAGCTAATGCTCTAGCTGAGCACTACTCAAGGGTTTCAAAGCTGAACTATGAAACAGCAGATAAGAAAATACTCAACTACAGCAAAAGGGTCCTTCTGAAGGCGAGAAATTACTACTCAAACTGGGACTTTTCTGGAGACTTCACACTACACGAGCTAAATGGCTCATTAGCCAAAATGCCACCTAACAAGGCCCCGGGAAATGACCTCATCTTTGCATCAATGCTTAAACATTTGGGAAAGACTGCTAAAGTGCAGCTACTCACCATCATCAACAAATCCTGGCAAACCGGTAAGATTCCTAAAGAATGGAAAACCACAATAATAATTCCCATCCTAAAACCGAACAAAGACGCTGGTAGCTTCTCCAGCTATCGTCCTATCTCTCTAACCAGCACTTTGTGTAAACTGACTGAACGTCTGATTCACTCGAGACTCATGCATTGGCTTACCGATAACCAAAAAATTAATTTTTATCAGACAGCCTACAGAGCGCAGCACTCAACCACAGATCAGCTCTTTTATCTTTGCCAGTCGATAATTGACTCCTTCCAGAACAAGCCATCAAGAAAAACGACTGCCATCTTTCTAGACATGACCTCCGATTTTGACCGTGTCTGGCGGCAAAAGCTCATTCAAATAGTACACGACATTGGAATAAAAGGAAATGCCCTGATCTGGATTGCGGAGTTTCTAAGAGGAAGAGAAATTAGGGTTAAATTTAACGGTGTTCTATCCAAAAGGAAACGACTCTGGGCTGGTGTTCCACAAGGGTCGGTTTTGAGTCCCTTGCTTTTTCTTCTTTACGTCAATAATATACACCCTCACATCTCTGAAGAAACAAAAGTAGCATGCTACGCAGACGATATCGCCATTTGGCACAGTAGCGAGAGTATTCAGAAATCCGAAACTGAGCTTAATAAATCAATGACAGGTTTGGAAAGGTGGTCAAGGGATCTAAAACTAGTCATCAATCCTAACAAAACTAAACTCAGCGTATTTAGCACTGATAGAAAACACCGGCATACGTTTTGTCCTAACATCACAATATTTAACACTCCTATAGAAAAGTTATCTAAGCCAAAATACCTCGGGATTATACTTGACGAAGAGCTTCGTTTTCACCATCATATTCAAGAGTGTTCGAATAAAGCACTAAAAAAGTTGAATATCCTAAGAAGGCTTTGCGGCACAAAATGGGGTGCTGCACCAAAAACACTGAAAACTACATATACAACTCTTATTAGACCGATAATGGAATATGCCACACCAGTATGGTCACACTCCTCCTCTACTTCAAGAGAGAGGCTTGATAAAGTGCAAGCGAAAGCAGCAAAAATAATGTCTGGTGCTGTCTCATCAACCAACAACTTAAGAATTCAAGAGGAATGCGGCTTGGTCCCATTGGAAGAAAGGAGACAAATGCTAACTGTTAAATTTACAAACAGCGCTCATTGCCTTGATGAGGAGCACATTTCACACCGTACTATCGTAAACTGGAATAAAAAATCTAGACTTAAAAGATCATCTCCCCTTCTGTTTGACAGGGCCATCAGAGATAAAATTCACCTCAAACCCGATGACGTTTGCTTCGGAAAGGAAACCCCTGTAATTGGAGTTGTTCCAGATAACACTACAATATGCCTGGAACTCATCGAACCCTGTTCGAAAAAAGACTCCAATGATAAACTCAAGGAACTTGGGATGAGAACTATCGATTCCCTTTCTGATCTCAACCACATCAGGGCTTTCACAGATGGATCTTCAGACTCCACTTTCACCAACGGTGGTGCGGGAGTGGTACTGCTTCTACCTGATGATCAAAGACGAGAGATTGCAGTTGGCGCTGGAAAAATTGCGTCTAACTTCACGGGAGAATTGACAGCCATTTCTGCGGCTATCGAAACTTACACCAATCTTGGACCTTCGCAGCAGCTTAGTGGTATCACCATTTTCAGCGACTGCAGGTCTGCCTTACAAGCCCTCAGCAAAGGTACTTCAAGTCTAATTTTGAATATCCTGGCACAACTTAGACAACTTCACCGTCTCCAGAAAAAATGCTTCATGCAATGGATTCCTGCCCATGTGAACCTTGAGTTCAACGAAATTGCTGATTCTTTGGCTAAAAGTGCCAGAGATCTCAACCAAAATACAACAACCCCAATTTCGCTGGCAGACGCAAATGCTTTTGCAAGGTCAAGACTATTCACCCCCTTGAAAATCAAGGCCCATGATCAAATAACTAACTTTGACATTGACAGGAAGACAGCCGCCACTCTCATCAGACTAAGAACAAAACATCATAAAAACATGAAAATTTCTGCAGATGGGACTAAAAAATATCAAAACTGTGGCAGCTGCCTCGACGAGGAACTTACACCACATCATGTTTTCGACTGCCCTGCAGTAGCTGCAGGCCTTCACCTCTTAAACTATCCTACAGAAGAAGATTTATACTCCTTTAATGCCATTGCCATTGCAAAGACTATACAAGCACACCATGAATTATGATTCTATGGGGGATACGACACCAACCAACCAATAATATATGCCAACATTTGAAAATAACTTATCGATCACAGCGTCCAAAATTCTCCGATCCTTTGAATGACGCTATAACTACGTTCGACTGTATTTGACATTATTAATGGCTGAGTCACCTCTTGCATTTTTCCCGTGAATGCAAAGTAGGACATTTGTTTTCGAATTCAGGAAAATGACTTGTATTTTGGATTTATGAAGCCTTACAAGAAACCAGGTGCGGGTGTGTTTGTGGATGCACATAGTAAGTAGTTCTATGCGGCTGACACAATGAGTCGCAATTTCTCAGCAGAATTTCCCAACCATTGTTTTCCATGACTAGCAAAATACGATTGGGTGGTTTACGAAATTTCACCCACTGCCAGAGGACTGCTTTAGGCTCCGCGCCATAGAGTGCCTCGCTCAAATATTTCAATTTTGCATTCATTTTTTTTAATTTTGAAAGGCTACATGAAAATTTAAATATTTATCATATCAAAAAATTTAAAAAACATTTTTCCAGTAACAATTTCAAATAGTATAAAATTTTTGTTTAAAAGAAAAGGAATGATTACAATATATAATGTACCTGCAACAAAAAACGAAGTTTCATTTATGGCCTGCGAATGAGGAGAAGTTGAGATTTGAACGGTGAACATGAAAATTGGAAAGAAATTGTAAATAGGATGGGCACGTGGGTGAGAAAGAGAATTTTTTGGAATAATATCCATACTGTGACTAAAGTAAATCTTGGCAGTTACAACACGTTTGGGTTAATTTAGCTATTTTTGAAGTAAGATTTTAATTACTTTCGAAATAACTGAAGCAAATGGAAGAAAATAGATATCATAAATTTACGAATCATTAAGATGCAAGTTATCACACAAAAATTATCATTATGAGCCAGACGATTAGAAACAAAACAATCAAATCCATTGGCAAAACAAATCTATTTATTTTGGGTATGTTCTATTTCTACAACCTTAATATTGTCCCATTCAAAATAATATATCTCTATTCGGAATCTCTAGCAGACGACTTCGGGTAACAAGCAGAGCACCCTCACCAGTCAACCAGTACCATCGGTGAAAGAATTGTACAACACTTTTAATTCCAAATGGTAGCGTACATAACTGAACTTATAACAATATTAAGGTTTAAAGTTAATCAAAACCCATGACCTGGGCTCCTTTTGCCCATAGCTAATCCAGGAATTACTATCAGGTCACTTCCAGCGTATGGTCCTATCCTCCAATGTTTAATAACCACTTCCCATAAGCTATCTACAATTAAACTTAAAAACTCGTTTAAGAAAGGAGCGATTAAAAAACCCTTTTACGCTGAATACTGCATGACCTCAATATACTTACAAATATAATTAGTACAACCAAACAAAATTTCTACTTCAATTACATGACAGGGTTAGCACAAAACTTTTCTCCAATTATTTATACTATTTATCACGCCACAATCTCAGCACTACTACAAAAGTAGTCATTAAACAATATATAAACCTCAAAAATAATAAAAGTACTTATCGTGTCAAAAGCCAATGCTTGCTTCTCCACAAATAACACTACACAGAGAAAATCAGCTGACCCTTAGCCGTCCACCGAATCGACACAGGCAGCCTGATCTTAAGGAAACTTTTAGTGGAATCTTCTCGAAACAAGTAAGAACTGAAAAGGGCAAAAGAATATTAATCAGCTCTTTCGCCAATGTGGGGCGTTTTGGCCTAGTTCGCAGTCGACATTCTAATTCATCCCATAGGTGTTCTATGGGATTTAGGTCTGGGCTCTGAGCAGGTCGGTCCAATTCCTCAACATCCATGTCAGCAAACCAGCTCTGTACAGCCTGTGCTGTGTGGATAGGAGCACGATCTTGTTGAAACAAGAATGAACCCACTCCAAACTGTTGCCACAATGTGGGCAGCGTGGAACTGCCTAAAATGTCGAGATAGCCTCCCGTCTTCAGAGTTCCCTTCAAAGGAATTAAAGTGCCAAGCTCGAACCATGAGAAACATCCCCAAACCATTATGCTTCCACCACCAAACTTAACTTGCGGCACAATACAGTCAAGTAAAAAGCGTTTACCCAGCATTCTCCACACCCAGACTCTACCATCTGATTGCCAAATAGTTTACCGTAGTTCATCGCTCCATAACACTTGACACCACTGCTGCAGGCTCCATGTTTTGCACGCTTTGCACCATTGTAAGCGACGCTTGACATTGATTGCAGTAATGCTTGGTTTATATGCAGCTGCTCGGCCATGAAAATCAAGACTTCGCAGCTCCCGAGGAACTGCCTTTGTGATGAGTTTGCATCCAAAGTCTTCTTGAAAATCCGAACGAAGTTTTTATGCCGATTTCATGCGGTTCGCTTTCACAACTCTCTTCAGCACTCTGCGGTCACTGTCTACTAGACGAAGTGGTCGACCAGGTCGTGGATGCACCGTTGTAGCCTCCGTACGTTTCTTAACTTAACTCGTCAGACTTCTTTTATACTTGTCTGAGAGCCAGAAATTTGACATCACTAACAGAATCCACCACGTAGAGGGGTGTCCAGATACTTTTGATCCTTATTTGCATAAATCTGGAATATTTCATTTTCAGAACAGGGGTGTTTGGTAATTTGGAATATGACAATTTGTGGAAAAAACCCTTATCATCTAGCTACTTTCAGAGAATTAGAGAAATACGGCTCACTATATCATCGATAACTTTCTGAATTTTCAAGATATCCCACTGGTATTTTTTTTAAGTTGCCCTATACTATTGACTACAAAATTATGAAAGAAAGTTATTCATATCTTTCGCGCATGCACAGTAAAAAATTCTTTTCTTCAAATGCTCATATCTCATCGTGTATTCAATATATTAATTTCTAATTTAAGTATAATATTTTTCTTGTACGTTGACAAATGTTCTGTAAGTTTCGTGAAATTTGACTGAAAATTGTGGATATTATAAGCAAAAAATATGTGACAAAATTTGGGATTTCTCAAAAAAACGTTTCTATCTTCATGAATATACATGTTTATTTTACAAAAATGCACACAGGCATTAAGCATAGCTGGTTAAATATTTTCTGAAAGTTACAAATAATTTCCAGCTTTTTATGATACAGGGTGATCAAATATATTTTTTCACGTTGCCAATATGTGGGTGGTCCCCTAAATGCACAAGTCCGAAACTTTATTGTAAAGTGTTTATATATACCTCCAAAGTTAGAGAACAATTGGCCGAGTGGTTTTTTAGAAATTCGAAAAAAAAAACAAAAAATCCAAAGTGTCCGGATACTTTTGGGCATATAGTGTATGTGCACAGACATTTTTGTCTGGAGGAGAAGTTATCAAAGACAATGAAATTTGTTTGATGAGTGCTGCAATCGAACATTCAGTTGGTATGTCTCAGGGATTCGTTCGCTGAAGTTATATGGAAATGTGTACATCCAAGTAATGTCCCTGTAGGAAGAAATCATTACTTTGTAATTCAAAGTGCATTGCTGTTTAGCTGGCAATAATAGAACGCATTAAAATGCGAGTAGCTATATCATGTGCTATAAGTCATAAATAAAAATTTTTGCAATTTTTTTTTGTCAATCTGCTTGGATATCCTGTCATAAGAGGATTAAACTAATAGGTGAATATCAGATTTCACTTACGAAAGAAACATGTAAGTAGACAGTTCCACAAAGAGGAAAATTATTTTTAACAAACTGTGACTATTTTTATGGAAATGTGTTCTATATAAATATTGAATTATTTTTAAAGATCAAAGTTCACTAGAATTACGCCATATTATATTGGTCCTGGGTAAACTAGATTGGAATAGGTCAAATTAGTTTATACCAGGTTATAACAGGCCAAACATGACTGGCTTAGAAAAAACTAGTTTATCCTATGTGCGTCACGGCAAACTAGATAGGCCAATCTAGTTGGGCCTAAAATAGGGTTTGGTCGGTAAGATATATAGGGTAAACCCTCTCTACGCCGGCCACCGTCTATTCCGCGAAAAAATGTTCGCTCAGTGAGGTGGTACCTAAATGAATGTAAATTTAACGTTGGGTTTATGAGCGGAGGGACAAAATCCGTTTCCAGAAAAAAATGGTTGTTAAGGGAACATATGGGTTTTAAACTTTTAATTCAACCTAAAATTTACCCTTTATAACATCAGCAATTCCAAAAAACTTGTTACGTTATCGTAAAAAAAAATTTGAGACCTAATAAACACACTTCCGCTTACTATAAAAATACATTTAGCATTACTTATACTCATACTATTTTTTTTATATTAACATACATATATCATCAAGAATTTTCTTTTAAAAAACACACTTTGCCAGCATCCGAAAAATAACTTGAAAAAAGGCACAATGTATTCATTTAATTTATTAAATAAAATTGATAACAATAAGTATGTCTGTAAAATAAATTTACATTATTGCCATAATCAAAGTTTAATTATACCTTTTTTTAAATGAATAAATATGAAATACCTAAAAATGCCATAAACTCACATATATACTTGGGACCAAATACTAGAAATTTTTAATTAAATGAGCTAAGCTTAATTCATTTTATAGCTATTATGGTTCTAAAGGTATGTGGAAAGTTTCATGTTTATATATCCCATAGTTGTTTTTTAATCTCACGGATGATTGCTAAAATCCGCAAAAGGAGAAAACGCTATTAAAATTGAAATTAAGATAAAATTAACCAACATTCGTTTCAAATATTTAAACATAACTTCTGAAATACTTTAGGTAAAAACAAAATTTTTAACCTAAATTATTCACAGAAAACGGCAGAATTTTTTTAAAATTTAAAAAAAAAAGATATTTTGGAATTTTAAAACCCCAATGTTGCTTTAAGCGAGGTGATCGCAAAATAAAGGTGGCTTTTAAGGAAGATTTACTTTATATATATATTATATATATATATATATAATATATATATATAAACACATCAGCGAATATCTGGATACCCTCAAACAAAAACTGGGTGTATACGCCAGAAGACTCCGAAGATACTGTTAAGGTGAAAATTCAAAATTCTCTTTTTAAATTAACTAATTAAATTTAAACACCCATGAGCACATAAGTGGACAATTAAATTAATAAATATAAAAAAAACCAAAAAAAAAAACCAACACACACTCTCTCTCTTTCTCACTATTGTATAAATATATGTGTCAATGTCATTAAGTGTTGTGTTTATTTTTTCGAGATTCTGCCGCTCTTGTTTTTTTTTAAATTTTTCAGATGAGATTGTAACTCCAGAAAACTGTGTACCGCTATTCCTTTGATGACATTACACCATCTTATTCCATTGATGACGTCCATATCAATTAATGTTCCTCATCTAATGTTCCCCTTCGTTCAAGGACAACTACTGTGGCAGAAACTTAATCTCTACAACCCGAGTCCAGTGTATCATCATCATATAACACCATGTAATCATCATCAGACTGCAACAACAGGACTTTTATTAAAAGGACAATTATCAATGCAACAGTATAGGTTTTTATCAAAATTAGAATTTGATTAAATTAATTATTTCTATAAGTAAAGTGTCTCTGTTCTGTCACATCATATGATGCTTGTAAATTGGTTTCAATTTCAGAAATATTCGAAAGTTAAAAATATAGTAATGGAAAGTACTGATGCATGTATTGTATAATATTATGCAATTATGTCTAAAAATGCCTATGTAACCACCTAAACCCTTAAAAGTGTAAGGTTCTTTTTCTTTTTTTTCTCAAGCATGTTACCCTCGTTAATCCCCCCATTCTCACCATTTGCAAGATGCAGCTGGGCCATAAGGCCGTTACAATATAACCTAAACATTCCCCTTATTTCTGCGAAACAGTCCATACCAGCTTGCACCATTTTCTTCTCAACAACTAAACGATACCGTGGGAGCACTGGACCCTTTTTTCGCCTGTGACCTTTCAAGTCATAAAACTGAACTTCTCAGGACCAGTGAACAGAAAAAAAATCAAAACAACTTCAAAGAAATCCCTGGTGCAAGGGAAATAAATAAATCGCCACAGCGTAAATAGGCTAAGCCACCCACAATGCCTCTCAGGTCTAAATTTCCTTTCTATGGACATCTGTCAATCAGAAGTCAACACTTACAACCAGTTTCTTGGAAATGCCACCAAGAACGTCTCATAAACTCACAGTTTTATGGGCAAAAGCTGTCTAGAAAGACAGCTCGAAGTTTAACGAGAGCCAGGCCAGCTCTCCCCTCTGTGGGGTCAATCTGGCCAATTGAAAATTAGGTAATTTTTACGTCAGAATTCAATTGGCCAATCATGTTCCACCAAAAATCTTCGATAAGAAGTCGAGCGTGAGCGTGAAGGAGAGAGAGAGAGAGAGAGAGAGAGAGAGAGTAATTTTTAGACTAACTGGCCCTAAGAAGGGGCCCCATCATCTAATATGGAACTATCATAAGGGCCAAGGTTCCTTTCCCACTGGAAACCCATCATCTACAAGATGAGCCTAAATAAGGAGTAACATGTGAGTTAACATTCCTTTTTTTTCTTTTCATTTAACCTGCAATAATAAGTGCCTCCTTCTCCCCCCTTAAACCTATAATGTAATATGTAATTTTTTTCTGGTCGGTTATATACCCCAGTTTATATGTCACCATGAAATTGTATATGTTAAATGTTGGTTTATAATGTTGTATATCCTGTTTTAATACAAAAATAACTATGTCATATGAAGAAATTAAGAGTAAATTAATATTAAGTGGCAATGTGAAATTCCAAGGATCTGAAAATATAATATCTTGTTTACTAAAATTAATAAAAAACAAGTAATTTCAATCAGTGTTTCATGTTTGTTTTGTTAAAGAACCTGTTTTATTATTTGTTTATGTTTAACACAACGCATTTGAAAATTTTGATAAAGTCCACCACTATACGATCACGACGGCCAAATCGCAAATATTATTCTGGTAAAACAAATTTAATGTTATGGAAAATGATATGGAAATAACTATCCATTTACTAAATTTATTTCAAAAATAAAAATTTTATAATTTTCAAATTCATCCATAACAATACAAAGACTATACCAACAGAAAACAACAGAACAAGGAATTCCGAACAAACCAGAAGGCCTTCTACAGGAAGCTTCGAGAGACCCCAGCGAACAAAGACAAGTACGAAGCCCCAAAGCCAGCAGAAATAGAGACCTTCTGGAAGACACTATGGTCCAATGAAGTACAGCACAAAAGCGCCCCCTGGATTCAGCAAGAAATGGAGGCTACGAGAGGAATAGAGGAGATGGAGTACACGGGCATCACGATAGAGGAACTCCAGCAGGTAATCCAACGTACGCACAACTGGAAAGCACCCGGTATTGACGGCATACACAACTTCTGGTACAAGAAATTTACCAGCGCCCATGGCCCATTAGCCAAGGAACTTACGGCGATAATTGAAGACCCCAGCAAAATGCCTGAATTCCTCTGCAAGGGAATAACTTACCTCCTACCGAAGGACCAGGATACCAGTAACCCAGCGAAATACCGACCCATTACGTGCCTTAACACCCTGTACAAGATACTCACGGGGTGCATCTCTGAAAAAATAAGCCGGCACAGCGAAAGCAACAACTTAATGACGGAAGAACAAAAGGGATGCCAGAAAGGGACTCTGGGATGTAAAGAGCAGCTTACCATCGACTCAGTTATCCTGGAACAAGCAAGAAAACAAAAGCGAAAACTCAACACCGCATACATAGACTACAAGAAGGCTTTCGACTCTGTTCCGCACTCGTGGCTCCTTGAAATACTCAGCATATACAAAGTGCATCCCTCAATCATCCGATTCCTACAGAGCAGCATGAAACAATGGAGAACCCGGTTACAGCTAAACACGCCAGACAGTAAAATAGAAACGGCCGAGATCCCCATCCGCCGCGGAATCTTTCAAGGAGACGCACTAAGCCCCCAGTGGTTCTGCTTGGCGTTAAACCCCTTGTCAAGGATGCTGAACACAAGTAAATACGGATACATGCTGAAGAAAGACAAGAGAAACCTACATAAAGTCTCCCACCTCATGTACGTAGATGACATCAAGCTATACGCGCCAACAATCACCCAACTCCGACAACTCATCAGTATAACAGAGACATTCTCCAAGGACATAGGAATGGAATTCGGCCTCGATAAGTGCAAAATACAGAAGAATAGCAAAGAAGATTTACCAGGCATCGAACTCGAAGACGGGAGACTACTGAAGACCTTGGACGAGGGCGAAACCTACAAATACCTAGGGATAATGCAAAAACGGCAGCAGGAGCACAAGAAAGTCAAAGTCCAGCTCACGCAAGCATTCCAAGAAAGACTTAGAAGCATTGTGAAGACGAAACTGAGCGGGAAGAACACCACGCAAGCAATTAACGCATATGCGGTACCAGTGCTCACCTACTCCTTCGGGATCATCAAATGGTCCAACACTGAACTAGAACAACTCCAGCGGAAAATGAGAACCATCCAGAGAAGAGCCGGACAACTACACCCTGCAACGGCAATTGAACGGCAAACACTACCCCGGGAAGAAGGAGGACGCGGACAAGCGGACCTCAAAGACTTACATGACAAGCAGATCCAGAGCATGAGGCAATACTTCCAGTTGAAGAGTCCCCGATCGCCACTCATCCAAGCCATAATACAAGCAGATGCAAATTACACGCCACTAAACCTGTGTAGTACCGAAGAGCGTGTCCTCGAAACAGCCAACGAACAGAAACTGAGAACTTGGGCCGGAAAACCATTACATGGCAGGCACTACAATGACCTGCAACAACCACACGTTGACAAAAAGGCATCAAATTCTTGGCTGGCCAAAGGCACTCTCCAGCCAGAGACAGAAGGATTCATGCTAGCCATCCAAGACCAAGTGATCGCAACAAGGAACAATCAGAAATTCATCCAGAGAAAAGACATAGAAAGCGACAAATGCAGACACTGTCATGCGGCATCGGAGACAATCCAACACGTGATGGCAGGATGCAAGATCCTTGCGCAGTCAGACTACAAACATAGACACGATCGCGAAGCGAAAAATAATCCGCATGAGAACGAAACACACAAGCTTTACTGGGATAGAGCAATCATAACAGACAAGACAGTCCCACATAACCGTCCTGACATAACCCTCGTCGATAAATCGAATAAGACCACGTACTTAATCGACATAGCAGTACCCAACACCAATAACATACAGACAACCTACACAACGAAAATCACCAAGTACCAAGATCTCAGACATGAAGTACGAGATATATGGGGTATGGAAAAGATCCTCATCATCCCGTTAGTCATCTCAGCAACAGGGATAGTACCAAAAACGCTTGCGACGAATTTGGAGATACTCAACATTGACCCAAACACCTACATTGAAATACAAAAAGCCACAATCCTAAACACGTGTCACATTGTCAGGAAGTTTCTAGACATGGCACATTAAGAAGTGATGTAAAAAGAGGCTTGGGAACATGGCGCTCTGCCCGTCCCAAAGCCTGTTTCCGCCAAGAATGGGCGAGGAAAACTTTTATATATATATATATATATGGCCTGCAAAAGGGTTGCTGGTATCTAACTGGAAGGAGACCCACACGCTGAACGTATGTGACGATGTGTGGAACCGGCCAGGCCAGTAACCTAGTGTCCTACCCCGCCTTCAAGTGGTGCAGGCTGAGCTTTCTATTTATGTGGCAAATTAATATTTGCTGCACGGATAGAAAGGCGGAAGGGGAGGGCTAATTCACCAACCCGTCTAGCCAGCGTGGTGAAATTATGGCTAATTCCTCCATTATGTTGACACACCAGAAACCATGGCCCCTAGTCTCCAGGTGCTGGAGTGCTCCTGATCAAGGCAGCGGTCAGTGTGGCATGAAAGCAGGGGGTGCTAAGAATCACTGGAATGGCCCAGGCTGCCGTTTGTTATTGACCTTGGCAACGTATAATGGACGATCCCTTGCTTCTGAAGCAAAACTTCAGGAATTGGAAGAAGAACTTGACAAGATCAAATGGGACATTGTAGGACTCAGTGAAGTTAGAAGAAAAGGTGAAGAGTTGGTGGAACTTAAAAGTGGACATTTGTTTTATTATAGAGGAACGGAAACTGGAAGAACAAGTGGTGTTGGCTTCTTAATCAACAAAAGAATTAAAGACTGTCTTCTGGAAGTTGAAAGTACATCAGATCGAGCAGCGAGGCTCGTTGTTCAACTAACCCAGCGATACCAACTTCAAATAGTACAGGTATATGCACCAACATCAAGCCATACCGACGAAGAGGTTGAAGAATTTTATGAAGAAATCAAAGAGTTACACACCAAAGGGAAACAACATATCAAGCTCATCATGGGGGATTTCAATGCAAGAATTGGACAACAGGAACAAGGAGAGACATCGGTTGGTAAATACGGATATGGGGAAAGGAATGAACGTGGCGATCAACTCATCGAATTTGCAGAAGCTGAAAACCTTAGCATCATGAATTCATTTTTTAAGAAGAAACCGCAAAGAAAATGGACATGGAAACACCCAAATGGGGGAACTAGTGAAATTGACTATATCCTGGCAAACAAGAAATCAATTATTGAAGATTGCAGTGTACTGAACAGATTTAATACTGGAAGTGATCATCGAATGGTGAGATGTAAAGTGCACTTAAATACTAAATTAGAACGACAGAAGCTCATTAGGAAACAAGTAAGTAAGAGGGTGGATTTAAAGAAATTAAAAGAAAATACCGAGGCATTCAAGTTGGAATTAAAAAATCGCTTTTCTGCACTGGAAGGACTTATTGATGAAAGTGATATCTCAGAAGCAAATGAAAACATTGTTAAGACAATAGTTGAAACTGCTGGGGAAATTGGTGGTGTAACCTGTAAAAAGCACAATAGCAAATTATCTGAGAAGACGAAACAGCTCATGAAAAGGCGAAGAGATATGAAGGTGGACAATCGAAATACCAGTTCCAGGATTGAGTACATAGAACTTTGTAAAACTCTGCGCAAAAGCATGAAAGAAGACATAAGAAAATTCAATTGTGAGTTAGTAAGGAAGGCCATTGAAAATAACAAGAGCCTTAGGGTTGTTAAAGGAAGTTTATCTGTTGGGAAGAAACACATCATTGCATTAAAAGGAGAGGATGGCACCGTAACAAGAAATAGGGAAGAAATACTTAGAAGAGTTGAAGAATTCTACAAAAAACTATATGAAAGTAACAGTGGATTAAACGAAGACTCTGAGATAGTCGAAGGAACAGCTCCTAAAATCTTAAAAGAAGAAGTTTCATTTGCAATAAAAAGTATGAAGAAAGGAAGAGCCCCTGGCGATGATGGTATTACATTAGATATCCTAAAAGAAGCTGGAGAATATGTAGAAGACATACTTGCAAAATTCTTTACCAAATGTCTTAACAGCGGTAACATACCAAACCAATGGGATTCTGCAACAGTAATTCTTTTGCATAAAAAAGGTGATAAAGAGGATTTGAAAAATTACCGACCAATTAGCTTGTTACCTGCTATTTATAAAATCTTCACAAAAGTGCTAACACATCGCCTGCAGAAAAAATTAGATGCAGCTCAACCAAGAGAACAAGCTGGATTTCGAAGTGGATTCAGTACAGTGGACCATATTCAAGTATTAAGAGAATTAATTGAAAGAACACATGAATATGAACTTCCATTGTGTGTTGCATTTATTGACTATGAGAAGGCCTTTGACTCTATTAAAACATCAGCAGTCATCAACTCTTTAAGATCAACAGACATTGAGGATGTGTACATTGACATGGTGAAACGTGTGTATAAAAATGCAAGTGCAAAATTTCGGTTACATAAAGATACCAAAACTATCAAACTTGGCAAAGGGGTGAGGCAGGGAGATACCATTTCTCCAAAACTTTTTACTTCAGCTTTACAGATGATTTTTCAGCTGATAAATTGGAATAACAAGGGAATAAAAATAAATGGTGAATATTTAAATCATTTGCGGTTTGCTGATGACATTGTTATTTTTTCAACGAACCCATCAGAACTCCAAGACATGGTACAGGAGCTCTCAACTAGAAGTAAAGAAGTTGGACTCAAGATGAACCTACAAAAAACTAAGATCATGTTCAATAATTTTGTAGAGGAAACAAAAATACAAGTTGACAACATTGAGCTAGAAATTGCTGATTCATATATTTACCTTGGCCAGCTGATTTCAATGGATGGCAACATTATGAAAGAACTCAACAGACGTATTAAACTTGGCTGGAGTGCATTTGGAAGAAACAGTTTTATCCTGAAGGGGAAATTGCCTTTGTGTCTAAAAAGAAAGGTCTTCAACCAGTGTGTATTGCCAGTCCTCTCTTATGGATCAGAGACATGGAGTCTAACAGTTGGAGCAATACGAAAGTTACAGACAACGCAAAGGAGCATGGAGAGGTGCATGCTTGGAATAACTAGGAGAGATCGAAAAAGAAACACTTGGGTGAGAGAGCAAACTAGAGTAGAGGACATCATTGTTAAAGTAAAAGGGCTGAAATGGCGATGGGCTGGGCATATTGCAAGAAGAACTGATCAACGATGGACAACAGAAATTCTGAACTGGATTCCAAGAGACCACCGAAGACCTAGAAAACGTCCTCAAACTAGATGGGTGGATGAAATAAGAAAACAGGTTGGGGTGACGTGGAAACGAATGGCCCAGGATAGACTTGTGTGGAAAGCATTTGGAGAGACCTTCATCCAGCAGTGGATAGATAATGGTTGAATATGATGATGATGATGATGATATATATATATAAGCAATAAACTACACTCTATATTCATATTTTGCTGAATTGTATTTCAAACATTTTATTATTCCGATCACTAAACCTATTTCTAATAAATTTACATTATACAATTAATAATATTATTTTCAAAATAATACTTAATATCTCCTCATTGTAAATTTAAAATAACGTTTGTTTCAAATACAAATTATTAGTTCCCCCTGATGTCACCAAAAGATCGCAACGGTTTACAATGTGGGAACCACTGGAAAATGTTAGTGTTTTCCCGTGTTTTGAAAGTTTCCCGCCTTTTTAGTCCCCCCCCCCTCCAATTCTGGAGTGGAGAGGAGAGGAGATGGAAAAACTCAGATAAGAATGGGGATAGTGGCAATAAAACTTCGGATGACTCCTGTTCAAACGTTGGCTGGTCCCGGGTGTAGGGCGCACGCTTGCAAAAAGAAAAGCTACCAGAAAGCAGAAGATTAAATCGCCTTGGGGGAGGAAGGGGAACTATATGATTTATACTATACGCACTTTCCCATTCCTGTATGCATCGGGAGAAGATGAAGAGAAATTGGGCAGGGGAGGGGTTGTCGAAGGCGTCGGAGAGGAGGTAGGTAGTGTGCAAGGATTTTACTGTGAAGGGTGGCCGCCGGAGTCGGCGCTGTAATCCCAGACAGGACGCTCAAATAGCATACTCAGCCGCCGAGGCGGCTGAAGTGGGGAATTGGATTGACGACCAACATGGCACACAAAGATGCATGCTCATGTGAAAGTCATCATATAATTCCCGTCGGAGAGGAAATATAGTGGGAGGGAAGTTTTTTTTTTTCTTACTACTCAACTCCTTCAATGTCCGCCTTTTCACCCTTGTCGCATTCGTTGTGTCAAACAAAGTATTGTGGCTTATTCTGTTTTCGGAATATAGTTTAAGACACTTGTTTCAAGCTGTAATTTCGTTTAAATACCAACAATTGATTTTAATGTCATTATACTTTTTTTTTTTTTTTCTTAACAGAATTGTAGAATTCACATATTTTTATTTACAACTTGAACAGAATTTTGTTTGTAAAATGTATGATTTTTTTAAATTTTGCCCTAACGCCGCTAGACTTCGCTAGGCCTCGACTACACCACTATGCGAAATATCATCTCACCAAGAGATTTTTTTCGCATAAACCATCCTTGACTCTCACATTACACATGCATGAGAGCTTTGAAAAAAAAAGAAAATTGGTGTGGGATCTCTCTCACTTAAAGGAATACGTTGTGTCTTCATTTTTTTTTTTATTTCTTTTTCCAATAACCTGAAACTTTGCTGACGATGCAATGAAAATAAATTCTCTGGAACCCTGGGAAAAGGATCAGTGAACCAGCCTGATTGACACAAGCATTTCTTCACGCAAGCACTTGACACAACCAACTGAGCGTGACAATATAAAATACTTCAACATTCAAAATGGTTTCTTTTCGCTTGATATATCGCAGCCATACATGTAATGAGCGAGAGTGGAGCTGATGAAGGAAAATAAGCCACTGAGAAAAACTGGGAAGCATTCCGAAAAGGCTTGTTAAGCTCATCGTCTGTTATTTTTATTTTTTTTTAAGTCAGCGAACCATGACATAGCCAATAAACGTCCTCTACGAGAACATGGTTCGCGAAGAGTTTGAAACAAGAAATTTTATCTATTATTTGGTTGGAGCATTTTCAAACTTCTTGCAAAAAAGTAAAATTCGTTTGAAGGATGTGATGACTTTCCTCATTTCGTCATACCTCCCCACTTCATTTTTTCGTTTTATAACATTTTTACATGTGCTGCTTTTAGTTTGGTTACGATTTTCGCAAATAAAGTGGAATTCCAGCTAAAAAATCATTACCCGATTTTTCCCATTTCTGTTTTAAAAAAGCTCATTAGGTTGGTTGGTTGTTTGGTTTTTATGGCTCATTAACATGTTGACTTTAAGAAGCATAAGCGTAAGAGCAGATCAGTTTATTATACAGTAAAACTTCTTTATAACACTATTATACGGACCGAGAAAAATTATCGTTGTAGAGGGATTTATCGTTATATCGGATATCGTTGTTGGGAGGTTTTACTGTATTATTTTTTCATCTTTTAATAATAATAAGAACAGGGATTTTTGTTTTATTTTATGCATATAAAAGTTTAAATATATTTCGCTTTTGTATGACAACTGTTTCAAACTATGTGCATATAAATATAAAAATAAACACTTGACTTTACATATTAAATTCCATAAATGAGATAATATTAAATTAATAAGAGCGGCAAAATACTGTTTTTGCACCAAGGTGGCCAATAATCGAAGAATGGGCCTGCATAAGGTACTATGCAGCGCAGTATAAAAATTCTGAATAAAGAGTGATTAATTACAGGGAAGATGTCGCTATGTAATTAACACCGATGCATATTAAATGCTCCTAACTAAAAAAAAAAAAATTAAAATACGTGTTAAATGTAAGAATAATGATAATAATTGGGCATTCTGAAGCAGGAACGGATCAAGAAATTTTTTCGAGGTGGAGGGGGGCAAAACTTGAAAGCCAGTTTGTCCTATTCCGTTAAAATTATTGCCGAATTTGGGTAAAGTAATAATAAATGCAAATTTGCCTCGGGGAGGGGGCATCCGCCTGCGCTCTTCCCCAATATCCGCCTTTGCTCTGAAGGTTTTTAGATTGCGATAATTCTGTGATTTCCGCCGTGCGTAAACCACTGATAACAATTAATGCAAAACGTGTATGACATGGGAGAATTCACTTAAAAATAATAATAATAAATTAGGGAGTCCTGAAAAAAACTCACATTTACAGCTGAGTCGATCGGAGACAAGGGAACCATATATAATAACAATTAATTTATTTTATATGTGATGTCTTCAAGTATATTTTATATTTATTTATTTATTGTTCATTAGTTTTGGAAGGGCTTGACAATCCTTTTTTTTTTTGTGGGGGGGGGATATTGGGCTCTTAAAGTTGGTGTCCCATGTATAACATAAGTATATGCTGAATTCATGCCCGTATCCGGGTCAGCAGGGGGGGGGACAGGGGGACCCGTCCCCCCAACGTTGACATTAGGGTTCCATATCATTGAAGGCTGCTTCAAAAGTTGCAATCTCAGCCACAAGAAGACCACTTCGCGAATTTTTCGAACAATACTTCCATATGACAGAATTTAAACTTTCTTTGTTATTTTGCGTTCGGTTTTGAAAACATCTTTTCAAAAGTATGGGATGCGACAAATCTTCAAAAATTGATTTTATGGCATCCATGACTGCCGTTGGTACTGAATTTTCATGTTTGAAAATGTGTTGCTTGTTTTCTGCAACAGCTTTCTGAAACTTACAATATGACGCAATTCCCTTTGGGCAAAAGTGATGAGTTGGCTCACTATCTGTGGACCGAGAATAATAGTATATAGCCCAAACGGCGCTTCGCATGCTTCCTAGGCGATCTTTGTTTTGCCGTATGGTTTTCCCATAGTTTAGAGAAAATCAAAGATGATTTTCTTTAAAGGGGCATTTAAAAAAAAATTTTTATCAGAAATTTTGCCCCCCTTCGTTTTTGCTTGATTTTCTAGTTTATTTTTTGTGTGATGCATTTATTTTCTCTTACACTAAAGGTGTACATCTTTTCAGTTTTTGAACAAGGTAAGTAATGTCTTCGTATTTTCTCCCCGAGAGGGAGGGTTACTTTACTGCAAAATTCCCCCCTAAAAATATTTATTTTACAGCAAAATATTATTTTGATGCTGGTGTAATGATTCTTCCTCATTTGCGCTATGACTTTTTTTCCAATCTGTTATATTTGATTTTTCGTCCCTTATTTTCTGCGGAAATAAAAAAGGAAGAGGGTTCAACACTACTATGGTTTTAATCATTTCACCACATCCTTTCATGAATCATTACGATCAGGTCAGGAGCTTTTTATCTAGATCTAGGGTTTTTTTGGTAAACTTCCAGCAACAAAATCCCTAGAAATAAATTTAATAATGAAAGGAAAATTCAAGAAACATTGAGAACGACTTACTATTACGAGCCTAAAAATTTACCAGTACTATCTAGGGAAAACGCTTTTATTCTTCTTAAACCGTTTCGAACAACGAATTTATAATTATTATTTTTTTTTATTAATTCCATTGGAACCGTTCTGATACGTACGAGAAAAAAACGTCTTTTGGGAAACACTAGCTTGTTTGTGACGTCACTGATAGCCATTTTGGGAATGTCAACAGTACGGGTGTTGTTTTTCCGCCAAACTTTCGCGCCCTTTTAATTTTTTACTTTAATTTTTTTGTATTTTTTCTTTACAAAAATGAAAATTTTTTATAGTGCTTTATGAGTCACAACTTGTAAATATATTGAAATCTATATTCGTGAAGCTGCCGCTTGTTCGTGGAAAGCTGTAACGGTTTTATATACTAGGTGAGTTTACGTACATATGTCCAAGTGCCAGTTATGTAGAGAAGTAGGGATTCAAGCCACTCTCATTGGATATAAAAGCATATTTTTCTCTATACCGAATTATGATCTTTTAGAGCCCTCTATTTTCGAGATTTTTACTTGAAGCTTGCCTCAAAGTTTGAGATCACTGTTCCCCTACCGAGTATATACTTGTAAAATAATATTTTACATCCAAAAAGAAATGTTGCCGTTAGCGTAATTAGCCTCTATGTCTAAGGGAGTGGGGGTGACATAGCCCCCACTTCATTACTTTGCAGGTAGCATTTATTTGAAATTTTCGTTTTCTGGGGTAAGGGGCTATGTTGTACCAGTAAATATTACAGTTAGAATATAGTATCTTCGCAGAATATATTGTCTTCACAGTTGTTTCTATAATAATAATATTACAACATTTACATGTGATGATATTTAACACATGTAACATTTTTTTAGCAATATGGACAGAAATGCCTGTTTGGAACTTGCTTTGGAAGGCGAACGCTTGTGTAAAGGTGGAGATTTCCATGGAGGTGTTGCATTCTTTGAAGCTGCTATCCGTGTCGGAACAGATGATTTAAAGACGCTGAGTGCAGTGTATAGTCAATTGGGCAATGCATATTTTTATTTAGGGGATTATACAAAGGCTATGGAATTCCATAAATGTGATCTTACAGTAGCACGGTAAGTGTTCACCATTGCAGAATATCTTTTAGCACGTAGAACACACTTTTATGCATATACCGTGTGTTACATTGAATAGTTTATATCGCAAAGCATCAAACCGTAATTTATTTCATATAAAACATACATTGTTTTTGTATGTAAAATACAAACTAGGGTTTACTTTGCCTGGTTAGCAACATAAAGGTTGAAATCTTTGCCCATTCTGTCTTAAGAATGATTACGATCATTATTAATTATATAAAAAAGAAAAATACTAGCAAAACTTGGTGAACATTATCGCCTGTAACCCAAAAGATCTTCGTAGATAATTTGAGAAAATCACGAAGAAATTAATCTTTATGATCAAGTTAAACTTTCTTTTTTTTTTAAATGTTAGAACTTTCATTGCCACATAACCAGAGACTGACTTGGACCATATGGTACCTGGTGTCAAGCTCGCACACCATCCAAACTCGCCATCAGCTATAGCAAATACCTTACATAATGGAATATTATTTTCCAGACGTTTTTGTAACCCAGTAATTTTTCTGTATCAGTATATGCCTAGGTATGTCCCCATACCTCCATGGCTTAAGATTGTCTTTGAGTTGTATCTGAATATTGGAAGGGTTGAATCAGTGGTGTACTGAAAATTCGCTTGTTATAAATAAAGTTAAAGAAAAAAAAAAAATCGTTAGCACCATATTTTAAGGAAACAAATGATTTTCAAAAACCAAAATGCTATCAAGAATGCAAAAATGAAGTTTACGTGAAAGCAATATAACAAGAATAAATGCACAAACTGTTTCTTTAAGACAGTAAACAAAAGGCAACATATCACAACCTACCTTGACGATACATCATGGTTGATTGGCGAGATTTATCCCAGGGGGCTGCTTTAACAGACAAGTACCCAAAAAAAAAAAGATCGTTGAAGTGGAACAAGAAAATTTGTAACCAACTTTGAATTATTAAGGTGCACCCGTACAGCCTGAAAGTATAATCCATGTCACACCTTTGTGACGAAAGTGTTACAACTCAAAATTCGGTGAAAATGACTTAATGTTACAACTAGATGTAGAAAACAGTGCTGCATTTTGCCATGCAAAATGTTAGGTCATAAGTTATTTGGGTTTCTGCTAGTTGGCACATGTCATTAGATGAACACAACATCCCTCAATTCAACCAGAAACAGTTTTTTGCATTTTCTGAAAATTGGGTTGTAACACTTTCGTTGCAAGGGTGCAATATGTTCTGTGATCTTAAGTTCAATTCTTCGCTGAAAAGACCTATTTTTCATAGACTAACCGTCAAAAAAGGGAACCTTTTGTCCTAATTAAAGAAGAGAGGTTGTAGGTGAGGGTAGTTATCAATTTATGACAATATAGGTTTCTGTTATTCTAATCAAACCGCTTGGTGCGTATGAGTGTCTAAGGAGAAAAAAGTATTCATCATGCGCTTAGCATCCTGCGGCAATCTCTGGATTTCTGTTCTAATATTTTGACCTATAAATGCAGCTATGCCTAATCTACAGCAGCTTTTCTGAAAGTGTGATTTTATATGAGGACCATCGGTGGTTTGTTCATGATGACCTATCACATGGTTTGTCTTCATGATCTTCAGAAGAAAAAGTCATGAAATATGTATATAGCATATTTAACGTCACATTTTCGATATATGTCTGTCTGTAAAGAGTAAAAATTCAATGCAGACAAAATAACCTTTGAAAATTGACATTCTCGCAGGTGTCTAATAAGTAATTTAAATTATTAAATATTTCATGTAATATATATTAAATAATTAAAATATATATTTAAGTATTGTATATTAAATATTTTATGTAAAATTGCAATTGATTTCTAATTATCAGGGGGAGAGGCTGGGGCCCCAGTAATTCTAGCCTATGATTCATAATAAAAAGTAATTAGATGTAATTGGTTTTGACTATTATCATTAGATTTATTTTATGTTTATTATTTCTTTTTTACTAAAGAACGATTTTACAAACACATTTCCCCCAAAAAAGACCCAGCTCCCTTTTTTATTAAGACTTGTTGACATGGATGCCCCAAGGAGGGTGCAAGCTGGTGCGCTTGCAGCTGTTTGGCTTATGAAAAAAAAAAGGGGGGGGGGGGAGGACTGAATCCATAAGAAACTATAGTCCAACAACATTATTCAATTGGAATTTTTCCTATATGCACCCTCTTGCATATAATTCTGAGACACCCATTTTGCTGTCAACTCGTAAGAATTTTTCGAAGTGGTCCGCGGGTACAATTGAAATGGAAAAGTGGTCCGTGGCTTAAATTGAGCTGGGAACCACAGCTCTATAACAACGCAGGTGCTTGCTTATGAAAAACCTTTTTGCAGGAAATAAAAGAGCATGGATGTACTGAAAACTGGTGAAAATTCTTCGCTTTTGTATTGAAAACTACTGAAAATTCTTGACTTTTTTACTGATGACTACTTTCTCAGGTTGGCATCTCTGCACGTGATCACACACTTCGGATTCGGACATTGCCTCTCACGTGCATCATAGTAACCACCCTGTATTTTTCAAACCCAGAGTTAAGGAAATAGCAAAAACATTTAGAATCTGATGTTTTAGAACTCGAAAAATCTGCAGATAGTTTTGCAGTTAAATCAGAAACTAACTGTGACTTCACATCAATTTCAAAATCAAATGGTTTACATAGAATTGTATCCAAAAAGAAGATTCAAATTTTGAATGTGCAAATGTAGATCGATGAAAATCGCAAAACTAAACGTTAGTGTGTGAATATTTTTTTAAGCAATGTTTGCATATATAACAAGGTGTAAATATTAATCTTTAATGTGTCTGCATGTTTATTCTAATATAGGATAATGGATAATAATTTGATTTTGGTCATTATTTTATATATTTTGCAGTGGAATACATGTCAAAATTAATATTTCATTTTTATTTGTGAATTTAATTTAATACTGGGAGTCAAAATTATATTTCAAGTGAACATGAATTGTTTCTACGGCCCCGAAATGTTTTTAGTTTATAGTCATGGAAAAGTCATGGATTTTTTTTTTTTAACTTAAGAGAGTTCGACCCCAGAAGTTAGCACGAAACCATTAAGATTTGGTCTATAGAAACCTGCAAGTCAGGAAAGTTTGAAAATAGATTTTCTGTGTAGACACCTAATATAGCATTGTACAATAGGAATTGCATGTAAAAAAAGAAAAATGAATTAATATAAAGCTAAAATGAGCATTTTTATGTTTGCGTTTTGCAAAAGCAGAAAGAAACTGAAACAGACCGTCACAGGAAATGCTTTCACAACTTCATGCTCACTGGTCCTTTATTCAGGATGTTTGAAGATGTCACTAACCTTGACTCTGGCTGAATTTTGACCTTGAGTTGTTATTTTAGGCCAGAAATTGCATTCAATACACAGTTTGAAATTGATTTGTTGTTGTTCTTTTTCTGTATATTTCCTGTTGTATACACCATATGTCCCTACTGGCAGATTTTAGAACTACTTTTTTTAAAATAGTTTATTAAATATCAGAGGCTTTAAATTTTTTATACAATCATTAACCCTCTGACTGCTTATCCCACGATTTCCACACCACGCAACATGAAAGTAACAAAGTTTTCTAATCTGGTGATTTTCGCGGGTATGAAATTTTTCCATCTTTCATCTCTCATCATCTTTGGTTACAAAAATGTGCTACATATTTTAACTCTCAAATACATGTAGATTTGAAATATGTAATAAAAAGATATATATACACTTTTTGAAGTGATTTTGATAAAAAGGAAAAAAAAAAAAAATTGAGCAGTCGGAGGGTTAAATATTAGGTTTTGACTTCAGATGCAAAGAGGAGATAGCAAGGAATTTATTTCATATGAGGATTATAAATTTAACAAATGCAATCTGCTTTTAATGTTGTTGTTTAATGTTTTTGAAGCGATGTATATTTAGAGCTGTTTTTATTTAGACATTTGAAATGGCAAAGCAAAAGGAAATAAAATTTTTTGTGAGTTATTTTTGTTTATATACCTTTTGCCAATATGCAAGGTATTTTATTATAATGAGTAAATGTTGGGTTGACAGTTTAAACCACGAATAATACTTTCGCATGTTAGAAACATACCAACCCTGATTAGAGCTACAGAGATTATGTCTGAGTATGGAGTCTTTAGTTCTAACTTAAATTTAATAATCCTGTATTTCCCGTAAAATGAATTATATCTAAGATCACTGAGTAAGGCATCTCTATGTGGCTAAGAAGTAGGAAAACACAAAGAAAAGTGTGGAATAAGTCTATTGAATATATTTACCATAGACTAAATGATTTCTAATATATAAACTCATTAAACAACAATATAAATCAACGTTTATTAGCGTAATGATACCAGCGCCGATGGTATGGTGTGATTAGATGGTGAAACGTTCGACTGGAACCTTCCCCGACTTCCAGTGGAAGGTCATGGGTTCAGGTCCCACTGAACGCAGAAATATTTATTTTCTTTCGAACGTTTCACCATCTAATCACGCCATAACATCGGCGCTGGTATCACTACGCCAATAAACGTTGATTGATATTGTTGTTTGATTTAATCTGCGTAGTGTTCGATTTATATAAATATAAACTCATGTTTGTAAAAATTGCAACACCATGAAGGACTCGTCCGAATTGAATGAAATTTAATGTACAAACGACCTGTGTTGATACAAATAAACGATTAAAATTACAAAGCAAAAAAACAATATTACATGTCGAAAATCAGTATTTGGTGAAGCCACCACGCGCTGCAATAAGTGATGCTATACGACGTGGCATGGAATCAAACAGATGTTGAATGTGTGCCTGAGGAAGAGCATTCCAGATTGCTTGTATGCGACCCCAAAGTTCATCTGTAGTAGCTATGGGACGAGGATCACGAGCGAGACGCCGACCAACGAAATCCCACACATGTTCAATCGGCGACATATCCGGCGAATAGGCAGGCCAAGGAAGAAGCTGTATCTGTTGTGATGAAAAGAAGTCTTGAACATTCCTGGCAATATGTGGGCGGGCATTGTCCTGTTGAAATACAGCTCCGGGAATGCCTTGAAGGAAGGGAACAACTTCGGGCTCCAGAACTTCATTGATGTACCGGTTGCTGTTAAGATTACCCACAATTCGTAGCAGCTGAGATCGTCCATGATACGCAATCGCACCCCAGACCATAACGCTGGGGGTTCGTCCACTATGACGTTGGATAATGCACTCCGGAAGGTGGCGTTCACCGGTATAGCGTCTAACACGGATGCGGCCATCACTGTACCCCAAATTAAAGCGGGATTCATCAGAAAACACCACTTGTTGCCAATCAGCACGCCAGTCTCTATGTCCATGAGCCCATTGTAGCCGCAGGCGCCGATGGTTTTGCGTCAGGAGGATCCTGTATAAAGGAACTCTTGCACGCAGTCCACGGTGCAGTAGACGCCGACGAATTGATGAAGCACACAATGATACACCTGTAGCAGTGCACCAACGTTCTGCCAACTGTCCAGATGAAGCAAAACGGTCCGTCACCGCCATGCGGACCAGGTGTCTATCATCCCGTGCTGACGTCACCTTTCGGCGTCCACTCCCGGATTTCCGAGTTGTCTGGTTCTCTTGAACCCACTGCTTCCACACTCGCATCACTGTGCTGCTGTTACGCCCCATACGAGCTGCTATTGCACGATAAGAAAACTCCCCTTCACGAAGGCCGATTATTCGTCCTCGTTCAAACTCCGTAACTTGCTGAAATGTCGCCCTCTTTCGTCGTAGAGGCATAGTGACGTCTCATGTAACGTTTACCACTAGCAGATAACCATACACGCCCCGCTACAGCCCTCTATTTATACGAATCCATCAGCAGTTCAGAGGGTGCTGACGCTGCTCAGCCCACGCATGCGCGATAACTCTGAAATTCTAATCATTTGAATAGCATACCCTAATTTGCATTTCCTGAAAGTTTCAGCTCAATCACATGATTCCTTCATGGTGTTGCAATTTTTACAAACATGATTATATACATTAAAATTGCACATTGTGTTGGAAGTTAAGTGAATCCTTACCTTTTAGGGCAATCGGTGACGAATTAGGAGAAGGAAAAGCAAGTGGAAATCTTGGTAACACTCTGAAAGTGATGGGAAAATATGATGAAGCCGTTGCATGTTGTGAGCGGCATCTGACCATTTCAAAGAAATTGGAAGATAAAGTTAGAATTATCTCTTCTAGCATTTTTTATCGGACTTTTTATTTCTTTTTTCCCATATGTGTAATGTACGTATTTCCCCATTTGTCTTATATCTTGTAGGTTGGAGAAGGTCGTGCCCTGTATAACCTCGGTAATGTTTATCATGCAAAAGGCAAGCGGTATGCCTGTTTAGGTCACCAGGATCCCGGAGAGTTTCCAGAGGAGGTTAAATCATGTTTACAACAAGCAGTTCAATATTACGAGTAAGCACTCTTCTTGCCTGAATCTTTTAACCTAATTTTACGCACATTTACTTACGCCAGGGGTTTTCGGTGACTCCAGCTTGACTGTTTATTAGTGTACTGTGATTTATTATTAATTTGAATTTTGTTTCGATAGGGAGAGTTTAAGCATTATGACGGATTTAGGAGACAGAAGTGCACAAGGCAGAGCTTGTGGAAATCTAGGGAATACCCATTACCTGTTGGGAAATTTTCACGAAGCAATCACATACCACGAAGAAGTGAGTTAACCATTTCTCGACAATTAGTTAATTTATTCATATGAAAATTATGGCCACAGTGCCCTGTTGTAGTATAGCGTTAGCATGATTGGCTACCATTGAAATAATCCGGGTTTAATTACAGCTGATAGAGTTCGGTCTCAGTACTGGTGGCATTCGGACATGTTTCTGCTGCGGTCTAGGTTTGGCTGGCCTTGGTTCCGGCTCGCTAGGGCGGAGTGACTGGAACATTGGCTTGGCTGTTGGACTGGGCGGATTGATGTCTGTGCATGCTATTCTGGGATTGGACTCTTCTCTTCCACACCGATCGGTTTTCGTTTCTGGAGTCGTGTGGGCGACTTTCGTTCTGGTCCGGACTGTTGCCATCATCTGCATATGGCATTTATCGCTTAGGGCCAGCTTTCACTGCCTGCGAATTGGACACTGGCTTGATGGATGGCGTTTTGTGCGTCCTGGCTACGGGGCCGGTTCGTGCCTGGACTGTCGTTTCACGGCGCTGCACCCACTCAACGGTGCCCGGTGGGCTCGTGTAGGAGTTTCGGCCGGCCCGGGGTGTCCTTCTGTGCCATCTATCTATTTCAGCAACTTCTCGGGGTGGATTGACCGTGGATGGTTCACGGTAGACGTTAAATGTCACCAGTGCAAGCTGTGCATTTCTGTATGCACATACATGAACTACTCTTTCAATTAACTTGTTTTAAATTGGTTTTTCCTTCTTTCTAAACTTTTTTGCTCAACAATAAAAACTTTGTGGAAAAGCAGTGTTTCTCCCCCCCCGACTCCCAACCATCCAGCCCTGGCATTGATTACACTGAAGTGCCGAAGATCTCTATGGAATTTG
>QLNU02015270.1:114516879-114531638 GCA_006491805.2 Dysdera silvatica | reverse complement strand
CATACAAATCATTAAAATTACTTTAACAGTTCAAGGAAATGTAGGTTGATATCAAATATGTAAAAAAAAATTAAAAGAAATAATTGATTGTCAATGGGAAAAAAGTATAAAAGCAACGATCATTTTTTTTTTGTAAATTTGAAGTGAATTAAAAACTGAAATATAGATCTGTATAGATATACTAAATTATATACATAGATCAATAAGATAGAAATTTTTTAAATAGAACAGAAAATGCAACCCCCAAATACAGATAAAATAATCTATTAATTATTTAATGCGATAGAAAAAATTTAAAAAGCCTGTACGATAATGACGTTTCCAAATTTGCATGGTAACTGAAAGTGTATGCCACGTAGAAAAGATGGGATTTGGAGTTCATTGGACTGGATTCGATTACCGATGTACTTGGTTGTATGTATACATCAGCAGGGGCGGACTGGGCCACCAGCCCACGGGCCAGTGCACCCTCATAAGGGATTGAACTTGCACCTTCGAACGGACAGGGACTTGTGCCCTCTGAAAATCCAAGGTGTACACTTTTTGAGAGGACCCTGTACATCAGCAGACACAGAATAGTAATAGAAGGAGTGTAGCGTTAAAGATTGTGTAGCCACTGGTTGCCGTGTTGGTAATCTGTTGAATGGTGTTGCCAGTGCTTAATTAGTATTGAATATATACAAAATTCTACTAAAGCTACGTGAGTGAGTACGTAATATGTATTGATTATTGAAATAATTAAAGAATAATAATAATTTTCATGGGTGGTTTATATAAATGCGGACTTCGTTTCTAGATTGGGGATCAATCTGGTGAAGTCACTGCCCAACATAGCATATCGGATCTCCAGAAAATACTCAATCTAGAAGAGAGTCGAAGTAAAGACGAGTCTGCGACTCGGAACGGTATGGCTTCAAACCATTTTCTATTGCTTGTGGCTTGAATAGGTGCCATAAATTCCTCTCTTTACAGTCCATCCCCTTTTTATTTTTCAGGCCAGAACGTGAGAGCGAGACGTGTAAGTATGGAACATATGGACTTACTGAAACTTACACCCGACAGTAAAGTTGCGAAAGTATGAAAACTTATTTAATTTTAATGCTACACTCATGTGTGCGGCACCTTTTTTCGAATTCTGCTGACGTCTTCGAAATGTGGCATGTCCTTTCACTTCTTTTCTTTGAACATGGCTATGCCATAGGTAAATTACAGCTGCCTTGCATTTGTTTGCTGTACTAACCAAATAACGTCCGCAGTAGAGTGTCAAATTATTGAAACTAAGTGTAATTGAACGTGTTTTCGTGAATTGAAAGTTCATAGCATCGACCGTGCAATTGCATGTGTCAAGCAAAATAAGAAAGGGAAAAAATCACAATAAATGCAAGTGGTGTATCCGTTTCTTGTCAGAATTGTACCTAATTACTCGTGTTGGTTGCAATTCTTTAAGGCATTCATCAGCTTTTTAGTTATTATAACTATTACTTTTTTAATGCCAAGAGTGGCTCTGATAGCTGATAATCGACATTTCACTGTACTTTCACTCCATATGCTATAGCATGAATACTACATTCTGTAAAGCCTTTTAATCGCTGTGCTACACTAATACGTTAACAACTATTAATATATTAATCACTGTGCTACACTAATGTATTTATTGCTGTTAATATATTAATAATTGTGTGCTGCACTTTCTGATACATTAACAGCATTTAGTATATTATCTCTGGTTTACAATAACATATTTTGTGCTGATAATATATACAAAAGGTGGAAAAATAGCAAATGAAAATGATTGCCCAAGCTTTTTGATGTTTCAGTAACAATCCTTCATCACAAGAAGTGGGCTATCTTTTTCATTTGCTATTTTGTCAGTGTTTAATCCTTTATATGTAAATTTCTTCCCTGGTACTTTGTATCTTATTTCTATATGGTAATTCGAGCCCAGATTATATGTAATTGCATATTTTGACCCTTTTTAGCATTTGTGCATCTCAATGTGTACAAACAATGAATTTCCAGAATACATGTTTAAAGATTTTAAAAATTTTAAGAATTTTTATTATTCCCTCATCGGAAAAATTTCACCACAATCCTAAAGTTAAACTTTCTCTTGCTGCTTATCTAAGTGGAAAGGCAATGAAATTTTTAAACGTACATGTTTATGTCCCAGGATGACAGAAATATTGCCATAGCTGAATTATAGCCACCATCTTTGTTAGGAAAATCAAAGATCAGTTTTACTGTGCAAGGCTAGCAATTGATTGAAGGTTAGGTTAAAACAAACACATTCTAAAATTCCACATCATTTTCTCTCACCCGTAGACAACCCACAAAAATGTGTAAGTGTTGTCATATATCTTTTGTAGCTCTGGAAAGGACCTTTGGCCATAAACATGTTATTACATATACAGGCCATAAACATGCTATTACATATACAGGCCATAAACATGCTATTACATATACAGGCCATAAACATGCTATTACATATACAGGCCATAAACATGCTATTACATATACAGGCCATAAACATGCTATTACATATGGATAAAATTTAACTGTTTAGAACATCAGGAGACACCATTGTGATATACTGTCATAGAAATTGTGGAACTTGACATAATATAGTGGATGTTAAATCATTGGTTTATTGATGCATTTTAGCCACCAGTTGACCTTACGGAACGTGTTGCACTGACGCCAGTTCTTGAAAGTATTCCGAATAAACTCCTATCTGCGAAGGAAAAGAAACACCATGCCTTGAACCATCCTCCAGAATTGAAGGAACCGAAGAGTGTGATTCAAGATCCGACAGTAAGTTGTAACACTTATTTTCGTTTTGTAAGAATAATAACTAGGACCCTGTTGTTTACGGCCTTAAAAATGCCCATGAGGTTATAAGGAAAAATCCCCTTAACGGTTTGTACCACATTTTTTCAAAATTACAGATTAAAAACCTCAACTTCCTGGGCTAGAATTTGTGTTTTTTCTTTATAATATGCTTCATGGAATCTCGGAAGAAGGCAGTAAATACATGTTATAAATAGACTTTAATGATCTGTAATTTCATCACTTGCAAATACATCAAAATTGCATTGAATAATTGTATGTTTTTTACATTGTTAAAAGTGAAGGGCCATGTATTGTCTGAAAGCAAATTTTTATACCTTGAAAAGCTCCTCTCGACTTCTGTAGATATGATTGGGGTACGGTTGAAGAAAACAACTTTACTTATAGATAATTCATTATTAATTTGCAGTGTCTCTACTTATCTAGTTAAGATATCGGTTAATCAGGAAAACGATTTTCCGACAATCAGCTGCATAGACAAATGATTTTTATTGCTGAAAACTTGACATTTCGATTCGATCTGTGTGAATTATCATAAGAGATTAATTACATGATTTTTTTTTTTAATTATTGAATGTACGTAAGTTGTGGAAACAGTATTTATCTATGTTCAAAGAAATCATTATAAAATTTGTAGATATGCATATAAAAGCCAAATCAGTAGAAAATGAAATAGAAAAATAAAAACGGATATTCACACGTTACAGTTTTGTTAGAATGGGTAGCCAAGCAACGGGAATGGTTTTTGCATCGTCTCTATTAAAATTATTAGGATGCTTGATGATCCCTATTGCTTCTCTGTATAATCTGGGCCAAAAATTAGTTGATTTTGCGAGAACTTTAGTATGATCAAAAAGGATTAAATGGTTATTTAAAATTGAATGTTCTACTATTGCCGATTTTGTTATCTGTTTATTCCTCACGAGGCTTTCATGCTCCCGTTTTCGGCACGCAGTGGATCGACCTGTTTGCCCTATGTATAACTGTCCACAAGAACACGAAATTTGGTATACACAGAATTTCGAATAGATCCTCTGGTTGGATCCATTTAATAAAATTCCTGGTGAATTCCCAAAATGGACCCCGGTTGTGGGAAGGTGATGCTTGAAATTATATGTAAACAACTTTTTTCTACTTTTGCTAGAAAAATGTAATATATATATTGCTTAATTTACTTTTAAAAAAATCAGCGCCCTGCGGTGGCGCAGTGTGGTAACGCGTTCTCCTATTGCGCGGCTAATCCGGGTTCGACTCCCAGCAGTGCAAAAAGAACGCTTACTCAGAGATCTCATAAAGATCGCACTGCTCACTGTAGTCCGGGGTTTGGTTCCCTAGGCCTTAAGAGGTTCGGATTCCTCGGAAAACAGTAGGTCCCGGCGCAGCATGACCACTGTAGTCTTTGAGCCGTAAAACCAAAAAACAAACAAACAATATTAGCGGGGAGGATGCTTGCCCTTTGTTCATAACATACCCATATTTGATTGATTCTGATTTTTCTCTCTTTTTGAAATTTTGCATTCTCATGCTTGAACATACAGTGTAACCTGGTAAAGTGACCAATTGAATAAAGGAACTCTTTAAAAGCGAGAACTGGTGGGGACATAATTATACCTGTTCCAAAGTGTCGTTGTGTAGTGACCACCTGTCTACAATGGTCATTGCGATCCAATTCCAAAGGTGGTTACTTTAAACAGGTTCTACTGTATTTAATTGTAACGTGTGTACAAAAACACAGTTTCTCTCCCCTAGGAATTGGAAAATTCAATGGACGAAGAATCTTTCTTTGATTTGCTGAGTCGTTTTCAAAGCAAACGAATGGATGACCAACGATGTTCTCTGGTTATGCTTGAAAACAAAGAAAACAACCAGTTGCTTGGAAATCAACGTTTGGCAAATCATCCCTCAACATCAGCTCAAAATGGTGGCTTGCTACCTTCAGAAAAAGGTTTGATATTTGGTATTTTTCTTTAAAAAATTAAAGTTTATGTTCTTTCAAACTGAAATAAAAAATGGCTATATTTAGCAGCATATTTTAGGGTTAAAATCGCCAGAATGAGAGTTGAGTGGTTGTCAACCACTTGTTGGCTCCCAAAATTTCATTGTTTTTTTTTAAACCTTGCACCAATGCCAAATTGTAAGTTATGACATCACCTGGTGAAACCGTGTGTCTTGTTATAAATAGTAATGCCATGATTTTGGTATCGCATAATTTTGCTGTTTTTTATCCTCTCAAAGTCAGGATGGGAAGTTCATGAAATTTTTGTGTCACGTTTATGAAGTTTTCATGGAAGTTCTAAAATGAGAGAGCTGAGATTTCAACGAAGTTCATTCGTCTAGTTCTCTCACAGCTTTAGCCCTACTATGATATACAGTCAAACTCACTTATAACGAGCACGAAGGGACCTCGATATTTGCTCATTATAACAGAGTGCTCGTAAAAAACGGGTTCGTGCAAAATCATAAAAATTCATACATACTATATTATATATACTTTTTTATTTCTGTACAGTACAAAAGAAGTTGGCTAATTTGCTTTGAACTGTCTTATTGTCTCTTTCTTGTATTATTGTTCTTCGGAGAAGACTCATGGCCCGAAAAACATCGTCATTTGCACCCCTGGCTTCGAAAACCTGTTTGCAGACTTTGCTTCACCACAAATTTTCCCAAAGGTTATCTCGTGTCTATTCTTAAATCAGTCAAGCCATCCATTCGAACATACAAATCCAGAATAGCCAAATTGTTCAGCAAATTTTTCTGCTTGAACTTTTAAAAGTGGACCACTTACGAGAAAATCTGCACTATGTTGCACCTTCATCCGCTTTAAAAGAGCTTCGTCCAAATCCTCTTTAACACATTTCTTCAAACGTTTACAGTCATTCTTATTTTGACCGAATGCAGCCATTAATTTTTCCTTGTCCTTTAACAGCGTTGAAATAGTAGAAGGTAAATCACACTTTTTGCAGATTTCGGAATTTTCCCGTAAAATCCTTACTTTTTTGTCAACTGATAAAATTTTACGTTTTGACATCGCAAGGTAAAATTTGACGAGCGTACTCTATGAATGAACCCCTACCCTGCCACTCCTATGCAGAGTAAACTTCCGTCCAATCAGTAACCTCCGTCTGTGTCCTCAAGGTCGTCGTGGGGTGTCCTTGCACGTGCACTCCACGAAATGAAAAAGGCCGCTATCACATGTTCGCAGGATTTGTGACTCGTCACTAATTTTCCGTTGACTTTAAAGGAATTTTTCCAAGAAAGGATTAGATGAGCTGGAGAGGTGGAAGTCAATAGAAATTTTACGAATCGCAAAAATATTGCCTCGCTTTAACCGGGGTTTGCTCATTAAAAGCGAGTTATGCTCCCATAGACTTAAACATTGTACCAACCAAGTATTTCCGATTTCCTCGTTAAATCAGGGCTCGTTATAAGCGAGTTGTACTGTAATTGAGACGTTTTTGTATCATCAGAAAACCCAAATTTGATGTCCAAATAGTACTGAAATCTTGCCCTTTTCTGCTGCTAATCCATAGTCCAAGGTTTCATTTCTGGCTATAGAGCAAGGGGTCCTCAACCTTTTTCAGTCCAAGGGCCAATTTTGCTTATTCTTGTTGGCTTGCAGGCCATATTACTGTACCGGCAATATTAGGACTGAACAAAGGCGGATTCAAGGGGTGCACAGGGGATGTGTGTCCCGCTGGATCCACCTTTGTTTCCTATTTTTTCTTTGGTCTCTATTGGTTTTGTACCCACCCCCTCCCTCCCATGGAAACGTTTTCTGTGTCGACTTCTTGGATTAAATATATGTATGTATATATTACAATGTAAAATATGTATGGAAGCAAAAAACATTTACAATACTTTTAGTTGTTAATATGTAAAGCGAAATCAAACCTTTTAGTGTGATTTTTGGCACTGCTTATTTTTAACGAACCTGTCAATATCGGGTCTTATTTTTGATATTACAATCCTAAAAGTGTTTCCAAGGTGGACGTCAGTTATTCTGGTCCCAACTTTTGAGTTTACTAACTTCATTCTTGAAAAGAACTGTTCGCAGACGTTAAGTGCTCCCGAATAATGACAATTTCAAAGCGTGTAGTCGTATGGTTGGAAAGGTGTTCTTATCGACATATTTAGAATTCAATGAGTTCTAAGTTGATTTTTTTTTAATCACTGTTGCATTGCAAATCAATAAAACTGCCTCTAATGCTCATATATCCAAGAAAACTAAAGTAAAACATGGTTGAGGGAAGGCTGCTTGTTACTTTAATTCTCTAGCATTTTAAAATATAAAGTATTTATTAAAAAAATATGACGTTTTAAAATATGAAGTATTTATTACAAAAATATAGAATTTTAAAATACGATATATTTATTACAAAATATGAAAACGTGAACAGAACGAAATAAAATGCGTAAATTTAAGACTCAGAGGAAGCAAAGGGCATTATATTTTACGTAAAACGATTTATATTTTTTATGAACCAGCAGATCGCAAAAAAGCTACGTCGGTGGGCCACAAGTGGGCTATGGGTTGAAGACCTGCTATAAAAGCAGAGAAGTCAGAAATCCCTCAGAAAGCTTACGGCTTGATGCAGCATGTCTTCATTCGTCCTTACACTGTAAAACACTTAACATGCACCCTCACGTTATTCAGTTTTTGTGTGTAAAGCTACATTTCCACAATTTGGAAACTGTATTTTTAACAGGAAAGTGAAAAGAACCATCGAGAGTACTGAAAAGATGTTGCGAAAAACTGGACATGCTGACAAGGAAATTTTGTTCATTTTTGTGTTGGTATTTGTATTTCTAGATGGCGGTGGCAAGGTCCATGAAGATCTGTTTGACCTGATAGCTGGAATGCAGAGCCGTAGGCTTGATGAGCAAAGAGTGAGTTTACCATGTCTGCCCGGATTAAACTTCTCCACCGTCGATAATCCTGCACACAGAAACAACAACAACAACCGATTAGCTCAAATTCAACGACCATCTACCGATGCTTCGACTTTGCCAGACGATGACTTCTTCGATATGCTCATGAGATGCCAGGTGAGCTTTCTTTTTCAGTCACTTTTTCTGTTCTTCCACCTGAACTCTTTAAGGATTCTGGATCGTCAAAATACCGGGTATATTTGAGGCCTCGTGTTGGGTGCAAAAATAATGGGCTCGTCCAGATCACCTTTGCTTACCCCTACTGATTTCAAATTATTTGTTTACAATGGGAATCTCAAGCAGGACTCACAAGGGCGGTCTCCTGACTGTCATGATCCGAATTTAATGAAATTAATTTAGGTGAAAGTTTATATTATAAAAAAACTATACTATAAAAATTAGTGGCCAAATCCCCTTAGAAAACCTGAAATTAAATTTTAAAGATTCGCTAAAATAACGCCAAATGTAATCTTTTAGCGGCATTTGGCGATAATTCTTTTCAGTTAGCCGAAAATTTTAAACGAACGAATGTCATAATACCATCAGGGTGATATAATCTGCTTTGGAACTTTAAAAATACATTTACATCTGTTTACCAGTTTCAGACATATTGAATTTTGTTTAAGTTGTAAAAAAAATTTTAAGTCAGAATTTAATATTGTTCGTAATTTATTTGTGAAAGTTATAGCAGAAAATGTTTTAGTTTAGTTTTTATATTTACTTCGCCAGTTGTAATATTTCTGATCTCGTTTTGATTCCATTTTGATCATATTCTAAAATATGGTGAGATTTAGATGAGTAACCTTAGTTACATAAAAGCACAAACCAGTGGGGGGAGGGGGAAACAATGTTTAATTATGGCTATTCCTTTACAGCGTTTACTCAAAAAGAAATTTGGTTGACGCCAAATGGCGATAAATGCTCTATTCTGGTAACTCAAATATATTTTTTATTAATTTTTTCTAACATTAATATAGAGGTTCGGCTGTAATTTTCACGATATATGCCTAGAATTGGATGGACTATTAGCTGATTTTTTTTCGTTAAAATCCGCGTGTGACAGTCAGGAGACTGCCTTTGTCAGTGTAGCATTTTGAAACAGTAAACTGACAGTGACAAGTCTGGGTTCAATTTCAAAATAAATGGCAGGTATACAAAAGACTAGGCTTTGTTCTTATCTCCTTTCATGCATGAGTTAGGAAGCCAATATAGAGCACAACATCTCTGTATCCCCCGCCATACCTCCTGTTGCTCTAGAACACCAGCTTACAATAAAGAAATTGATCACCATTACTGGTTATATTTCCAGTTGCAAAAAACAACTTTCACACCCCACCCGACCAGATACTTAAAATCCTGCAGGATAAAATCTTGGGTGGATCTTGTGGTTAATTGCCTTAAAACAGAGGTTCTTTAACTTTCCTAGAATGTGAAGCCCCTTCAGTAATCACACGTCCTTGCAGACCCCCAAGAATTAACTCAAAGTTTAAAGCCCGGAATTTGCATCATATGTATTTATTTCTAGTGTTTCATCGTTGATTTTCACCTTTTAATGAAGGAATTTTTCGTTCCCTCATAATTTATTCTTAGCATTAAAGAGTAAATGCTCATGTCCTAGTATTTTTCAAACCTTTGTGGAACACTGGGAGGGTCCCATGGACCCCCACCCTCGGTAGGGTCCCACAAACCATATTTGAAGAACCGTTGCCTTAATGCGTTAAGGCCTAGTGACTTCAGACAACTGAAGAAGAAAAGCGTCAACTTGGGATGTGTTAAGGTTTTCTGGATTGGGGTGAAGCTTGTTTCCTTAAATTGCAACAACTAGTTTTTTATATGCTGTTAGTTATGTATAACTGAATTTGCAGCTCTCACGAGTAAGTTTGGAGCTTCGTTGTTTTCAGATTTCATACTGGAACTTAAATTTTTAGTTCATAATAGCCAGAGAAAAGAAATTTTGCTACACACTTTGGCTGAACTCAAACCAGCGATCCTTGGATTACTGTTCTAATGCTTTGACCATTGGGCCATGTGATACACACACCCCCCCCTCCCAAATGAAGAAACGCTTACTGATATACTGTTCATTGAAGTCTGGGGGTTGGTTTCCTGGGTTTAAAGCAGATTCGACTCCTAGGCGGTTTAGTTGTCTGTAAATGTATTGTTGTTCAGAGATCACGTAAAATCCTTGGTCACCATTATTGCCATGAAAGACTTCATATGATCTTTGAACCATGATACAGAGGTCATATGAAGTCTTTGATCACCATTATTGCCTTGGAAGACTTCATACGATCTCCGAACTATGATACAGAGATCATGTAAAGTCTTTGGTCACCATTACTGCCATAAAGTGGTTGACAGTTCACAAATCGTTCAACATATTATGGAGCCTGAATGGTCAGTTTTTATGATTAGAATTATGAGAGAGCCTCGTCTCAGACTGAAATCTCTTAGTTGGAACCAAGGTTAGCTTTCTGCCGGCAGAAACTAGTTTTTGCCATGGCAGAAGCAGGATTTAATTGGTGGAAAGTGACAGAAACTAATAAAAGATCACAAATATGTATTTTTATTACAACAATTTAGTATATTATAAAACTTCGTATTAATTATTTCAATGGCCTTGCGGTAGTGCATTGGTGACACATTCGTTCAGTGTGAAGTTATTCCGAGTTCAACTCCTAACTGTTTAGAAAAAGAAAATAAAAAAAAAAAACGCTTACTAACTGCACACTGTAGTCTCAGGTTTGATTCCCTAGGCCCTAAGAGGTTTGGATTCCTCGGAAAACTGTAGGTCCAGAAGCAGCATGACCCTTGCTGTCCTTGTGCCATAAAACTCAAATAATTATATCAATAATTAAAGTATGTTAAAATAATTAAAAAATACTCAGAGTAAATCAAGGATTCGTTAAAAAAAAATGTTTTGAAGCCTGCATTATTTAACTCATTTGGCTTATTTAGTCTTATCTTCTCTACCGTGTTAGATCTTTGGCTATAAAATAAAAAGCAACAGCATTGACAGGCTACCTTAAAGAAAGAAACTTCACTGGTTTATGACCAATCAGATAAGCCTCATTACAGCCAGCGAACTGCATTTTTTTTTTAAGTCTGCCATAAAGCGTGTAATATCTGTTTAGAAATATTTTAGAAATCATTACAGACAAGATACTTGGCTGAAGTAATATCCAAACGTTGTGACGGTACAAATACTCGACAATATCAGGTGGAACTAAGGTGGATTGCTTGGAATTGGTCATAAAAATCATCTGTATTATTTGTAACTGATGAAAATGATATGGGTGATAAAGGAGCTGTTCAAGTCATAAATAATCAGATGATTAATAAAGATTAAAAAAAACACTGTTGCAGCTGTTAAAACCTATCGCTGTTGCCCTGTCTAAGATTAAAAAAGACGAGTGTTCTATTGCAGATTCTTGTCAAATTTTGTTGACACTAATGGATGATGATAATCTCATGGAAGTAAAAAGTAGATTTAATTAATAACTCAACTAGGTTACTCGCTAGGTTATTTATTTATTTATATTTAAAAAAGATATGTAAGAAATTGATTGTTTCGTCGTCTGTAGCTCAGTTGGTAAGAGGACCCCCCCGAGTGTAGAAGGTCGTGGGATCATGCCCCACCAGACGCAAAAAACTTTCTTTTCTTTACGAACGTTTGACCATCTAACTGTGCCATAACATCGGCGTTACTATTACTACGCCCAAAATACATTGATAAAAATTGTTTCTTAATTTAATCTGCGTAGTGTTCGATTTGTATAAATATATCTGCTGCAATGGGCTTTTCTATGAATTTAATACCGATCTCTTCACAGTTTGGTTTAAAAAGTCTGTGTACTTCCCCATTCCGCGAAATAATCAGTTTCGGAAAATACGTTTTAAGTATATTCATAGGGAATTGATTGTTTGGTCGTCTGTAGCTCAGTTAGTGATAGCACCTTCCCGGATTGTAGAAGGTCGTGGGACCCCACCAGATGCAAAACACATTTCTTTTCCTTACGAACGTTTCACCATCTAACCACGCCATAACATCGGCGTTACTATTACTACACCAAAAAAGTTAGTAAAATTCGCATTCAAACATACGCTAGCTTTAAATCATATGTACTGCCTCAACTTTTTTGGTGCAGAATAACACTTACTGTCGTTACATGATAAAAATTCAGCCCAACCATCTATCGTACGCTAACATATGCCTCATCCAAAGTACTTGGAACCTAATTTGTCAAATTAGTAGGAAGGGAATGCTGGGAAATTCCTTATAGTGTAATTAACTCAAATTTTGTTCCTTACGTTTTAGCTTTTCGATTAAAGTCGGCTTTTTTTTTTCCCTGAAATATATTACTCCAATAGAATCTTAAAAAATGCTCTAGCTTCTGTGTGGTTGGTCTAGTTCAAAGAAAACAACATGAAGGTTTCGTAACTCTTGTTTGTGCAGTGATAATATTGCCTGCAAGTTCTATTCGGCTTGGAAGAATATCTCTTTTAATCTCTTTATTTATCCGTGATAAATTAAGAAACTGCTTTTAGTTGGGAAGAAGCAGCAAAACTGGTCTTTTGCTATAGACTGCTCCATGGAAAAGATAAGCTTGAATGCTAGTGAAGCTAGAATTTGTTACGATTTAACCTTTGAATAAATCCTATAAACATTGTAGTAAATAAACCCATTTTACTTTAAAATACATTCCCTTTCATAATTTGTGGTATTTTGATGAATTTTTAATACATAAAATAATTATTTTCTGTGTTTCTACCAGTTATTGCCACTTTCATGGCAAAAACTAGTTGCTGCCACTTTCATGGCAAAAACTAGTTGCTGCCATGCCAATTTTAACCGATTTAACCACTTTGGCAGAAACTTGACAACTGTAGTTAGAACCTAAGTTTTGAATCAGAAAATGGCCTTGAAATATAATTTCAGTAAAAACTGATGAAGATTCATTTACCCTTGTTTCTGAAAGTTTATTTTATCAGTTTATGCCTTTCGTGGTGTAGGTGCAATATGATTGTCTAGTTCTGCAAAATCCAGGGTTTGGTAGCCTTAGTAGCAGGTTCCAGTCCTTTAGAAAACTGTGGGTTTTGGCATAGTATGGCTGTAATTGTCCTTGTGGTGTACAATGCAATAATTTCGTTAATTTTAATTTTAGGCCAGCAGGATCGAAGATCAACGAAGCAGTATGCCAGATGCACAACCACCTTGCCTGGAAAATTCTTATTCACCCGTTCTTGGACGCAATAAAAGCAACGTTCAGTCAGCTCCTACTGTGCCCGATGAAGATTTTTTTAGTCTTATTATGAGATTCCAAGCAGGGCGGATCGAGGATCAGCGATCCGTTTTACCAGGTCAGTCCGTGTCTGGGTCGAGCGAAGATAACAGTAGCGCTGAGAGTCGGCTGAATTCTTCTCGAGCCAGTGTCGCAAGCCTGAGTTCCAGGGCAGCTCCCAAAAGTGAAGTTAAACAGTGAAGATAGCAATCTTTGTGCATTAAATTCCTGTCAAGATGATGTTGCAAGTGCCTCACTTGCAACAGTAACCCCCTTCCATCAGTCACGAATCTTGGTGACTGCTGATGATTCAATAACAATAAGTCAAAGCTCAATAATAAAATATTTTATTATGATCTACTTTCAAGTTCTTCCCCGTTTCTTTTTCTCATTCGATATTGCGACTGTGTATACCTTATATGGTAAATCCTTTCAAATGAGTGTTGCCACATCGATGGCTTTTATTTCCCTACGGATATCCTACTTTTAAGTGTCTTTACTGCCCTTGATTGCCAGTCGAAAGAAACGTTGGCAACGGGGCTCACTGCGCCAATGTGCATACCCCCATGGAGGAAAGACATCCATAGGAATACACAATCTTTACAACAACCCTATTAGTGCTTGCAAGGGAAGTGCTAACTTTGCAGTTGTAAACAATTCTTTTCAAATAAAAACATCGGTAGTTCAGTTTTCATCTCACTACATGTTCGTCTGCTCCGTGAATGCTCCTTTGAAATAATTGGACAAAACACTTCAGAATAATAGCTTGTTGATCATCATTTTAATGTATAATAATTGAAAACTTCTTTTCATATATATATCTATCATAGTCTATGATAATGTTTATGAATTTATTAAAAAGTTGATGAAATGTATTATTTTGGAGAATAATGTTAAACGTATTTCTGACAATAATTGCTATGTTCATGTTGTTGAATGATCCATGAGGATTGATATGTGCTAATCCTTGTTATATATATACATGTTAAATAAATAAGAGAATATTATATATTAGAGCTTATTTACACTTTGTTCCTTAGTCAAGGATTAAATCAATTCCTTTTAAATTAAAAATTGCTTTAATGCATTAAAAATTTTAAGCACGTGTTTGGAAATGAACGAATGTGGTCCTCTCTCTTCCTTTCACTTTAAAGCAGACCTTGCATTATCATTATTAATGCCATTACTTCCAGAAATTTTGTGTCATTACTTTTCTCAACCTAAAAGTAATGAAGCAAGACTTTCGGAGGTAATGATGTTATAGGTAATATTATTATTGTTCATTTTGTAAGACAGTGATTCTCAATTAGCAGCCCACAGGCAAAATACCTGCGAACAGTAAAAATTGGTCTGGCTACAAAAGATAAGAAACTGAAAATTTTTTCCCGAAGGGGCTAATTTTCTTCTAGAAGGGGCTAAAGCTCTTACCTCAATGCTATTTCATTGAATCAGAAAATTTCTGGGGGTGGGGTAAGTCCCCCCAGTGTCTATGTAGCCTATAAGATAGTTTCGTTTTCGCATCTGCTGACTGAAAAAAAAGGTTCTAAGTGGTCCATGGTGAAAACTAATTAAGAATCACTGATGTAAGGTTTGCTTAAGCAACATTGTGTTTTGGAGAAAGGCCATCACAGAAAATTACTGCTTGACTCGGTATACCATTTTGTTTTTTATATAGTGACACACATACACACTGTCTTTCCC
>QLNU02015270.1:114495739-114516779 GCA_006491805.2 Dysdera silvatica | reverse complement strand
CCATACGTTCCAACTTGTACGGTTTGGCTATACAATGTACAGCTTTTGGCTGATTTATAAGATTATGCAGATGATTGGCAAGAATTGGTTGTCTTGGTAATTTCTTCCATATTTTGTATTTAACTCGATAATTTCTTCCATATTTTGTACTTAACCTAATGATTTCTTCCATATTTTGTATTTAACTCAGTAATTTCTTCCATATTTTGTATTTGACTCAGTAATTTCTTCCATATTTTGTATTTAGGAATTACCTTATATTTGAGTGTACTCATGTTTTTACAAACTATTGTATTGGTTCCGAAAGTGTTTATTCTATAGAAGAAATATCAATTCCTGTTTACAATCTTTTTTACATTTTTAGTAGGGGGGGGCGGGATCCCAAGTTTTTTAAAATTGAGAGTTCAGTCTATAAGGTTATGTACTACTTCAACTTTGGGTGACATTTCTTTTCTGTGTTTTAAGCATTTACCTGAAATCCTTAAGTTCAAGATTTATATTACGATATAACATCGTAAAATTCAAATGCATTGTACTCCTGATTATCCATGCTAACCAATGGAGTAGGCAGAAAGTTCATAAGGAGGGTTATAGGCTTAATGGGAGGGGTTACAGAGCTACAACTCATATATTCCTATGTTAAATATACAAAATTTCATTGCAATGGGGGTTACAACCCGACCACCCCTTCCGGCTACGCCTCTGGTGCTAACAATAATGTAAGGATTGGCAGAGAAAATTGAGAAACAAGAGTAATCCATAAATGGCTCCGTTTAAATATTTAAGTAAGGGCAAATAAAACAATTTGTGTTTTTATAGTGATTTTGGAAGTTTTATAACAAAACAGTCATGCAGACAAAAAAATTTTTTTGAAATTATGACATTCATGCGTCTAGTATTTACATACATTCCTCTGCATTTAAATGTTGAAAATGCATTATTAGTATGTATGAACAGTATTTGTACGATTTCGTGTAACAATTTGTACTGAAAATTAAATTATTCTATATGAATGAATTTCATATAACATATATATTTAAAAATTATCATAAATTAATGTGATACATTACTCTATTAAACAAGTAACTGGACTCTTTATCACATGCTAATTTGTGTCAACGATCAGCTTTTCACCAGGTGAGCAGTACATGCCTAATGTAACACAGCCTGCATATGCTTGCTAACCAATGCATTCGTTACTATGTGCAATGCCTATAATATACTCATGAATACATATACAGTCAAACTCGGTTAATACGAGAAAGTAAGACTATGTAAAATTTCTCACATTAGCCGTTACTCGTAAAACCTGTGAAAGGAATAAAATGAATTCTAGCTTTTAATTTATAGATTTTCCAGAAGCGTTTTCTCTCCCTTTACACTGGTGTACTAAGGAACTGGAGCCAAAGCGCAGTGCTAAAACCAAAGCTTCTAAAGAACTTATTATCCCTGAACTCATTAGCGGCTGCACACACAAGCTGTACCACCTACAATAGGTTCGCTTTGTGGGGTGAGGGGATTTATGACTCTACCTGTGGGCGGACATTATTGTCAGGCAATGTGGCAGCAACAATTACTAGTTTGACATTTTTTTTTCTTTTCCTCCGTTTTCGTTTGAAAAGAGGACAAAATGGTAAGGAAAAAGAAAAAATCGCATTAAAGTTGGACAGATATTTTTCTCGTTAGATTCTACTTTTGTGCTCGTAAAACGCGTGAAACTCTTAATGTAGCTAAATAGTGAACCAAACTTAACGTGCAGATTGCTCGTTTTAGCCGTGCTCATATTAAGTTCGACTGTACTTGAATACAGTAGAACACTGATTTTCCGAACCGGTCAGGACCGAAGCTAGCTTAGATAATTGGACTTCCTTTCTTTTTCTTTTCTTTTCTTTTTTTTTTTTCGGTGTATATGTATTTATGTGCACTTTCCTTCATACTTTATCTAGGCTTAGGACTGGCAGACTATTATGCTATTTAAGCATAACGCTGGCGTGTTTAAAAAAAAATTTTTTTTCTTAATTTTCTTTTTTGCTTATTTTGGGTTTGATTGAATTTTTTAATGTACTGAATCAAAAAAATATGAAATCGTTTTCTGCCTCAAGGAAGATGTTCTTTTTCTTGCAGCTATGTCACGAATTCTTTTAAGGTAGACAAGTTGAATAGGATCAATTCCTTCCTGACGCTCCAGTCACTTCATTGCAGTTTCTAAACAATTGAAAGCTTCAGTATTCGACGGACTTTCATTGTGTTCGTCATGTTCAGTTTCACTTTCTTTGCCTTTTGTCATTTGCTCGTCTTGAAGTGGCATTATGATTTCATCATCATTTAAAATTTGATATCCAGGATTATCTTTGTCGCTATTCAACCAGAACTGAAGCTCATTTTGATCATAATCTTTGATATCATTAGCAGCATCAATGAAACCCTGCACAGCATCATCACCATCAATTTGTTTCAATTCCTTTCTATTCAAAATTTTATACCATAATTTTTTCAATGCCAATACTTTAATGAGATTCCAAGAATCTGCTACCATCATACAACATTCTTTTAAGTCAATTGCTTTGGTTAACTGGGAATCTGACTTCTCATGTTCGTCTTCTACCAGCAAAACGTTCCTTGACATTTGCTTTCCATAAAGCCATTTGAAAGTTTCAATCACACTTTGATCCAATGGCTGTATTAATGACGTAACATTAGCGGGCATGAGAAGGACCCAAAATATTCCGTTTTCCCCGTTCAAGGAGGTCTGAGCTTGGATGTGTAGGTGCGTTATCTAAAATCAACAAGACTCACCGAATTTACCAATTTTTTTTTTATGTCCTTTTACTTGAGGAGTAAAGGTTTTATCATACCACTCGATAAAGTATTGGTATTTATTCACGGTTTTTTTTTTTAGACAACTAGAAGAGTTTTCACTTTTTTAAATGCTCAAGGTTTTTAGATCACTATCAATGGTATTCGTGACCTTCAGATCATTTCCAAAACTCTTAGCCCCTTCTGCAGATGTGACAATTTTTCACCATAAATTTCTATTTCACGTATTCTTCTTCTTTTGCAAGGGTTTCATTGGGAAGGGTGGCCGCCGGGGGCGGCGCTGTAATCCCAGTATTTCACGTATTCCATACTGTTGCTTAAAATTCCTAAGCCATCCAGAACTTGCTTTAAACATAATGTCTCCATCTAGCTTTTCATTAAAAAGCAGCGCTTTTTCACACAATAGCAGGTCAGAAATTGGTTGACCTGATGAGCTTTTTTACAGAAACCACATGTAGAGGGTCTAATGTATCATTTTTCAACCTTTTCATTCATTTTCTTTTCGAACTCCCTTTTTCGTTCTCTAATACAGAAACAAAATTGATAATGAACTCACTATTTTTCTTTATGCCCAAAATCGTCGACTTCCCAATACCACACTCAATGTCTAATTGGCTTCCACTTTTACCATCATTCAATCTCTTCAAAATCTCGGTTTTTTCACGTAATGAAAGAACGACTTTCTTTCGCTTTCCTGACATTGCTTGAACAACACGAAGAATATCTTACTTCAACTTAAGAAGTCTACTTAACTTTGCTTAGTGACTGTTGGAGGCTTACTGACAACATTCCACTCTCTTTGTTCCTAATAAGTTTTCCTGGCCTAACCCCTCCCCTTCCTCTCTCCTTAGAGGAGGAAAACCACACCCTTCTTAGGAAAAATTCCTTTGCCCTTTGTTCGTTCGTCTACATTCAGTTTGCCAAAAAAAACACCCCTCCATGCTGTGAAAACGATAATCAAAATTTTAGAAATAGTATTTTTGAATTCGGATAATCGGCGTTCTACTGTATACTAATGAGCAATACCTGGGGTATAAAAGCAGTTCTGTATGCTAGTCTACAGTCTGATTTATAATTTCATTTTTTTAGGTAACTTCAATCCTATCTATTTTTGATAAAACTTTTAAATTTGCCACATTAAAAGTTTTATTCTTGACATTGCTATATGAAAGAAATTTCAAGCATAGGAAATTGGGAGTATTACGTATTGTGTCCAAGCAGGAGTTTTCAACCTTACTTAGTCCGAAGGTCAATACTCGTATCTCTCATTGGCTCACAGGCTGCCATACTGTAGCAACACTATTAGGATTTGCACATATATATTTTCCATCTTTCTTTTTTTTTTATACTCGCATGGTTTGTTTTCTGCAAAGTAAAATAGGCATGAAAAATATACACACTTACAATATGTTTACTTATTAATATACAACATGAAATCAAACATTTTTCAATGAGTTCTTTATTTATCACTGCTTATTTTTAACAACCGTATCAAGTCTTACATTTGATGTTGCAGTGTTCTCAAGGTGGATGTGAGCAGTAGCATAGGCAGAAAGTTCGTAATGTAAGGGGTTACAAAGCTACAACTCATATATTCCTATGTTAAATATACACAATTTCATTGCAATGGGGGGGGGTTAAACCCCCCCCCCTTGGCTATGCCTCTGGATGTGAATTATCCTGTTCCTATGTTTTGATTTTACTGCCTTCATTCTTGAAAGCAACTGTTCGCAAACATACGAGCCCGCAAATGTTGACGTTATTTTCAAAGCATACAACTGAGGAAATATTTTTCTGAACATATTTAGGATCATATTCAAAGAGTCACAAGTTTAATTTTTCTTTTAAGTCAGTGTTGCACTGCAAATCAATTAGGTCCATTTGCATATTCCCAAAATTATCTCTAATGAACACATTGAAAAGCATAGCAAACAAGTTGATTTGATTTTTATTGACTTTGAATCTGGACTAGAATTCTTCTTCCATAACAACTAATGCAGTGGCACACTTACTCATGTCAGAATACTCAGACGGTTTTGGGAAGTGTCAAATCTTTTTTCCAGAACAAAATTTCCCATAAACTAGATTTGGTTTCAAAAAGTTTAATAGAGATGAGATGAAGATTGTGTATTAAACTGACTTTTCATTGCAGCTGTGTATGTTCAAGTCATTAAAATAGTAATGTTGGACCTTGCTGTGGTAATGCATTCTCCTAGTGTGTTGTTATCCTTATTCAATTTCCAATGGTGCAAAAAAGAAAGAAAAGAAAAGGTACTTACCGACACTAGTTTGGAGATTCATTCTCTAAGTTTGAATTCCTCGGAAACTGCAGGTCCCCAGTGTGGTCTTTGCTGTTCTTGTTCCTGAAAACACTTAAACAAAACATTAGTAATGTTGTTGAAACATTCAAAGTCACTCTGTGACACCAAATCATTGCATTGCGGCATAAGTTTACCTCCCACTTTCCATAAGAGTAAATATGACTTCCATCAGGTCAAAAGCCCTTTCCTGAATTCTTCCGGAAGGCTGACGAACACCGGAAAAATAATGTTCTCATTCTTGAAATTTAACTCTTATAAAAGGTTTTGAAAGTTTTTGTGGTTTAATCCTCAGAATGTAATAAAGTTCATGGTGTGTATGAACATTTAAAATTTACATTTATCTTGAGCTGGCGGTTTTCAATAGACATTAAGGCAGGAGCTATGGGTTGAAAACCCCTGTAATAAAATATGGCATATAATAGTTCAGTTTCTTGTATGGCTAAAAGTTATCTTCCATATTCTGTGCATTTATGTAAGTGAATTTAATTTTTTGTTACGTGCATTTATTTAGGTTTTTGTTTTTACTTTGTATTCTGTACTTCAATAAATTCAATTAACTTTGTATTCTGTACTTCAATAAATTCAATTAACTTTGTATTTTTTGTGTATTTATGTAAGTAAAATTAGCTTTGTCTGCTGTGAATTTATAGTGATGAAGTTTTAAAAATTCTGTACATTCTATGTGTTTATCTTTTTATACACGTTACGTTAAATCCCATTCTGGTTAATATAATATAATGAGCTTTCTCATTGTTGTCTTAACCTGTTTATTAATTTAACATTAACATTATTAATTGTACAGTACACCTGCAGATTCCAAAAACAGTTACGTTTTCTCCAAATTTTTATAATTACGTGTTTTCTCTTTCCAAATGCAGGCATGATGAAGTGTGATATGGTGTTCTTTAACACTGCTATGCCTTATATCTACATAGCAATATCGTTTTTAAAATGTTAAAATGCATGTTTTATCGTTTTTAAAATGTTAAAATTTTGTTTTTCCATGTTTTGAACACTCCACATTCCTAAATCAGTTGTTATCCAAACATAAAAACTTCTAATATTTCATATAGATAATTGCCTTCTTCTTGTACTCTCCTTTAATTACAGTATCAAGCTTTTTTAGTAGTGCATCAAAATGTGAAATTCAGAAGAGCATACAATAAGCCCTGCTTTTTTTTTTTTTTCAATTATATATCCATGTTCACATTATTTGGTGTTTTTTGATTTGACACACTAAACAATGTCTGTGATATAGGTTGGTTCTGGATCACTTCACTAAAGCGAATTGCACATTTTTTTATTTCTATAATAACTCTACATTCCAATAGTTGGTTCCCTAGGCCTTAAGAGGCTCGGATTCTCCGAAAAACTCTTGGTCACACAGCATGACCTATGCTGTCCTTATGCCATAAAACATAAACCAAATAATTGAAGCAATGTAAAAGCACATTCCACAAATGTAAAAGGAGCACAATATCGAACAGTGATGATGAATCATATTATACATTTTTAAATGAACTCCAGATGTATATATATGAGTACTTCTTTTTTTATTTCATTTAATACCTTGACTGCCAGATGTATCATCACCAGTGATACATAACCTATTTTACTAATGTGCTAGTGTATCACCGATAATGTATTATTACATTCTATACAATAATCTTCTTTATGTATATATGTACAAGGTCTGATCAACAAGTGTTACACCTTAGGTTTGTGGATGATAATCTCCTTCAAAATAAGACCCCTCTGAGTTCACACACTTCACCCAGCGGTGTTGCCACTAGAACCTGGAAACATTTTTTCAAAGTTCTTTTTTATTTTTTTAGATATTCATTCATGAGATGCATTGTCGCATTTCTTTTGGTGTTTTCTGCATCTTAAAAGCACTTCCCTTTGAGTGGCATTTTGAGTCTCAGAAATAGCCTAAAGTCATACAGGGTCATACCTAGGGATTGGAGATACTGATGGACTTTTGTAATGCATAGTTTCACTAGAAAGCTCTGGATGAGGTGCATTGTGTGAACTGGCACGTTATCATGATGGAGCAACCATTCGGAATGCTGTCAGCATTGAGGTTTCTTAAGCCCAACAGTATCTCGAAGTTCACAGACTACAGACATGTGGTACTCCTTGTTGAATGTACTCGTGATGTATTACACCTTGGTAATTGAAGAAAACGGTCATCGTGAGTTTGTGATTCTCCGCAACCTTCGTGATTATTTGGCCATCTTTAAAATCATTGAACTTACGTTTTATCTCCGTAGAATACATAACCTCATCACCAAAAGCTCTCCCAATCTTTTCAATAGTCTTTGATTGCATATTACCAGGTTTCTGGCAAAATTTAATGCAGATACTTTGATCAACATGTTTTGCCATTTTCACTTCAAAAATGCAATGAATGCACAGTATACATGTTTGTATAACAACCTGCTGACAGTGGCTAAAGAGCAGAGCGGTCACGGAAAACATCATGCATGAACAGTGAGGTACAAAGCCAAATGTTAGTCCCGTTCACCTGCCTTGAAAATGTTTCCAAACTAAAAATTAAGGTTTGGTACTTTTTGATCAACCCTCGTATGTATATGGATAGATTCTTCCAGTCACTTTTTTAGTACTTATTCCGTTATGAGAAATTATGTTATTATACATGTAAGGTCCCTGGAAATCTGGAACATAAAAAAAATTTCATGAACTTATTAAAATATGGGACCTTGTATTGTTGAATTTGTAAGTGATAATTATTAATAATAATTTGTTATTTATACTTCTGAGTGAGAATTACAAATTACAGAGAATGTATGTCATGATCAAGTAATTCATGAACCAATTTGTAACTTTCATCAAATCGTATGAGGGAGAGTCCGAAAATAAATTCCCCCAGGCAACTGTGAACAGACATGTGTATGAAAGACAAAAAATATAATGTGACAAGAGATATAAAATGATTTTATTATTTCTACGTAAGAACCAAGTAGGTGGAGACATTTGTCGTACTGCTTTATAAGCTTAAGAAAGCTTTCTTAGGGAAAATTACCATCCTGCATATGAAAGAAGTGTTGGACAACTTACGTGATTTAAGTATTGCTTCCAAAGCACCTTCCGCCAAACAGTCCTGATCTCATGCCCAGTGACTTCCATCTGTTTCCGGTATATGAAGAAGGCTTTCAGCGGAAGGTGCTTTGGAAGCAATGCTGAAATCGCCCAAGTCGTCTAACACTTCTTCCATATGCAGGACCGTCGTTTTTTCCAAGAGAGCTTTTTCGAAGCTTACAAAGTGGTATGACGAATGTCTCAAAGTACTTGGTTCTTATGTAGAAAAATAAAATTGCTCTTATATATTTTCGCTTTCATACACATAATGCGTTCACAATCATCAGGGAGAAACTTATTTTTGGACTTCCATATGATAAAACATTAAAACTTATTGCAACTACTTAAAGAAGGAAATTTTGTATCGTTAACTGTGGTGATCATCTCATATTTTATGATGGTCTTTTCATTCTTACTCTGTACATATGAAAACTATACTGTTTTTCTTTATTGTTTTGATACCTTTTTTGCCAGTTTACTTATTGATTTGGTCACTTTTTTTCAGTTTTGTAATCAACTTTCTTCTAATGGCGTTTGCTTGTTACGCTGTAGTTAAAAATAATAAAAAGAATTCAACTATATGTTATACATTCAGCTGCTAAGGTTTAGATTACCTTTAAATGAAACTATGTACAAATATTCCTATCATGAAGGAACAAACTCTTATGAAAAGGTCTTTGCAAAGCTTTTCTCAAATGAGAATTTCGTATGTTAAAACCCCTTTTTTTTTAAAAAATTACTGTTATGGTATTTATGATCAAGGTTTAACCTTGTCTATAACAGTAACTTTTCTGTAAAAATATTAATAAATAAAATAATATGAATAACACAATTTCTATAAAATATCATCATACACAGATTTCACTGCATATTAAATTTGAATCTAGTGTAAATGAATTTGTAATTAAAATGTATCGTGTAATATAAGCATGGTTAACATTGATAAAACATTCAGTGATGTTGGAACCAGAATAGACTACCCGTGACAATAGAGTGATGATTATATAAGAAGTTATAAGATATTACCCTTCACAGGGATAACACAATTGCCAAATAATGGTCAACACACAAAGCCACCGAGGCGAGTTTTCTTCGGGGGGGGTGGGGGGCACCCATGTGGTAATAAGCTCAAACTAGAGCTGTTTTGTTTAGAAGAAAAAGAGACGCCATCCTCATCCTGGATTCGAATCATGTAAATCGTGGTGCAAATGCACCAGAAAATGAGCCTATATCCTCCTTTAACTACCTAACAGTTTTGAGGAGGTGCAAATTTTCAAAAATTCACTTTTTTATTGTAATTTATTTACATTTGTGCAGGAAATTTACCTAAAATTGAAAAAAAACTCTAAAATTTAAGTATTTAGAGCATTTTATTTTAATGGCCACAACTGGTATAGTGGGAATGTATCATACCATTAATCTGAATTCAACTTCCCATGGCATCGTAAAATGCATGCCATCCTATCGGCCCTGCGGTGGCGCAGTGTGGTAACGCGTTCTCCTAGTGCGCCGCTAATCCGGGTTCGACTCCCAGCAGTGCAAAAAGAACGCTTACTCAGAGATCTCATAAAGATCGCACTGCTCACTGTAGTCCGGGGTTTGGTTCCCTAGGCCTTAAGAGGTTCGGATTCCTCGGAAAACAGTAGGTCCCGGCGCAGCATGACCACTGTAGTCTTTGAGCCGTAAAACCAAAAAGCAAGCAAGCCATCCTACCGTAGTCTGGGATGTGGATTCCTCTGAAAATTATTTTCTTCTGCACACCATACCTTTATTACAGTCTTTGCACCATAGAAACATGAATGATAAAAGAATAATAAGTAGGAGTTTTTGTGATGGAAGTATTTGTACTTAGTAGACATACTCCAGTCATTCATATTGGAAGACTGGATTTATTTTTCATGTTATGCCAACTTCACAGTTCTCTCATAAAATTGATCATATTGTGAAAAATGTTCTTTTAAATCATGTTTATATCAGATATCGCACATGCACACACTTTTGTATCATTTTGCATTTCTTTGACTACAGTTAAACTTTCACATGTCAACGTCTTGGGGATTCGCACCATTTAAAGTCCCTGTTATATAAGAAACTTCCTGTATATTGAAGATAAAAAAACAGTATCCCCATTATGTAAATTGTTTCTATATATTTTTTATGGGAATCTTCAACTTTGATGCGTGGAGGTCCTACTATACGAGTTAAAAATTTTAATTAATTTAGTGTTAAATAGCGGTTCTCAACCCTTTTGTCTGTGGTATGCTTAGTATTTCCATTTTAGAAAATTTTCCTGGTAAATTTGAAAACAGCATGTATGGTACTTGTCACCTGGAAATACTACCACCGTGTATGTCTGATGGTATTTCAAAATACCACCTGGTGTAAATGTACCCTCGATTGAGAACCACTGTTCTAGTACATTGGTCACAAATGTATTTATGCACTATGCTTCGTAATTTTGTTCGCAATGATTTTAGTATTGTGAAAGTTTTGTATATGCTTAGGCCGAAGTTGAAATAATTTTTTTATCATCTTTGTAGCATATATAGCTATTATTGATAATTTTATCCCGTATAGGAAAAACATATTTTTTTACATTTCCCTTGTATAATGAGTATAAATAACTGACATTTTCAATGTCCGATCTGTACATTTCAATGTATAGAGAATAGAATCAAGATCTTATTTCTGTCATGTCTTCTTGATTTGTGTGTTATTTTTAAACACCAAGAATTTTTAACACAAACATTTTTTATGTTACATGTATCTGGCAATGCCAGATTTTCTGGAAATCAGTGAATAATAAACATTGACGAATAAAATTTAATGGTTTGTTATGCATTAGAGATGAGTAAAACCAATCTTTAACTGAATCAATGAACGTTTCTGCCAACCTTTAAGAGACAGTCAAAATCGTCGTACTTATTCAGTTAGTAACCAATTTTCACATCTCTGTAATGCGTGTTCCACTAAAACTTAAAACTCAAATATCTGGTTAGTGGCCAATAGAGCCTTTTTTATTAGGGGCTACTTCAGTTAAGTTAGTGGCCACAAAATTCTATATAATTCGTTTGTTAAATAAACAACTCTATAAATAAAAAATAACAGACTGACTAGTCTTCCACCTATGTATTTTGTTCTAATTAAATCTATTATCTTCATTCTATTAATATAATGAAAGATAAATCACAGGAATATACCGGGGTGACTGTCTCATTTTAGATCTATTTTTTTCTTTAAAATCTAGGTGAAATTTTTATTTAAAAAAAAAATATGTGTATTTCTCACATATTCTTGAGTGTCTAATAGACAATTTTTTTCAAAAAAGTGGGACGAAATCACCCTGGATTGGTGTGACTGTCTCATGTCTCAATCATTCAATAAGGCTTCACAGAAGGCCTGGATACAATTCCACCCTCATATTCATAGCCGGGGAGAGTAGTCATGTGTCCCTGAGCAGTTTGGCAGATCAGGTTAAGGTTAGCAAGTTTTTCAAAGAAGTTGATCACAAGCAACTTTCATAAAAAAAGTGTAGAAAACAACAACTGCAGTGATGCCACCTTCAGCAATTAAAACTTTAAAATTAAACATTTCATATTCAAGCCAATGCTTCTAACTACCGGAATCAGGTTTTATTAAAATATTTTGATGAAACAGACAGGAGTTATCATTACTTTTATCTTCCCCATTTGGCGGGACAAAATTACGCCATTGACGGTACCTAAAATATATACTAATTTTGAAAAATTCAGATAATACTTGTATATAAATGCCCCATGATCAAGATTACAAAGACATTTTATTTATTTTTCACACTTTTAATTAGTGATTAAAATTTGTTCGCCTGCTTTTCACTGAATCCGACCACAAGTTAATTACAAGTATGGAATCAAAGTGTTCAATTGAAACTTCTGCATGTTTCGCTACTAGTCCATATTCTGCAGAATTGCACTGAGAAACAAAGTGGCAAGTGTAATAGCAACTGAAGGCGTATTTTTAATCCCCATTCCTCGAAAATGCGACCAGTGGCGAGTGTAAATTTTAACCTTTATGTTTAAAATAATGGCTTTCAAGTACAAATAACTGCAAAAAAAACCAAAAAACGTTCATGAACTTCACAATCTAAAATAATATCAATTCTTTAAGCAAAAAAAGTTTAAATATTCATGTACTCTACGGTAATGTTTAAAACTATGCATTTCAAGCACAAATAACTGAAAAAAAGTACTTTAAGTACGAATACAACTATATAAACTGGAAAAAAAATTTAGATGTTTGTGCCATATTTTCTACATAATCTTGCTATTCCCCCTGCTTTAAAGACAGGTTACTGAATATGTCAGACTAGCATACGACTAGATTAATGATTGTACTGCATATCGAAAATAGTTACTTCCAAAACTGCATCATACATTAGGCTCAAAATATTACTGTTTATTTCCATTGTATACTGTTACAAACCTAGAGGTCTCACTATCTTTTATTTAAAATATGTCGATAGTATTGGAAAAATATAAACATGAAAGCGACGTCCTGTTTCAAAAATGAATATATCCAGAGAGACACTCATCACTTGCACAATATAGGTATACACAAAACTAGTAATTTCACTTACAAATGTTACTATTTTCGAATGCAAGTTTCTCTTGGGTACATATGCCTTTACTATTGAGAGGGATGAGGAAAGGCTCGTTGCAGGTCCGTTTTTTACATAAAAGCCCGTGTTTTTGTCTCATTTTTTTAAATCATTTGGTCAGTTTTCTTTTTTTCCCACATGTAACTAATACTTAATCAGAAAGTAGTTGATTAAATGTAAATAATCCGTTATAGTCCATTTATAAAAACATTTCCAGAAGCAATAAATCATCCATATGTTCCAGCAACCTATTTACCAACACATGCAAATGATTGCTTCTGAACATGATTTTCTAAATGTATAATTACCAAGAATTATTTTTCAATTGACTAATTTCCAATTAAGCATTAGTCAAATGTAGAAAAAATAGAAAATAAGAACCTGACGGTAAAAACTTTGGTTTGCACACTCCTTAGCAAGTCCTTAAAACCAATTTTCATTTTTAAGGGCCCTTAAAACTCCTTGGCGCAGTATAGCCCAGATGCTCTTGCGCCATAAAAAATCCAAACAAACAAACATTAAAACTCCTTAATTTTACCATCTACTCCTTAAAATTTGTTGATATTTCAGCAACGGCGTACAAAACAAGTGCCACTTCCCCATCCCGAAAACGATAAATTTCCCTGACCGATTTGCAAAAAAAAAGACTACTGAGGGATGTAGAGGGGATGTTTTCCCTTAGTTTTTGTCCCCTTATGCCAGGAGGTCCGAAGTCAAAGCCATCCTCTAGCTTGATTTTATACAGACAGCAATTTATGCACGTGCATACCTGCCAACCCGTATGGATTTTGGGTGAATGAATCTTAAGACTACGGATGATGGAAAACTATACTTTTTTTTTTTTCAGAGATTCACAATGCACACATTTTTACGTCAGGGGGGAAAGGTATATCTGCTAACTCTCCTATATTTTATGGGAGAGTCCCGTTTTTCGCAATGTCTTCAGATTTTCCATTTTTATGTATTTTTCATCCGCTTTTTTCTGTTTAAAATAAATTTTCGGCTGGCGTTAGGCAGGGGCTACCTAGTTTACGGGAGCCGTTGGTTAAGAACATTTTAGTAGCTGCTGTTGTATGGGTTGGCTCATCCCTCCGTGATTAAAATGCTCTTATCCACTGGGTGGTGCAACCTGTGTGATTAGCGTAGTTAAAACATCCTTTCTCAGGTTATGCGATCTGTGTGGCATCTCCCAGCTGGCTCCATCTGACGCCTCTGATCTCTGCATAGGTTGCCAAATATCTAAACTTGGCCATGGATTCTTCGAAAAGCTTGGCAAAACAAAAGTGAATTTGAGAATGTCTGGAACCTTAACACTTAAAAAACGTAAACACAGTGCCACATTGATTTCCTGATAGAAAATTGCAACATCCACAGCATCATCTGGATTCATCAGTGGATTCCTGACTTACATATGCAGTTAGTACATCAAAATGAAAATAAGCATTTAAATGCAAAATACGTAATTGGCAAATAAGTCAAAGAAAACTGTCCATTTGAGGCTTTGAAATGAATTTTAAATAAGAAATACAAATTTCAAGAATGGGAGCAAGCCTCCTTTGTAGCTAAGTCTCTTTTTTTTTTTCATCTGTCTCTAAAAGTCTCTTTTTTTTAGGAATTTATTTGGTCTCTTAAATGTCATTTTTTAAAGAAATTGCTTTCTAAATGTTTTTTATATGAATTTTTTTAATTTTAATTTTTTCCCCCTCAATTCAACATCGTTGAATTTTTCAACAACGAAGGCTTCGTCAATGTTGTAAATTACAGATATATTCCGACACTTTTCTTTGCTATGTTATTCCATGTAAGTTGAACTACTGTAATTGCAGAATTTAATATTTTGATAGCTAACACCTTTTTGTCACATTTTCTCATTTTCATGTTTGTTTTAGATAATATAATGGTTATTGGCAGCTCGTGAGGTGAAGTAGCTTTCTGCCAGCACCTCGATATAAATTTGCTCTCTATGGAACTTGTCTGTACATCATAGACATGCATGGATGAGCTCCATAGAGAACGGGGTTATATCGAGACATTGCCAGAAAGCTGTTTCATGTCGTGAGTGATAGTCTCCCTAATAAAGTTTAATTTGGGATTCGTGATCACTGTGCAGTGCCGTAGGCAGAAAATTCAGGAGGGTTATAAGCTTAATGGGATGGGTTATAGAGTTACAATTCATATATTCTTATGTTAAATAGACAAAATTTCATTGCGATGGAAAGGTTACAACCCAAAATCTACCGCTGGCTGAGCCTGTGACCCCCTTGTATCCGCGATTGATGAAATCGTGTGTTATTCCTTCATGAAATAAATGTAATTCAGTTAAGTATTTATAGTCTTTAATTACCTGCAACAGATTTTTTTGAAAGATGCGCACTGAGAGTGACATTACAAAGTAAGTACCTCTCCAATTAAAATAAACGTTCTTTAATATATACAGGGTGGACCATATTAAATTGATACTGTAAAATATCTAAAAAAATTAGGGTTTTACAAAAAATGTTTGAAACAAAAGTTTTTGTCTTGAAGGTGGGGAGGGGGAGTTTCGTTATCTATATTTTACTTAGGGGTCGTTTTCAAGGTCATTTGAAGGTCAAATTCAATAAAATTTTGATTAAATGAAATTTAAAAGTGTGATTATGATTATATTGCAGATTACAGCTACTTCAAAACATTCGATTAAAGTTACAGATGTAATTTTCGCGAAAATGTAATCTATTATATTCGATTATAATCACTTGATCACGATTACTTGGAGCTTTCTTCACACACTTTTTTGCTATATGCAGCATTATTTAAAATATAATTTTTTCTATAGTTAGTCACAAAATCATTGGATACTACATATACATCAATATTTGTGTGTCATGATTTAAAGCATATTTTTTCTTTTTACTATAATTAACAGTTACATGCAATGTAATATGAAAACTAAGGAATTATTTATTACCGCATTTTATACGCATTTATTACGCTATTAATTACCACAATATTATGATTTAACCAAAAATAACGTGACGATTAACTACCAAAAATCGGTGTTACTTAAGCTGCTAGGGTAATTAAAGCCACTATGCTGGGTAAATTTCGGACACTGATTCTGGCAACACTGTTTTGAGTTTGATTGTTAACTTTCATGCCATCAATTCCATATTTTGACGAAGCTTTGGGCCACATATTTTAATAGTGTGTATGTTTCAAAATTAAGTTTATAAACTTTTGTTTATATTTAGGATAATTTCGGCATAAATTTATACAGTCCATAACTTTAATCGCCAAAATCACATTTTTAAGTTAAATTCACTAGAAATATTTTTAAGCTTAACCTCAAACAATACTCTTAACGTTGTTATACTTCCTAGATTATAATTCCGTTTTGTTCTTTTCCTATATTTTTAAATTCATTGTTGTTCCCTGTACGGAGTAACAAAGGCCACCAAACCAGAGTGGCTTTTGCCGTCCTCATCCAGGATAAGGACGTCGTCTTTTTTTTTCTCCTAAACAAAAACAGATCTAGTTTGAGCTTGTTTCTACGTGGGTGTCGAAAATTATTGAGTAAAAATAAATTCCCCCGCGAAAACTCACAAAAACTCGCCCCGGAGGCTTTGTGTGTTGACAATTATTTGGCAATTGTGTAATCCCTGAGAAGGGTAATAATATCTTACATCCTTATATACGGAGAAAGTGAGAGCTGTTCTTGTCTTCTTTCGTCTAGCGGTCAAAACACTCCGGGCTCAACGGAAGGACTCTAGTTCGAATCAATAATGAGGACGGCGTCTCTCTTTCTCCAAAAACAAAAAAGCTCTAGCTTGAGCTATTTATCCATAGGTGGTGAAAATTATTGTATAAAGCCATTATACTGGGTAAATTTCGGACTCGTATTTTGGTAACACATGTTAAATTAAACATCTTGAACTTTTTTAGTGTGAATTAAACATACGAAACACTAAAAATTTGTAAAACTTCCTTCAATTTCAGTTTTATTATTTTTATTCAGATAATTCTTGAGTTATTTATTATAGCGAGTCATGTTGTAAATTTTACATATTGTTAATACGTATAATTTTGTTATAAGAACTATTACAAAATGGACGCACCTTCGATTACCAATTATAGAAAGGAATTACGTCCATTTTGAGACGTTTGAGATTGTAATTATTCAATAGTTCTTTTATAACCAAAATTATATGTATTAACAATACGTAAGTTTTGGCATGATAGACAATATAATAAGAAATAACTCAAAAAATTTATCACAAGATGAAACGTAGCACCCTAAATGACAATAATTCGATCGAGATCAAAATACTCATAAACAAACAAGAATTGCGGAATCAAAGCAAACTGGTGTGAGTTTTGTGTTCTTCTTTTAAGTGTATGCGTGTGCTCTTTATGAAAAAAAATAAAAGTGTCTGCAGCATTCACATAGTATTCAAGGATCACAGTGACACTTTCCAGTTATTTTACACCTTTTGGACCTTAAGAACAGAGGATGCATCGCGCATTATTGTAATCGGCTTATAGGAACTTTTTATTACGCAACGATGAGGAGTATACATACTTTCTCTCAAGCTAAAAGTTTTCCACAGGGTTCACACTCACACTAGAGAAAAAAATTCCATGAATTTTCCGACAAACTTTTCTAACCAATCGTAAACAAAATTTTGTATTGAACTTCGGTTTTGAGGAAAATAGCTTCACATTCGCAGGAAATTCAACTATGACGTGGAATGAAGTGGAAACTCATTTCTTTTTATTTAATGCCGTATAAAAAATCCGAAGGAATTTGGGAGGTTGCTTTTGAAAAACAGGTGACCAAACCTAGGGAGAAATCATGCTGCCTTCGATACCCCTTAAAGTTTTTCCTGAAAAATTCATTTTTTCTTCTTACAAAAGTCTTTTGTCCGCATTATCCGATGAGCCGTAAGCATGTAGCGAGTATTTAACATTGAATATATCCATGTCTCAGACGGAGAAACGAATTTGTCTTCACTAAATTAAATTAGTGAATTAAAATTAAATTAGTAAATTACATTAAGTAGATCTTATTTTTCTGAAAACGATGAACATGTTTTCACATTTTATAAAAAGAATATTTAATTTTTAAATCTATTTTTAAAAAGTAATTGAAATCCACGACTTCAGTCCTTATTCTCTCCTAATAATTTAAATTAAAAAGTCCACTCTTATATACCAAGGCTAAAAAATAAAGCATTTTTTCAAAACTTGTGATATTTAACTCGAATTTTAAACAGAAAGACAAGTCTCTTAAAATTACACATAACTGGCATTTGTATTTTTAGGAAATTTTGTCGGGACGCAACTTACATTTATTCATAATAAAAACAAATAAAACTGCGGAAAATTTTCTGGGGAGGGGAGAAGTGAGCCTACTAGGAGAGCCCGCCCTCCCCGGCACCCACCTAGTTACGCCTATGATGGGCTCACATATGAGTATGTCTATGGGGGCTGAGAAAAATTATTACTTTCTTCTCAAGACTGTCAAACATTTTAGTGAATGTACAAGATACCAAAACGCTACAAAAATAATTGATATTGCTTGACAATTAGTAATGAGCTAAAAAGTACCTTATTTTAAAATGTGACTGTAAAACTTTTGAAAGTAAATGCGTAGCAGGTTCGGGCGAATCAAATTTTTAAACGGCTAGGGAGGGGCCCGAGCCCCCTCCCCCCCCCGTATGGGCGCCCATGACCTTTAACATGTATACTTTGTAAACCAATTTTATTCCAGTTATAGTTACTAGTAATATTTGTATGGGGATTAACCATTTACACAAATGCAACAATATATTTAAATAATTAAATATTTAACTGTGATTACGTGTATTTTATATCTTTTACTCGTAGTGTGTCGTGCATCCCAGTATTGTAATCCTGTCAGGGCAGCTATCACTTCCTATGTGTTGGTTTTATTACTTTTTGTGTCTTGTGTAAGCATGGTTCAGATTCCTCCCCTTCCCCGTTGTCAGCAAAAATAAGCAAATCTTAAAACCCCTCCCCCAAAGATGCTTACGTAATACTTGAACGGCCCCTAATAAGCGAATAAGCAAATTAGCGTCAATTTCTTTCGGCAATTTTTTTTTAATCTGTTGGGGCAGCCAGTGGCATGGTTGTTTAAGGCGTTAACCTGGCAACTTACTGGAATGGCAATTCGAATCCCCGTGTGCTGTTTGTTTCTTTAGGAACATATCGTATTTCGGAGATCACGTAAAGCTAGTGGTCCCATCTGAGGCAGCCCAAAGTGTAGCTTTGGGACGTAAAACTAACAAACTAAACCAAATTTTAAACTTTTATGTGCACCGAGAGTCCACTAAGTAGCAATGTTTCAATATCGGTTAAGAGGATAATTTTCCAGAAGAATCAATTTATTAATGTCATGAATATCCGCAAATATAACAAAAAGGCCCGCAGTCTTCTGTCCACGGGCGACGTTAGCGGTGGGGGGACAGGCGGACCCGTCCCCCCAATTTCAAACAAAAATTTTATAATAGGTAACGTCGTTCAAAATTTAATTTTTTTTTTTTAATCTAAGGAATGCGGTTATATTTTTCGGCGTAGTGTATTTAGTGCGAAATAAAAAAAAATGCACTTTGTCATTTATTTGATGTAATTATACCTTTTGTTGGATTGTATTATATAGCGCTTTTTTTTTTGAGTGGCAGCGTTTTTATTGACATGTTATTATTTCAACTTTCAAATGGAACGTTTTTAATAACGTTACAACTACATTTTCCCAATTTTAATTTCGCAAGCTCAAGGAAATTTTTGGCCCTCTACGCTCATTATCAACGACATAAATTAAAGGGACTGTCTACATCCAGGATTGTCCAACATACAACCCGCGGGCCACACTCCCACCCTCCGATAGCTGTCTAGAAAAAAAAATAGATTTTTTAAATAAGGAAAAATCGCGGTGACCATATGAGTGTGACCGCCTTCCATATCGCAAGTAAGCAAACGAATAACTAGAAGAAACTTTGAAGGGAGGCTATCGTGCTCGCTTTTTTTTTTTTTTTCCGAAACAGCTGACTTGCGAGATCGGTGAAAACTTTTAAAAATGGCTCGCTATCCTCAAACTAGAGCTGTTTTTGTTTAAAAGACAAAGAGAAGCCGTTTTCATCCTGGATCAGGACGGCAAAAGCCACTCCTGTTCGGTGGCATTTGTTACCCCGTACGGGAAACAACAATGAATTTAAAAATATTGAAAAAAACAAAACAAAATGGAAATATAATCTAAGAAGTATAACAACCGTATGAGTATTGTTTGAGGTTATGTTTAAAAATGATTTTAGTGAATTTAACTTAAAAATGTGATTTTTGCGATTAAAGTTATGGACTGTATAAAATTATGACGAAATTATCCTAAATATAAATAAAGGTTTATAACCTTAACTTTAAAACATACCCGGTATTAAAACATGTCGAGGCCGAAGTTGGAAAGTTTTTTGTGGAGAAGGAAAATGTAGAAACTTATGTGGATGAAAATTATGGATATATTACAATACAGTTGAACCTCGTCAAAACAAATACGATTAAGACGAATTGCTTTTAATACGAACCGTTTTATGAAGTCCAGTCAAATTGAATAGGAATTCCCATGTTCTTTTTCCTTTAAACTCGGTTAAGGCGAACTGCCGTTTACCACGAACTGATAATCAATGGCCCTTGTAAAATGTCCTCCGTTAGTACGAACAAAACGCACTTTATACTATCAAATCTTCTTATTGATAATTTCAACAGAATGTGATTGTCAGACTAAACATGCGGGCGTGGCGACTGTTATATGCAGTTGCAGAATAAATATTTCCTGTTAGCGTTTACATGCGATAACAACTGAAAAACATTTCTATTATCATAAATTCGTTAGAAATGACAGAGAAGACATCATAACAGAAGAAAGAGTCGAATTTATAAAACCCCATACACGAGATTGTGACGTTCTTGATGCAGTTATTTTGCAGATGACTGTGTTCTCGACGCATTTACCGGTTCACTTGAATGAATTTTCTCCCAAACACAATATATCATATGACTGCAATTCACGAATAATAGTATAAATTAACCAAATTTTTGTCGTAAATTGTCTTTAAATCTTTTTACAATTCATACTCCTTTACTCATTTTACTGGAAACTTTATTTATTTGG
>QLNU02015270.1:114482223-114495639 GCA_006491805.2 Dysdera silvatica | reverse complement strand
GGGTATTCACTGGTTTCAAACACTATCCACATATACATTGGAAATAAAAGGAAGGCACATAATAGAATCTAAAACGGTTGAAGAAGGCACGTTGTAAAGAGTAAAATGAAAGCATAAAATACACAAGAAAATACAAAACAAACGTGGGAGACGTAATACGAGAAAAACTTTATACAAAGATGTGTAATAAAATCTTAAAGTGTAGAATAAAATGCTAAACTAAGGAAGAAAACGCTAAACTAAGGAAGAAAACATATAAAAAACAAATAAAAAGATGGAAAAAAACATAAAAATTTAAACGAATAAAAGATGGTGATGATAAAATACAAAACGAATAAAAGAAGCACATAGTCAAATATAAAAAGAATGCTAAAGACATGTACATGGTTCCCACTCTTTTATCCTGATGAAATTCAATGACTTTTTAAGGAATTTTCAAGGACCTTACATTGTCAATCGCAATATACATAAAAATTAAAAATGCAAGACATTATAAGCATAATACTGAAATTAGAGTGTTTAATTATGTTGCTCCTTTTCAACTTGGCACACTGCCAGCAAAAGCTACCCTTTTTGCATTCCTTGTACCAGGCGGGGGGGGCATGTCTAAAGCAGTACAGGCTTTGTTCCGGAAATAAGGAGAAATATACTTTTTTTCCCCTTCCTTTTGCTAAAACTTGAAAAATGTTTTAAGAAAAATTCAAGGACTACTGAAGAACCAACCACATTTTTGGCAGTTTTCAAGTACTTTTCAAGACTAGAATAAAAAAAAAAAAGACTTTCAAGGACAGTGGGCAGCATGATGTAATGCAAAGTTTGGAAAATAACTATATCTCCAATGATAAAATCCAATATATTTAATGATAAAATCCAAATGTATTATAATTGCGTTTAGTCTCTCTCTTCCAATGGCGCATTAAAAATATTAAACCCGTATCTTACAAGAATTTTAAATGTTGTCACCCCACCTCCAACGTGGAAAAGACATACATGTATGTCAAAGGAAGCCATTGCTTGCATGACAAATGAAATGGGAAGCAGCAATAAATAATTATTCATTGAAAAGCACTCCAATATTGTCAGTATCCAATACATATTCTATTGTGTTTGAGGGGAGCTAAAACATAAGGGTATATTATTATATATAAATTTATTGTTTGTGAGTTTGACGATGCAAGGACAATGCTGCGTCAAGACTTACAGGTTTCTGAAGAATCAGAGCCTCTTACAGCCTAAGACACCAATTCTCGGACTACAGTGAGCAATCGGCAAGTTTTTGTTTTGTTTTGTTTTACCACAGGGAGCCAAACCTGGGATAACATCAAGCTAGGGAGAGCTCAAGCATTATGTAGCAATATTTTAGCCATTTCAACCCCTCCCCCAAGTAAGCAAAATCAACATTGGCCAACATAGGGAAAATAAGCACAATGGCAAAGCCCCACCCCCACCAAAGATGCTTACATAATACTTGAATGCTCTCCCAGGTGAACTTGTTATCACTGCAGGGTCTATATCAATTTAATTATATTTTATATATCAATTCAATTATACTTTATATATCAATTATATATCAGCTTACTTTTATATAATTGGGAATTGTGAGCAGACCCCAGGATAGATCTCTAACTCGGATTTTTCCATAGAACATGTGCGTCAGCCACTTTTGGCAGCATATGTGTGACAGGAACCGTTTGTTCTGAGCTCGAGCAGCAATGTCCACCGCCGTGCTCAGTTCCCACTCTGGACTTTCTTCATCTAGGACATCGAAAGCTCTAGAGGGCGCATCCTGGTAACAAGCATCTAACATGGAAGTGGCAATATTCGCAAAGTCTCTGTAAATTAAAAAAGTAAAATGCTCCACCCAATCAATACTAAAAACATTTTTTACAATTTGGTTACATAAAATACCTCACTTATGGCGTGACTAAGAAACGTGACAAATTTTATGGATTTAAGCTCAGTAAAAAGTTTCAACGTTAAAAAAAAAAAAGGTCTAATTGGCCTATGCGACAGAAGTTAAAGTTTGGGTTTTATGGCGTAAGAACAGTGAGGGTCATGCTACAACAGGGCCCATAGTTTTCTCCAAGGAATCTGAACTCTTTTTACCTACGGAATCAAATCTGGATTATACCTGTAGTAGCCAATAACGTAGCAATTCAAAACCCATGGGGAGGGCACAAGTGGCTTTATAGAAGATTATGTGCTGCGGCCTTACAGCAAACGCATTTTGATATTCAATGAGGGGGGGGGCTTGAACCCCTTCTTTTCCTACGCAACTGGTGGTGGTAGCAAAATGCATTATAACTATGCTATTGTGTACTAAAGTGGAGTAATGGTAATATCATTATATATCATGCTGCCGTCAACTTGGGCTTGACTCCCATGCTACCGTAGAATGCATGCCACTTTTCTACCCACCGTAATCTGGAGTTTGATTCCCTAGGCCAGTGGTTCTCGACCTGGGAGTCGCAAACATGTTTCCGCGAGGGGTAGGGATTGCCACAACTATTTTTAGTTGCAATTATTTTTGTAAGGAATTTTATACCAAATGTTTCCAACGCTTTTATATTTCAACATGGCTACACACATTGCAATATTCTACTAATGGTTGTTAACTTTATATCTATAATATACATTAATATACAGCGGAACTTCCATATAACGAAATGAACGATTCCATGAAAAAATTTCGTTATATAGAAAATTTGCTATGTGGAAACGATGTATTCATGAACCAGGGCAGTGCAATATGATACCACAATTAAAATCCCATTTTTCAGTAAACGACTGTTTCTCATAAATAACATTCAACCATTTAAAAATAGATGTTTTTAGGAGTGAAATATACATGCATATAAAAAGAGTTGAACAATTCTTACCTTAAAATGAAAACGTATTTAATGTTTCTTTCATACACATTCATGCTTTTGTAAAAAAATTTCTAATATTCCACTGCACAATGAAATAGCGATGTTGATTCATCATAAAAGTGTTCGCACTTATTAAGATATATTTTGTTTGCCATTTACCTTGAAATCGTATGGTATTCCAACGGTATTAGGGAACCCAATGTCACTGACGTGACCACTCGATTTTCTGTTTTGGTCGTTAAAAATTTCGTTATATAGAAACACTTTCATATGTAATGACCATGGGGATTTACCAAAACTTCACTATATAGAGAATTTCGCTATACGGAAGTACGTTATATGGAGGTTCTACTATATATATATATACACTCTATAACAAAAAAATCGACGCACCAAGAAGGAGTTGTCCGATTGTAATGAAATTTCGTATGCAAAGACATTTTGACCGAACATGCAAATGATTAAAATTTGGTGTCCAATGAATGAATAGCGGGAACTCCAGTGCATCGGAACTGCGCATTCAGCAGGTGTATATAAGGAGCGATTCTCAATATGTGGTCAAAATTTCTGTTGCATTTTGACTGCGGATATCTTACGTCGACTGTAACAATGCCTCGCCGAAAGATTCGTGCTCATTACGAGCATATGTCAGAGTTTGAAAGAGGTCGTGCTATCGGATTGAAAGAGGCTGGTTGGACGAATCGAAGAATCGCTGGACATGTGGGTCGAAGCGATGCGGCGATTGGACGGTGCTGGCAAGAGTGGGTCAACAACGGCAGATGTCAGCGTCGGGATGGCAGTGGTCGACCTAGGGCCACAACAGAACGAGAAGACAGAGCGATTGTCAGAGCAGCTGATTCGTCATTATCAACTATCCAACATGACCCTCTGCAGACGACTGAGAGAGCGGAATTTACGCTCGCGCCGACCGTTACGCCGCTTACCTCTCACGCCTTTACACCGTCAAGTCCGATTACAGTGGTGCCGGGCTCGATCAACTTGGAACTGCGCTGACTGGGGACGTATAGTCTTTAGTGACGAGTCCCGTTTCCAACTGTGTCCTGACGACAACCGCAGACGTGTCTGGAGACGTCCAGGGCAGCGTGGGGATCCTGCCCTTACTATCGCACGCCACACATGCCCACAACAGGGCGTTATGGTCTGGGGTGCCATCTCCTTTGATAGCCGGACCCCTTTGGTGGTCATTTCTGGCACACTTACAGCACAGCGGTACGTAGACGACATTCTACGACCGGTTGTGTTACCGTTCCTTTTGCGACACCCTGGACTTACGTTTCAACAAGACAATGCCCGGCCGCACACGGCACGTGTTGCTATGAATTGTCTTCAAGCTTGCCCAACACTTCCTTGGCAAGCTAGGTCTCCTGATCTCTCTCCCATAGAGCACATTTGGGACGCTATGGGAAGGCGATTGCAACCATCCCGGAATGTTGACGATTTAGCCCGACAGTTGGAGACAATTTGGCAAGAAATTCCGCAGGACACCATCCGGGATCTTTATCAGTCTATGCCACGCCGGGTGACAGCTTGCATCCAGGCCAGAGGTGGACCAACGCCTTATTGACTTCCTCCCTTTGTAACGGTCAAACTCTGCAATAAATCATTCAATTGTTCTGAAATTTTAATCCTTTCTTTTTCTATGTATGTTCTTCATATCCACCAATTTTTATCGCAATCGGAAAACTTCTTGGTGCGTCGATTTTTTTTTGTTATAGAGTGCATATACAATTAATATAATTTTATATTTGATGTGTTTTCCCTACTCTATTAAAAATGCTTTTATTATGCAAATGTGGTGGCGAAGGACAGATGGGGGATCGCAAGTATGTTGGTTACTATAAAAGAGGGTCGCGAATTACTTGGCTACTATAAAAGAGGGTCACAGCTTGAAAAAGGTTGGGAACCACTAAGTTAGAAAATTTAAGTCCATACCTCAATTTCCAACCAGAAAACAAAAAAAACGTATGCTGTGGTTGGGGAGGGGGGGGGGGGCAGAAGTTTAAAATCCCTTGTGGAATTATAGTCTCTCGTGCAGTCTAGTCATCCATACAAAAACCAGTTAACAGTGACATCATGAACAGGTGATTCATCAAATTTCAATAAGCTTACGTGCTAGAGTTCTCCATCTCTAATCTGAGAGTGGTCTCATGAGCGAAAGGGATTAGTTTTTCGATCATCATGGACAAAACTAGAGCAAGATGGATCGGTTGGTCAGCATGTTTCCAAAGGATCTTGGACATAGGAATCCTGTTCGTTAAAGTGGCCCAAAAAGTCAATAGGACCTTCGATTTTCGTTCGGCTTCTGCTGGTTCCCCTACGTACATTCCAACGCTATTTAAATACAATTCTTGCAAAACAACGAAGTCTGGAATGCCTGTTGTCTTTTCAATCAGCCAGTTTAAATCCTTTTCGATGAAATCTCTGCTCATCTTTGACAGCTGAAATAAAATAAGATGGATCAGAATTATGAAATTCAGTAAAAATTCTATTATTTCTCTTTCATTATGAACTTTCTACTAACAGTGATGTCCATTTTTGCAGCGATTACTATTTTTTTTGTCTAGAGCTTAGCATGGCTTGAAAACAAAACAAAAAATGCGATTCAACAGAACTAATATTGCGAAAGAAGCTCCATGATACAGTTACAAAGCAAAGACAATCCAAATCGCATCAAACAAAACTACATTTCAAACCCATGTGAAATGTTTTGAATATACAATTTCACGGTAAAAATTAGAGAAAGCTGCAATTATTTTTAAAATAACAAAATTCCTTCCATGTTAAATGGATGCACATTACAAAAATATGTGCTTCCAATTACTGCTATATACTGGTGCACATGGGGGGGGGGTTGATGGGGCCATAATCCCCAATTGCGATGCAATTCTTTTTATACATGCATATAAATATATGGAGTCGTAGCTCTGTAACCCTCCTCAGGAACTTCCTGCATACACTAATAGTACTATAACTTATGGCGAACCTCCAAACTGATGCATTTTTGATTATCAAAAAATTTCAATTTAACGATGTAGTTGGTTCCATTTGATTTGGCTAATAGAGGTTTTACTGCAACAGTTAAAGGAACGGTCTACAACATTTCGTATTTTAATTGGGATAAGTCAAGAACTTACAAGAAACTGAAAAGATTTAACAAAAGTTATTATAAGCATGTAAGCTATTTCTAGTTAACTAACTAGATTAAGTGAATTTCAATTAACTAAACATGTACTAAAATTGTTAAAATAATATTATAAAAGTGCAAAAACATATTAATAAAGTAAATATTCACTAGAAATGATAAATTCTATTAAATGTTAGCAAATCTCATGTTAAAACTGCTGGACCCTTATCAAAAACTGTAAAAGTTTACTTAAAAAATTTCAATAGCTTATTGACAATGCTAAAAAAAATTTTGAACGATTAATATGTACTAAAGACTGTATAAAATAGTGAAAATCACACATAAATTTCTTATTTAACATTAAAAAACAAGCATATAATCTCCACTTGCTTCTTGATTTCCAACAGGGAGTCTACTCAAATTTTGTTTCAAACTTCCCTGACTTTTCCAGGTTTTCCAGACCAGTAACAAAAAATTTCCAGGAGTAGTGTTTTCGCAAATTACAGATACGCAAATATATTTTGAATCAATAAAGTTGACGAAATACAATAAGAATCAAATTAATTTAAACGATCATTGTTTTTTTTGGATTTTTTAAATTTGAGTCATAATGTTCTCTATCTTTGCGTACTTCAACATTTTATGCCTCACTTTAATGGTTCAGTTATCACTAGAAGCCATATAAAAAAAGAAATTGCATAAACTTTTTATAAATTATAAAATACTGCTGTAATTTGTAAACAGTTATTTCGACACTGGCGTAAGGTTTAAAACATTCTGCCTTCACTTGACAAAGGGAGCAGTTGGCTCCCGAAACGTCGTGTTTTTAAACCTTACGCCAGTGTCGAAATAACTGTTTGTTATGGAATCTCCTGGTGAAACTCTGTATTGTTTCGTAATTTGTAAAGTAAGTATAAATAGAATAGGATATGTAGAGTGAGGAGAAATTAATAATAATAATAATAATAATAATAATAATAATACATAGTTCTGGCCAAATTCAATACCAAACTTCCCAGACCAAATCTTAATCGATTTCCAGTCACTAATTACAGTAAACAACACACAATGCATTAAAATTTGCATAACTGGAATAAGTTCCAAGGCCACAAAATCCACTAACGTAAACTCCAAAGCTATTTATAACACAATGACAATGAATTTACAAATACAAAAATTTTAGTAAAAATGCATTTTTTTTTTACACTAAAACTTTGCATTAATCAAACATTTACAGCATTTTTATTAGGCCCTTTCCGAGATCATTAAAAATGAATTTAGCTATATAATGGAAAAGCTGATGCTTCATCTTTTATTCCATTTAAAAAGCGTATATGACTATATATAAGAGAAAGGAGACTCGTATAATCAAAATCCCTTACAGATTAGATAATTTAGCTAAAAACACTTTTTTTTCCAAGTTTTAGTTATATATTTGGCAAACATTTTCTCCTGAGAAATATATGGGCTTAATAATTTTATATAAATTATATTAGTTTTGGTGCAAAATGATAACTTTTGGAAGAAGTTTAGTCAAAAGTATACAAGTTTTCAAAATTCCCAGTATGCAATGCAATACGAAAAGTATAATCAGACAACAATATAAATCAACGTTTATTGGCGTAGTGATACTAGCACTAATGTCATGACGTGGTTAGATGGTGAACAGGGTGTCTACCCAAATTTTTTTTCAAACTTCCTTAACTTTCCAAGATTTTCCAGACTAGTAACAAAAGCAATTTTCAGATTTAGTGTTTTCATAAAAAGGTGGGAGATCATGGGTTCAGGTCCCACCGAAGGCAGAAATATTTATTTTCTTTCGAACGTTTCACCATCTAATCACGCCATACCATCGGCGTTGGTATCACTACGCCAATAAACGTTGATTGATTGACATTGTTGTTTGATTTAATCTGCGTAGTGTTCGATTTATATAAATATGAGAAGTATAGTTCAGGAAAGTTAATTACAACAATGGATTTCAAATTTCCCTGACTTTTTTTTTTCAGTCAGAAAAAACTTCCCTGACTTTTCCAGATGAGTAGACACCCAATTCAAATTATTTATTCTGCAATGACTAGAAATTCTATCTCACAAATTCTATCTCACAATTCCCCATGTATGCTGGAAATTACACACACACTCTGAATCTTTCATTGAGATGTATGGAAAGCTTACTGGACCATAACTTAGGGCTCCTTCCCAGCAAACAGAATGGAAAAATTCTTCATGTTGAACTTTTTTGAACAAATATATCAAACGTTTCGGTGTTAGGTATTTGTGGACTTGGAAACCCTGATTGAGAAACAGGTCTACAAAATTTTCTCTATGGGCTCTCAACAACGCTTCTTCAAATATGTCTTTTTCAATCTGGAATGAGAACCGAGTTAAATAGTTGTTAATCAACTGTTGAATATAATTATCAATTAAGAATAATAATAATAATAATAATTATCAAATGGCTGCAATTATTGACTGAAAATAATTGCTTACAAGTATGGATTGTACATAATTATCAGTTTATCGCAATTATTGATCAAAAATAATTATGAGTTGACTACAATTATTGACTAAAAGTAAATATTCCATTGCAACCATTGGCTGAGCACACTTACTGATTGACTACAAGCAATTCTATATTCTAGTTATGTGGCATTACCATAAGAAAGAATGAACAGGAAAGAAAAGGAAAGGCAGGTCAGTTAAATTGATACAGTAGACGCACATTATAGTGACTTCGAAGGGACTATCACATCAAGGACATTTTATCAAACGATCATTTCACCAAGCATTCCTTTCCTGATTTTACAACTATAGAAAAACTGCCAGGATGTCTCCAATCAGACATAATATTGCAGCGAGTCACCATAAAGTGAGTCTTCTGTACATCTAGAATCTTGGTTTGGTATATCGCAGAGGCAGGGCTAGGGACAGCATTTGTGAGCCCCCTCAATCATTTTTCAAGAACTGGAAGCTAGCAGAGAGATTGCCAAGTTCATAATTTATTTATTTTTTCATACAACCCTCTTTTTACATACACACATGCATACACAGTTGAGATGAGTGTGGGCTCATTTTCCGAGGCCTAAGCCTGCCCAAGTCTGAAATGCTTTGTGGAAATTTGAGCCCGAAACCTCAAATATAACTTCAACGCCTTGATGTACGATTTAAATTTAAAAAACTTTGATGAACTACACCATTTAATTTCCTTTGAATTTTCATATACACATATTTCTACAATCCTCAAAAATGAATCATATAATTATTGTATTCCTTGGAAAATTTCGATATTGAAAAGACAGTTTTTGGCTTCAGTTACATCTGCCTGATAAGCCTGAGTCTGAAGTCAATACGAAATATAGAGCCCAAACACGTTTTGTGACTGTTTCATCTCTAATATCATAGAACGCCAAGGATTTTATTGACTTTTTAAAATATACAATATAAAATATTTCTACATAAGTGATTGTATTTCATTGGTATGAAACGTTATTACATAAACGTAATTAGTTAATTTAAACAAGCATAAACATAATTTTATGTTCATTAAGTTATTAAAGTTTTATGCCAAGCCCCTTGAGATCCTAGGCACTTGAGCATTTGTCCCTTTTGACTCTCCCTGCTTTTGCTCTGAGGTCAATTACTTAGCTACCGATCCTTAGAATAATGGATTTCAAAGTAAACTTGATACCTTAAATTTACTAGAAGGGTCTTTCAAAAAAACTTCAGACATAGCAACATTCGGACTGTTCCAGTCTAAAGTCAGGAATAGGTCTTTGTTCATTTGTGCATGCCAGTTACTATCGGGTTTTTGAGCTGAAACAAAATGAATATCAGACATAGCGAACGAGAAACAAGGAATTGCAAATTTGTGAATGCAATACAAAGAACTACAAAATATATCGATACCTACATTTAAACAAAGCACGAAGCAATAAATTCCCCAGATTATCAAGATTACAACTATGCTCATGCATGTTTATCACAGTCAAATATATCTGTTCATTCTGTAATAACAAAAGGAAATAATATAAGACGATAATATAGGAACTAACTGTTTTAAATTGCTATTTACTAAAGTGCTTAAAAGTACAGCAATGATATTTAAAAATATTCTAACATTTAAACCGTGAAGAAGGAATGGGATTTATTAGCTGAAATCAATACTTTGCCCACCAATAATATTAACTTGATTTTGTGCAGTCCCCTATGACAAATGCTTTTGTAATACTTCATACAGTTGAATTTCGTTAATGTGAACATGTTTTAGGTGAATTACTTTCAAATTGAACTGTTTTCTACAACCCTCTCAAATTGTATAATAATAGCAATATAATTCTACCCTTCTAGATAATCTGAATTACTTTTAACATGAACAAATTTTTCATCAACATGCATGTTTACAATCTGATTCAACTGTATAAGCTCCACCCCTCCCCCGCTAATGGACTTTACTTACTCTCTCTATGGGGAATACAGAGCCTCTTTTGGTGACCAATGACCAACCTTCCTCACACCTTTCTTGCTCAATATATATAGACAGACCTACAATAATCCTCATGATGCCAGCTCACCACACAATTGCTCTGTTAATAGAATAAACAAGAGAATACTCATGGGCATTTAAGATGTATTTGGAAGATCTATGATGTCTTGAAATGCCGCAGCATTTTATCTAAGTCAGAAAATCCTTCTTCCATGAAATCTATCCAAAAGTGTAGGATTTGAAATTCTGGAGTTGAGGCCTGGGAAAGTGGGAGGGCAAAGGCTCAATGGCCTGGTGCAAAATTGTTTTCTTCTTGTAATTACCATTAAATACATGTAAAAAAAAACCAATTACATAACCTTCAAAGTTTTCTATTTAGCACCATGATCGATTGCTTCCGGGAATGTCTTTGTAAACATGCGAATATAACTGACTATTTTCATTTAACTAACTCAATTTCCGACTAAATGTCAGTTAAATGTGAAAAAAAATGGGGGGGGGGGAGAATAAGGACCAAATGATTAAAAAAAACAGATGAAAATATGGACTTTTGTATAAAAACCAGACCCTCAGAAGTAACATCTGGATAATAAAATAACAACTGAAGTTCGTGATAAGTCAAGCGTGTGTCATTACTGAATATTCCCGGTATTTTTAAAAAATTCCTTGACTTTTTCCCGGTCCACTAAATTCCCTGACAATTCCCTGTTTTTACGGTCTTGAGCTAAAAACATTAAGGAACAATTTCTATGCAATTAATTATAAACCATGACATAACATTGGTGTTCTTATTACTACGCCTAAAGAACGTTGATAAAAATTGTTTCTTAATTTAATCTGCGTAGTGTTCGACTTGTATAAATATATCTGCTGTAATGGGCCTTTTCATGAATTTAATAATGATCTCTTTGCAGTTTGGTTTAGAAAGCAGTCCACGTACTGCCTCATTCTGCGAAATAACTGATTTCGGAAAACATGCTTTAAATACATTCTTAAAAGACTGAGTGGTTGTCGTCTGTAGCTCAGTTGGTAAGAGAACCCGCCCGGATTGTAGAAGGTCAAAAGGTCATGGGATCACGTCCTACCAGACGAAAAAAATTATTTCTTTTCTTTGCGAACATTTCACCGTCTAACCATGCCATAACAATTACTATGCATTATTATTACTATGCCTAAAAAAAAGTTTGATAAAAATTATTTCTTAATGTGTTAATATTCATAATAGAACTATTGCCACAGGCTTAACTCGAGAGGTTAGGGCACATTGTACTTTTACCTTTAGAAAAAATTCTTACCCCTGCCCTAGACATCGAGGATAGTTATGGCAATACATATTATACATTGGTTCCATAAGTTATTATATAAATCAGTTATTCTCAACCTTTTTCGTCCATGCACCTTTTACATAATATCCCAGGATGCCATTCCCCCATTTCTAAGATTTTTTCTTAGGAGGAGGGTAGGGACTGGCGATATCAGTATTACTACAGTATAAGCCCATCAATTCGACTCTGTAATTCCTTCCCTAAAACCAAATTACTTTTTAATCGGGAACTCCTGATTTAGATGAAGAGGTTGTCAAGTTTTCTACAGTATGTACCTGTATAGCAAATCGTATACAATCCATCACTCTGTCCCTTAAGAGGTTTCGCATCAAGCTGTTATCCTGCATTTCTTGAAATTTTTCAGTAATTTTCCTGGAAAGCTCTGGTTTTAAATAATTTTCTACGAATTCCGCATCCACAATTCCTTGTGGTCTGGAAAAAGAAACAGTATGAACAACCAATTGAACCCTCAATTACAGTTTTGTTATTTATTGACACAATATCAGTTTTATGTGAATGGTGATTATTATGGCACCTAAGGCTCTTACTTTTCTGTTTATATAGCAGTATTTCCAGTTTATATAGTTGTATTTATCAGTTTATATACCAGTGGCTACCAGTTAAGACATCAATGTGACCAACTTGTTGTAATAATTGATTTTTTTTTAACATATAAAAGGCAATTACGAGTCACATATGACAAGCTGCTGTAATAGAATTTAAATAAAAAATTATATATAATACAATGTAAATAGAAATAATATATAATACACAGGACTTGCATTTTTACAAACCTCCAGTTTATGAACTACATATTTTTATGAGCTATTGTGTTGGTTCTAAAAAGTATCATACAGAACTAATGTTACGACTATATATTTATGAACTTCCTGTGGGATCCACAAGAGTTTATACAATCGAAAGTCCTTGCATCATCTATTAATCGAGGGAGTTTGTATAATCTAGTATTAACTTTGAGTCAAATTTAAATTATAGTTTTAACTCTAACAGTCTTCTTTTTTTTAAAAAAAGAAAAAAAAATCTGTAGGATTGGCTTGAAGAAAAATAATTGATAATAAAATAACTATACATAAAACCTTCCTTTTTGCACATATGACAATGTTGTATATGTGCATGTTTCTTAAATTAAAAAAAAACCTATTTACCTCTGAGAGATTTCATTGTAGGTAAACCCTAAGAGATCAGCTAGTCCCCCAGTTCCTTTCATCACAACCAAGGGAAAGTGTTTCTTAAGATGATCCACTGCTAGGCGAGCACAATTTTTGCCACCTTGCATTAGCACTGCTACAACTGGTATTTCAACGTGACCTAAGCAGATTTGACTGGGCTTTCCTTAAATGTATAAGAAATATCATTATGCACAAATAATTATGAAGCAATCCAATTGCTAAAAGCATGATACATAAATTTTTACAAATAAACACAAGATGGCTTTGGAACTGCAGCAATCTCGTATCCTAAAGCCAGAAAATCATAGCGTGAAGATTTCATTAAAAAAAAAAAACTGAAATAAAATAGCACTCTGGAATGTATTGTTTTTATTTTGTATGCTTATATTGTTTTATGTTC
>QLNU02015270.1:114434904-114477668 GCA_006491805.2 Dysdera silvatica | reverse complement strand
CTTCAAACGAGTTTATTTTCCCTCACACTTCATCTCATTTGTAATTTGTACCTAGGATAGCTGCCACCATATGTCATAGTCAGGTATATATATGCGATCACACAGCGTGTGTGCAGGTAGTCGTTGTGCTGCCACCAGCTCGGCTCGTAGCTGAGCAATATACGTCTCTTCGTGAGGCGGGTTCTTTATTCCTGTTTTCTAGGTAGAAAACTAGAAGGTCGATGATGAAGAGTGAGGTAGATATCAAGAATGAAGAAACAATCTAACACTATTTATTGAAGGTGATTAGTATATACCTTGACATCACAGACAAGGCAACTATAGGCACACCCCCTAAGTTCCAACGTATTAGTCAGGCACGGAAATCACACACACGTGTGTCCTTCCTACTCCTCTGCCTCGTTCGATCTGCCCTCTCTTACCCACTGTACGCAACCAACTCTTTCTCCACTATGATATAATTGGTCAGTCTTAAGACCGTGGTCACACCTGATTGGCCGATGTGACCCTTCTCCCCGTTCCATACATGTTTCCCATAAATATTCTGTAATGTCAATCTGGACCTTGCAGACCAGAGTTATTGCAATTTTATCCGCCCACATCCGGACTGTTTCCTCTCGACCCTTTTCACAAAGAAGACCTACAAGTCTCACTTTCCCAGGCTAACGCCATGTGATCATTACATTCCCTTTGGTTATTTTAATTCCCATATATGAAGTCAAGTCCAAACATTTAGTTTCTTTAAGTAATAGGCCTTCAGGGTAAACGATAGAACAAAACTCTTTAAAATCTTTACAATAGAAGATTATAATGTCTGTGTATCATAGTGCATTAATTTTCAGTCCTTTTTTAGTAATGATATAAAAGTAAATCAGCCAAAGAACTTGCAAAACTGCAGCCCATAGGGATACAGTTTCTTTGCCGATAGTATCTAATTCTGCTGTGTAACATGTTTTTAAAAATTTCAAAATCAAAAAGTGTATTCCACCGATGTTCTTTAATCCTTACAATATTCTCAAAACCTCGGAATAAGTATGTCCTGACTTACTTCATCTCTTTCAGATAGATATTTGTGAAAAGTTTTTTGAAGTCATACATTTTGATATTAATGATTTTGTCCTTGTTTTTATCGATGTAATCTTGAACTTTTGAGCTATTTCTAATCATGAAACAGTTCTTTTCTGTGGTTTCAATCTCGAAGCAGATTTTCTTCAAGAAGTTTTGTGATTTCACTGATATTTTTCTATTATAGGCTGTGGGTTCGCATGTTTTGAACTGGAGTTTGATGTTTCGAAACAAATAAGAAAATCTAAATAAGTTGACCTTCAAATTTCATTTTTTTTTTTTTTATAAAATGCGATCGATATTTTTTTCCACTTTTTCATAAGTTTGGTATGTATTATATTCCGCAATAATCCTGTTGCTGTAAAATTTCCTACAAATGATCCCAAAGTTATTTCTTTTATCAATTGAATAATGAAGTCCTTTTTAAAGTACTCGATTTGTTCCCTCGTTATTGAAGTCCGTTTGTTAGCATAAGAATTGCTTTTTATTTATTTCGTTGTGCATTTCTTTTAGGATTTTTGCTTTCCATTCAGAAAAAGTTCAATAGGGAGAGAATATTTGAAATATAGAAATATGAGAATATATTTGAAATTTTCAAAACAAAAGTTGCAAGATGCTTGAAAATTCGTACCCGAAGGCTTCTATTTTCATTCTTTCCATTTGTTCTATAACTGATGTCCCTTTTTCATAATTTCTCTTAATTTTTCGTTTTGAATGATCCCCAGATCTCCTGTGATTACGTTTCCATGGTCTTTATTGACAAATCTCTTGTGTCGTTCTTCATTACACAACTACACATTTTTTTTTTTCTTTAAGATCCTTGCAGAATTTATTGTAATTGCAAATTTCATTTTTTAAGATCTTTACATATTTAAATGTAAAATGAACGTCAATGGTATCTCTGAATGGGAAACTTCCATTATATTTTTTGATAATTTTCCTGAAGTCAATTTTATCGAAATTCCGATCCCTGAAACCAACAATCAAAAAATGTGTGTGTGTTTTAGATTCGCTTTTTTTATATACTGTGTGATATATATGTGCTTCTTAAATTCGAAAATTATAAGTTCAACTTTTATATACCATATGTATGCCGCAGAATATTTTTATCACTTTCTAAACTAACTAATCTTTGAAGGTTAATTAACTAAAGCATACACTAATGATCATTAATTTATAAATTTGTAGAAAAACACAAAAATAAGCGTTGAATATCGGTCTGTTAACTGAGTATATAGTTCTCAACTAAAATCCAAATTATTCTTACTTCTTAATACAATTTGAAAATAAAAGACATTTTCACTAAATGTCCTGCGTTATTTCTTTGCTTTACATTAACTTAAAATGAAATAGTTCCTTTATTTTTTATCCTTAAAAGTATCCGTTAACATTACAAGCCTGATCGAAACCGGTTGTTTACCTATCACGTAAGGAGTGATGTGGTCCTTCGAAAATGGCACGCCCAGTCTGCACTCCAGTTGTAATATAGCTCAGTGGCGTCTAGCTGGTTTGCGACGTCACCTCCAGTTATTTCTAACTGTACTATCAGTCTTCTTTCCGTGAACAGACAGCATGTCCATTTTATTTTTGTACTTACCATTATGTTATATTGCATTTTATTGCTGTCTACTGAAGAAAATATTTATTTTTAGGAAGCCTGATGTGAAGATATGGAGGGTTCACTTAGGAAATCATCACAAATATTTAAAAGATGATCATGAACAAGTGCGCTACGTCGAGAGGATAATTGTTTACCCCGAATATACAGGAGATGATGTAATATATTTTGCTAATAATATAATGCTTCACTAATCTGTATTCAGAATATGAATCTGTATGATAACCATCCTATGGTGAGGGAAACCTTAGAAAAAAGGAAAAGAAAATTATAAACATGCATTGTTAATTCATATGCTGCATCACTAAATTCATCTAAATCTTTCTAGAAGGCACTATAAACAACATGAAGATTGCATGTTCCAACATGTAGCAGGCCCTTCCATCGTCTCCAATAAGTGTGTGTCATTAACTACATGCCACACTTTATTTATATTTGGTCTATCAGAGTTTGCTGTCAACAGTTCGTTTTTGGGATAAACCTCCAGTGTTGATAACACTTCTCATTTCCTGAACGATTTTTTGCTGTTGCAACGATTATATGTTACATCTATTATTTTTCATTTCTCATGATGTCTACGTTTATAATTTAAGATGAATTCATGTGTTTCAATTTGGTTTTCTTTTCTCATTCGTCTAAAATAGGTTGATGAATAGTTTTGCTTCAAGTCCTTTTGTTTTCTTTTGCCAAGTGTGCAATGAACCCATAAGTGTTTTACACATTTTAACTCAATGCCCCTATCATAGACTTGCTCACACTCTTACTTTTAACTCTTCATCACTGTCGGACAATTGAAATGACCATGCTGACCATACACACATTTTTAAAAAGTACTGGTTTTTACTACAGTCTTTGATTTTACCATGTTTGGCGCAGTATAGCCCAGATGCTCTTGCGCCATAAAAAAGCCAAACAATCAATCAATAATCTTTTCTCCCTTCTGTATAGTCCCTACAGAAAATGATACTTTGCACGCTCAATAAGCTTAGGGGGAAAGTGTCATTTGTGCAAATAAGCATTTCTTCTTATTTATCAAAAGAACAAGTATGTGTGCGTTTTAAGTCTTAAATGTAGAGTTCTCCCCTTTGTCCCTAAGTATTTAAATAGGGGCTGTTTCGCAGTACTCGGATAAAACCATCACTTGCATCACAACTATATGTCCTGGTAACAAACCATCTTTTTTTTATAAGTTATGCTGGTGACATTAACGTAATGAATAAAAGGGGGTGGGATATACATATCTGTAGGGACACATTTCATTATACCATAAAGCATGTGGCCAGATAAAAATATATATGTTGATTGATTGTACATGAAGATTATGGTGTACCAGGGATTGTAAGTATCGTGATATTTTTAAAATATCCAATGCTTTTTTTTATACGCCATATTTTAATATACATGGCATTGCCGAATTTGACCGACAAATTCAGAGGGATAATAGTAGGCATCAAGAGAATAAAAAATTGCCATAGAATATAGGGTCGCAAACCATGTTTAGTGGGAGAAAATCTCAAAAATAGTTATGAAGGGTGTAACATCGAGTGGAATAAAAAGGCCCAATAATAAGTAAAAAAACATTTATTTGGCGTAAAGCAGGATTACGATACAGACAATGCATCACAGGTTCAACGTGAGAAAGGAGATGATGAGAAATTTTTATAGGAATTGTTCGAAGTTGCGGTCGCAAAGTTCATTACACAACCAACACTGATGGACCAAGGATTGCCGGACGTGTTCAAACATACCCAGTGTGCTTGCGATGTCTTCTGAAGCGACTACGAAAGAGAAGGTTCTTCTTGCTAGACTTTGCATCGATTATTCCCATCTCACCCATAGACATCTATTGGAAGGAAAACCAGCACCAATTTGCCAAGTGTGCAATGAACCTGTATTCGTTGGTTGGAATTAACCGTTCCAAGGACACTTAATTTAATCAACAGCGTTGAACAAAAGTGGTATATATGCGTAGGACGATGACGAAGGAGCCGCTTCGTGCGTCATTTCGTGTGATCCCAAAGCGTGAAGGCATAAACGCTAAGTATTAACAGCATCGATTAAACAACATGGTCGATTATCCTTTTCTCAAGGTGCTGAATATAGTGAGCTTTTTGAATAAAAGTGTTCTAATATTTGTCCTTTAATATTCTGACTCCAAAATGAATGATGATGGACGTTTTCTGAACTCAACCTTGAGTGAGCGGCGTTTAGCGGGACAAGCGTAAGCTATCACGACCTTCAAAATATATGGTCGTGGATTGGAAGTGATAAAAACTAAAAGCGAACTAGCTGCGTCCAGTTTAAAATAGTAACTTTTAATTCAAACTCAAACTATTTTAACGTATAGTATTTGGAAATTAAATACTCGACCAAGAACAAAAGAAGCATGTTAGCAGCTTCGTACGTTCCTTCGCTTGAACTGCTAGTTCCCACAAGTCCAATTTCCAAAAACAGAAGTTTGTAGCATCCTATTAGATATTCAAGTAAGAATCTCACAGAATGACGTGGCGGCTACAAGCCATCAGTGTTTTACACATTTTAACTCAATGCCCCTATTATAGACTTGCTTGCACACTTACTTCTAACTCTTCATCATTCTCTGACATTTTAAATGACCATGCTGACCATACGCACGTTTTGCTCACTCAATGCCCCTATTATAGACTTGCCCGCACTCTTACTTTTAACTCTTCACCACTCTCTGACATTTTAAATGGCCATGCTGACCATACCCACATTTTTAAAAAGTACTGGTTTTTACTACAGTCTTTGATTTTACCGTGTTTGGCGCAGTATAGCCCAGATGCTCTTGCGCCATAAAAAATCTAAACAATCAATCAATCATACACACGTTTTCAAATTTTTTCAGAATACTGGCTTTTACAACAGTCTTCGATTTTACCATACTTGGCACAGTATAGCCCAGATGCTCTTGCACCATAAAAATCCAAACAAACGTAATGCAAAAAATTAAATAAGATAAAACATAATTTGAAAAATAACCGTTTCTATACAATTGTATGACATAGGGACCTTTAAACGGCCATTTCAGTGCTCAAGACATGCAACAGAATTGTGTTCTAGAGCATTTTTTCATATGGTGACTTCATCATATTGAAAAGAAAACAAAACCATCGTTGTAAATAATATGTTTTACTGTATTTTTTTTTAACACTTGAAACCAAAAATCAGCATTTCTAGCAAAATTCACAATTTTTCCAGGTACAAGTTCCCTTAAACTGGACAAATTCCAAAAGTGGAAACATTCACTCTAGCCCAGTAGTTGACGTTACAGCTGTAAATAACCGTTTTTGAAAGACGATCATTTTTATGTTTGTGGGGTTTCAAATATGGGGTGATATTTTCCCACCAAATCCATGGGTTGGTTTCATTAAAATGGTCTTCAAACATATATGAAGGAAATGGAAACTTCCCAGCTATAAAAGGCAGCTGAGGTTGCTCAGTAAGCATTTTCTCTAAAACTGAAACCTTCATGGGCGACTCTTTCAACCAGTTCGGTAGAGGTGAAACTCATCGCGTAACACCCTAGGGAAAAACTTTGGATTCAAGAGCACATATTGGCGTCAAGACCATAGTCTTCAAGAATGTTTGCAACAAGTTCATGAGGCCACTCACTTTGTGCAAGTTGCACTCTAATTTTTTCTCTATCGACAGTAAAATCATTCTTCCGGTTAAGATTTCTTTACATAGTATTAAACCTGAGGAAACTCTGCAACAACAAAGAAACGTTCCACTATCCACTGGGCACAAAGGGGGGGGGGTTAAGATTGTTAGTTAAATAAATAGAAAAGATCTCATCCAAGCACAGAGAAATATCACAATTAAAAGGTTGTGTTTTATGCTACCTTCCTTGAAAGGAAACTATCCACATTCCCTTTTTTCCCCCATATATATAATTTCTATTTACATACAAAAGGTTAAACACTGGTAAAATAGCAATGAAAAAGATCACCCAAGCTTTTGGACGCTTCAGCAGCAGTCTTTTATCAGGAGTAATCCTCGTAATTTTACTTTCGATGAAGGACTGCTGCTGACATGTCCAAAAGCTTGCAGGTTTTTTTTGTTTTTTTTTTGCAATGAAAAACATCATGCAATTTTACCAGCACTTGATCTTTAGTATGTAAATCTCCTCCCTCATACCTTGTGTACATTTCTATGTAGTGTCATACAGACTCATAGGCTTTAGGGTTGTTTTCTTAAATTGCAGCTGAAAGGAAAGTCATTTTCTATGGATAACGATATGGCACTGATGAAACTGAGTTCACCTGTAATTATCACAGATTACGTCAGACCAGTTTGTTTGCCCCCGCAAGAATATGAACTTCCACTTAATACAAGATGCATATCTACTGGATGGGGAGCTACTAGAGGTAATTGGTTAATTTACAGTTATTATTCATGAATATGAATGTAACTTAGAAGGTAATCACGAAGTTACGCTTTCAGCTACATCTAACACTTTCATTTAGTAATAGTATAGTGTAGAATAATTACAGTAGAAAGGAGTGGACTGACTTTTATGACATACAGATAGTAAAAGTCATGTTTCAAAAACCAAGGTATGTATATATATATAGTGCAAAATAACAAATGCATATATAAGATGAACAATGCATATAAAAAGTGTTAGGGCAAGTTAGATAAGTGAAGTTTGATAGGGTGATAAAAGAAACAGAAAAAGTTTATATAAAATATAGACGACACACACACACAATGTACTATAGAATGTAGCCTTAGGATGAATTAAGTCGTCAGAACTGCTTTTCCAAGACTACAAGTTTGGCTTTTTCTGGAGGTATATGCAAAATACTTATAGCGGGTATGCCAGATGCATAGAACTTGAGATCAAGGTACGAAAGATGCCAAAACAGAGTATATGTATACAATAAAAAGGCCTTGACAATATCATCCAAAGCTCCAGCGGTAGCAATTCTTTCTTTCAATAGACCTAAAATCCCTAGCCATCAAAGCAGGTTACCTGATCTGTAAAGTCCGTGAATATATCCCTAAACTTTTAGCTTGAACTAAAATACTTTTGTGTTCATTGGTACTATTCAGTAACTTGCTAAACTTTTTCATATTTTCATTGAGCCATTTTGTTTTAAAGTCATCGTTATCATCATAGTTATCCACCATTAATCCACTGTAGGATGAAGGTAGCAGTTTAAGTAGGAAGGACTGATAGTGTCTGAAGCCCCACCCACTGCATATTAAGGCGCAATTTTTCCTTTAACGCACGTCATATCATAAACATTTTTTAAGTTACCCAAGTCCCTCCATAATTTTTGACTTTTCATGGCCCAGGGAGATGTATTTAAGTTTCCTCTATAGACATCATGAAATTAGTGACATGATATTAATGGCATTAGTAGCCAGTACTCAGGACGATAACAAAGGTTGATGATTTTTTTAGGTCCCTGCCACTCGTCTTTCTGTCACTGATTGAAAAATTTGGGTCCTGTAATATTCAAAACGCTTTCAGCCTGCCCATACTAGGAAGCGGGATAACCTATCAGGTTATTCACTCATCAGCTCCGCTCCAACAAAGCTTCGACAACGTTTAGCAAGAATTTTTTCTTTTTTAATTCTGGTTTCGGTCGTGTTTGGGAAAGGTGAACCGCCGAAGGCGGCTCTGTTTTCCCAGAGAGGCTGTAGCGGGCAGAGTGCATGCCCGTATCCAGAGAGGGCGATCTTAGGGACCGGTACCCCCAAACTAAATTTTTAATGGGAACGGGCTACGGCCTTGCATGCTGTGATTGTATCGATACATGCTGTAAAAGTGTTTGAACCCCCGAAATTAAATGCTAGCTACGGCCTTGGGTTTACGGGTGGTAAATAAGTGGGTTTTCAGAGAGTAGAGTCCTTGAGAAAGTCCCCATCCCAAGACAGACAGTGGTAAAGGGAGCCTCGGGGGGCCCGACACCCCCCCATTAGATATCAAAACACATTATTCCCCTTAACCCCCCCCTTACATGATCTTCTTCCCATAGGCGTACGCATGAAGTTCGTAAGGGGGTTATAGGCTCAATGGGGGGTTACAGAGCTACAACTCACATATTCCTATGTTAAATATACAAAGTTTCATTGCAATGGGGGGTTATAACCCACATTAACACCCCCCTACTTACGCCAATGCTTCTTCCACTTGAGCCCCCACTCTATAATTTTTCAATTGCTAGGGCGCTGCGTTCAGCTTGAAGGTATGCCTCCTTATGAATACTGGGATTAAATCACATTATCGTCATCAAATGTTGTAATTGAAGTTAACTAGTTAAGTCAATAAGCTTTTCGAAGGATTAGAGTAATTGCGAGTTACATTAAGCATTAGATATTCGCAATCCCGCTTAGCTCTATAATGCTCTTCAGAGCACTAGATATCGGTAGTGTTCATCGAATAGAGTTTGGACAAGGATTAGGATATTTAAGCTTTCGTTTTACAGGTTGTTATCCCTGTGAAATCGCATTACACAAACAAAACGGTTGTGCTATTTTTGCCGTTTTCTTCTTCCGTGTAATGTTTGCGTGGAAAGCCACTACATTCCCAGCAGCAAAATTCACAAAATGTGAGTTTTAGGAGAGAACCTTATTAATTATTTTTACTTTATCAATTCATTTGTGAATTGCGAAATGCGGCAAGGAGGTGAAGAGCTTTGGAATGTTCATGAATCCTCCTTTTACATCAATGGTTCCCAACTCAATTTAAGCCGCGGACCACTTTTCCACTTCAATTGAGCCCACGGACCACTTTTCCACTTCCGTTGCATCCACAGACCACTTTGAAAAATTCTTACGAGATGGCTGCAAGACCTTAATAAAAAAGGGAACTGGGTCTTTTTTGGGGAAAATGTGTTTGTACAATCGTTCTTTGGTAAAAATAAATAAATAAACAGAAAAAGAAATAATAAAATCTAATAATAATACAGTCAAACCTCGTTAAGACGAACACGCTTAAGACGAATTACTTTTAATACGAACCGTTTTCTGAAGTTCCGTCAGATTGTAAAATACTACAAATATGCAATCAATTTCATTTTTATATTTAATTTTAATATTTAATAATCATTTTTATAAGCGTTTTTATTAATTATTATTTCTTTTTAAATAATGACCCGTCTCGCGGACCATTTGGGACTCTTTGGCGGACCACCAGTTGGGAACCACTGTTTTACATGATGGTAATGCTTGTTTCGTGAGCACTGCTTTATCCGTATAAGGCAATTAATAATGAGGTATTGATATTACATGAAATTATAGTTTAAAAAATCATCAATTTCATGAAATTTTGTGCAAAGGTTCTACTGAAGTAGACAGTTTGAAACGTTGAAGAATTTCAAGAACCACTTTACGGCAATGTTATTTTTTAGTTATTTTGTCAATCTATCCTTTTTAATCTATTTTATCCTTTAGATTATTTTATCTCCTCTTTGTTTCTCCACCTGCGTTTTTTCAATTAAACCTTCCTTCATGTTGGAAGGAGAGAGCCGCTCCCTTTTGCTTCAGTACGCCTATTAAAGTAAAAAATTACAAAACATACATGTTTCCTATTTTGCAAGTTGATAGCGATAGCGAATACAAAGCATACTTTTTTATTGCAAAAAATTATATTCAGGTAATTATTACACGAAATGTTGTTATCCCTATTTTGTTAAGAACTTCTAATTTGAAAATACTGTGCAAGATGTTTGAATTGGAAAACCTATAAACAATTTTTTTTTTGGTATAAGCAGTGCCCGGAATATAGAGGGGAAGGAAGGAGGCAAAGGGGCTCAGTATCTTACAAGTGGGAGGCATGGAACTTCAATAACTTAACACATACACTTTGTTATTAAACATAAGGTTGTGTTATTAAACATAAAGGGGGCCCAATCTTCTAAACTGCCTAGAGGCCTGTAAATCCCATCACCAGCCCGTGTAGGAATTTGTGGTGAACCGTGTATACGATAAGGAACCAGAGATTTAACTTTAAACATGGAATGATGATGATGGTTTCTTTGGGCATCATTTTTGAATCAAAACAGCCCTTTGATGGCGTAGTTGTAATGTGTTTAGCCACCAGGCCAATAACCTGGAGGTTTAGCTTCAGCAGGTACAAAACACTTGCCTATTTTCCCCACCGATTCGTAGTCCCGGGTTTGAATTCTTTATGAGAAAGAGGTTCGAATTCCGTTGAAAACTATGGGGGGCTAGGGTAGAATATTTTTAGCTGCCCATGTGCCATAAGACACAACAAAAGCATACTAGAACTTTCTAGTTAACTCATAAAAATTAGGAGAAAACTTTTTCGCAACTCTTACGACGCAAATGTGAAGTTTCAGTTTTACTCGATATCGCGAGTATTCAGAGAAAATATTTTAAAACGATGTTTTTAGACTCAAAGATAATAGCAAAAGGAAATGATTTGTAAATTGGTGTGGATGGCATTGCGTCGTGTAGGGACGGATTTAAAGGTCATTCGGGGGGCGATTAATGACTTGATTTTTGGAAATGATACCTCATTGGACCTTTACCTTGTATCTTTTCAATGTTAAATTTTCATTCAAGGGACTGACGATCGCCTCTCCTGTCCCCATTACATCAGCGCCTGGTATCCGTTAATATATTTAAAGTTAGTTTAGTGCTAGTTTAGAGGATTGGCTTATAGTCCGTTCGCGGAAAATTGGCGGGTAGCACCGTTAGAATTCAAGAAAGCTGACGTCACAGATGGTTTGTTTTATTGCAGTAGAGGGAAGGGCGTATTTCATAACTCGTTTCCGCGAACGGACTATACAATCACCGCTTTTTGACTCGCTGGGTTTGTGTTCGATTCGTAAACTTGGTAAATTTGGTCGCATATATATCATGGGGCAGCGACTTTAATTTTTTTCATCTCGCTACTCATCAAAACTGATTCCCAAAATTCGGCGACACACCAAAAATAATAGATTTTTCACCCATCTGATAACAAATATAGATCAATAACAATAACTAAATAAAATATATTGTGTCACGTTTATCATTTTGTTTTTACTTTTGCTGTTGTTTCATCCCGAACATCTCAGGAAAACAAGATTAGTGCCTGCTCTGCAGAAGTGACCTCTACCACAAGTTACTTCTGAAGCAGTGTTCTGCCGAGTATCGGTATTCCTCAGCAGAGGACAGTTGTGGAATATGCATGCATGCATACACACGTTACATACATATAACCAATATCAAGAGTACTGTTAAACATTTCACTTAATAACATATAGTTCAACTGTTTATTCTGGGGAAAAATTCCTGCAAACAAGCAACATAAACCATTGCTGGCTCGCAAAACAGATGGAAAAGTGCAATACTAGTAAAGTGTTCTAATACAGAGTAGCTCTGAGTTATTTGTTGCACCACACAAACACAGGTAATCGTAGTCACTGCATTGACAGCCATTTCTCCAAGCTTGTGTAATTAGCTATCACATCAAAACAAAGAGCTGCAGCAGAAGTCAATTTTCTCCAGAGAACTTGAAGACAGTAAACAATTTTCTCTCCCATTAGTGTTGCAGCTTCAAACATTTATAAATAGTTAAGTGTGAAAATAGTAAAAATGAGATTAAAAAAAAATTAAATTTTCAAATACATTGCAGGAAGTTCTGCAGCTCCTATGGAAAAGCCACCACTGCTAAAACTAATGGCTAGGTTAATTTTGATAATATGTAAATAACCATGATATTTCACTGAGCATCACATTATAATGATATAATGGACGTAAATTAAACATTGTGGTCTTCCTTACTTGTTAATGATGCTGATTTTCGAGGATGTTCCAGAGACACAGACAAAAACTGCTGCAACCTCAATAAGAAATAGTTGATTCCACTTTTATTAATGGTGCTGTCTTTCACTATGAAAAAATGGGAGTGGTCAGGATTCAGATCAAATTTCAATTCTTCTGGTACATTGCCTTCGTTTTCTAACTCAATTCTTTTATTCTAAAATTACCAATAAAAAAAAGCGTTAAACAGAAAATTCGAAACTGCACTTATTGATAATGACTTGTAAAAAACTATATAATTATATATTGATCATTGGCATAACTAGCCTCGAGATCTAGTGTGGGGGAGAGGGGCTAAAGACAACCAATTCAACGATTCACATATTGCATTAATTTGTAATTTCCGTCTTCCTAGGGCAGTGGTTCCCAAACTTATTCAAGCAACGACCCATTGTTTTATAGCAGTAAAGTAATCTGCAACCCCTTTAATTGTAACCAAAAGATCTGTGACCCCCTCTGTCTGCCGCCACCACATTTACCTGATAAAAACATTTTTAACAGAGTAAGGAAAACACATTAAATATGAAATTTTATTATATATTATATTACTTACATATGTATTATATTAATTATGTATAATAATGTATATTATAGATATAAAGTTAACAGCCATTAGTAGCATATTACAATGTTGAAATATAAAAGCATTGGGACCATTTGGTATGAAATTCCTTATAAAAAATAATTGCAACTAAAAATAGTTGCATCGACCCCACAGAAACAAGTTTGTGATCCTTTGAGGATCATGACCCCCAGGTTGGGAACCACTGTCCTAGGGAGGGGGGGGGGATGAGCTAACTTTTTCCTAGGGAGGGCTAAGCTACATGCTAGTTGCACCAATGTTTATGATTATTCATGAGTCAGAAACTATCCAAACATCGATGATCAACATTTTGATCAGAATACTTTATAAGTTTCTTGGAGCTGGTGGCTTACAACTTGCCATGATGACAAGAGTCCATTAAAATGTGAATAATTAGGTGCAAGTGTATGCACATTATTTTCCTTCAAAAGGATGAAATTTGTATCAATTATAGGTAGTTATAGAGATAGAATTTGCATAGCTAGCTTACCTTTCCATTAAAAAGCTCAGCATGGTTTAAACGATCTTCCCGAGCCACTCCCAGTAGGACAATTCTGGGTTCTGTACTCCTGCCATGATACTTTTGTTTGGAAAGACCCTTCGATAATCTTCTTTGTATCTCTTCTTGTACAGCATCGCCAACTACCTTTGTCAGTCCAGTGTTGATTCCATTGGTAACTATCCACATATCAGTAGTGTTAGCAGCCTACAAACCATCAAAACCATTGAAGGATTATCTATCTACCACAAGAACTCCTCCCACAGTTAAATCTGTGCCTGTTTGTTGCCATGAAAGCTAGTTCTGGCCTATTTTCAATAGGGGAATACATGAAGAAATGCATTTGCATTGGAATACTTACAGAAAAATTGATTTCTCTAAATACAATTATTTTTAGAATGTCCCTATTAGTATATGTAATTTGTGAACACCACTATTAAAATTTTTCATTATATTATTACATTCCTTAGAGACAGTACAATTACCAAAGGAAGTCAATACAAAAGGCCTTGAAGGCAGTGTTTTTTAAATTTTATGGGGAGGGGGTGATTACTGAAAATTAATCATTTAATACCCACACCGTATTGTTTAAACTAGAGCAAAATGACCCACCATTGAAAGCCTCAACTTGATGCTTCAGTTCCAAGAAAGAAGTCACTGGTTGGATGTCAGCCTGGGACGATGACTGTTCCTTTTTTTTACAGCCCATCAAATCTTGTGATAGCAAGGCAATTTGCTCTAGTTTGAGCAAGTTGTGTGGGTGTCAAATTGTGGTAGTGACAGTGTGGGTATCAAATCATCAATTTCACTAATATTAAAAGCAACTTTATTAAAACAAGACTTCCACCCAACTTACTTGAAATGGGCAATTGCTATTACTAGAGACTGCAACTAACCAGACTTATTGGCAGGAGGAGTTTTCAAGGTAGACAGATAGTATATAGTATTATATGCAAGATATGGTGAAATGTGCCTCCAGGTCAGTTTTTGCCGATTCATGAAAATGGACATGCTCTCAAAATTACAGAAAAATCTACAAAGCCACCATTAGTAAAGTTTTCAATGGGAAAAATGAATTGTCAGGAAATAAAGGGTACTTATTACATTGTGTTATCACTTTAAGAACTTACACTTTACAACCAAGGGCTCAGGATGAATGAATTTGCAAAAACGAAAATTACCTGTGAATGGTTAAACCATTTTTAATTCAGAATACTGTATTTTTCTAGTAGTGCTGTACAGGCTTCAATTTCTAACAAAAAAAAGTGCTTTAACCCTAATACTATGATAAATCGATTAAAAATCGAATGGCTGCAAAAGAACCGATAAATCATATCGATTGTTTATGTCCCTTTTTCTGGACAACAAAAATCATGACCTTCATCACAAAGTCATTACTTTTTCATGACCCTGTAGGCGCTCCGGCTAATATTTAAATAATCGCCAAAAATTAGAAGTACCAGAGCCGGGTTCCGGTGGGCTCAAGTCCAATTTAAGCCCTGGGGCTGTAAACTACGTTTATTTTTGAAGACTGTACTTTAATTTTGAACAGCTGAGCCTTTTATACTTACGTCTATTAAACCTTTTTGAAAGCTACGAATCTGCCTACTATTCGTCCATTGTGACAAAGGATTTGAATTTGTAATCAGAAGGAGAACTATTCTTGGTGTAGGAAGCTTCCATTCCTGCATCAAAATTTTACAGACTTCTTCCATATTGCAATCATGGTTGACACGGAGAAAAGGTCGCCCCTTTAAATAAAAATACAATTAAGCATAAATGTGGTGAATCGGCATTTATACGATCTATCGTGTTGGCCTTAAAACACAGTACTTCCATACAGAACTAATGTTAATTCTTACTTTTGAACTTCTGACCTTTTACTGGGGTCCTAACAAGTTCGCAAAATCAAGGATCCCTCCGTATCAGTATTTGTATCTATTTTAAGTCCTGTTATTATGTAATCGGTCATCCAAGATGGGATTGATGACAATATGACCTCCAGACCATAATATATTATGTATAACTAAATTCACTAGCAGAAGCAGGCCAAAGATGTTTGTCACAACTACTAGACCACCAGAGAGGGAAGAAGGGAGCAACAAAGTATCAATTTATATATAGCATGGGAATTCTCAACCTGGGATACATAAGAGAAAATCAAGGGGTATACAAACAAGTTAGCACTTCCCCCTTTTTATGATTTGAAGTTCATAGCCCTTCTGTCCTTTTTCCAAAATAGAAAGAGGCAATTTGCTTTCTAAATTCATTCTCCTTGCCTCACTAATCCCATATTGTCTTTTGTTGTTTCCCATCAACTTGTGATTGAGAACACGGTTTTTTAACGATGTGTATGACCAAAACTAAATGTCAATTGAAAATGATATGCGTGTCTCTCTCTCTCTCTGAAAAGGTTCCCAGAATTGATTTACTTATTGAAAAGAGCCAAGCTCATCCATCTCATTAAATGTGTAATTATGCATTGACTAAAATTATAAAGAAATACTACTTGTCTGTTATTTATTCTATAACAGTTATACATTTTGTATCATATTTTTCTCAGGGGATATACACACACACTCGGGCAGGACGAAACGGTACATGGGAGAAAATGTTTGAGAGCCCCTCATATACCACTATACAAAATGAAAAACCAAGAAGTAACATCATCATATTACATGTAGGTAACGAGAGAAACAAAGACAACGAAAAGCTGTTTTAGGTATAAATTTAATTTCTAAAAACAGGAATTTCTCAACTACAAAGAAGGCGTGAAATAAGCCTACTCAAAACCACTGTTGAAAAGTTTTCCTTCGATATAGGATGATTCAGAATAGATGTTATTGCAATTATCTTTTTAACCGCTAGTCGTAGAAAAAGAACTTCCGAGGTAAGTTGCTCAAACTATGTAAGAATGTCAAATATGTTATTGACTTTACAAGGGATGGTATGTGTGTATAAAAATACAAAATTTAATTTTTTATATGGGCCCCCTACCAAAAAATTTGCAATTAGGAAAATATCGTCCTATATTTAATTAGTCAAATAATGGAAAATTTATATGCCTAAGTAGAATATTCGTGGAATTATTAAAAGCCAAATTTCATTACTTATACACTTTTATTGCTGCTTTTGCGATCTTTTTCTGGCGAAACAATGAAACCTTTAGAGGACTATTTCTACAGAGGAAAAAAAATGAAGTACATATGAAATTGCTTTGAACGGCACATAGACTCGGAATTTAATTAAAGTGCTATTTTTTTTTTTTTAAACTTCAGAGAATAGCCGCTGATACTTTAATGATTAAATCTAAAATTTTAAATGCATGATATCTTAGTGAATATTCTATGTAGAAACATTATTTTTTTATTTGACAAATTAGATATAGAGCATAGTTCTTCTAACTGAAAATCGTTTGGTAAAGGGCGCATATAAAAAATTTAATTCTCTATTTTTATACATATATCAACCTTTGCAAAATAAATAACATGTTCAACAGTCTTACGTAATTTGCACACTTTTTCCTCTGAAGTCTTTTCCATGATTAACGGTTAAAAAGACAATTGTAATAACCTTTATTCTGAATCCCTCAAAAGAACCCTCTCAAAATCTAAAATAATTTTATTTTGCAGTTAACACAAAACTGCACATATTAGAATATAATTTCAAATCAATCTTTGCTATACAGTTTTTGAACTCTTCGTATTTTTACAACATGAGGACAGTTAAGGCCATGTTGTGCCGAGACTTAGTTTTTCAAGTGATCCAAACAATTGCTGCCAAGAGCGATAAACCCCAAGTTATGGTGGGCAGAAAAACGGCATGTGTTCTACGATACCATTAGGGGTAAAAACCAAAGACGACAGGGTGAGGTATACAACAAAACTCATCCAGAATTGAATGGGATACTATACTGTTTCCTTATTAGATTACAGATTATTAAATATATGTAATCTATTACAACAGAAAATAAAATCCAAGGAAAGTTTCAAAAATTAAAATATATTATTTAATTAAATGATTAAAATTATAACATAGAAGCTCTGGAAAACAATGAGAACGCCAAGGTACATATAGTATTCTGATTTTTTATCATATTTTAAGTATTCCAAATAAAGGTTAAAATTCAAGGTCACCACCAGCCCCAGGGAAACTGAATATCGGGGAATAGCGATTAAAAATATGACTTCAATTGTCATCACATTTGCCGCTTTATTGTTTCCCAATGCAATCCTGTCTGTTTTGACTCTGCAGGGAGGTCTCATTCTGAATCCACAAACTACTTAATATTCTTCATGAAAAATGTTGATCAAACAAACCCTCCTAAGGCTTCAGTATTTAAAGATTTTGTGGCCACGCAAAAGTGGCTACTAACCTAAATAAAGTAGCCTCTAATAAAAAGGACCCTGCTGGCCAGTGGCAACCAATTAAATACCTGAGTTTTAAGCTTTAATTCTAAATAGCTGATTTAGCCATTGTCAAAAATCCTTTATTCCCCACACACACACACACTTTCCACATCATAAAAATGTGTGCATCAGATCTGAAAACTACCTTTCGTTTCTAAAAAAAAATGAAAATCATATTTACAAAATATTATAACTATGTAAAAAATTGTATAACCTTATCAATCATCTGTATAATCTTACAATTTAGCCAAAATTTGTGCATCATACAGTCAAACCGTACAATTCAGCAGGTATACGAAAGACGAATAGAATTTTGTACTGGAATAATGGGTCTATATAGGGATTTTACAGGCTACTCTACGCAATCATTTTTTGCTTCAGTTTACGCCTCCATCACATCACACCAACACTGAAGCTTTAGGTTGGTAATTTTATTATTTTTCTTTAAACAGTAAAGCCTCGAATCAGTTTTCACATTTTCTACACTACTTTCTTCCCATCGCATGACACCTGAATGAATGCCTATTGGGTTAGCATTCAGTCTCCACATCAATACAGCCCTTCATTCCTACCATTTGCATGGTCAGTTGGCATAAAGGGGATTGTGAATGGAGGCTTAAAGTAAAGAAGAAGAATATCATATAAAAGAGGTTATACATGGTGAGGTCAGGTCAGGTTAGGTCAGCCAGACCAGAACATGTGTATGCTAAAAATGTGTTGGCCTTCTTTTTTTTTTTACTACATAGGAAGCCAAAGCAAAATTGAAAAAGCATTTGCTCAGCCAAAGTAGACTGCACGGCACTAACACATTGTTGACACCATGCTCAAACCGTTGTTTGCTGCCGTGTATGTGACTATGGTAATAATAAAAGAAACAGCCTGAGATATTTCTGGAATGTGTGGAGGTGCTAAGGAAATCTGACTGGCCTGGATCACAAACACAAGCTGGAATGTGTGTTAAGCTCCTTAAAGGGAATTTGTGGGCTATCTACAAAAACAAAGGGTCAATCCACTGGCATATGCAGGGGTTGATGCGAGTTACAACCCCCATTGCAATGGAATTTTGTATATTTAACATAGGAATACATGGAGTATATCATGGATTTTATCTCAGTAATCCCCCACTGGGATTGTAACCCTCCTTTATGAACGTTTTGTGTATATTTATGAGTCAATCCTATGACGTTAATCATTGGATCGTCAACTGGAAATGAACTTAACCATCATTGAAATACACATATTATAATGAAAAATTTATATGATTATATTAAAGTTAAAAAAAAAAGAAGTTTTACAGCAGTTATATGTATTATAATTTTGATGATGATAATGAAAAATTACCTCCACGTCATATGCAAAATTCCTCCAGAAATGAACTTCACCAAATTTATGATTTTCCTCTTCTTCTTCTTCTTCGGGATTTGAAATTGAGATGCTGTTGTTATGCTGCAACGTAGCATTGCCTTCTAGTTGGCCATTTTGTTTTGTAGGGGATGCTTTTGTCTGGCCTGTGATACCTTTAATAATCGTGGCTATAATAGATTCCTAGTGAAAAAAAAAGTCAATAATAAAAACTAGCGATAAATGTGTATTTTGTTTGTGTTTTTATGATGCAAGGACTTCAAAGGTCATGCTGCATTGGGACCAACAATTTTTCAAGGAATTCAAACCACTTATAGCAGTGGTTCCCAACCTTTCTTCAAGCCATGATTCATTTTTATAGTAGCCAAGTAATCCACGACCACCATTTATAGTAATCCGCTACCCCCTTTTATAGTAATCAAAAGATCCGCGATCTCCCCTTTGTTTGCCGCTGCCACATTTGCATAATAAAAGCATTTTTAACAGAGTAAAGAAAACACATTAAATACAAAATTATATTAATTATACAGTAAAACCTCTCTACAACAATATTATACGGACCGAGAAAAATTATCGTTGTAGACAGAGTTATTATTATAGGGAGGGTTCATTATACAGCGAAAAGCGAACAAAGTGCCTATGATAGTTAACAATAGAGACAGAAATAGTATTTGAAAAAAAAATATATATATATGCAAGCAAGGGGAAGCAACAATAACATACCCATCCTATATGTACATACAGTCAAAGGTGGATCTACGAGTTTACCACCTGTAGGCTAACATATTTTGCCAGGTACCCTTACAAAATATAAAGGAATAATGGAGATTTGGGTGCTTTCATCAAATTCTTAATTTAACATCCCCGGCACTTTTGTCAAATTCTGACAATGACGCCTTTAGAGCCTCTCTTGAGGCGGCACCCATGATAGCTCTCCTTTAGCTAACACCTTTAGCTAACACATAACTAGTTATGGCTTTAAACATAACAATTCGAAATTAATTCAACTGATCACCAAAAAATTTATTCATCAAAAATTTGATGCTGTAAGCTAAATTCTACGTAGCCTATTGGTAAATCCACCACTGCATACAGTAAGTTAAAAATTGCATTTTTAAAATCGTAACTCCTGTGAGTAAAAATATTAAAATCTTGTTTCGACTGCAACAATTCACTGCTATTAACTTTATATTAGTTTAAAATTTAAATTACTACACTCTTATATGAACAAATCATGTATAATTGTTGGATACAATAGATTAACTTTACAGACCCTCGATATTTTTTACATGAATACAATAGTAATGATTAAACCTCTACTCTTAAATAGTAGTCGAGGTTTGATCATTGCTTACGATATGCCTTTTGCACCATACCCAACAATATGTAAGCTGTGCCACTATATCGAATGTTAACAGAATTTGATATAATTAACCTGTATATCATGTAATGTACTGTTTTTAAACCACCAGGCCCTGGCGTCAATTATGCCGGGCCGGGAAAATTCACCTGGAAATTTGTAATTGTATTTTCCTAAATTTTTTTCCAGAACAAATATTTTATAGCGGAAATTTTCTGAGGAGAATAATAATCGTGAATGTGTTGAAAAGTTCAGACCCAGAAAGCCTAACTAACATCTGTGCAGCAACTGCCAGTGACCAATCCATGTACTTTTAAATATATGAGTATTCATGAATGATCGATAATTTTCAAACATTGAAGTTTTTTAACGTTAGAGAAAGTGTATACCTAACCTGACCATACGTCCCGTTTTTAGGTAGCCGATCCCGTTGTCCCCAAGCATAGCTTCGGGGCCCCAAAATGTCCCGTTTTCATAAAAAGAGAAACCCTAGTAGCACAGTGAGGTGGGGCATGCTTAACACGTTGCGCACATAGTAAGTCGGTCAGAAGCTTTCTATCTCGCGCATCTGTTTTGACGATTGAATACAATTTTTTTACTAACGTGTGTTATTGTAGTCAATTTAAATTTCTTTACGTTACCTCCTCCATTTTAAGAATGCCCACACGCAAGCGCACTTTTAATGTTAACAAACGAAGTAGCCTACCCGTTTATAAACAAAGGATTAACTACATCGGACGTCAGATGTGCGAAGTGTCGTACAGAATATAGCATAGTTCATAGAGGTGCCAGCGATATTAACATTTAAGATCAGAAAAACATAAAAATTCCGATATTGCTACCGCTTCGAATTCTTTGATGCTTTCCTTAAAAAAAGAGGATTCACGAACTTCGTAAGATCTGCAAGTTGCTGTGATGGAAGACACCTGGGCTTATCACACGGTGCAAGAGAACCACAGTTTTCTCTCAAACAATTGTGCTTCTAAGTTAATTCAAGCAGGTTTTGAACAGAAAGTTAGATGTTCTCGTATGGAAACAGAAGCTAATATTGTAAATGTGTTAAAACCAATAGCAATAGTTGAATTAAAAGATCATCACCTCAGCGAATGCAACTGTGTTACTATATTAAATGCTGCTTCAAACAATGGGTCCATAAAAATATTCCCTGTTTCAGTCCGCTTCTTTTTACCACACGAAAGCATACAAGTCAAACATCTACAATTTCAGGATTAACAGGGTGAAACATCAGATGTTATTGTTAATTATCTAATGATAGTATTGACAGAAAATGAAAGAATAGAAATGTTTGAATGGGCGAATTTAACCAAATTAACTACGTGGGAAAATAGAGTGTAATGGATGTATTGATTGAAAAGGGATTTATTAATTGTGACCAAGTTATCAGAAGTATTAGTTGAGTATTCACTTATAACTACATTACACCGCAGGAATTGACAGAATGGAACACTGGGAATGTTCCAACTGATAAAGTAGTCATGTGGAATTGTTTGTTTGTTTAGGTGTTTTATGGCGCAAGAGCATCTGGGCTATACTGCGTCAAACATGGTAAAATCGTGTGGAATTGTTCAAACGCTTTCACATCAATAATTTGAATTGTGCGAACTTTCGTATAATTATTGAATATACTTTATGCCTACCAGGCACTAATGCACCAGCAGAAAGAGTGTTTTCTCTTACAAATAAGTTATGGATGAGCGAAAAAACACAGTTACTAGTCGCAGTTTCTAAAGCAATGGTAATTATTAAAGTAAATTTTAAGAAATCATGCCAAGAAATTTATTCTTATTTAAAATCAAATCCAAATATACTTAAGCAAATTTGTTCTTCAGAAAAATATAAGACCACATAAATTATTTATTTTCACATATTCATTGCTGTTCTTTCCATTAATAAATAAAAATTATGAAGAACAATGCGTGTTTGTTTTTTTAAATAGCATATTACCGAAAAATTAGTAGATGTCCCATTTATTTTTTTCCCTCAAAACGGGACATACGCCGTATGTCCCGTTTTGAGGAAAAAAATAAACGGTCACGTTAGGTATACCGCTCATTAGAACTGGTCATAAACAGTGTCTGCTAGCCATTTAAAACAATTAATGAACAAACTAACATTTGTGTGCAAATGCCAGTAACCAATCGGCAAGGAAGTGTATATACACTTTCCTGATAAGAATTTATATTAATAGGAGTTACTCATAAATGTAAACGAAGATTAAAAACTGAGCGTAATCAAATAACAAAATTCCACAAAAAATCCCGCACAGTAATAACATAAAATGACTTACTAAAATAACACACAATATTACCATAGAATATGTAAATATATTTACATTGTCCATTAATAAAATATTCAATAAACATCAGATCTCCACACAAAGAAACTATATATATATACACACACACATACATTTTTACATTGTCAATAAAATGTACAAAATATACAACCTTAGCAAACTCTTCATCAGGAGAGACATTTACTGAAGGTCTGACTAATGGGTTGTTTTTGATAGATAGTCAGCATTTTCCAATGTGACCATCTAGCCTCCCAACAACCAATTAATAGTTTGTTTAAATTATGAAATTATATAGAAGTTAGAACAGTTTATATACAACCATGTACAGTAGTTATACATGTAGACAGCAACAAACTTTAAATTTCAAAACAAACAAACAAAAATACCTGTTATAAAAGTAATGAATATCAAACCAATTGGAAGTCCACCTTTATTAACAAGTGTCCGTACTTCAAGAAATCACTTCAATGTGCAGAAATGTGCATCAATGTGCTCACTCTTAGTGCAGAAATGTCCACTTCTTCTTGAAGTATAACTCCCCTTAATGCTATTGATTTCTTTTTTTTCCCGCATACATGTTGCAGAGGCAAGTACCAATTTAGTTTACGGGAAAATGGGTTTACACTCTACACACACACACGTTTCTTGAACGGTCCATTTTGGGAGCAGGTAAGGTTAATAATTTAGTCTATTTTTAAAAATGACAACAAAAAGAAATTAATGGGAACTTGATTCTTGACTAAAGAGTTTTTAAGTTTACAAAAAGCATTTTCTTTTTCAGATACATTATTGAGCATTCTTTTAATCCGAAGAATTTATGTAATGACGATATTTCTATGTATTTTCATGCTTATGTTCGAAATGAAACTAGTTAATGAATTAACTTCAAAATTAAATTCATTCCTTTTATCATGTAAGCCTAAAGCACATGAATTACAATCACAACAGATGTCAAGAAAACAGATTTTCCCATTTGAACTAATTTTCTTGAGTTTCAAAGAATTCAGATATATTTTTCTGTAAATATTGTCAAAGTTGGAACAGTTAAAAACAATGATATCATCAATGTAACGAAAAGCTGTTAAGTTGCAAGTTTTTATGGCTTCTATTTCATAGAAGTGCAAGAATAAGTTTGCCACAGAGTTACAGTAGGAGGCACCCCTAGACAGAGGTAGACAAAACCCAAATAAATTCAGGAGCCAGCCCCTTTTTCTCATGAGCCAACAGCATTCAATTTCAAAAAGCAGGCCCTAAACATTTGTCTTGTTCGTCTACCGATGTAATAACTAGGCCATGCTTCAGTTTAAATACATTATTATTAGTTTTTCCCATTAATATTAATGCCTCTTTCTCCGATTTCTTTCTCTTGACCACCATTTCATTAAACATATTTCTCAATTCGCGTTTTTTTTTTAATCGCTTCTACGGGAAAAGCCAGTTGAAAATCGCGCTAACTTCTGTAGCCCCAAATGTAAACAACCAGTGTTTCTTTCAATTTATTCAGTGTTTCCAAGTTTATTTTTTTAGGAGTATGCAAAAGAAGTATGCAGTGGGAAGAGTAGTCGTAGTAATGATTCTAAACTCCCAGAATATAACTGTGCAATACAGAGAGAAGGCGGCAATTTCTCCATTACAGCAATGGAATGGAGAAAGCGAGATAAATTGAAACACAAAAGCTGGAAACATTAAGACAGATAACAAATTACAATACAGAAAAAAAAATTACAAATGATACATCCTACGACAAAACAAAGAGAGGTCGGAGGGAGGGGGAGAACCACTGAGGCCTGGGACGTGTTGCTTTGAGCCCCCACTCCAGCGAAAACAGATTTTCACAGATGCACAATGAGCCATATACCCTATAAAGTGGCCATGTCTCTGAAAGAATTTGTCTAAATTTGTGTCTTTTTAGAGAGACTTTCTACTGTTGGGTCAATTAAAAAATTTTGAACTTGAATTAAGTTTGGTGCCCTCATTCAAACGAGGCCCCGGGAGGCCGCCCGGGTCTCCTGTCCCTTAAGCCGCCCCTTCCCCCTTCATTGAGCCTGTATCCCCTTTTATGAATTTCCTATGCCTATGCAGAAAACACAAATCGGGCTAGTGACACTCATCTTGTCACTTTGATCTTTTAACGAAGTACGTGGATACGACCGGACGGAGATCCCAAAGTTCAGTTGTGAACACTTCTAAATATTTTTGTTTGAAAGAATGGGTCTTGAGAGGGTGTCATCAAAATATTCCTTACAATGACGTTGTTGTGCAATTCGATATGAGACAGGTGGCGATCATAGGCGGCGCTCTCCTTTCAAACGGGACCTACTATCTACGAAGTCCCTATGGTGGCAGAAACAAAGGATCAAAGGCGCCAGCCAAGGCCAACGATGAAGACAAATAGAGAAGCAACCAGAATCCATCGCTCTCTTGGGCTAACAGTCAGACTAAACAAGTCCGAGAGATTCCTTAAAATATAAAAGTTCTTCATTGAAATTAGTACTAACATTTGGGTAAAGAGCGTAAGATATTTCGTTCGCATTTCGTTCATAAAATTTTTCTTTATTCCTTAGCAAAAATTGCATTTTTTTTTCTATACAAGAATTGAAAGTTCTAAGTCCAGTAATTACAATAAAAAGGTTCATTAGTGGACACTGAACGGACAGAAATTTTGTCTGTGAGAGAGGAGTGACCACACTTGAGGGGTTTTCTGTATTATCAATTCTATTAAAATATTATCACTCAAGTCAACGAAAATTGCTACTCACCCTGCCTCCTATAGACCACTCCTCCTCACCTCCTGTCCTAAAACTGTTCGAGAGGCTGACTCACGGAAGGCTCTCTCATTTTTTTGAAGTTAACTCCATCCTCCTGGACTGTATGACGGATTTCAGGATTCACCGCTCTACTGATTAAAACCTGATTGACCTGGCCTCTACGCTTAAGAGCAATAAAAGTCTCGATTTCCATTCAGGGGTAATCTTCGTTGACCTGGAAACCGCCTTCGACTCCGCCTCTCATCAGGCCATCCTCCCAAACCTCGTTGCCCTTGGCTTGGAAGGCAACATCATGTGCTTCCTGAGTACTCACCTTACGAGTAGAGAAACTTAGGTGCAGCTTAATGACATTTTTCATCACCGGCAAAGCCAAGAGAGGGGTCCCAAAAGGAGGAGCTCTAAGTTCCTTCCTCTTCGCGCATTAATGGCTGATCTCCGGGCCTATCTTTCTGCAGACACAAACCTCTCAATCTATGTTGATAACATTGCCATGTAGGTGTCCGCTAAAAATTTCATTGAACTCCAAATCGGACTTCAGGAGCCCGTAGACGGGTTAACTCACTTTTGCATCACATGAGAACTTTTCGTCTCTAGAAACATTCACCTAAGTCGTGACATTGTCATCAAGATCGACGATAGGTGCATTTTCACTATTTAGTCATCACTTCCTTGATGTCGTCTTCGACAGGAATCTCAACTGGAAGAACCACATCAAGTATTTTCACCTGACAACTGAAAGATGCATAAACATAATTTTGTTCTCTAACTGGCATCAGCTTAGAATTATCAAAATTATTGGGGGGGGGGGGGGCCAAGCACATTTTATGTACATTTATACATTACAGTATATGTAAAATCGCAATTTATTTCAGATTATTGGGGGGCTTGGGCCCCACGGGCCCATATAACTCTACACCTATGCTAGCTGGTTGTAACTGGGATGTCTCTCCAGGCAGAATGCTTTATTTGTACAAAGCAATATGGAGTAGCCGCCTTTTCTTTTCCTAGCCCTTGCTTTGCTCCGATGCTCGAGGGAATAAAATCTAAAGCTCTCTTAATTTGCTATGGAGTTCCTGCCTGTACTCACTTGGCATCTCTCCGTGCTGAAGCCTCAATAGCACCTCTATTTTTGCAGCAGAGGAAGATCCTCAGCAATTTTCTCTGCAAAGTGCTCCACATCACTCCACAGCACCCCATCCTCACACGCCTGAGTAACACGAGGATACCTCCGCCTACTTTACTCACTTTCGTGAAACTGAACATCTCAAAAATCTCCAACGCTGAAGGACACAGTACACTGATCCTCATGGCTTTTACATTCATCTAAAGTCATCATGACTTTGCATAGTTTTCTTTGTAAGAGCTCGGTCCACTTGGAGATAGTTAAAACTACCTACCTTGATGCCATCAATAACCTGCCGCCTCCAGAATTCTAAATCTTCAATGGCAGTTATTTCGACATCACCAATAGCAGTGGAGATACCGCCTTAGACATTCTGTACATGGACAAAGCGATCTGCTTCTACCTTGAACAATGCCACTCTTCCACTGAAGCTGAACTCATAGGCCTGTGGAATGTCACCAACTGGGTTTTACAACATGACAGTCAAGCCGTGACCTTCTACTGCGACTTCAATGTAGCATTTCACAGCTTGAATGTGGATCCTTCCAACCGGGCAACATGTTCAACCATCCTGGACGTCGTCGTTATGGCATCCAACTGTGCTACAGAGGCAAAACAATCGCATATTGTATTCCTGGACGCTGTGGCTTCAAGGAGAATGAAATGACCGACACTTGAGCTCATCGGGCACTTAAAAACTACAACGCTAACTTCAGCAACATTCCATCAACCTATCGACCCAACCTAAAAAATTACTTCCATCAACTGAATAAACGTCACCTGAAAGATAAAGTGGCCTTCCTTAGAGAGAATATTTCTGGACACCGCTGTTCTATGCTCCTAATAACGAAGAAGCCCATTTTCCTAAAAAACTACTACCCCAGACGAATCCACACCAGAATCCATCGACATAGACTGGGATACGCCTTTATTAATTCGGTCAAATCAAACCTGTCTGCAATGACAAGAAGGTGTAAAAGAAACATTGGAACACATAATGCCCAAGTGCCCAGCGTACTTTCTCCGCAATCACCTCTTTGACGCCTGTCGCCGTCTCGGAGTCGTTACCTCCAATGCCTTAATGATCCCCGTCTGCAGCATGCCACGCGAATATGTTATTTGGCAATTGTGTTATTCCTGTGAAGGGTAATAATATATTAACAAAACCAAATGATGAGTACAGTGTCTGATAACTGATGTAAAAAGAGAGGAAAAAGAAAACTATAAGACAGAATGTATGTGTTTGTTGCTGAAAGGAGACTATTTCTTAAAATAGTTTCCATATTTTCACTAAATTGAGACTTAACACTTATCACTCTTGGATAGAAACCAATCTTAATGTCATGATAATTTGAAATCGGGTGAAACGCATGTATTGTTTTATTTATGACATTTTTATTTATAAACTATACTATTGTTCGGCTTTTAGGAGTTGAGCTCCGGAAATTGGCATACGAATTTGATTTGAAACAGTTAATAAATAAAAAAACAACAACAGGGTTGGGGTAGTAGCACGACGACGTTTGTTCTTTTTGTTTATAGGCAACCTGCCAATGCTATATATATCGAATGGTTCTAGCCAGAGATGTAATCGTAAATTAAGCAATGCCTGAACTCCCTGTCCTTGATGGTATTGTTGGGAGGAGGGGGGCTGAATATCAGAATGGAGCGGGGAGAACCTTAGAAAAGCAGTGCCGGAACGATGTTCCGGCTCCACTAAACCAAAGCACTTCTTCCAAAGCACAAATCCACTAAAAAAACAAAAAAAACAACATCTTTTTGGTTGACAGTTTGGTCGCAGCATAACTCCTAAGTGTTGGATAGAGCATTACTAAAAAGGACTCTGAATATAGTTAAATTTTAAACGTGTTTTAGTAATTTTTACTAAATATATCCAATGTTTTAAAATAAATTTCAGTTATTTGATATATGCAAATAATAAATACTTAATCAAACAATATCTCGAAGTGGAAATGCCTTTATCGCAACTCTAGCGATCGAGACAGATATAGAAAATTCGAATCTGAATATATGGGAAATAAAAAACGTAAAGCATTTGAAGAATTAAATAAGGGAATCTGAGAATCATTACATAGAAGAAAATAAAATGCTTAGATACTTAAATCGCATTAACTAATAATAATTAATCCAACATTGATGATACCAAACTTCGTGAAGAAATGAAAATGCTCTCAAGAATGATACCTGATAACTACGATAGGCTTGGGGCTCGAAAATGCATCATTAAAAGCAATTTAAATGTCTGTCTGTCAAAAATTATCTCGATTTTTTTTTCTTGGTGATTATATCTGTAGAAAATCATATTGCTATTGAATTCTATTTCTTAAAACTGTTTGACGATTTTAGAGCTAAAAAGTTCAGAGAAGTTGTATTATAAGGAGAAATTATTGTGCTCTGTTATTTTTGTTGTTTATTTATGTGTTTTTAGTTTCGAAATAACAGCAGTGGATGCAGAAAAAACGCATAGCAAAAATAGATTATACGTATTACAACACGCGATTACAACATATTGCATATGTTATTGCTCACATGATTACAACATATTGCATATATTATTGCTCACATGATTACAACATATGTATAAGCGTACTTGATTTGGTGGTCTCGTTAAACCATCTGAACGAACCCGTTGAACGATCCTATCTCAGATTAGCTATCCCGATATAGGCATAGAAGTAAATAGACAATATCAAATATTTATTAAAAATTTTAGTTATGGACAAGGTTTACCTCAGAAAAATATTGCAATTTCAATAATTGCTTAGGTACAGATTTTGTGTTAGATTAATGAGGACTTCGTTACTGATTAGATTAATCAAGTATATCTTCAGAAATAAGTGACAGTGTTCAAATCAAATATCAGTATACTCTGATATAGATACTTGAATCATTGGTTGAATATGGTATGATCAGTATATAAATATATTTCATCTTCTTTCTTTCTTTAATTTGTTTCTCTTCCCCCTCCCCTCTTAATCCCTCTCCAATCAAAAACATTTAGAGAAACTTTTAAATGTAGATCCTTGCACCACTGATTTTGGCCTTGCGAAATATTAAAACACTGCTGAATATGAGTTTAATGTACAGTTAATGATACTTTATTTTTATTTATCTCTGATGCCCACTGAAATTTAATAGATGTGGGGCAGGGGGTTAGAGGGATATACAACTCCATATATAACAGGGCTGTCCAACCTTTTCGGGAAGTGGGTCACTTTTAACTTTTTCGGTGTTCGCGCGGTCCAGCGGTTTCGTTAAAAAAAAGCAAACCACCTCCACCACCTTCCTTCAGAGTTTCTTCTGGCTATTTGTTCGTTCACTTGCGATAAGAAAAGGCGTCACACATGTTGTTCTCGCGGTTTCTCTGAAAAAAAATCTTAATATTTGTATTTTAGATTATTTTTTATTCCAAACCGTTGTTGGTGGGTCGGACTAACACTGTTGTTGAGCCGGATTGTGGCCCGCGGGCTGTATGCTGGGCAACTCAGATATATAACTTATAAAGAAATCGTATGCCCCCATCAACCTTCCTGCGTACACCTATATTATTTATATACAATGTATCCCGTTACCAAATGATCAGATGAAAAATGTAAGAACTGTGGCTCATTTCATCAAAGGGAAAACCATAGTCATAGTCGGAAATGTTTGGTTTATAAATGGCGTTACTTTTTATTTGTTTGCTCTTTAATGCCATACTGTGACAGTTATTTGCGTCTATCTCGGAAACTACCACGAATACACTGTAATTCTTTTTTTTTTTTTTATCCAAAGCCGGAATAATAAGCCTAAGCAGCTTCGTGCCTTGAAAATTTTAATTGCAAAATCTCTGAAAAAAATTCCGAAATCATTGGCCATCTTTAAAAATATATCTAAAACATTTTAATATTTTAGAATAAAATCTCTATTTATATATTGATATAACGTATAATTGGTATGTTATTTATACTGAATATCATATAGATTGGGCATTGGCATTGCGCAATGTTTTAATGTATTATTAAATAATTTACCTTCCTAGCCTTGGTCGATTCCGGGTGCACTTTAGCAGACATGCCTTATGTCATCATGGAGAAGTTACACGATCTAAAGCTTTCGGAATTCGTTCAAAAATTGTTTCCACCCGAACAGAAAAGATAAATCCAAACGGAAAATAACTTCCTTGTAGAGCGTAGTGTGGAATTCTCAGAGAAATTTCTTTCTTGGAAAATTAAGGCTTTCTAGTTGCTTTGACAACAGGCCACATTTTTCTTGCACCCCTTTCGCAAACTTCAAGAGCAAAATTTGTGTTTTCGTCACTCTCATTTCGTCGCCAGGTGAACGTCATACGCATATTTCCTGGTTCCCTATTTGCCATGCCAATCAGTATTTAGGACGTCGATAATGGAAAGTACAATTGGGAGTTTTCGTCCCCCTTTTTTTTTTCTCTCTCCTAGCCATATGGCATCGACTTTTAGTAACCATGGTGATTGTGATTCGACGGATGTAAACAAGATACAATAGCCGTCGTTGCCCTTTACTTCACATAATTTATTACCTAATATTTTCACAGAGCAACAGAATTGTAACGAATTTTTTTGTATCTACATGGGTACAGGGAAGAGTAGCATATGTGAGTGGGGAGCAGAGAAGGCCTTGCCTTTTTTCAAAAACAAATAATACGCAAAAAGGATTCTATGTTCGAAATATACAGTAGAAAAACACAGATCCTCGTGCCTTTTGACTCAATGTATTTAAAACTACGTTTTCTGGAATTTATGGATTTATAAGCGATCAATTTAAAAGTTCACATTTATATTTCCATAGTTATTTTTAATATATATAATTGTCTATATTTTGTTTTGATTCCGTTGAGAAATAGGGAAAGAAAAGCTTTCATATTTTCTTAAATTTTTTTAAATCGATTAATTGATTTTTAGAGGGCAAGGCGTTATATATGTCGAACGCACATGCAGAGCACAATACAAGCAATATTGCAACCAGTATTATTTTTTACGGAACTTAATAATAAAATAATTAAGATATTAATGCTAATTTAATTAATATTATAATAAGCAATTTGTTTATTAATGTCAGGATAATTAGGGTATCGATGCTAAGCTAATTAATGCATTACTATTAATTAATTAATGGTGGCAGGTGTTAAGTTATAATTATGGTTGTGGTATCATGTTAAATGACATATTAATATGAAATTGTTTAGCCTAATTGTGTGGCACTGCTTAACATATAAATATAAAACTCATTAACGTTTTAATATGAGAACAATTAAAATTCGTTAACCTGTTATGGTAAAGATTATTAACTTATTGATGGTGAGCTAATTGGCATATTGGTGTAAAACCGATTTTAAAACGTATTATTTTGAAATCAACGTATACGAATGAAAATAATTAACGTCAATTAATATACCAGAATCAGTGGTGTGTTAAAAGATGGGAAAGCGGAATATGGTCCAAGGGTTCCGACCCTAACAGTGGCCCCAAATTTTAAAAGCTTGTTTATTATATTTCTCTTACAGCAAAAAATTAAGAATTAAGAAATAAGTATAAATAGGGTCGCCGAAAAAAAATCGATCCGAGAACATTCGAATGTGTTAAAACCAGGGCCGGATTATCGCATAGGCAAACGAGACAAATGTCCAGGGCCCGACGCGGTGAAGACTCAACGATACTTCAAAATTGTTTCCAATCAGACCTCATTACCAGGGCAGGGGCCGGCAACATATGGCACGCATGTCATAACGCGGACTACTTTTGGATGGTAGGCGGAGTAATTTTAAAATAAAATCCATTGTAAAGAATCCCCTCATTGACTTAGAATTTTTTATTCGCTAAATTGATTAATTATTAATTTGTATCTACTTAAATTACTATTTATTATTTTTTATTCACTTAATTAAAGGATTTCTTAATCTTCATTAATAGTTCGATAGTAAACTAAACTTCAACAATTTGGGTGAGTGTTGACTGGAAGAAGCTTTCAGTAACATCTTTAATAGGTTGCCGTCCACTATACTGGGGCAATAAATTTATCATGGGCGAATTTCCGCGAATTTTCGCGAACTTTAGAGTTTTTGCACGTACGTTGCATGCAAATAGATTATCTGAACCGACTTGATTTTTAAGTTTTAAATTCCAGAACGAATGCAGCGAGCAATTTGATATAGCGATCATTTTTGTTTGTTCCAAGATTCTCTTTATATACGTGTCCTAATGTAATTACACAGGCTTAATTTTTCTACAAGGGGTCGGAAAAAATTTGTCTAGGGTCCCACGAATTAATCTGAAACTGGTTAAGACGCCCCTTGCCCCTTGGTAGAAATAATACACACACATCAGTTTTCTGTTATCCTATAGGGTCTCTTACTTTAACACTGAGTGGGGCATAAGCGTAGAGCTCTATGGGACCATGGAACCCAAGACCCTTCCACCAACAAAATAAAATAAATTGAGATTTTACATCTATCGTAATATATAAATGTATATAATAATCTCTTGGGACTTCAAAATGATGTTAAGAACTCTACACTGTTGGAGAGGCCTTTTTTTTTTCAATAGAATTGAATTGTCAGGATTCTGGCTTTTCAAATTGTCCGATTATCCACATACACAGGTTAGATTATCCACATACACAGGTTAGATTATCCACATACACAGGTTAGATTATCCACATACACAGGTTAGATTATCCACATACACAGGGGAGAGAAGATAGCTATAGCTTGTTACATGGTTTTATTCCAGAGACTCGCTGTCATGTAACCAAGTGGTTAGTAAAGAAAAAAATTATATGTATTTGAAAAAAAAGTTTGTTTTAATATAATGCAAAATTTCGTATTAACTATAAATTGTTCGTTTAACTAACTATACTTTTTCTCTCTCGTGAATAGCGAAGAGAAGCACCTGCACTTGATTGGCAGAAACTCTGATACGTAAGAGCAATGAACTGAATGGAATCAATCGATGACTGTTTTTCGATGAAGCGTATCGATTTATCCGAATTGTTTTTGAAGTTTTGGTAAGTCGATCAAGTCGAGATATTTATTGTTACTCGTCATGAGAGGTTTGACCACGGTCACGTTTTCGAATTTCATGTAGTGCAGCAAATACTTGTTTAGGCAGAGCCTTAGTGAGCGGTAGGGGGATATAATTAACCCTACACTTCAAGTTATGAAAATAATTTAAAGAATTTAAAATATGCTAATTATAAAAATAAAATAATTATATAAAATAAATATACTGAAATAATAAAATAATTTGTATCTTTTTAATGACGGTTTTCGATTATTTATAATTAACATGGCCAAACTAAAACGTATCGTTATTAAATCCGCATTAGCTCGCTTTTATCAACGTTTTTCCGGGAGTACATTGAATTTGAAATTGATTTGAAATTAAAAGGACTTAATTACAACATAATTGTATTTTAATTACATTCTTTCCCATATTCAATGCTCGTTTTCTAATTAATGATCGTAAATAAATGATTTAACAAACGGTTTGGAAAGCAAACGCATGTGCAATATTGCTGTGTATATTGTTTGCTATAAAATGTTTTTAATAAACATTTTCCAGGGTCTTCTTAACATATTCCGAGACCCTGGGCTCAATCCCTTTTTTGGAGGTTCTTTTAACACTAGCTTGTATATTTCCAAATTTTTGCAATAAGAAAAATATAAGATATAATAAAAAAACTCTGCCGATTTGATAGTCCCTGTTTGGATCGGGGGCCTGGCAGGGCCGCAGCCGGAAGCTTTTTATAGGAAGCTTAGGGTTTTCTCATATTTTGAAGTTTATTACTATTTTTATGTATAATAATACTAAACATCTACAATGTGAATATAAAATATTTTAAGGAAGTTTATTAATCCTTAGCACAATACAGAATTTAAAAAATAGGAAACAATATATATAAAATATCTAATTAATGTTCAAAATGGTAAGCATGTGGTTCATATACCCATTTTAGCTCTGTGTTTCGTTTCAGAGTCCGAGAGTGTCTGGGATCACAGCGCCACGTTCAGCAGCCACCCTTTCCAACTGCCCGTCTTGCCTTAATCTCTCTCTCAGAGTGTAAAGCGCAAAACAAGTAAGTATAAGTATCTATTTATAAATTATAGTAGCCATAGTACTTTTTAGTGATTTTCAAAGGAATTTCGCGTTTACTAGATTTGTGAGTAGAGTAATATAATTCTGTATTTTGTTGTGACAATGCATTTTGCTGGTTTGATTCCACCAAGTACTAAGCGATTGCCCCCCCTTTTTTTAACAGATTTATAGTTCTGAGTTTGGTTCCCCAGGTGAAGGAGGTGTAGATTTCTCGAGAAACTATAGGTCTGGTCTATAGGTGATTACTATCACCTATAATTACACAAAGATTAAATGCGCGATTTAAACAATTAACATACTTTAATAACAATTATCGTAAGGTGACAGAGAGCTTATACACACGTGCTTACAGCATGAAGCTTGGTATAGCGTGCTTGTCAGCTATATTGAATTACGTTGTTCTTTAAATCATTTTGTGTGGATATTAACGTATTATTACAGGAGAATATTAGTTTGCCAAATATATTCTGTGTATTTGTACAAAGTAAGCATGGGTAGACAAAAATAAAGCCAGACGACGTTTTATGGGTTTAGGCGCCAGAGCCAGGCTAAAATAAACCATGGAAATCCCATAAAATGTCAACTTTGATTAGGGGCTTGTAAATTCTGGTATCGTAAACTCAGGGCGTAGTTAAACTCAAAAACAGTAGACCGCCCCGCGAAAGGAAACCTATCAGAGATCAGCAGTATAGTTTGTATATATAGCAACAGGCAAATGTACTGTCAAAACGAATAATCCTGTGAGTGGATTGTGTAATTTAATGTGATTGACTTGAGGGTCGTGCTGGGGATAGTAAGAGAAGAAAATAGAAGAGAAGAGCGGGAGCAGCGTACGGAAAAGGACGTCTCAACTTAACGTTGAACTTGGAGTTCGGTCGGAGACTTCAAGGCAAGCAAAGTCGCAGGTGGGAAGACTCACAACCTTCCTACTTGAAAGTATCGCACGGGCTCCACTTGGAAAGTTTTTATTAAAGCTCCAAAAATTCTCGATTCGCTCACGAGCTACAAAATCATACGCATCAGCTGCGTAGAGTTATATTCATCGCCACTGCAGAGTGAAGAATTCCGGCTGACTATAATTATTCATCGTTGATTTTCGCATCAGCAAATCCCGACGTTTGTCCATAAAATACGCAGAGTCCCACTGAACTGATGCAGCAGCATCATCTCGGCTGTCTATCGTTGTTTTTCGCATCGCCTGAGCCTGACGTTTTCCTTAAAATACGCCAAGTCCGGCAGGAGTGGAGCAGCAACATCCCCGCAGCCCCGTAAATGTTTTCTCATCAGAAATTGGATTTTGAAGTGCACGACGAGCCACAGCGTAATGCACCTGCAACAAAACAACGGTCACGTGACTGCAACACCCCATCATAACAGTCGCACGTGAGTCAATATCCATTTATTCCCATTTGTACGAGGTGTACCATTATTTAGGTTTAATTTGAAAATTAGGTTATGAAACATTCTATTTTTCCCATTTGCCCTTGCTTACTCAGGCAGTATTTCTTGCATTGTTTTAATTTAATATCTGGCATACGTTCTCAGTATTGGTGTAATTTATTGTATTGTCATATTGCAATTTAGATAGATATTGTTGCTGAGGCGTTGATTTGATAACAACCTGTATTGATAAATCACAGCACCATAGCAAGAATATCAGCTAGACATTTATGTTTCTTTCCATGTGGAAACTTTCGCCATTTATATAACTGCATAGAATTTTTAGAGTAGTAATTAGTCATAATTAAATTTGTTACGTTTGTTTGAATTAGTTCTCTCTTTTTTGTGTTTTGCATCCCTATACTGATTTCACGGCCATTTGACAATCATATGTTTCGCAAAGAAACTGACGGGTTATTAAGCAATGATAAGCGTAATGATAGGTGCATTTATCCAAGTTAAGCAATTTGGCACATTATTATTAACTTAATAATAATAATAATAATTTATCGTCTCCTTTTGTCACAAAGGCGCAATTTATTGGAGAATCAATAATCGATAACCAGATTTGCGATATCGATTGAGAGTCTGTTGCCAATTCTATTGACTGAAGTTTTCTTGTTCTTGAGCTGGAGACGCGTCTCCCACAGGTCTTTGCTTAGTGTGATCATAGCTATCCTTGCGCCATAAAGCGCAAACAAATCCTAAACGTATATCAGGAAATTATTAAACGGGCTTATAACATTATAACCTTGTTTAATATTCTACTACTTTTTTTTTTTGTGACAAAAAAAAATTAAAATTTTAATTCAATATAATGTGACCAACGTGATTCAATCAATGCTATGAAGAGAATAGTAATTTTCATAAGTTTATGAACACTAAAATAAAAAAATATTGTAGTCAACTTTCATGAATGAATCATATATAACATATGTGCATATGTGAAAAAATACTACAGACAAATTGAATACAATGATTATAATTAAGTTCGTACTGCACAACACCCATACACGATTAAATTTCTTATCAAGTATTTATTGAGGACATTAAAAACAATCAACACTTCTCAAATAACTAAATTTACACAGTACAATAAACTAGCTAATGAAAAGCTATTAATTAATATTGATAATAATTATTAATGAAAAGCATTAATTACGCAATCGATTTGCAAGATACTTTCTATAAGCTTCACTCTACAATGATATTAGTAATATATTTTTTAACAAAAAATCATTCACAAACGTCTTATATATCAAACAACAATGTTAATCAACGTTTATTGGTTGTGGAAGGTCGTGGGTTCAGGTCCCACCGAAGGCAGAAATATTTATTTTCTTTCGAACGTTTCACCATCTAATCACGCCATAACATCGGCGCTGGTATCACTACGCCAATAAACGTTGATTTATATTGTTGTTTAATTTAATCTGCGTAGTGTTCGATTTATATAAATACGTCTAAGAAATATTATCAGGACTTCAATAAGATAAAAATGGTGGTTATGTTTGTATGGCCTGCAAAAGGGTTGCTGGTATCTAACTGGAAGGAGACCCACACGCTGAACGTATGTGACGATGTGTGGAACCGGCCAGGCCAGTAACCTAGTGTCCTACCCCGCCTTCAAGTGGTGCAGGCTGAGCTTTCTATTTATGTGGCAAATTAATATTTGCTACACGGATAGAAAGGCGGAAGGGGAGGGCTAATTCACCAACCCGTCTAGCCAGCGTGGTGGGTACACTAAGCTGAATTAAATTCGTTAGATTTGGCGTACGAACTGCAGAGTGTAGAGACAAGCATGTAGCCAAAGGGGGTCCTGGGGGTCCAGACCCCCCCCCCTTTCAGGAAAAAGTTTTCAATTGTTTCAAAAAATGAATTACAGTCATTCAGGATAACTTTGAGCCATGAGGGTAACTTTACATCACTTCCTGGTTTTCTATATACATATTTGACTTTGAAAGCTGCACATGGTCCCTTGCTTCAGTTTGCTAATAAGTAGCGCCGCATTTCTACTTAGGCAGAAAAGGCAGCTGCCTAGGGCCCCGCCTCGCAGGGGACCCTGGCGCCGAAGTCTTCCCCTCCCCTTTTTTCTTATCAACCATCTTAAAATTATATTTTTTCCACCATCTTAACAAAAATTTATAAATGGCCCGTTTCCCCCCCCCCACCCTCAACATTTTTTGAAGTTCGTAGCAGACGATAAATTATTCAGTCTGTAGACTATAGTGAGGTCATTCGTTCCTTTGCAGATAAGAAAGTTCATCCTGTTGCAATGTATTTCTAAAACTTGTAATTAAATGGCAACGTAGTGTATATAGACCTTTAAGGTCAAAATACGTTAAATAAACAAAAGTAAAAGATGCTTTTTTTAATATTGCAACTATTACTTTGTAATATTGATTTGTAACATTGATTTTGTAATATTGTCGACTTCGTTAACTGCCTAGAACCTTGGAACTTCGAAGTCCGGGGCTGCTGATCAGGTTGTGAAGTTAGTTTTATGCATTGTATTTTAAGAAGCAATTTGGCAACATTATCTACAGCTAATTTGCTTATTCACCTGTTTAAAGTACTGTTTACAAGCTTCGCTTGAATGCTGTTTAAAGTTGATATGTAGATGAAGTGAACCCGTACATGAGAAGTTTTCAAACATCTAGAAAATCCATAATTTTATTAGTTTAGAGATGTCCCGATTTCTAGCTTGAATAAAACAAAGTAGTTTATAAGGAATTCTAATACTGTCTCGAAGGCCCGAATGGCAAGATAATTTTGTAACTCGCTAAGAACTATATTTTTTATCATCTATTTTCTACTTTCTGTAAATTAAATTACAATCTAGGGTTTACTTTTCCATTTTCTGCCATTGGCAATGAAAATGTCAATAACACATCACTGGGACAAATGAAAATAGAGAAAATATGGATCAAAGGTACCTTGTATGACTGTACCGAAGACTAAAAATTAAGATAAAGTTTCATTGTTTGAAACGCGAATGCTAGTTTAGCTGAATTGACTTTTTCGTAATAAACTGAAGAAATAGCATTTATATATACACACTACTGTGACGGCTTCCATTTCTGCATTTATCAAAACAAAGCACGACATATGATCACAAAAAACCTTTAACAATATTTACTGAAACTGAATTAATATGAAACAAATTTTACGACATCGACAACATAAAATTTTTTAAGAAAATTATTATATATAATTAGCAATGTAATTTTCCCAACGCTCTCATTCGTACTGTTAATTTTTTTTTTCCAAACCAAATATTTCAACGGCACTGCGCAAGCATTTTTTTCTGCATGGAAGTCCACTTTTTTGTAATTAGTATATAGAATCTTTTTTTTTTTGGGGGGGGGGTTAAATAAAAAAAAGAAAGAAAGTTAAATAGCAATGAGAAAGCGGCTTATCTGCTTGGCGCAGCTGTTTGCAATAGGTTTATAGATACTGTTTCAGGAATTGGTGCTTTTAAAGCTGCAATAAGATAACTGGAAAGGTTAGAAAGATCATTAGTATGCCGACTGGCATTATTGAATGCTAGTATGCAGTTATGCAAGTCATTATTGGATAGATACTTCGCGATAATTAGCATAGAGTCACAGTTCAATACGATTTTTTCTTTGGTAAATATTTTGTCCAAAACGTAGATGCAAATAAGTGTGTCACTAAATTTGCTTAATAGTGTTGATCTTTCCATAGCAAACTTTACTTTTGATAAAATCACATCATTATATATTTGGTAGTTAGAAATTATTGTCTCTTCATCTGTAAAATTTCTTGTTGAATCCTCGTTGCGGTTCAGAGCAATATTTATATTTTTTGTGGTGATGAACTTATACAGCGAAAGACCATTTCTGACCTTGGCCGCTTTCATTTGAACAATTTCATAAAGACAATGTTCTAAATAGTATGACAAAGTAGCAATACCTCTTGGTGATGGGTACGGTTTTAAATTGAAAAGTTTATGATAATTACCTTGAAAACCTTGAATAACAGCATATTTAATTAATAGTTTTAGAAGGAATAGGAAGTTTACAGCGAGATCCAATGGTGTATTGCCTGAAGCATTGGTTACATTAACATCAACTTCACATTTCAGCAATTCTTTAACTATTTCTATATTATCTTCAACTTTTACTGCAAAATGCAATGGTGTGTCGCCTGAACAAGTCGCCACATTGGCACTGGCGCCATGCTGTAGCAATTCTTTAACTACTTCCAGATTTTTTTCAATAGATACGGCATGATGTAGTGGAGTTTTTTCACAATTATTGGACTTATTACAATCGGCTCCATATTTTAATAACCCTTTAACCATTTCCAGATTGCCTCCAACTTTTACAGCAAAATGCAAAGGTGTGTCGCCAAAATTAGTTGTCACATTAACATAAGCTCCCTGTTGGAGCAATTCCTTAACTATTTCCCAATTTTTTACCTTAGCTACAGCCCTATGCAGTGGGGTTCTTCCTTGATCGTTAGCTTTACTCACATCAGCTCCATAATTTAATAACACTTTAACGATTTCCAAGTTACCTCTAAATTTGACAGCATGGTGTAAGATAGTGTTGCCTTTGTTATCAGCTAGATTAGCATCAACATTAGATTGCAGCAACTCTTTAACTATTTCCAAATTCGCTTCACGAGTTACAGCTACATGCAGTGGAATTTCACCAAAACTATTAGGCCTAGTCGTAGCAGCACCATGTCTCAGTAACTCTTTAACTATTTCCAAATTCCCTACATATTTTACAGCAACATGCAGTGGTGTGTCGCATGATTTATTTGCTATATTAATATCAACTCGATGGCGTAACAATTCTTTAACTATTTCAATATATTTTGGGTTAGTTACAGCTACATGTAGAGGAGTTTCTCCCTCACAATCAGACAATCTGAGGTCGACTTCACGTTTCAATAACTGTTTAACTATATACAAACTTCTAGCATGCTTCAAAGCTTGAATCAGTTGAGTTCCACATCTACACCTATATACATTATGCAATCGTGGCATATTTTAACGATTCCTTGGATATACTCTTCCTTTATCATAAAAAATTCTGAATCAGAACTTTTTACTCTATTTCTATTTCTGCGCTACAATTTAACAGAAGACGGCCTTTATATAATTTTCATACTACTGACACCATCTTAGCATGTTATACTCCTGTAACCTGCAAAGAGTGAAAAAATCGTCTTTAGAAAGTGATGTTAAACATTTATCAAAAATCCCACACAAAAGTCGGAATTCAAACTACATGAGTTGTGACAAGTGAAAAGAGGATACAACGGCTTGATGAAATAACACGATATTTGTACAAAACAACGTAAAGCGGGTAAAAAGTTATTTTATTACATTAGCCTGGCTTTCGGCTGTTCCATTGGACAGCCATCATCAGATGCAGAATGAGAATGATATCGAACATCGAATACAAACATTTAAGATAAGGTAAATATTCGTGATGCGTGCAGGTATAAAAATCAATGTCTCATTGTAAAAAAAACTTAAAGACCATTATATTTGATGGTAAAATGAATTATGGAAATAGAAATATAAAATGTATAGTGTGTAAAAGTAAAATAGTAGTAAATAAATAATGTTGTTGGAGTCAAGGCAGGGTTTTAAATAAGTATTGTCAAGCATTGCTGTTGTGGATGGGTTGTTCGGCATTACAAATAACTGAACGTTGGCTAAATATCTCTACAGCCTCTCTGAACCTTAAACTTTTCCCACTTTTACCGCTTGGGGCCAGTATTTTGGTATGCTGAAACAGTAAAACGGCATCGTTTGTGTGTACGAACTGTGCGAGTTAAGTCTAATGTCATGTGTCTAATGTAATGTGTGTGTTAAGTCTAATGTCAGCCTTGTGTTTTTTTTATCCTGGTGTGTAGTGGTCTGAGTGTGCTACCAATGTAATGAGTGTAAATGTCGGTTGTGTTGTCGAGTATGGGTGTGGTATAAACTCCTGCCTTTTCAGTAGTGTTCTGCACTGCAGTGCATTTACAAACACAATGATTGTAGTGTGATACGAGATGACTCGTATATATTTTGTAAGGTATTATTACCCTCCGCAGGGATAACACAATTGCCAAATATGGTCAACACAAGAAAGCCTCCGGGGCGAGATTTTTGTGAGTTTTCGTGGGGGAATTTATTATACAATAATTTTTGCCACCCACGTATTAATTACAGCTCAAACTAGAGCTTATGTAATTTTGGAGAAAAAGAGACGCTTTCCCCATCCTGGATTCGAACCAGGGTCCCTCCGTTTACT